>JAKCOX010000037.1:4800000-6000000 GCA_022605575.1 Laterallus jamaicensis coturniculus | reverse complement strand
CCTCTCAGCCTGCCTCTTGATTTCCCAACAGCCTTCGTGGTTTTCCGGAAAAGCGT
Source organism: Laterallus jamaicensis coturniculus (assembly GCA_022605575.1). Classification (NCBI taxonomy): domain Eukaryota; kingdom Metazoa; phylum Chordata; class Aves; order Gruiformes; family Rallidae; genus Laterallus; species Laterallus jamaicensis. The sequence continues at coordinate 5,999,944 of JAKCOX010000037.1, read as the reverse complement.
TGGATCATGCTCTTCCTTCCCTCCTGCTTCACCTGGGAGGAAGCAGGAGGAGCTGGGTCATGCCTCAGCCCAAATGAAGGAGGGTGCCCGTGTCAGCATCTCCCCCCAGGAGCAGTGTCCAGAGGAGGCGACAGCAAAGGAGATGGAGAAAAGCTGGTAGCCTATATCGGCAACTTCGCTGCATCAGCCTCACCTGACACAAAGACACTGGCCATTTTTGTCTGTCCACATTGTTCTTGTCTTCACTATTGCTGTGATATTGATGATCAGACTGGTTCATTACACTGGTAGTCTGTGTTCTCATTCCCATACCTTTATATTTCTGCATTGAGCTAGAGGATCCTGGTTCCTTTTGTGACATGTTAATTCTATTGTTGTTTATAGTTTAGAGGTCACACAATCCCTCATCTAAGCCAGAATGTGATAAACATTAAAAAACCCCTTGGTTTTAGATCATGGGGACTGGAAATGACCATAGCTCTACTGTTATCTTTCTTCTCCGATCTTATTCTCATAAAGGAAGAATCATTAGATAGATTGTCCTAAATCCTGAAGCTCTTACCTGCCTCTGCACAGTGAAATCTTGTTTATATCTTCAAGCATTTCCCCCAGACCAGTTATCACAGTCCAAAACTGCATCTTATTGTATTACCCAACAAGATTTTCCTTATTCAGTTTCTTCTGATGATAATTAACAGTTAAGATTCTTTGCCGTCTGTTTTCTGTTGAAACATGTATCCAAATACTTCACAACTACAGGGAGTGTGCTGTAGTAGAAAGTATTATGATGAAGTACATGCTCTGGCAGACCTAAAGCTTACAATATTTCTTTTTTTTTCATTATTTAACATCAAGAGACTATTAAAAAAAAAAAGTATTTTCTCTAAATTTCTTTTTGTTTCTAAGAAAAAAAACCCTGAATATTTGTAGCTATAAGTCACACTTAGTATGATCTACATGAAAACTGATTTTATGGCAACTTCGGAAATTGCCAGTCATTACCTAACAAGTGTCACATTACAACTTGAAACCAATGCATGGACTGCGTCTTCTTCAACAGCACTTTACAACAGGGGACATTGAAGTAAAACTTACTGCTGCACCAATGTATTTTTTTCAAATGGTGTTGGCACTAGAAAGCGGCATGTAAATGCTTGAATGTGAAAATGATACTAGTGACAAATGTCTAAAGAGTTTGATTTTTTATTTGACTCGTTTATCAAGCCCTTTGAAATTGGTATTTGTGCATGCAGAATTCAATTGGTATTTTATTCATGCAGCTGTTGGAGTGATGCTATTTTACAATTCAAGTATGTAAATGTTAGACCTAGGAGCACTCCCAAGTTCTTTGCTCTGAAAGTCAGTACTGGGCATGGCTTGACTGTGCAGGAGAGAGCCCAGCACAAAGCACCCTCCTGTATTTTAGTTTCCAAAGACATCTGATCAGACATCCATATATTTAGGATGTGGCAAGGCACAGAATGTAAGTTATATGTAGTCACAGAGATTAATTTATGACCCATTTTGATTCTTGGCAATATGAGAAATTTTTCTCATCAGCTGCAGTAGGAAACCTACTTACTAGCACAGATGTTCTGCAGTCATCTCTAGCAGTCAGGATGAATGTCTCCCAGCAGTGCCATTGGATATTTTGCAAATCTAAGAAGTATGCAAAAGCTTTGGAGTTGATATGTGAACGACAACAACAAACTAAACAACTTATAAGCCTTTGTAAATTAATTCTCAAATGCTATTTTCCCATGTTCTTTTTGTAGTAAATATTTTTTCAGCTAAAAAGAACTCAATTTCACCTCTAAATTGGCAATTAAGTTTTAATTCAGATTTTTCTTTTTAAATAAATGTGTATGTCTCTATGATAGTAGAGTCTTTTCATTAGTCTGAAGTATTTTATTCGGAAGGGACTGTTGTGGTTTTGCCCCAGCCAAGAGCCAAGCACCATGCAGTTACTCTCTCTCTAAGATAGTGTGTGGAGGGAATGGGGGGGAGGGGGAAGGGAAGGAAAAAGAAACTCAAAAAACCCCGCACAAACATCATCGTTTGTGATAAAGACAGTTTGCTGGGACAGTAGAGAAAGAAAGATACAACAAAATCAGGGCTTTATAGCAAAATACCCAAAACTGGTGATCCACAAATGCAGTTTCTCACTGAACCACACAACTCAGGCAGTAGAACTCGAAGTTGTCCTGAATCGGACTGTCCTCCAAAACAGCCTATCCTGGAACTGTGTGCTACTCCACTCACCAGCCCTCCTTTATGACGAGGATGACGTAATTGGCATGGAATTCCCTCTTTGGCCAGTTTGGGTCAACTGTCCTGGCTGTGTCCCCTCCCAGCTCCCTGGGTGCCCCATGCCTTCTCATTAGCAGGGCAATATGAACAAGTGAAAAGTCCTTGACTGCATGCCAAAAATGTGTTATTAGCATGGCATTCGACCAACTGCTAGAAGAAAATTAAATCTGTCCTAGCTGAAACCAGGACAGAAACTTTTGAAAATATACTCAGTGATTTTAACCAAAGGATAGTTGCTTTCAATGTTGGTTTTTGGTTTTGTAAAATATAAAACTGAGTTTAATTTCAGCCTTTCTGAACTCAAAGTAAATTCTGACATTGACTTCTTTGAGATCAAGTGTTGACCCTTTTACAGCAGATGGGCTAGGCAGAAGCCTTGATTTGGAAGAGAAATGCTTTTGAAGAGTCTGCTGTTACAAGCCATTGTTGTGGTTTAACCTAGCTGGCAGCTGTAATACTCCCACAGCTGTTTGCTTACTCACCTCTCCCAGTGGGATAGGAAGGAGAATCTAAAATGAAACAAACCCAACTAAAATTCATGCGTTGCATTAAAGACAGTGTAATAGGACAGAAAAGAAAGATTAATAACAATAATAATAATATATAGAGCAAGTGATGAACAACAGTTTCTCACCACCTGAATTCAATGTTCTGTGAGACCCTAAGCTGTCTTGTTTCCCTGATTATCACCCAATTATTTATGAAGCATGATGTCATATAGTATGGTATACAGCCAGTTTAGGTCAGCTGTCCAGGCTGTGTCCCCTTTCAGCTTCTTGAGCACACCCCACCTTCTCATTAGCAGGGCATCATGAAAAGCTGAAAAGTCCCTGACTGCTTGGCAGCTACTAAAAGCAGCAGTGTCTTATCAGCACTGCTCTTATCCTAAATCCAAAACATAGCACTAACCAGCTACTAGTAAGAAATCCCTGCAAATCCAGGACAACCACTCAAAACAAACATTTATCAATTAGAGCAAATATGGTGTGATAGCAATGATAGAATTGTTTCTGTGTGTCCTGGTTTCATCTGAGATAGAGTTAATTTTCTTTCTAGTAGGAAAGCAAAGCAAAACAAGGAATTAATTCACTACTTCTCATTGGCAGGCAGGTGTTCAACTGTCTCCAAGACAGCAAAGCTCCATCACACCTTGATAATAAAAGCCATAATGTTGAGTGCTCACCTCCTGCTTCTTCTTCACCCAGCCCCTTATATGCTGAGTGTAATATCATATGGTGTGGAAAATCCCTTTGATCTGTTGGGGTCAGCTGTCCTGGCTGTGTCCCCTCCCATCTTGTTGTGCACCCCCAGCCTAATGACGTAAATGCCACTAATAACCTCTTACCAAAAAAATAACATTGCAAAAATAAGACTTTATTATTCTATGTCTGTTTTAGACATCTACTTACATTGTCGAGCAACTATAATTTTTTTTTAGACTAGATAGGATTAATCCCAAAAGGTTTTTGTTCTTATCCATTGCCTCTTTACTGACCAAAAGAAACCAGGAGTAATAAGTATACTTTACAGGCTGATTCTTTACTGCTTCTCAGTCCTCATATAAGGTGAAGATGAAGTGCTATGTGGAACACTGGTAGAGATTACTTCGTTTTTGTTTTATACACTGTCTAAATTCTTGGGATGTAGACTCTCAGGTGTAGTATGGTATATCTGAATTAACTAGTTTCCTTTGACTTCAGGTAGAAATAGCACAGATCTTAACAGTAGAGGTGAAAAGAACTTGCACGTACCTTGTATACCAGTGACCATTTTATGACTACAGATCAGACTTCTAAACATCAAACTGGGCTCTTAGATGTCTAAATATTGAATCACAGAAGAGCTGAGGTTGGAAGGGTCCTTCAGAGGTCATAAAATCCAACCCATTGCTCAAAGCATATCTAATTAGAGAAGATTTCTCAAGCATTTTGATTTTTGGGTACCTCCAAAAATGGAGCTATTACTACCTCTCCAGGTACCTATTCCAGTATTTGATCACCCCCATAGTTAAAAACATTCTCCCTACTTTCAAATTCTGAATATGCCATGTTCAACGTTTTCTGTTCCCTCTCACCTTTTCACTGCACTCTTCTGAGAATGATCTGAATATGCTATACACTTTCAATCACAAACTGCAGTTGTACAGACTACAGACAACATTTAGAATGCCCTAATCTTTTTTTCCTTAAGGCTGTACAAGACATGGTCCCCAATCCTCTCTTCAGTGACACATGCTCTACTGCCCTGACCATCTTGGTAGCTTGCCCCAGTGCGTAAACTGTCTCTGTGTGGTTTGCATGTATGTGTACATGCTTGCATCAAGAATATGTCCTCAGCCTCATTGATCATTAAACATAGAGCACTGAATTTGGTAACCTGTAATAATCTTTACAACACACAGATCTCATTCACACATGATCTGCTACAGATACAAGCTGTCTACGGAGCATGCCATAGCTACACCTGGGAAGTCACAGGCTTCTCTCCACCTACCCCAATAGGCAATTGGGAAAGGGCAGTTGTGTTGGTTTGAATCAGTGGTAAGGAAGTGGTTGTGCTGATTGCACTCCATATTTGGGTACAAAATGTACCTTAATTTGCCATGGATCCAGTGCTAAGAACATGACTCCAATACTTCTTCCTGTAAGGCTCCAGTGCAGTACATGGAGTACATGTACGCCAATTTCATACTAATTTTGATCATTTACAGTTGCTGTTTTCTTCAGGCTAATTTTAGGTTGCTGTGGTTACTAATCCACATGTAAACATTTTTCACTTCTTTCCACGAATCAAGCTGAGTTTCCCCTTCTTAAAGCCAATGTTTATAAAGGTCAGTACATAAGCATTTGTTGTCAGAACGGTCATGGCACCAAGGGAGAGCTTGTGGAACTCAATGCTTCCTTGTACTGAGGAGCCCAGATGTGGACCAAATATGGTCTCACCAATGCTTAGAAGGGTATGATCACCTCCCTTTACCTGCTGGCTCCACTTTTGCTTATGATTCAAGGGTACATAGTTTCTATTGCACATAGTACCCATCAGGACATCCAGGTCCTTTTCCACAAAGCTGCTTTCCCATCAGCCAGTCTGCAGCATGTCCTGGTGCACGGAGCTAATCCTCTCTAAGTGTATGACTTTGCATTTACCTTTTTTTGAATTTCTTGAGGTTCCTATCAGCCCATTTGTCCAGGCCCATTTGTCAGGTCCCTCTGAATACCAGTCCCACCCTCCAGCATACCAACTTCCAGCCTGCAGATCCAGCTGTTCTTATTGTCCAGATTAAAAATGTAAGTTTTGGTTTCTGAGAGAGATCACTAGAAACCAGCTGCCAGGTGTATTTTGTGCTTCTGATTATTACACTTTGACTCTAATAGGAAAGCAAATTTTTCATTGACTTCCACTCAGTTGTCCATTTACTGAGTTTGACCAATTTAGCTATGAGATTACTATGGGGGACAACAACAAATGCCTTGCTGATATTAAGGTATACAACATCTACTGTTTTCTCCTTGCTCACAGAGCTAGTCGTCTCAACAGAGAGGATAATCAGGTTAGTGAGCTATGATTTTGCTCTTAATGTAATCTTAGACTAGACATTAAGAACAAACCATCTCTATCATAAAGTATTTACATGTGTTGTGGTATAAACCTCAGTGGAAAAGCTGGGGCCACAAAGGTCAGAAAAAGAAGCCCCCTGCCTCTTTAAGCGGTGGGGGATGGGCGAGCGGAGGGAACCGAGGAGCTGCGAGCAAGGGAAAAAAAAACCGAAGGCCCGCAGGTTGGGATAAGGATAGTTTACTAAACAACAGGAGAAAATATGAAAACAACTAACTACAGTGCTATTATATACAGTGCAAACCTCTCACCCCACTATGTAATTTGAGCCGTGCCCAAACCGATTCAGATTCAGAGCCCTGAACGCAGCACTCCCCGAGCCCGAACCGATTCAGATTCAGAGCCCCGAACGCAGCACTCCCAGAGCCCGGCACCCCCGAGCACCCCCCTCACCACCGTCTGCCGCGCCGATCCAAAAGAGAGAGAGAGAGAAGCTGGAACTCCCACTACGCCTGCCCAGACTGGAACTTCCCGTGCCCGGGTCCGGAGCAGTTTCTGATGGGTCCGGAGTCGCCCCCGGAACTGGCACTGCGCCTGCCCAGACCGGAACCTCCCGTGCCTGGGTCCGGAGTCGCCCCTGCAAGGGGGGGGGGCAGACTGCCTGATCATGATGCAATTGGTATGGAATACTCTCAGGGCTAACATAGCCTGCTGCTGGGCTGAACCCAGGACAACATGTATTCCTGGAAAACTTCCTATACAAACTCCATAAAAGTAAGAAAATAGTGATTACACTGAAATGGGATCTCTGTATGTGGGAACATACAATCAGGTTGCTTCAGACAGGGATTGTCTAGCCTTTATACATGGTAAATTAACCAGATTTATATTTGATTTATTCATTTTTTAAAAGTTTCTATTTCACTCTACGATGCATCGTAGTTTACACATGGAATAGAATAATGTCTCTTTTTCTTTGGATTGTTTAATTTCTTACTTTTTCTCACTATGTCTTGAAACTACAATGTCTGAGGCAATGTCTCAGATAAGACTGCAAAGACTAGGAGATAAAATGAACATTTCCTCTTCTGTGATAGCTTTGTACACAACAGGAAGAAATGCTTACCCTTCTACCTTTTATATCATGTTTTGTTATCCACCTTGTTTATAAAAATGAAGTATGTCAGGAAAATATGAAACAAGGAATGGATAGCACGGGCTTTTGACTGAACACTGTGGTTTCATGGTTTTTGGAATCTATCTAATGATAAAGATTTAGTTAGCTGCAAGAAGAGGTTCAAGATTTGCAAAATGCATTTTTTTAATACATTCTCCATGATATAAAGTTAGATCTTTATGTTTCAAAAACATTGAAGATACAGAAAAAAAGAACTGATTTCCTTATAAGCAATATCTTTTATTTAAAAAAAAGTTACATTCTATTCACCATTCTACTTTTTTCTATAAATTCTGTATTACTTACTGCAGTGCTCTTTGGAAATTCTATTTTCTTAAAACCAGTTTGGCATTTGGAGTTCTATTTGCACCCAATCAAAGTAAATTAAAAGCTTTATAAGAGTGTTAATGGGCTTTACATCAAACTCCTGGAAAGCAATTTTTTTTAAAAAGTGTATGTAGAAGTATAAGAGATGTACTGCAACATGGATTTGGTCTTCCCTGAATGGTAGGAAGAAGTATTTAATTTTGCAGTACTAAAATCTGAAAAGGCACTATTTACAGCCTAGAAAATGAAGAAGATCCAAATGATGCCACCAAGTCACTGTAGGAGTCTTTTCCTTCTAGAGAGAGAAAATTAGCTAAATGTGTTTTTCTTGGTTCCAGTGGGCTCCTCTGGCTAAGGACCAAACGCCTACCCAGCTGCTCATTCAATCCCTCTCCTCAGTGGGAAAGTGATATCTAAAAAGTAGAATTTTTCCACTTTAGGGACAGAAATGTGTTTGGGTTAGTGCTTAGACACTGTTTAATTTAGGGTTAAATGCACTAACTTGCTTTGCTAACTCTACCTTTGAGGAACAACTGAAGGACTGATAAAAAGCATGCTATGCTTAAAAATTATTCTTCAGGAAGAGCTGAAAAAAGACTGGTAAAGAGGAAACATCCTGCCCAAAGACAGCGATTGCCAGGGAGACCTAAAGTCAACAAAAAATGTCAGTAACTAGGGGAAAGTTAAAGGTGGCAGGGTGACTTCATGATCACCCACCCAATTAAAGGACTATGCAAATTATCCCCACACACACCTTCAAGGAGCTTGAGTTCTACTTTAAATATGTTTGACCAATAGTAGATGATACAGTAATTGCTAACCAATTAGCATAAATTTAGGTGGGGTTTTCTAATCTCGTAAGAAGATAAATGTGTTGTATATTGTGTGCCAGAGTCCCATCTTTGTGGAATGCCACTTGTAACAATGCCACTTTTGGGACTACAACAGTGCGACAAAATAGGAAGACAATTTAGTTTATTGCTAATTAAAATAGATTTGAGTAGTGAGAAACAAAGACAAACAATAAAACAATGTTTTAAAATTCATTTTCAGTCCTGCTCTGCAGACTCCTCTGCCCTGCCCATCAATAGCACAGGTAGGGATGCAAGTGGAGGTGAGTTAGGACATTATATTTTCTCTCAGCTACTCCTTCCCTTTCACACTTTCCCTTTTTCCAATATGGACTCTCCACAAGCTGCAGTTCCTTTAGGAAACACCCAGGTGTTACAGCATGGAATACCTTTACAGGCTGCAGGGAACTACCAGTTCCACCCTGGTCCTTTCCATAGACTGCAGGGGAATGCCAGCTCCAGTGCCTGGAGCATCTCCTCCTCCTCTTCCTTCTTTTTCTCTGACCTTGGTGTTCACACTCCAGTTTCTCTGGTATTGATAATATTAGATAGCTGAAAGAAGTTCAGTACATTCAGATTGAGTCTTAACTGTGAATGTAAAGTGTGGGTAAGTAAAGCTTCCAAATTTTTACCTCCACAAGTCAGATAGCAGTTTTAAATGAGAAAAGTATAAAAGGTCTGAAAAAGTAAAATGAACCTTTATTTGAAAAAAAAAAAAAGAAGACAAAGGGAAGGGAGGGATTCCACTGCATCTGTGCAATACAATGTTTACAATTTCTCTTTGGAAAGCAAATTACAATGCAAATCAAAAGCCCAGTTATTCATGCTGAAGTCAAGGGAACTTTCCAGCCTTTGATTCAATGGAATACTCATTTTCAAGCATATACTTACATTAGTTCAGCAAAACAGGTAGAGATGAAGATAAATCAATGTAAGCATCCATTTAAACTCCAGTGACTTCAGTGAGCAGTTATTTTGGATTAGAAGTGTTATTTTTGGGCACTCACATAATACTTTGGGTAAATCATTGTAACCTCTACATGACAGCTTATACTACTTGGAAATGTAGCCTATATTCTTAATGGAATAACTTCAGAATCAGTGAAGTCAACAGAACGTCCTAAGCACACTCATCAAGTTCAGTGGCTTAGTATTAGATATGTAGCTAAGTATTCTGCTCTCTCCTAGAGACTAGAAAGATAAGCTATAGTACATAGTTGTCTTCAAGATAGTATAGTCTTCATTTTCATAGATATGAAAATTAGATTTTACAAGTCATAGTCTGGAAGGTACTACATTATGTAATTTTGTGTTGTGGATGGAAAATATAGGATGAACAAAAACATTGCATTCTGCATTTTTAGTTACTTTTGAGAGCATAGATCTATTACTACTGGGTTTACCAATCTTCAAATTATATTTTGTTTTTCCTAAATCCTTTCTCTGCCTATCTACTTTGATGTTTAATGCATAATAGATACAGATTATAAACACATGCAAAGAAACCACTCCATTATGGAATGCATATGTGACTTCACAAATTATGATTTGCCTTTATCTGAGTGTTACAATTGTGAGTGCATTAACTGGCCTTAACTGACATTACCAGCCTCACCTGGGATCCCTACTCATGTATTCAGTCCATTTTTTTCTGGGAATTTCATTTAAGCCCTTGCGTGGGCCACCAGTCCTGACCTGAGCCAGGTTGCAGATGTGCCTCTGCCCAGCCTTGTGCTCTCATCTTCCTGGAAGGACCTCTAACCTGCTTCCTGGGTCCTGTACTATAAGTAACTCTGTGATGACTCTGGCCCTGCCTGTGCTCTGTGGATGAGTCCCAGTTACAGGCTGCCTCAGCTTGTCTGGGAACATCTTGCACTGACACCACCCTGGCTCTGATCAGTGAGGGTTGGCGTTCTGTTATTGAGGACACTGCCCTGCCTGTGGAAAGAGTAGTCTTGGCTCCAGGCTTATGCTCCCCTGTGCAGCAGCCCTGCTGATGCTGCTCCCTGATGCTAAGTTTCTTATGGCTATCAAAACACCTGAATGAACAATTCCCCTCCCATCTGAGGATTTTGCTTCCACAAAAATTATGTTTTCCTTGGGAACAAGCTGGTTCCTCTGCATTTTTGATAGTGAACAGGCAAGCAAAGAAGCTTTCATGCCAACTGGCATCATGGTGGGTGAATGAGTAGCTTGCCCATCTCACTGGACTTCGTTATGAGGGCTGTCCTGCTACCCTGATTTCCACGTGGCAGACTTCTCCAATTGCTTGGCTTCCTGGCTATCTTCCTGGCTACCTTCCCACCTGGATAGCTAACTCCCTGTACAGAAGGTTTTGAAACATACTCTATGTGGTCTCAAAACAATCATTAGGTTTTGTGCAGTAAAGTTATGCAGTAAAGCAAAGTTTTGTGTTTCCAAAGAGAAAAACAGAAATATAAAAAATAGATAATTGTCAACAGAACAAAAATTGTACTTCAATTACCTCTTTAGTTTTCACAGCAGTCTCTGCACAAAGAAAAGGGACTACCATGGCAACATTACTTGTATTATCAAGTCTAAAAGGCTATATAAGCCATTCTCCCTTCGCTTAGTCTATTCAGTCTATTTTTTTCTTCACTTAAAATGAAAAAAAAAGAAAGAGGCTTCAATAAGTCACTCTGAAATGTTAAAAAGGTTCAGGACAATCTCTTCGAGGCTTTGAGACTTAGTGTTATCATTAAGTTAAACTAAGAATACCTTTAGAAATATCTTTATGTAGCTTTCCATCTGGTAGCATCAAGAAATTAGGAGATTGCTTTTATTTGTTGAGTGTTATATATTATATGTATAAAAATAAATGGATGTGCGCACAGGAACATATACACAATGTGGCTTAGGCAAGGAGCAAGCCTCAGGTGTGATCTTAAATGCAGCTCCCAGGCCAGTGAGCGGCAGGTTCTTGGTAGGAGGACCCAGATAAAGATACTCAGGACAACTGAGTCTTGTTAGAGTACTCAGGGACATGAAAAATCAAGTGTTACATTCATGTAATTTCAGTGATCCCTCACCCCAGGGAGGTTTCCAAAGGGCTGTTATGTGAGGTCTCCTACAAACAGCCTTTTTGCCTTGGTCTTTGGACTGTGTTTTAGAGGTTTCAGCCTGGGTCAGGGTCAAAGCACAAAGAAATCTGAGACTCCATGGAAGAATGAGGTGAAACAGAAGCTTTCAAAGAAAAGTGAGAGCAGTGGTGGGAACACTCCCCAATAGCAGTTTTTGCGCATAGGCATCCCTATGGCTCTGCGGTTTAAGTTTTCATACGGAGAAATGGATGAGGTTGCTACTTCAGTATAGTGCTTGGTAATAAATACATGCTAGTCTCAAAACTTCCTTTTAGGAAATACCTTTCTTTTTTGACTGGATGCCAAGAACCATCCTGTCCAACACTTTTCACATCCTCTGTAAGGATTCTTTTTTCTTTTTTTTCCTTCCACTCTTCTAAGTACTTCTCCCTTCTCATAAGAAAGGTGGATTACTCTGATCCTTTCTGCTTGCATGTTTGGTTTTCTCAATCCAATGAAAATTACTAAGCTTAAATAAATCAAGGGATATAAAGGGGCAAGTAAACAGTTCATTTAATGAAGGAGGAAGAGGATAATATCTGAAATACTCTGTTGGAATAATTTCATTTGATCAATCCAAATTCTACCAGATTAGCAGATGGCAAGAGCATTCCAAATGAGGGCAAATCTGTCCTTTGTGCTTTTATGATCACAGGAACATAATATTTATTCTGATGATAAATATCTTGAAAAAATGTTGGGAATAGAGCTAATGTATTATAATTATGTTAAAGAACAAAACACAAGTCAGAGAAGAATATGAATTTTAGAATCCCTGGCTCTGGTGGAGCTTTAGAATTAAGTTTGATGTCTTGTCCAAGTTTTTTTTTCTTTTGGCAAAATCAAATAGGACAAGAGAAAAGATTAATTCCTAGTGATAGAAGGGAAGTAATGTTCATTTAATAAGTTGGATATTTGAGCAGTAATTTCTATCACATTAGAATTATTTGTTTTCATAAATTTTATAAAATGTAACACTTTATACAGAAAAAAAATCCTGAATCACTTGATATTATGGATAATTTGAAAGAACTTTGTAATTTTGTCGCATTGTATGCTCTCCTGCTTAATGTCATCTTCTGGTTTAAGCTTCCAAACATACAAATTCCTTAGAATATGACATGACAGAGCTTTTTCCTGATTCTGTCTTACCTTCAGATACAGGTATTATATAAATCTGTAACTCATAAATCTTACAATATTTTGTATCTGGAATAAAAAAAAAAAATCTAAGGACTTACTGCATTAATCTCATCCACTGTATTTTTTGCTTTCTCATCTGCAGTACCACAGTATAGATCTGAGGTAACCCAATGGAAATCACTGAAATTACATGATTGTAACACTTGCATTCATTAGCACAAAGCACTCCTAAATAAAGGAAACTAGGTTAAACTGAGGTAAAAGTTCTAAATATCCATCAAAGAATGACTGGGAAAAACAGTTAATTCTATACATCTCAAAAAATAAGAAATCACATGCCCAGGAATTCAAAAGTGAAGTGACACTGAAAAGAGAGCTAAACATTTTAAAGAGGTAAAGAGCTTAGCTTATTCAGCTAAATGCATTAATTCAATAGAATAATTGAGTAATGCCTTGCTAGATAAGACTGGTTATTATGCACTTTAGGGCTTTTTTTTAACGTGGGTTTGTTTTGTTGCTGGGTGTATTTTTTTGTTGCTTTAATAACATCTGGTAATAAGTCTAAAATCTTCACTGTAGCAATATTTAAAAAAAATAAAACCATTCCAAAAAGAGAAAACCATCACTCAGCCTATCTTTTTCAGATTTTCGTATTAGTGGAGGAATTGTTGATGGCTAATTTAATAAATTTTTCATAAGACTATCTAAGGGGAAGACTGTGGGATCTAATGAAGCAGTGAGTGCTGTTAGCTAGATCTGGTGCTGTACCCATATTCTTTGAACGATTCAGCTCCCTACTGCTATGAAAAAACTTGACAGCTGAAAGTGAACTTACAATTGCTTCTTCCCAAGCTCAGCAGAAGCAAAGCTTCATGGATTTTATCACCAAAATGCACAGCAATGTACAGTGAAAACACAGGAGACACTTATTTTCTAACTACTTTAAGCTGTTAGTATATGCAAAGGAATTACAGAAAATTTGCATGCACAGAAGCTGACCTACTTACATTTAGTGTTCTATGTTAAATATCAAAAAAGCACATTCTGCTGACGGTATTATATTCCTTGGGAAGTAATAGCACCTCTTCTAAACCGTTTTTCATTTATTCATGCTGAGACTGTTCTCCTCCTGCATGTTGATGTTTGATACTATGATTTTTGTAACACAGATGGCTCCTAAGTGTTGCAATAAGTTGTATGGAAAACAGAGAGAGGCAGGAAAAACAGTAACAGAACATTGGAAAAAAAGGTCAAATTTTTAAAATAGGATTAAGGGTTGGAAATATTCATTTATGGATACTGTTTAGGATTTAAAAATAATGACAGAATTGAAGTTAATGTTGCAAAGTTGTCCTCATGACAGGTTGTCATGATAGTTACACACAAATTTCTGGGTCATACGACTGAAGGAGGTAACATCAACTTGATGCTATCATTGCTGCAGACTGCCTTGACTACAGGTGTCTATATTCTAGCTTACCGAATTTGACAGTTCAGAGATACTAGCAGTACATCAAGGCAAAAAAAAGTATGACCGTGGAAAATGAGGGTTACAAAGGAAAACCAGGTTATAAAAATGCAAATGTAAAGTCAAAGGGTTAAGAAAATGTGCAGTTAAATGTTTTCCCTGAATCTTAAGCAACATGCCCTACACTGTGGTTTGATTCTGACAGATAAGTAGTAATAATTTGTTTGTTTTGAATTATCAACAACTTAAAAAGCATTCAAAGTAAAGCAACTTTGTATAATTACTTTAGTCAGATCATCTTAGTTTCATCTAACGGTATAATTTCACATATTTGTCTTTTCCTCATGTCTCTGCCGAACGTAAAGATGTAGCTAACTTCATTGGCCTTCAAGATTCAGGGGAGTACTCCTTTCCAGCCTTCTCAGAGCTGACTCCAATGAGATTCTTTCCTTCTGCCTTGGTCAGATGGATGAAGCTACTGCAGTTCTTTTCTTTAGGCCCAGCCATCAGCAAGTCTGAGCACCTGCTACAGAAAAGCCCAGCTTGATCCCTCACCACAGGCTGATCAGAGTTGAGGTTCACTGGTGAGGAATGGACACAGAGCAACTCTCCAGAGAAAACCACAATTGTGTATGTATTTCATGAATAACCACACTGTTTTAAGCCCATAGAACACTGAGGCCCTTACCCAGTCACCATGATAGAGTTTTGGATATTTCCTGGTGCTCGTGTCTTCCTGCATATCAGCTAGTCCATGCTCGAAATATTCTAGCAACTAAGAAAAACACACTCTGATTTTGGATCTACCTCCTAAACAAGAAACATAAAACTGCTTGAACATAAATTTCTATTGCTATTACACCATTGTGTACTATGCTGTGGCTGACGACTATTAATCCAAAAGCAGGATGTCACCATATTTGGGAACCTGTGTTTGAGCAACTGAGTTATTCTGCTGAACTTAGGTATCTACAACATAAATAACCACATGCGGGCTAGGAATCTAAGCTCCTGCTACAAGCGATAACCATCTCATCAATACAGTCAATGGAGACAGAGAGCCATTCAGCTCTCAAAGCAGGAATCTACTTTAGGAAGAGATAAATAGATCCCTAGACTCCATTGACTGTACTGGCTACATTGACTAAGATAGAAGTTTAGACAGCAGTTTACCTGTTGCTAGCTGTGTTATTATCACAAGAATTTAGATGTCTGAATCTGAAGATAGATTCTATTCTTAAAGGCATCTTAATTTTTTTTTTCTTAATTGACTATTGATATGTGGGAATTTTTAAGCAAAAATTTTGCCATTCTTCCATATGTTGAATAAATACTACTAGAATTTATATTGAACAAGATATGAATCCAAAAGATATTTCAAAAAATTCTAGACCAAGTATTAATATTAATTCTATAGTTTATAGACCTTGTTTTTGCAGATCAAAAATTGTGTCTCTATATCTAGTCTGAATTTGGTGATTGTGGATCCAGAGGTATTTTGGGTCTGAATCAATTTAATTATAGTTAACTTTTTAAAATATGTATTTTCTAAAATACAAAATACCAAGAAAATTTTTAGCTATATTCAATATTTTGTTTCTTATTAAAAATAAATCATTGCTCTACTTGAAAAAATCAAACTTTATGCACATAAGTCTTTCTTCATATTATAAACTACATCAGGCCATGCTCCAGGGCTTTCTTTGATTTTCCAGTCTTCTAGAATGGACACCTGCTCAAGAATGATACAACTTCAACAAGGCCACGTAAGAGAAGATAGTCCTTTTTCTCTATGGAAGGATTTGGAAAGATTGCAGGTCTCACTGTTACAGAGTTGACATATGGGCAAAGTGCACATTTTAGAATTGAGTCTTTTTCTCAGCTTCTCTAGATAAAACATAACCTTAGTTGGTCTAATGAAAAGTATTACTTTTCACTCACACTGTAGTATTATATCTAACTTTAACCCATCAAAGTTGGATCTAGTGGATGTAACAGACAAATGCAGCTGGCTGAAATTCAAACTGAAACTTCACTGGTTTGAAATCTACAGCAACTGTAATCACAGACTAAAGAATGAGTTAGGGCATCTGAACTTCCAGCTTTGGTATCATTATATACAATCACAAGAGA
Source organism: Laterallus jamaicensis coturniculus (assembly GCA_022605575.1). NCBI lineage: Eukaryota > Metazoa > Chordata > Aves > Gruiformes > Rallidae > Laterallus > Laterallus jamaicensis. The sequence continues at coordinate 5,983,879 of JAKCOX010000037.1, read as the reverse complement.
CTTGCTTTGAAGCTGTATCATTATTAGATCATTATTAGATTTAATTAATAATCCAGATGTCAAAAGAATTTTCATCCTTATTCTATTATTATAAATCCTAGTGTTTCTCAGCATGTAGTCACTGTCACAGACTCTGGGAAATGTTAGTTATTTAAAAAAAGACAGAAGGGCTGTATTTATGAAGGAGAGAGTGTGGTTTCTTCTTTTTTGGAAACCAGAGATAGGATGTATCCTTTTAACTGGAAATATTTTATTTTCCATATGCTTTTGAAAAATGTAGTTGAAAACCATACTTTCAGTGAGTTATCTAATGAAACATTATACAAATTAGGTTTCGGAAGAAAAACCTCCTTTATATAAATAAATTCCTCGATATCTGATCACTATTATGAAAACTCATTTAGTAAAACTGAGCTAAAAGAACAATGAAAGGGAAAGAAAGATATGTTAATCAAAATAGTCTGAAAATATAGGATATATCATATGCAAAATAAAAATGAGACGTTAATATTGTGTTTTGGCAATTTTGTTTTACTCATCTTCTAATAAATATGAAACTGTCTATTTTATGAAGTCCATAAATTCAATTAATCTTTCCATTGACATTAAAATCCACAGCAGGTCTACCATGTGATGTGTACAGCAGCAGAGACTTGGTGCTGTATAATTAAGTGTGAGCAGTCCTTGAACAGAAGTTTAGTGAGTTCAGGCAAAAAGACTGAGTATCAAATGGAATGGAAAATTCTATTATGTATCGGGTTTTGAGGAAAGAGCTTCTACCTACAGTTAATTTTAGAAACCAGGTGTCATCTTTATACCACTCTTTAATTCATTTTTCAGAGAGATCTTTTTTGTTACTTCACTCACTGGGTGCAATCACACTACAGGAGGTTGCTTTTAGTGATGTGGAACATGTAGCTTTGTTATACAATTTCTTTAAAAATTCTAATGTAGCAGGAACACAGAGGTAAGCTTTATAAGTAAGTGATCTAAGCACCAGATTCTTGTTTTAACCCTTAATAGGCCTTTATTCACATTTGAACACCTCATTCACATTCAGACACCTCAGGAGGCAGAGGAAGGGGAAAGAATGGCTACAAGTTGGAAAAGCACAGCAAAAAAATCATTCTGCAGTTTCTAATTTAATTACTAGATATAAAGGATGATTCCTCTAAACTTAGGTATATTCTTGGTGAGGTATGGAGAAAGAGGCAGAGGTTGTGCAAAGACAGTGTTCTCTCTGAGTTCTTCTTCACTGTGTGAAAACATAGGTTATCTCTGTTATGACTTCAGAGAAAATATATTAACATTTACAGACAGCCTAAAACAATACTGTAATATTCAGAATGGAGGAATTATTGTTTTGGCATTTTCAGTGTTATACTTGGAATAACATTTTCTGAGTAAAACTTTAACATTCCTCAGTGTGCAATTACAGATTTCTGAGATTTTGTTTGAAGCATAGAATATGTGAAGTTTGGAATCAGTTTAAACCTTAAAGTTTATGAGTGTGTAGAGTGGGGATTCTGAATTTCGGTAAGGTGATTACTATTTTTTTTGGGTTTTTTTTAATGGGTAAATTCTCCAGAACCACCAAAACAAAAAGTCTAACCTCTTACATAACACTATAGACATAAACCCTTTTCTGTCTCAAGGCAAGGAACATGTAAAATTTGTGTTGTAATTTATTTTTTTTAATTTAGGGTAGATTTGGATTTGTAAACTTAGATTCCAATGCATGTTGTCAAAGAAACAACATTTTCATTAGGGTTTGGTTTTGATGACAAGTAAGAGAGGGGTGTATAGGCTGCTAAGATTGCTGTTCCCTGACTCATGTTAGTCTCAGCAATATTTGTGATTTGTCTTATTTGGACATTGGTAGCATTATTTTCTGTGTTTGATGAGAATAATTCCTGTAGTAATAACGCAATAATGGTTTCTATAGATATATTGTTTTTCACTACTGGTAGTATTAAAAGAAAAATTAGAAAAAAGAAAAATAATGCATATCTGTCTTGCCAAACAGTTTTAAGGAGTCATTTTTTTTCTTGCGTTATGTGTTTCTTAAACTCATGAACTCCCAGTGCACAGGATTCAGAATAGAAAAGACAATCAATAGCTATAACCTGCACAGTCTATTTTTATTTTGAAATCAATTGTTATTTGCCTAAGAGTATAATCAGTAAGTAATTCAGCTGGATTTACTTAGGTATGGAAGAATTAGGTACAAAGAATTCCATGCTTTTAGAAGATCAAAAGAGAATTTTATTAAAGGAAGATATTAATATGCAATAATTACAGAAACACAGTTTCCCTGTCTTGAAAAGTGAATTAATTTCTCACAGTTAGAGAAGTAAAAGTGTGACCTTTAGCTCCATTACGGTGTCTGAGATACAAACAAAACCCCCTCTGTTTGGAGGCAAGCATTCCTTGTTTTGGAGCTTTACTCTATGTTGTGTTCTAAGGTAAAACAAGAAAATTTTTCTTCCTTTGTCAAATTCCAGTTCTTCTAATACATAATCTTTAGAGATAAAAGTTTAGGTTTCAAGCCAGGCCTGTGTTGAAAAGGTAACACTTCAATTTCCAAACTCAAGAGCACAATGAAAAGATTTCTAGCTAACTAGTTGTGCAAACTTTGCTTTTTAGATATCAAAAAAAAAAAAATTAACAACTTTGAATATTATCTCTCTTTTAAGAGGTCATACTCATTGGAGCATGATCCTTTACAAATTCATTAGCCAGTTTGATCTTCTAGGTCAGCAGCAGATATTTTCAACCTGGGGCTTCATTGACAATAAAGGCTTGCAATGTTGCTATCACATCTCTAAAAATGGGTCAGTATCTTCAAACACAAAATGTTAAATTTTGGCATTTTAAACTAAGTATAGGAACTGACATACAGAGATGTAGTTAGCAGACGTACTGAATACCCAAAACTTAGTTTAATGGGAGCACTTGCATAAGAAGGAAGTGCTCTATGGAGCTTAAATGTAATTTATTTTTAATAGTACCCTTCATGCACTGTGGCACAAAATGTTTTCAAGAAAGGCAGACTTCTTCCCTCAGTCATAACACTATGAATTCAGCACTGCTTTGGATTTAAAGACAGTGTAGAGAGAGTAAATTTAATCCAAAATATTTAAGAACCATTATAATGCTTCTTATACATGTAGGGACTCAGATATATGACAGAAGAATGAGGAGAATGAGGAAATTGCCTTGAATCTGATGTGAGTGCTAGAGTTGTTTATGTTTATTTGCCTGATATTTTTTCTGCTTTATTATTTGGTGGCTGACATAAACTGTCATTTCCTTTGTGATACCTGACTGCTGTTGGCTTGTTGCCTTGACATGTCTTTATATGCTAGTGTCTGCTGTTGGCTGCTCACCTTGATATGTCTTTATATGCTAGTATCGGGGTTCTTAGAAACTTGGTTTGTGGCAGAGCTCTAAGGACTACACCAACAAACAAAACACTTTCTTGCAACAGGCTTGACCAAGCCAGGTTAAAAGCATTTTCTAACAGGAGAGATCAGCCAACAGAGGGAATGAATGACTTTACTACCCCAAATCCATTTACAAGTATGCGAATACTAGTGCAGTAAAATCAAACTGATTTTCAGTGAAATGGCTTACCTACAACTTCCAGGGACGGTTCTAATGTTTTTCAGGGTCTAACACAAAAGGCAGGAAAAGAAGGAAATTATTTGATATTGAACAACAGCTTTTCTTTGCTCAGTGATACCCAAGAGCTATGGACTAGAAATGTATAGATGCAGCAAGAGAACATTTGTAGTTAAAGGACCACTTTCCTTCAGGCTCTTCTGGTCTAAAGTAGGAAAATGGTTTGCCTGTTTTGACAGTAGAAACATAGAGAAATAATTTGTCTGCTATCTGGCAGCTTAGCGGCATCACACTGCAAGGCAGAGACCGCAGAGCCTGCCAGAGTGCCACAGAAGGTTAATGCAAGATTTTCTCCCCCAGACACTCATTGTGCTGGCACTTGGTGTCAAGTCCAGAACCAAACCACGAGCTTCTACACCAGCTATAAGTGTGACAAATGGCTTTTCAAATTCCATAGAAAAGGGTTTGGGTTAGTTTGATTGATTTTTTGTTTTGTTTTTCCTTGAAGCACATGACCTCAGTCTTCATCTGTTTCTAATTAATTAAGTTCTGCCAGCAGAGGGCATGAGGAGGCAAACAGATTGCTTCACAGTGTCACTGTTCCCAATTTCCTGCAGAAGGATCAGTGACTTACCTGCATTGCGTGATCTCTGGAGTTTCTAACCAGGTTGGTTTGGGAAGAAAGAATTAGAGGTGCCATTCCAAATGAAGGAAATACAAGAACATACCTTTGGATATACTCTTATTTCAGTGTCCTGCTTTCACAGCTCTGTATGCCAGAACATGAAGAGCACAGGGAACAGGCACAGCTTTGCCCCCTTGCTGTGGCAATTCATTCTTCTAGAAGGGAAAGGTCCCAAAGTGTGCTTGTCAGTGATCTTATGTCCACTGCCTTGTGGAAGCATGTCTAAGATAATGTCAATTCTAGAGTACTTCAATGTTACCTCTCTCTTCCACCTGCTGCATGACCATTGCCTTTATCATGACATAATTGCTGTGATATTCAGAAATTGTCCAGGAAACTGTGACCTGTCAGCTTGGTGACTACTTAGATGAACTGACAAGTAAATTTCCATTTGATGAACACATCACTGCATTAATTTTGTCCGGATGGAAAACCTACAGCTAGTCACAGTCAGGAGAACCATTGCCTTAAATTTAAGAGTATCACTCTAAATTCATCTAACAGGGAAAAGTCAATTTTGAGGTGTGGAGGAATGTCACGTTGGTCTCTGCTGTAAATCCATATATGGTGCCATCCTTCAAAGAGGATGATAGAGCAGCAGGAGATAGAGCAGCATTCCATCATCAGGAATAATGCTGATGGACCACTATAGGAACCATACCTCTTCTGAAGATGCAAGGTGTGATCTATAAGAAATAAATAATTACTGAACAATTTAACAGCAACCCCTACAGTTTTTGATCACCAAAAATTGCTATAATTACCTTTTTGCCAATATTTTTGCAGGCTTGCTTCGCCATTTTCGGGAAAGGTATTTTATAAAATGCCTCCATGAGAATGCTGACTATTTTTCTTTTCCACCTGTATGTGTCATAGTTTCTCATGGTTAATATATTAGAAGCTTTCTATAAATGTATTTTTGTCGAATTTTTGGGTGACTTAACTGAAGTCCTAACAGGTTTTTTTTCCCCAAATAAACAAAACATAATGGTAGTCAATCATTTGATGAATACTGCCTGTGAAGTGACAAAACCGAGAAGGCCTTTTCTAAGTATATGTATCACTGGGATCTTAGTATTCTTTTAGAGTCCAAAATGTGGTGGGTTTTTTTCAGGGCAGAAGAAGTTACAGCATCATTCTCAACACAAAATACATAGAGGTATGATTTATTTTTTTTTAATATAATCCCTGAGAGATGTTACAAACCTTAACTCCAGACAGACTTTTCATGGGAAGAAATGCTCTTAGAAGTTATGTTAGCATATAGGTACCAGTCTGATAATTTAAACATTTATCACCAGAGGCTTTTAGGCTAAGAACAGGAGTATTTTTCCTGCAAAAACAGTTTTCCATTTACATAGTCAGGAAACCAGCACTCAGCCATAGATACATGAGTTAATCTGACTCCCTTGCACTGCTGTCAGGGCAGGAGCAGGAGTATGTCCCAGTGTCTGAACAGCTCCTGTCCCTCCTGAAGCTGTTGATATCTTGCTCTCCAGGTTGAGGGAAGCTGTGCTTTGAAGTGTGTTTGATGATCTGATAAAAGACATTTCTTACTTGCCCTGAATACCTTGAAAATGAACATCCTCTTAATGTCTCGCCAGATACACAAGCTGAAAAGCTGTCACAAATTAATTAAGAACTGGAGAGCAAGAGGATGTATTTCAAAAAGAAAAAAGTTGTTGGGGAAACAAGCTGAAGGGTTTATTATCCTCCTTCGAAGTTTTGAACTTGCCCATATCAATTAAGTAGTGATAGAGTATATGAAAAGAATTTACCTGGTATCTGCCCACCAGTAGGAGCAGGTGAGGGTACCACCACTACCTGATGGAGACAGAACAGGGCTGACATTTCCCATTGTTTGGATGCCAAAATAAGGGACAGTATCAAAAAACTAGGCTTAACAGGATATAAAAAAGCTAAGTTGTATGAGACCTCTTCAACAAACGATTGCACATGGAAAGCAGAACAATCAGGAAAATGAAAATGAAGTTTCATTCTACTGCAACAACGCAAAACAGAAATAGTAGACTATGTGAAGAAACTTGACCACCATGTCCCTGCTGTTTGGGAAGTGTAGGACAATGTGCATCACATTCGTGTGCCTAGGCAAATCAGGGCAACACAAGCATATCCCTTCTTGGGACAGCCAAGGAAAATTTTTATTTATCAAAGGAGTACAGCAACACCACTACACTAACTATTGCTTCCCTCCTTTCTTTTCACTGTGATTTTCTTGAATTTTTTTAAGCAGCATCCTCATCAGGGTTCACTTTCTGAAATTGTCAGGGATAAAATATTCCCTTGCAACTTTGTGAACTGTAATCTATTATGTGATATATGAATATCTGATCTCCTTTTCTCTTTCTCACGATTCCATATACCATAGCTATTTCTTTCATAAACTGTTTTTCATAATTTCTTTCATAAACTGACTCATACCAAATCTGACTTATTTTCAAGACATCTTTTTGTGCTCTTGGTTTCTGAAAGAAGAAGATGCACAACTTGTTTAATTTTAAACCAATTCCTGTACATGGTTTTCCAAACCCTCATTAAGTTTGAAGGTTTCACTACCATAGGTCTGGGTCTGACAGTTCTATCAAGGCTGTAGCTATAAACCTAGCTACACAGCAAAAGGTGTTACATGATGTAAAATATATCCACATCATGCTCTTTAGTGCCTTGTTAAAAGACTGTGGTGGTAGGCTTTCATGTATTATGAGTAGCAAACTGATGAATATTATTTTGCTTTAATATCTTTTAAGCCTGGTTTAGAAAAATTTTTTCCCAGTCAGTCTGTAATATGAGGCATATACCCCTACTAAAATTGTTTTTAAAAACTATGGCTTTTTCTGAACTCAACTTTTAAAATCACGGTCCAGTAATACATAGACATTATGTTTATCGGAAATAAGATGTGCATAGTACTGTCGTGCATTTTCTAAAAATTACGTTTATGCACCAAATACACCTGTCTTTGAGCATCCAGACATAATATATCACAATATAATATCACAACAACATTACTTCTCTCAAAGTTCTTTCTTAGTGAATTGCATAAACTGGTTTGTAAGCCCTGGTTTGCAAGCCATGGTGTTACTTGGCTTCTGCCAATATCAACTGTTCACTTCTTAGATGTTTCAAAAATTGGATTTACACCAACACAGCTTTCCACCTTCCCAGGAACACAGCAAATGTCTTCTAATAGATCCACTGGTAAACATGTCAAGTAATGCAATGCTAAAACATTCATGTAAAAATACCAAACACAAGGTGATGAAACAGTCACAATGAAAAAGGCTTTATTAATCAGGGACAGAAGAGGTGACAGCATATTTGATGTCTTTAGCCCTTTTTATTCATTTCTTTTAAATGTTTCTGTGTATTCTTAGATATTTATGCCATCTTTAAAAACCAAGGATGGAAACAAAGCAAATGTTGACCACAAGCACATGTACCTAGGAATTATTTTTATTCTGGGTTTCAATTTCTCTATGAAATATCACCTGCAAATTGAAGCAGAGGAAAGTCTTAGAGACCTGGGATCATCACTAGCCCTGGCTGCCCCTACCCACTTCAATGTGACTCTCCCCTATGCCTACCTATGGCCCAGGACCCTCTGTATGCCCCCTGGTGCCATCAGCTTCTGCCCACACTGCAACGGGACCAGTGTCCAGTTCCTCACAGCCATGCCCATGACATGGCCTCATACAGATGACAGATTAATATTTTGCTCTTCATCTTAATTTTTATGACAGTGATTGTAAAAGCAGCTCTATACTGTTGATGGTAGAATATAAATATAGTTTTTAATTAAAAGGAGTCTGATAATTAAGAAATTACAATCTCTGTCCTGGAGCGTTTTGCTATTAATCGTGATTTGTTTGAGGATATGAAAAAAATATACTTGATGATTTTAAGCAGACTCTGATTATGAAATCAAATGTAGCCTTTTTTTTCCCTGGATGCTATAAATACAGTTTCCCATTCAGAAGCACATAGTTATTTTCCTCTGAAGTCTTGAACTTACGAAGCATAGTAGTTTGGGTTAGGAAATAGCAGGTTTCTGCATCATTCCAGGAAATAGGACTGATGGGCAGGCAGTGCCTTTATAGTCTCATCCTCTCAGTGCAAATTTTTATTTAGCTTTTCTTTGGGCGAGGGACGTATTCTCAGCCCTTGTTCAGAGAAAAAACCCAAAAACCAACCACAAAAAAAAAAGACAGCCCTGCTCAGAGTACAATTTAGAAGACAGAAGGTATAATACAAGGAACAGAATTTAAGCTCCTTCTGCCATTACCTTGCTTTTCATGTTGTGATATATTATACAGAAGATAGTTTAAAATGTGTTATTGCAAAACAATAATAAAACCAGAAGCTGCCCAGGGAACTCCAGATAAATTTCAAAATCTGTGTGTCTGCATTACAAAAACTGCCATGAATTATGCAGTTCAGCTTCCCGTATTAAGTGAAACTGCAGGCACCAGCACAGCCACCTTGCAAAGAATGAAACTTGTCCTGAGAAAAAATGTCTTCCCCTATCATGTTATGTCTCCTCCTGTATCAGATAGAAAGGTTGTTCCCACATTCATAGCCACATGATTTGAATTTAAAAGACTTCCTGTTCCAAAAAAAAGAGTTTAACTTGAAGTAAGAAGCTGAAACAAATTAATTGCACTTAGTTTTTATAGAGAGTTATGATAAGAATGATGATTTCTCAAATGCTGTTTGTCCTGAAGGCTTTAAAATAAATTGTTAGAACTTTTACTCAAATTGATTAGCTTAGTAGGCAAACGGTGCTAGGCCTGAACTGAGAATGAACCTATCTATAATAATAAATGTGACTGCATACATGAGAAAACAAAATCTTGATTGAGTACAGAACATGCCTAGTTACAAAAGCAACATGCATTTCTAATGTTGGAATAAAACAGAAGATAATGTGGATACAATACAGTGTTAAATTATCAACAAAAGCATGGGAGTGAGATTTTTAAGGAAGTCTTACATAGTTAGTAAGCTAAGGAAGAGATCTGAAGGATATTATAAACCACTTCACTCCTTCCAAAAGTATGCTGCAACTGCCTGTCAATGGCTACCTGATTATACCATCTAAGTAGTAATACCTGGTAGTGAATCAAACTACTGGGCAGTATCCTCTGATGAATAGATACTGTGGAGAAGAAGACTCCCTCTTTACTGCTAGTCCCTGAATTGATATAGCCATATATTTCTCCTTGGTGGTTGTATACATTTAAACTCAAAGAAATTTACGAAGGTAAAGTGTTGATGAGGTGGGTACTGCAACCATCTATTGACTCAGGTCTTCCTTGAATAAACTAACACACAAGCCAGCAGAAGCTTGAGAAATACATTATTTAAATTGGAAAAGTGTAATACCAAGAGAGTTCTTAAACAGCTATGCTTCTTCAATCAGCAAATAGTCTTAACATATTTAATTAAAAAAAGAAAAACTACACAAACTTCAAATTTAGATAACTACAAAAATCTAGACCTCTAAACTAAATTCTAAGCTTCATGGTTTTCTTCCCAACAGTAGTCCAACAATTAAATAAACACACATATATATATACCTACTGAGAAATAAAAAAGAAAAAAAAAAGTATTATTATGGTTACTATCTAAAGAAGAAAAATTTTAGAACTAGGACTGTCTATAATGCAAGAGCTTATTACTTAATAGGCTGCTGTGCCTGGATAACTTCATTAAAATAAAATCTACTTAACTGGTAGTTTATTGCTACTGTGAGATTAATAAAAGGCAAAAGTCAAGAATAAACTTTTCTTGCGGAATTTCTGAATGTGGCTGAAATTCCCACCTAGAGAACTCCAGTAAGGATTAGTCTAATAATTTGTTGTGGAGGCAGATAACATCTCAATCAACCACCCTGGCTAAATTCAGTCCATTGTCTCTCGTCAATCCATTGTCTATAAGTAGGGAACAGTTAGAGAGTTCCTGGGCTGCCCAGGGAGTTAATGAGTTGAGTGCACTGGGTGTGCATAGAGGCACAAGGCTGTTGTGATTCCTACCTACACCACAATTCTAACTATAGAACAGACATGGATTTTATGCTTATATATGACTAATTCCATAGTTCTTGCCACATATATTAAGACTAACCTGAATTGAGTTAGGAAAAGTGTAAACAGTTAATTTTAACCTTCCTGCATAACTATCAGTCCTCATAAAGGACAGGACACTTAATTCACATGGAAAAAGTAATTTACATACGATTGTCACAGTCTTTCAGATTGCAAAAAGTAAAATGTGTAGTTCAAGTATCCACAATTTATTAAACCTTTCCCTCATTCTTTCTTAGAAATAGTTTTATTTAATATATCTCTGGCAATGTACAAAACAAAGAAACACTTTTTTCTGACAAAATTAAATGGTTTAAGTCAAGTAAATATTTTTATTATTATAGTTTGTAAGGACTGGCTTTCATTTTTTTTGCAAATTATTTATAACAAAAAAGATGGAAGGTTTTTAAGACTGGAATGAAAAGCAAGATTTCTTTTTTAAAGTACCTGTTTTTAGTATCTTCTAAATGACTGCATAGTTTACTGAAGTGCATCAACAGTATAGTGAGCCAATTCCTGTGGCTGACTACAAAATAATTTTCAGAGACACTTAACCTAACCTAGAGAGCACAATTTTCAAGCTACCCACTAACAATAGACTTGGTTCTTGGGTTTCATTGAATTTAGCTAAACAAGCCCCTGAAAGATGGGGTAGCACATATAATTAAAAGACATGTTTAATCTGATTTTAAGGATAGACTGGGCCTAGGTCCTTGTGTGTGTGCAGAGGAGTCAATGCACCCAGACAAAAACTTGTATTTATGCCAACTGCATAAGATCTATACATCGTGTAAGATTCAGACAAGTCCTTTAATTCACTCCTTAATCTGAGAGATTATGTAGACTAAACTGTGAACTAATAAATACCGGAACTTTTAGTACCTGAATGGTTACTGATAGCGATGATGCATTGGAGAAATTCTTGGTAACGTGTTGGAGTTATGATTATTACATTCTAGAGTCTGACTGATACCTGTGACACAGGTCAGTTGTGAAAGCAGGGTCTGTTTTCTGAGGATTATAATTTTAGATAGATTCTCTGGTGTTTTTAACTTGGTTTCCTCCCTTTCTTCAACTTTGCATTTGGTGAATGGACCATGGCTATTTGAAATGGAGTGAGGAGAAATCATCTAAGTAAAATTAGTATGGCAGCTGATTTTGTTTCTTGAAACAGTTGAGAGGACATTGTGAAGATTATGAAAATTTTTTATATGAACATACATAGAAGGTCAGATTCAGAATATGTAGTTTCAGATACCATCCCTTTTAATGTCAATGAAGAGAGACAAAATGCACCATACAGATTCCTACCTATCTGTCTAATTCATACCTATCTGTCTAATATCTACTGTAAGATGATTAATCACACTGTGAACCTTAAGGTTCACACTCTTGAGTTTAAATGAAGGTAGAAAGAATTCCTGGGGTTTTTGGGTCCTCTTTTCCTTTATTTTTTTTCTTTTTTTTTTTTTTTTTTGAGAGGACAATCTTGGAAGTCTGTCAGATTTTACACAAAAACACTTGGATTTTGTGAAAATTAAACATGTGAGGTTGAATGCATCAGACTGTGATAATTTCTAAGTGCTATCCAATGTCTTTGGCATGATGATAGGACCTTCCTAAAACAACAACGCAAATTTTTAGATATGGACAACTACAATATAATTTAAAATCCGTAAGTGTGAGGTATTATCTCCAAAACTTTGACTGAAAAAGATATTATCTGAGTGCTTTGGAAATCTTTGCTTCTCACACTTTGCCCTTGTTCTTTGTATGTTTGTCAGTGTGTATATATGTGTGTGCATAGACTGAAAAATTTGGTCATGTGCAAGTCAGTGACAGTTTTGATACTGACTTGTTAACCACTTAATGTGACAACAACTTCAGCCTCTGCAAAAGACAAAGGGATAATTTTCCAGCACTTTTCCTTCTTCCTTCTTCTCCTTGCTTTCTAATCTAATCTAATCTAATCTAATCTAATCTAATCTAATCTAATCTAATCTAATCTAATCCTTCTGATCGTCATGGGAATGTAGAAAGTCAGAAAATGGAAGAAAGAGTCCTTGTTTTGATCAATTTGTATATGAGGCAGAATAGGGCACAAATATAAGCTTTTTTAATAAATGAGGAAATCACTTGTAGCAATGCCTTTGGGCAAAACTTTCTTAGAGAAAATGGACATCTAATTGAGGAAAATATTTTTAAATTAATGGAGTGACATTGGCTTAAAATCACAGATAAACTGTTTATAAAAAACCTGCTGTGATAGCTTATTATGTTACTCTCATGGATAAATAAAAATCTAGGAAGACTAACAAAACAGCTACCAATTTAGACATTGTTTAGAATTGTACATTATTTATACATTTAAAACTGTGTTGACAGGGCTAAAACAACGGTGGGAGAGAGAGCTCACTAGGGGATCTCTCTAAGGAGATGTCAAGTGGAGAAAAGTATCTTACAGCTTTGCTGACTGTCACTTTATTTCTGCCAATGAGAAAGACTTTTTAAGTGAGAAGAATGCAGTGACAGATGAATAAGCCTAATGGGTGAGAAAGTGAAAGGACACTTGCGTCTTTTTATTTTATTGAAAATACCAATTCTAAAATTACATGAAGGATGATACAGCCTCAGAAAACCATATTACCTGTTCTTAAACGAGCCTTCTACAGGATTACATCTGCAACAGTATAATTATCTCTGTATTCTTCTTATGAAAATGTGAGTAAATAGATGATGTCTAATATGGCAATCCCAAATATATCTCTTTTATTTGAATCTTTTGGGTATCCTGAATAGACTTTAGCAAATTTCCCTTACCACCAAAATCAATAACTGGTTAATGTTTGTACACAATAAGAAATAGCTGTGTAATACTCAGTTCTATTTTCAATAGAGAAAGGAACTACAGAGGACTTTATGGCTCATTTACCTTTTCTTTCCTGGAAATGTAATAAGAATCTCCAGTAGAATTAAAAAAAAAATCCACAATCATTGTATATACTTCTATTTTTTAATTTTAAATTAAGGAATTTATACTAATAGTTTTCAAGACACAAAGATTCACTAATGTTCTTTTTCTGTGAGTACATTTAAGGAAAAAGGAAAAAGGGAAAGTCATGTTCAGGAACAGAGTTTAATGACTTAATATCCAAAATAGGTGTATGTTCAATGGACTAAATAGAATAGCCTCAAAAAGCACTCCAATATTATTAGAATAGAGTTGGCCTGTAAACAGCCATTTTTCATCAACAAGTCCAAAAACTTCCCTCAATAAAATTTCAGTGCTTCATTTTGTTGTCAAAAAAACCACTCCTCCAATCTCCTTAGCATACAAGGGCTACCACAGCAGAATTACGCACACAGAAGGTTACTTAGCATCACCAGGAAGAAGGATGTCCCTTTTTCTTTTTCCAATAAAGGCAATCAACTTACCACTTATCATTTCTGAACTTCTACCATGCGACCTAGAATCCTCATAAAATTCTGTCATTGCATGTTCGGCTAGACAAATAATGTTAATCCAGATCCTTCTTTCTCATGTAAAAATAATAGAAAGGAAATGTACAGCAATGAAAATACAGCCCTATCAGGAGTAGGACAGGACACTGTTATTAGCTCTTTTTAGCTTTATCCCAAACTATAGGCTTCCATCCTTTGCAAAGATCAGCACAGATCTAGCACTTGTATCAGAAGCCATTGCAAAGTAAGAGTTCCTCTTTAGTATCAAGAGGAATAAAATGTGATGAATATGCAGGTAATAAGCAACCCCCCAGGTTTGTCATTTCCCTTTCTCCCTCCATTTTCGAGATTTCTGTGCATGCATTATATGGATTTGTCTGAGTGTGCCGGTATTTATTCTATTTCTATATGTTTATCTTCACTTTTATGGAAAGAATGCTCTAGGTTTGGAAAATAGCTCCTAATTTTTATTTTGAGTAATGTATGTCCATATAAATTAGAGAGAGATACTGAGTGCCTGCCTTGAATTCATCATCATAACAGAGTAGTATTTCAGTATAATATTAGGGTTTAACCTGGCAGGAAGCTAAAATAACCACACAGCCATTTGCTCAGCCCCCTGCAGTGGGATGGGAAAAGAATCAGAAAAAAAGCACAAACAAATGGGTTGAGATAAAGACTGTTTAATAGGACAGAAAAGGAAGATAATAATAGTAACAAAAAACCAAGTTAAAATAATTGTATAAGAATATACAAGTAATGCACCACTCAATTGCTCACCACTTGCAAACCACTGATGCCCAGCTAGTGCTAAACTGCAGTCCTAGCCCCCAGACAGATTACCCCAAATTTTATTCTGAGCATGACATCATATAGTATGTCTTATCCCTTTTGCCATTTTGGGTCAGCTGTCCTGTCTGTGTCCCCTCCCAGCTTCTTGTGGACCTGCAGCCTTATTTGGGCAGTAGGAGAGTATGAAAAGTCCTTGATTTGGTGTAAGCTTTGGCTAGCAACAAACAAAATGTCAGAATGTGAGCAATACTATTCTCATCCTAAATCCAAAACACTAGGAAGAAAATAAACCTTATTCAAGATGAAAGCAGGACAATTCAGAAATAGCGCCCATATATTCTGGTGTGAGCACTGAGAGTAGTTGATTACCAGCCTGAACTGAAGAGCAGAGTTTGCTCTGTTTGTCCTGAAGTCTGATCAGGCTTAAGATCTGCAGTTCTCCCCTGTGATTGGGGGAGTCATGGGGAAACTGTATAAAGCAGTCTGTGGCTAGCTGTATAGAAAGACTAGATTCCTGAGAGAGCATGGGTGGATTTTTGTGTTTACCATTAACATTTTGTTACATTTTCAAACTTACTAATATTTTCTGTCCGTGGGTTTCAGCCCTTAAAGCATGTATCAATTCACAGTCCTTATAGTGTATTCTTTTTGACTTTTTAGTATCATACATTGATACTTAGTTCCTCCATCTGACACCTAGAAAACAATATCTTCCTTTCCTAGAGAAATTACCTTAGTTGGGGATTCCCTCCTTAGTGGGACGGAGGGCCCCATATGCAGACCAGACCCTACACGTAGGGAGGTGTGCTGCCTTCCTGGTGCCAGGATCAGGGATATTACCAGAAGGCTCCCAGGGCTGGTTAGTCCCTCTGATTATTATCCACTCTTGATAGTTCAAGCAGGTAAAGATGCAATCATGAAGTGTAGCCTGCGCACTATCAAGAGTGAATTTCGTGACCTAGGTCGCTTTGTTGGGGGGGCGGGTGCCCAAATAATATTTTCTTCTATTCCCACTTGTGGGAGGTGGGGTTCGGAGCAGGTCAGAAGAACCCATGAATTGAATCAGTGGTTGAAAGGCTGGTGCCTACACAAGAAATTTGGGTTTTTTGACCAAGGGATGGTGTACTCTGCTCGGGACATGAGTACTGCTAATGGGGCTTACCTGTCCCATAGAGGAAAGCGGATCCTTGCTCAGGAGATGGCAGGGCTCATTGATAGGGCTTTAAACTAGTTAGGAAGGGGGAAGGGGATATTACAAAGGCTGCTGGGGTAAGGCAGATGCTTTGGGAGACACAGCACGAGTTGCTGGGGGAAATAGATAAATGCCAACAGCACAATTGCAGACTTGGGGATGTTGCTCCACACGAGAGTAGGGGTAACTCTGTGGACTACCCCATGAACTCCTCGGTGGAGCAGTTTTTGCCCACCCCCTATCGAAAATCTCGCAGTGAGCTGTTGGGGATATCTGGATCTGCTGCCCCACTAAAATGCCTATACACAAACGCACGTAGCATGGGGAACAAACAAGAAGAATTAGAGATCTTTGTGCGGTCACAGGGCCACGATCTCATTGCGATCACTGAGACGTGGTGGGACAGCCTGGATGACTGGCACGCTACCATGGATGGCTACGTGCTTTTTAGGAAAGATAGACTAGGGAGAGGAGGTGGAGGAGTTGCTCTTTATGTTAGAGAGCACCTAGAATGTATTGAGCTCCACCTGGGTAGGGATGAACCGTTTGTCGAGAGCTTGTGGGTAAGAATTAAAAGGCAGGCCAGTTTGGGTGACATAGTCGTGGGCGTGTACTACAGGCCCCCTGATCAAGAGGAGTGGGTTGATAATGAATTTTATAAGCAATTGGAAGTAGCCTCAAGATCGCAGGCGCTGGTCCTTATGGGGGACTTCAATTACCCAGATATTTGCTGGGCAAGCAATACGGCCAGTCGTATGCAGTCCAGACAATTTCTGCAGTATATGGAAGACAACTTCCTGATACAGATGGTGCAGGAACCTACTAGGGGAGGGCGGATGCTTGACCTTGTTTTTACTAACAAGGACGGGCTCGTCAGTGAAGTGAAGGTCGGGGGCAGCTTAGGACAAAGCGACCATGAAATGGTCGAGTTCAAGATCCTGAGTGGAAGAGGCAAGCCAAAAAGTAGGATAGCTACCCTGAATTTTGGAAGAGCTAACTTTGATCTCCTCCGAAATCAAATAGGGGCTATCCCATGGGCTGCTCTGTTTGAAGGAATGGGAGCCTGCGAGTGCTGGCTAACATTCAAACAGCACTTCTTCCAAGCGCAGAATAGGTGCATCCCTTTGAGTAAGAAATCGGGAAAGAGAGGTAGAAGACCTGCGTGGATAAGCAGGGAACTTATGAGTAAACTCAAAGGGAAGCAGAAAACCTATAAACTGTGGAAACAGGGTCTGAGATCATGGGATGAATATAAGGATGTGGCCAGGGCCTGTAGGGATGCAACTAGGAGGGCTAAGGCCTGCTTAGAAATTAAGCTGGCAAGGGACATAAAGGACAACAAAAAGAGCTTTTTCAGGTATGTAAATAGTAAAAGGATGACCAGGGATAATGTAGGTCCCTTGTTGAATGAGGCGGGTGTCTTGGTGACGGGAGATGATGAGAAGGTGGAGATACTTAATGCCTTCTTTGCCTCGGTCTTTACTCCGAAGGCTTCTCAGGACTCACATATCCCAGATGTAAGTAGGAGTGGTTGGGGAACGAGTGGTTGGGGAACGAATGGCTCCCCTCTAGTAGAGGTAGGGGTGGTCCAGGAGCGTCTCAAAGGAATGGATGCACACAAATCCATGGGCCCGGATGGGATACACCCACGTGTGCTGAGAGAGCTGGCGGAGGTGATTGCGGAGCCGCTCTCTATCATCTTTGACAGATCCTGGACTACAGGAGAAGTGCCTGAAGATTGGAGGATAGCCAATGTCACTCCAGTCTTTAAAAAAGGCAAGAAGGAGGATCCCGGTAACTATAGGCCAGTCAGCCTCACCTCTGTCCCTGGAAAGGTGATGGAACAGCTTGTTTTGGATGCCATCTCCAAACAACTGGAAGAGAAGAAGGTCATGAGGAATAGTCAGCATGGATTCACCAAGGGGAGATCGTGCTCGACCAATCTCATAGCCTTCTATGATGTTATTACCAACTGGGTGGATGGAGGGAGAGCAGTGGATGTCATCTACCTCGACTTTAGCAAGGCTTTCGATACTGTCTCCCACAACATCCTGATAGAGAAGCTGAGGAAACAAGGGATAGACGAGTGGACAGTGAGGTGGGTTGAGAACTAGCTGTCAGACCGGGCTCAGAGGGTCGTGATCAGTGGAGTAGAATCTGAATGGAGGCCTGTGACTAGCGGTGTTCCCCAGGGCTCAGTGTTGGGTCCAGTCCTGTTTAATATCTTCATTGACGACCTTGATGAGGGAATAGCATCCACCCTCAGCAAGTATGCCGATGATACAAAACTGGGAGGAGTGGCTGACACGCAGGAACACTGCGCTGCCATCCAGCTAGACCTGGACAGACTGGAGAGCTGGGCAGGGAGAAATCTAATGAAATTCAACAAAAGCAAGTGTAAAGTCTTGCACCTGGGGAGGAATAACCGACTGTATCAGTACAGGCTGGGGGATGACCTGTTGGAGAAGAGCTCTATGGAGAAGGACCTAGGGGTCCTGGTTGATGACAGGTTGGCTATGAGCCAGCAGTGTGCCCTGGTGGCCAAGAGAGCCAATGGGATCCTGGGATGCATCAGGAAGAGTGTGTCCAGCAGGTCGAAGGAGGTGATCCTCCCCCTCTACTCTGCATTGGTCAGGCCCCACCTGGAATACTGTGTCCAGTTCTGGGCTCCCTGGTATAGAAAAGACAGGGACCTTCTGGAGAGAGTCCAGAGAAGGGCGACAAAGATGATTAGGGGTCTGGAACATCTCCCCTATGAGGAAAGGTTGAGTGAGCTGGGTCTGTTCAGCCTGGAAAAAAGAAGACTTAGGGGGGACCTAATTAGTGTTTACAAGTATCTTAGACATGGGTGGCAGGGGGAATTGGCCAGCCCCTTTTCAGTGGTCAGTGGGGACAGGACTAGGGGCAATGGCTGTAAGCTGGAGCACAGGAAGTTCCGCACCAACATGCGGAAGAACTTTTTCACAGTGAGGGTGACAGAGCAGTGGAATAGGCTGCCCAGGGAGGTGGTGGAGTCTCCTTCTCTGGAGATATTCAAGTCTCGTCTGGACGCCTATCTATGTAATATGAGATAGGGAGCCTGCTTTGGCAGGGGGGTTGGACCCGAAGATCTCTTGAGGTCCCTTCCAACCCCTAAGATTCTGTGATTTCAACTACCGCAGGGCAGCTGAACTTCAGTTGTAATTGTAACATAAATTTGTGCATCTGTAAGATGAGCATGTTGATCCTGACTGGGAGACTGCAGTACACTGAAGAGTTAGTGAGTAGACACGAGCCTGTGCTGTGCTTGCACTGTACTGCCCTGCACTGCATTTTCTTGTAAAAGCATCCTGTAATATATCAAGTGACTGAAATGAGGGAGACTCTTCTGTGGATGAGGTCTGCCCAGCATGCTGCATGTGGATGGGAGGTCCATGCAAAACCACATGGCGTTCCCATCATCTAAAATGTTGTAAGACAATTCTGGTAAGACAGGCCAGTGAGCCTCACCTCTGTGCCTGGGAAGATCATGGAACAGATCCTCCTGGATGACATGCTGGAGCACATGAGGGAAGAGCATGTGATCCAGGACAGCCAGCATGGCTTCACCAAAGGAAGGTCATGCCTCACCAATCTGGTGAGTGACAGCATCAGTAGATAAAGAGAAGGCGACCGATGTCATCTATGTGGACTTGTGCAAGGCCTTTGACACAGACCCCCACAACATCCTTATCTCTAAACTGGAGAGATGTGGATTTGATGGGTGGACCATCCAGTGGATAAGAAACTGGTTAACAGACCATAACCAAAGGGTGGTGGTCAATGGGTCTATGTCCAGGTGGAGGCTGGTGACAAGCGGTGTCCACCAGGAGTCTGTCTTGGGACGGGTTCTCTTTAACATCTTTATCAATGACATTGATGATGGGATCGAGTGCAGCCGCAGCAAGTTTGCAGATGACACCAAGCTGAGTGGTGTGGTCGACACCCTAGAAGAAAAGGAAGCCATCCAGAGGGATCTTGACAGGCTGGAAAGATGGGTCCGGGTGAACCTAATGAGGTTCAACACTGCCAAGTGTAGGGTGTTGCACTTGGGCTGGAAGAATCCCAGAAATAAATACAGACTGGGAGAAGAGCTTCTTGAGAGTAGCCCTGCTGAGAAGGACCTGGGTGTCATAGTGGATGAGAAACTTAACATGAGCCAGCAGTGTGCTCTTGCAGCTCGCAAGGCCAATGGTATCCTGGGCTCCATCAGAAGAGGGGTGGCCAGCAGGGACAGGGAGGTGATTGTCCCTCTCTACTCTGCCCTCGTGAGGCCCCACCTGGAGTACTGTGTCCAGATCTGGGGCCCCCAATACAAGAAAGATGTAGAACTGTTGGAGAGGGTTCAGAGGCGGGCCACAAAGATGATTAGAGGGCTGGAGCACCTGCCTTACAAAGAGAGGCTGAGGGAGCTGGGCTTGTTCAGCCTGGAGAAGAGAAGGCTGCGGGGGGACCTCATTGCAGCCTTCCAGTACCTGAAGAGAGCATACAAACAGGAGGGGAATCAACTTTTTAATAGGGCAGATAATGGCAGGACAAGAGGGAATGTTTTAATGCTAAAGGAGGGAAGGTTTAGATTGGATATTAGGGGGAAGTTTTTTACAGAAAGAGTGGTGAGGTGCTGGAACAGGCTACCCAGAGAAGTAGTGGATGCCCCATCCTTGAAAGTGTGCAAGGCCAGGGTGGATGGGGCCCTGGGCAACCTGGTGTAGATCCAGGCCTGAGGTTGGTGGCCCTGCCTGTGGCAGGGGGGTTGGAGATCTATAATCCTTGGGGTCCATTCCAACCCTTGCCATTCTATGATTCTATGAATCTATGATTCTATGAATTCATACTATTTTCTCTTTGTTTTGCTATCCCTGTTAACTTGTGTTTTAAAATATACCTTACAGTGCATGAGTTCCTTTCTTACTGGGATCAAAGCAGGCCAGCACCTCCTAGCACAAAAGAGAAAGTTAAATTTGGGATTAATCTCTCTAAAGGTAATGCTGAACCTAGTAGAAAAGGTAATGCTGAACCTAGTAGACTCACCTTCATAATTCATGCTTGCAGTGGTTACAGCTGGTGTATAGTTTTCAGGACACAGAAATGTTTTTTCTTGTGTGCCTGTATATGTATCTTTCACTTGGCATGGCAATCTCTACAGATCCCAAGTAGGTTTTTTTTCGTCATTTTTTTTCTGCACCAGAAAACCATTTGGCCCTAAGAAAATACAGTAGCCAAGTTGCAGCTGCTTGAAGCATTCTCCCATTAAATATAATGGCACTAAAGTGGAAGTGCCAAGGGCTATTATGCACCGACAGTATAGTCAAGAAAAGTACCCATCTGCAGCAACCATGCAGCAAGGTAGAAACAAAGCAATTGAAACAACCATGAAAGCAGTTGGAGCCTCAGGACAAGAAAAACAAGTGATCTGCTGCAACGTTTAACAACAAAAGGAGAGACATGAACAGAGTTATTTGGGCTTTTATGGTTACAAATGTGTAAAGAGTGAGCAATATAGCCTTTGGCACAGATCCCTCTCACCATTGTAATACTCACTTCCTCCCTAGAAAGCTGCGTCCCCACATGTGCAATCATAGCCTCATCATGAGAAATAAGAATTGAACCATAAATGGCTGCTTCTATGTGATTGCACCATGCCTCAGCTCTAAGTGTAGTAACAGAATGCCTTTCAAGGAGTTAAATCAGAAAAGAAAAAGTAATGTGCAAAGCCAGAATGCAGAAAAATTTATCTTAGAGAAATGCTGAATAGAAACACTCTTTAAAAGCAGAGGACTGAGTGTTCTAGCTCCTGCTTTGCATAGTGTATTAGTAACATCTGTGTGCAGGCCAGGACTTTGGTAGTTAACCCTGAAATGCTATTGTTCACAAATGTATCAGTTAGAAAAACTATATCTTGCTCTTGGTTGTGCCTTTCTCAGTGTATTCAACCTCTATCTGTCATTATATTGTTGATTTCTGATATGAAAGTGTCATACATGTGTCAAGCACAGGACTGCAGAAGAGAGAAAACAATAAATAGTAGTTTAGAGTACATTTGAAGAGGAAAACCAGCAGGTTTGTCTTTTTAAGTCCTTTCTGAGAGTGAAAATGCTAGTGTGATAAAGTGAGGTAAGTTGCACAAATAAGTATTTACTGAAACAGACTAAATTATGCTCAGTCCCCTGTACAGTAATAACTGATTTTTTGGCCTAACTACAACTTGGTTAATTCATAGGATTTTAATACATTAATTATAGTCCTCTTCCAATTTTAGTTTCCTAATAGTTTTATTACCACCTCTTGAGTCACACAGTAGGCTTTTCTAGCATCAGTGAGTCCCAAAACCTGTTACTATATGCATAAATGTTGAAGTTTAGCACCTCAGAATGGCTCAATTAAAAAAAACCAACAAAACACATACTCACAACAATTTGATGAAAAAATGTTTCCAATTTTCTTGATTACAGTTCCTTTCAAGTGTAGTTTGTAGGGTCCACAATGGCTCATTAGTCCCACTCATTGTGCTCCTCTCATTGTCAGATAACAGTATCTTTTGCTAGCATGTCCGCTTCTGCTTTTCCCACTCAGTCTAGCCATTCTCTCTCCTCTTCAATCCTACTCTTTCTCTGTGTTCTGTATCCTGTTACCTTCATCCTTGAGATTCTTTTTCAAGCTCCATTTTATTCATCCATACCTGTGCAACAAGCCTCAATGGTCTCTGGTGTCTACTCATACCAATGTTATTTGATCACCATAATTCCCTGTTGATCTCCATCATGTTTGGTCCTCTTGTTCTTCTTCGTTCAGGGAAAAAAATAATAATAATTTTAAAAAAGACAGAAGGACACCAATAAGAAACATGATTAAACCCCAAGTGAATTACGGAAAAATAAAACTTCAGAAATGCATGGTTTTAGTAATACATTACTATAACATCAAGGGAATTTGATGGTAGCAAAATCTTGTGCAAAATATTTATATGGTTAAAGTTCAAGTTTACAAAATATAAGCAAAAAGGTATATGAATTAACTATGATTTTGCATTATTTTCTGAGTAGTACTGTGTGTTTTGTTTCAATAACCAATGAGAATAGTTGATTGCTTAAGTGTAAATTCAGAAATTGAAATACAAAGTATTGTAAATAAAAAGTATTAATCCCTAGTAATGTTCTCACGAAAAGAGTGTTAAAAAGTGATGCTGTGATAAACAGCCCTCTCTTCAAAAGCGTTTGATTGAAACTAGGCATTTTGTTTTGGACAGAAGAACTCTAGTATAAGATTAATTTAAAATGTCATGAAAGGATTGTGTATGTGCTTAAAGTTAAGTGTCTGACTAAGTAGTTTACCAGATCCAACAAACAAAAAGAACAAAACCCCAAAGTAAACATAGAAAAAGCCAGTATTTTTTTTAACATCATATATAATTAAACAGTTAAACATTTTGCTATAGGATTTTACACTTCTGATTTTTTTCAATATGATCAAAGAGAAAATAGATGTGCAAAATAAGATTCTGTGTAAGTTATTTTTTAAAGTTTAATCAAAATAGTTAATAATAATAATAAAAAATCTCTACTGAACCTCAATTTTCTTGAGTCAAAGAGTATATACGTTTAGGAAGTTCCACTCCATTCTTCCCAGTTCTTTTATTCTGCCCTGAGCATATTTGGCCACAGCCAAAAGCTGCTGTGCTAGAAGGATTGTTATATTGGTGAGCTACACAGCCTTCAGATGAACACAACACTCCCCTTCTTGTGCTGTATTGGTGCTTTGATTCCAGTCACCTGCACCAAGATCCACAGAGATTAAAAAACAGTCGTTAACCACAGGAAAGATTTAATGTACACACTTTTCTTAGTCACTGATTCTACTCCCGAGTTTTTGGAAACTAACATAACATCTCAACTTACATTAGAAATTATTACATTTAACTTTGCAATTAATTTTCTTTTATTCATAATTAACAATAATAATTAATAAGTATTAATTAATGGATAATATAGATTTTTAGATCTTTACTATGTTCAGGGAATTATGGTATATTCTTCATGGGCAAGGAAAGATATACCTCATATTTTTTGTATGTTTGTTCTCCTTTAAATGCATAGCAGCACAGTACTAGGAGTAATAAAGTATT
This sequence comes from Laterallus jamaicensis coturniculus, assembly GCA_022605575.1. Lineage (NCBI taxonomy): Eukaryota > Metazoa > Chordata > Aves > Gruiformes > Rallidae > Laterallus > Laterallus jamaicensis. The sequence goes on along the minus strand of JAKCOX010000037.1, from coordinate 5,959,880 downwards.
TTTAAACTTAAAAAATAGTTTTATCTAAGTTTATTGTGTCTGTTATACTTTTTATTAAACTTCTTTTTCACCTTTCTGAAGAGTGTAAACAGAACCACAGACTGGTTGAAGTTAGAAGGGACCTCTGGAGCACCCTTTGGGGGTTCTGGTTGAGAGTTGTCTGAACATGAGCCAGCAGTGTGCTGAGGTGGCCAAGGCGGCCAACAGCATCCTGGCTTATATCAGAAATAGTGTGGCCATCAGGATTAGGGAAGTGATTGTCCTCTTGCACTCGGCACAGGTGAGGCTGCACCTTGAATACTGGGTTTCAGTTTTGGGTCCCTCACAAGAGGAAGGACATTGAGGTGCTGGAGCATGTTCAGGGAAGGGTGATGAAGCTGGTAAAAAGCCTGAAGCACAAGTCTTTTGATGAGATGCTGATGGAATTGGGGTTATTTAGTCTGGAGAAGAGGAGGCTTATCACTTTCTACAACTACCTACTACGACTAGGTTGTAGCTGGGTAACTGTTGGTCTTTTCTTCCAAGTAACAAGTGATAGCACAAAAGCAAAAGACCTCAAGTTGTGTCAAGGGAAGTTTGGATATTAGGAAAAATTTCTTCACTAAAAGGCTTGTTAAGCATTGGAACAGGCTGCCCAGAGAGCTGGTGGAGTCACTGTCGCCAAAGATATTTACAAACATGTGTAGATGTAGCACTTTCGACCCTGGTTTAAGTAGACATGGTTGTGTTTAATTGACAGTTGGACTAGATCCTAAAAGTCTTTTCCAGTCTTAAAGATTCTATGATTCTATGATCTAATACTTCTGCTCAAGTAGGGACACCTAAGAAAGTTGTCTAGGACTGTCTATGTATTGGGTTTCCATGGCAAGGTTTTGGTAGCAGGGAGGCCTACGGGAATTAAGAGAGCAAGAGGCTGTGTGGTGCCTGTCTCTCAGCTGGGGCACAACCATGACACTTCCCTCATGTCTGAAAGAGCCACAGTCAGCTGGCTTCAAGACAGACATGCTAGTGATGAAGGTCAAGACCATCAGTAGTACTGCCTCTATGATAACATATTTAAGAAGGGAAAGAGAAATAAAAAAACCAACATGGGCAGCATTTGCAGCCAGGGGGAGAAGTGCGAATATGTGAAACAACTTTGTAGAACCCCAAAATTTTTTTGCTGAGCCGCTCTCTATCATCTTCGATAGGTCTTGGCAAACAGGAGAAGTGCCCGAGGACTGGAGGATAACCAATGTCACTCCAGTCTTTAAAAAGGGCAAGAAGAAGGATCCTAGCAACTATAGGCCAGTCAGCCTCACTTCTGTCCCTGGAAAGGTGATGGAACAGCTTGTTCTGGATGCCATCTCCAAGCAACTGGAAGAGAAGAAGGTCATAAGGAATAGTCAACATGGATTCACCAACGGGAGATCATGCTCGACCAAACTCATAGCCTTCTATGATGTCATTACTGGCTCGGTAGATGGAGGGAGAACAATGGATGTCATCTTCCTTGACTTCAGCAAAGCTTTTGATACTGTCTCCCATGACATCCTGATAGAAAAGCTGAGAGCATGGGATAGATGAGTGGACAGTGAGGTGGGTTGAGAATTGGCTGTCGGACTGAGCCCAGAGGGTTGTGATTGGTGGAGCAGAGTCGGACTGGAGGCCTGTGACTAGCGGTGTTCCCCAGGGCTCGGTGTTGGGTCCAGTCCTGTTTAATATCTTCGTTGACGACCTTGATGAGGGAATAGCATCCCCCCTCAGCAAGTACGCCAATGATACAAAGCTGGGAGGAGTGGCTGACACGCAGGAACACTGCACTGCCATCCAGCAAGACCTGGACAGGCTGGAGAACTGGGCAGGGAGAAACCAGATGAAATTCAACAAAAGCAAGTGTAAAGTCCTGCACCTGGGAAGGAACAACCATTCATTTCAGTTCAGGCTGGGGGATGTCCTGCTGGAGAAGAGCACTATGGAGAAGGACCTGGGGGTCCTAGGGGATGACAGGTTGGCTATGAGTCAACAGTGTGCCCTGGTGGCTAAGAAAGCCAATGGGATCCTGGGGTGCATCAGGAGGAGTGTGGCCAGCAGGTCAATGGAGGTGATCCTCCCCTTCTCCTCTACCTTGGTCAGGCCCCACCTGGAGCCTTGTGTCCGGTTCTGGGCTCCCTGGTGTAAAAATGACAGGGATCTCATCGAGAGAGTCCAAAGAAGGGCTACGAAGATGATTAGGGGCCTGGAACATCTATCCTATGAGGAAAGGCTGAGAGAGCTGGGGCTGTTCAGTCTAAAAAAAAGATTAAGGGAAGACCTAATTGGTGTTTACAATTATCTTAAGCATGGGATGCAGGGCAAGTTACCCAGCCCCTTTTCAGTGGTTAGCAGATACAGGACAAGGGGCAATGGCTGCAAGTTAGAACATAGGAAGTTCCACACCAACATGCGGAAAAGCTTTTTCACAGTGAGGGTGACAGAGCCCTGGCACAGGCTGCCCAGGGAGGTGGTAAAGTCTCCTTCCCTGGAGATATTCAAGACTCGTCTGGATGCCTATCTGTGCAGTATGAGCTAGGGAGCTGCTTTGGCAGGGGAGTGGAACCCGATGATCTCTTGAGGCCCCTTCCAACCCCTACAATTCCGTGATTCTGTGATTCTGTGAGGAGGAGGAGGAGCTTCAGGCAACAGAGCCCAGATCCCTCTACAGCCCATGGAGAAGGCCATGATGAAACATGTTGATTCCTTGCAGTCTATGGAGGTTAACAGTGGAGCAAATATCCACCTGCATCCATGGAGGACCCCACACTTGAGCAGGTGAGTGTGTCCAAAGGAGGCTGGAGCAGGTTTCTGGGAGGACCTGTGACCCCATGGAGAGAGGAGCCCACACTGGATCAAGTTTGTTGGCAGGATTTGTGACCCCATGGGGACCCATGCTAGAGCAGTCTGTTCCTAAAATACTGAATCCCATTGAAGGGATCTATGTTGGGGCAGTTCCTGAAGAGCTGTAGCCTGCAGGAAGGACTCATGTTGGAGAACTTTGTAAAAGGACTATCTCTCATGGGAGGGACCCCACACTGGAGCAAGGGAAGAGTGTGTAAGTCCTTCCCCTGAGGAGGAAGGAGCAGCAAAGACAATGTGTGATGAACACATCACAACTCCCATTCTTAGTCCGCCTACAAGGTAGGAGGTAGAGAAATCAGGAGGTGGTGTTTTAAGATTTGGTTTTATTTTTCATTACTCTGATTTGTTTGGTAATAAATTAGTTTCCCTGTGTTGAGTCTGGTTTTTTCCTTGATGGTAATTGGTGAGTGATCTCTCCCTTTCCTTATTTCGATGCACATGCCTTTCATTATATTTTCTCTCCCCTGTTCAGTTGAGGAGTCAGAGTCATAGAGCAGCTTTGTTGGGTACTATGTCTACAGTCAGGGTCAACCCATCGGAGGATAGATGAGTTTTTAATTTCTCTAATGAGGGAAACCCCACAACTTCTCTGGGTAACCTGTGCTAGGGCCTAGTTACCCTCACAGTAAAGAAGTGCTTCCTCCTGTGTTTCAGTTTTTGGCCATTGCCTCTGGTCCTGCACTGGGTACTGCTGAAAAGAGCCTGGCCCCATTCCCTTGCACCCATCCTCGAGGTATTTATGTACCTTAAGATCCCCCTGAACCTTCTCTTCTCCATACGGACCAGTCTCAGGTCACAGAATCACAGAGTTGTAGCGGTTGGAAGGGACCTCGAGAGATCACCGGGTCCACCCCCCCTGCCAAAGCAGGCTCCCTAGCTCATACTGCACAGATAGGCATCCAGACGAGTCTTGAATATCTCCAGAGAAGGAGACTGAACCACCTCCCTGGGCAGCCTATTCCAGGGCTCTGTCATCCTTACTGTGAAAAAGTTCCTCCGCATGTTGGTGCGGAACTTCCTGTGCTCCAATTTGCAGCCATTGCCCCTTGTCCTGTCTCCACAGACCAAAGAAAAGGGGCTGGCCAATTCCCCCTGCACCCCATACTTATTTATAAACATTGATAACCCCCTCCCCCCAGTCTTCCTTTCTCCAGGCTGAACAGCCCCAGCTCTCTCAGCCTTTCCTCATAGGATAGATGTTCCAGGCCCCTAATCATCTTCATAGCCCTTCTCTGGACTCTCTCAAGGAGATCCCTGTCTTTTTTATACTAGGGAGCCCAGAACTGGACACAATACTCCAGGTGGGGCCTGACCAGGGCAGAGTAGAGGCGGAGGATCACCTCCTTTGACCTGCTGGCTACACTCCTCCTGATGCACCCCAGGATCCCATTGGCTTTCTTAGCCACCAAGGCACACTGTTGACTCATAGCCAACCTATCGTCAACCAGGACCCCCAGGTCCTTCTCCACAGAGCTCTTCTCCAGCAGGACATCCCCCAGCCTGTACTGATACATGTGGTTGTTCCTTCCCAGGTGCAGGACTTTACACTTGCTTTTGTTGAATTTCATCTGGTCTCTCAGCTTTTCCTCATAGGGGAGGTGCTCTAGTCTTGTAATAATCTTAGGGGACCTGTGCTGGACTCCCTTCAGCAAATGAACACTGCCAAAGGCATTCAGAAGCTCAAAGGTGGAATTTAAGGTCCAAACTTTCTCAAGTTTTTTTGAAAACCCTATATATGACTACCTTTATACACCAAAATGCCCTTAGAGTCTGACTGTAATGTTCCTAGAATTAGTTTAATTAAAATTATACTGAGATGACTTAAAAAGAAGTTTTAGTCATATACCGTTTCAACATTGAGAAATAAACTTTATTTTTTCTTTCTTTTTCTGGAAAGTATGTACTGTACAATATGAAAGATATATAGTATTTAAGATGCCAGTTTTCTTAACAGGAGAACACAGCTGAATGAATTTCTATAGGGAAAACATCTTGATGACTTAGAAATAATATCTACAATAATTTTGCACAATTTTGCCCATATTTTTTCATAGTAATATTAAAGATACTTTACATTCCTAAATGCTAGGGGTAGTTGGTACAATCCTGTACTGAAAAACAAAAGAGTAAATCAAGCCTTTATGTGTCTGGCTGTGAATGTAACCACTGTAGCTTCACATTTTGGTTAAATTCATTCTTTCTTTGTTTTCACAAAAGTCATGGGTTATGTTTTCCTTCAGATAAGTTGACGACTATATCTTTTATGTATCTATGTGGTTTTTGCAGGGAGTGTTCTCTAAATACCATTAATATCTATACAGTTACATCTTCCTGATCAGTTTTACCTTACTACAGTTAACAAAGTAAATATTTCTTAATGAAGTTAGGTGTTTTGGTCTAAATTTTAAAAACTTATTTAATTTTAAATTCATAAGCAAAGAGGAAAGGGAAGAACTAAAATAAAATGTAGATATGATAATGTTCTTTTCTTACAAATTATTTTACTGACTTGAAATATTTATGTATTTTTCAAGATATTTACATCTTGATTTGAAAGATGAACTCTGTTTCAGAGTTTCTCTGTAACTATTAAATAGTCTATTACTTTTTTTTTCTTGTTTCTTTGACAGAATACCCAAGTGACTAGCTGTCATACTTTACATGTCATCTTTTATTATTCATTGATATTGAGACTATTGGCAGAATCAGAGAGGACTTAAACCACCTGTCACAGTCAGTCTAGTCAAGCATAGTTTCTGTAATGCAATTTTTCTTGAAACACCATCAGTTTTCCAGATTTCCTTTTATTTTTTAAATCACAACACATACACAGCTAACAAAATGCTAGCTGAACATGACAGCAATCTAAACAACTGTATTTGTTGAATCCTAACACAATAATTTTCCAGTTTAAAGTCTTTCCCTGTCCACAAATTTAAATAGCTATTTGCCTTGTTCTTTATGTTACCACGACTATTTGGTGTCTGAAATTTTTCTAATATATTGTGAGAATTATTTGTTCAGCTGTGCTAAAAAACAAGTCACTTCTTGGAAGAGTTATCTCCAGGTCTCCAAATCTATGTATTGATTTTGCAAGGTAAATTTGCCTTTCTTACCTCTCTAAAATCTACCTCATGTCTTTAAACACTGCATAATATTTAATTGTGAAAAGATATAAAAGTTTTTATTAAGCACAAATACAAATTCATATAATTGTTCAGCACATAGAAAAACACAAAATGTTTTCATTAGCATATATTTTACATGATCTCTTGCAGATTCAATTGTACCTGTAGATGAACAAGAACGGTTGAAGCAGCGCCTCCTTGCTACATTCAGCATCTCAGGGTTCTTCATGTGAAAGGGAAAATTTTGCCCATTAGTACAAAATATATTTTACAGTTTAGTAGCTCTAAGTAGCACATTATTTTCAGTATACTCCAGGTATCCTATTTTATTGAATTCTAAGTAACTAAATGAGAATGAAATGTATCTGGAACAGAGGCATTGTGTGTGTGTGTGTGTGTGTGTGTGTTTTCAATTTATTTTATTGACTGGAATTTGCTATAATTTTGTACTAACACCTTTACTTATGTCAAAGCTTTCCATTAAATGACTTCTGACAACCTCTTAACATTTTTTTGTGCAATTATGACTGTCACTCTACAGCAGGGAAGTTCAGCAACAATGGAGTTTTTTAAGTACTTACTATATCTTGGTATCTGACAGTTACTTATTTCCTGAGATCTTGACTCTTCAAGCCAAAGTTGTAATTTAACTTTGCTTTAAATGTTTTAGGTTATTTTTCTGAGCAGTTTCAGGACTTCTGAGGTAGTTGTTTTAAATGTTGACTGCATGTTTAACAATTTGTTCTTTGACTGTAAAAAGATGGAATTACTTTTAAAAATATTTTCTTAGTAGTATTTGAGAGGAAATGTTTTTCAAGTTATTTGCCTTTTACTTACCCAAGCAGATGGATAAGCTTAAGAAATCCATTGGAAACTATACTCAGAGTACATTTACTATTTGTACACCAAATTGAAAGGTCTGCTTTTAAAACAGACCTTCTAAATCATGAGATACAAAGAAAGAATTGGTTTTCTGTTCAGTTTCATGGCTTCAGCAAGTTTCTTGAAACATTTAGCAAAGCAGTGATAGTAAATTATATAGGTATATTTATGGTTAATTTATACTGAGGAAGGTTTACAGTTTAAATTGATCCATGTAGTTTGAAAATTGGCACAGATATGTCGATCACACTGAAAGTTTTTACCTATCCTTTTCCTCAATCCCTATTGAGGATAATTTATATATGCTAAGGAGATGCAGTGTTTATTACAGAAGATTTCCTCAATTTTCCTGTTGCCTCTATTTTTTTAGTCCATAGCTGGGTTCCTTTACACGTGAGGCAGGTGTCTGAGACTCAAATTATTTCAGAATGCTCAGAGGAATGAAGTCCTGAGCACATTTTGAGACTGCAAATCAGTACATTTTCTTGTTTTGGAAACCAGTAACGTGAAACCCTACTGCTTATCTGGATAGAGGCATTCAAAGAAATTAAATACAAAGCACAGCAGATAGTGAAAAGAAACAGATACCACTTCCAGCCTGCAAAGACTCCCCTCTCTTCTGCTGCTTAAGAGAGCAAGAGAATGGGGGTACTTACTTTGTTTTACTAGAGTCAAGTTGGTTGGAAAAGACCTTTATGATCATCAAGCACAACCGTAAATCTAGCAATACCAAATATACCACTGAACCATGTTCTTAAGACCCATGTCTACATTTCATTTTAAGTGGATGGTGACTTAATCACTTAGCTGAGCAGTGTGTTACAGTGCTTGACAACCCTTTTGGTGAAGAAATTTTTCCTAATATTCAATCTAAACATATAATATCTAAACCTAATATCCAAGCTATACCTCTCCTGGTGCAACTTGAAGCCATTTGCACTTGTCCTGTGGCTTGTTCCTTGGGAGAAGAGACCAACACTCTCATCCTTTCAGGTAGCTGAAGAGTTCGATAAGGTCTTCCCTCAGCCTCCTTTTCTTCAGATTAAACAATCCCAGTTCCCTGAGCCCCCCATCAGAAGTCTTGCTTTCTAGACCCTTAACCAGTTTTCTTGCCCTTCTTTGGACATGCTCCAGCACCTCAATGGCCTTCTTGTAATGAGGGGTCTCAAACTGAAACCCAATATTTGAGGAGAAGCCTCACCAGCGCCAAGTGCAAGGAGACGATTACTTTGCTCATACTGAGGGCCACACTATTTCTGATACAAGTCAGGATCATCTTGGTCTTCTTGGCTACCTGAGCATGCTGACAGCCCATATTCAGCCAGTGTCATGGACTAAAAATATGCCTTAACAATTGCTGATAGAACTGTACCCCCCTCTCTTCTCTCTCAATCACCATAAAACCCCATCACCACACAACAAAATGAATTCTACCCACTGATTTATCTCAAAGAATCTAGTCCAAGTCCTGTGCGAGTGTTCCCAGACCCGGGGTCAACAGAAGCACCCTTCTGAGGGGGCTCATACCCTCTCAAACTTTTGGGGCATGCATTCCACCACCAGGAGGAATCACAGAATCACAGAATTGTAGGGGTTGGAAGGGACCTCAAGAGATCATCGGGTCCAACCCCCCTGCCAAAGCAGGCTCCCTAGCTCATACTGCACAGATAGGCATCCAGACAAGTCTTGAATATCTCCAGAGAAGGAGACTCCACCACCTCCTTGGGCAGCCTATTCCAGGGCTCTATCACCCTTACTGTGAAAAAGTTCCTCCGCATGCTGGTGCTATGCCAAGGACTTACTATGTTATGAGACAATACTGAAAAAAGGCAAGACCAACAAAGACAGAGAGGAAAGTTCTCTCACTAGACCTGAAGACATAGGACTGACAGGATGTTGCAGCTCTGCGATGGTAGCTATTGCAATCTCTCTCTCTCTCTCTCTCTCTCTCTCTCTCTCTCCTTTCCACTCAGTTCCTTCTTTCTTCCCCCTCTTTCTCTTGCACGCTTGTTGTGGGCCAAATAAAGTGACTTGACACTTGACTTCGTTTTGAATCTTAATTCTGTTCCTGAGAAATGAGAAGACCTGGTCATGATAAAACACCTAATTGAACCTCACACAGGAGTTAAGCCCAGCTGTCCCCAACCACCCAGAGCAATCTGAGGTCAGTTGGAATGCAAGGGGTTTAACCTCTGCCAAACTAGTTTACCTAGTTGCGGATCATGAAAAGCCAGCTACTGAACAACATCCCCAGGTTCTTTTTTTTTTAATTATTGCTGTTATAATATACTTGCCAGTCTTTTTCCCTCCAGTGCCATAATAAGCATATCCATTCTATGCTTTTATCCTCTTGATTCAGAATAAATTATCAGGCCTGTTTCATCAGCAGGAACAATACAATAATCACTTCATTTCCTGTAAAGAATGGAGTGAAAGAAAATAAGTATTTACAGAGATCAATTCAGTGGCTCTCTTTATTTGAGAGAAAATTTGGACCTCTTGCTCCACAGATTGCTGTTTAGATACTTGGACTGAGGGAAAGCATGCATGCTATTCAAATACCAACATCTGACCAGACTCCATTGACAGAAAAGATCAGGAAAAAGCTGTGTGCAGTAGGATAAGATGTGACAAAACTAGCTCTCTGCATCCTTATCTTTCCTAGTTCAGCTGCTGCTGTAGCCACTCAAGAGGGTAACTTCCCAAGAGAGCCCTGGTTGGCAAAATGCAGTCATTGTTGCTCAGACGGGTGTTTGGTCCTGACAGCATGGATTGAGGCAGTGGGGCTTTGTACAGATGGGCAGAGCAGCCAGTGAGGGGACAGTAAAGTTTAAAACCACTGCAGGTCTTTGCCTTTCAAGGACTGAATCACCATTTCTACCTAAAATAGATGCAAGAAACAACTGTCATCTGAATTTTAACTTTTCATCATAGTCTAAGGAGGAGGGGGGGTAACACTATCAGCACAGCCCTTGAAAAGTAATGTAGAAATTAAGAAAACAAACAGAACAAAAAGAAGTGCTAAACTACTACATGCCATCCAGACAGAAACTTAGACTATTAAAAAAAATACTACTATCCCATTAAGGTAGAATTAAAATTTAAATTGTCGCACTAAGACAACATAAGAAAATATCTCTATTGAAAGTATATTGCTTTACAATCTTAAAAAATGGCAGGCATTGTTTAATTTAGTATGTGTATATGCTAGAAATTTACTGGGGAAAGGGACATAAAAAGATGCACAGAAATTCTGTTAGCTAGGATAAAGACATTACAGCATAGCATTACCTATGTGATGATCTGTTATTTTGCAGGAGCTAAGGGAGATGGGGAGAAGCAGAAGTCTGCATCTGTGGATTTCATATCTGCAGACACAGACTTTCAAAAAGCAATGAAAGTGTTGGTTTGGAGGAAAATATTTACCAACCGTTTTAGGAGATTTCTAATTTTAGGCAGACACCTTTGGAACACTGATACTACAGCTTTATGATAAATTGCAAATGAAAATCTCACCCCACAGGCCCACACATTTCACATATAATACCTAAACGTATTTACTAATAGGCCTCTGAGGTAGGAACCTGCTCATGCCAGAACCCCATATATTGATGCAGCAACTAATCAGTTTGAAGTTTATTTCCCAAATAGTGTGCTTAGGAAAAAAGAAAAATAGTTTGATATGCTAGAAGCACTGAGTGATTTTTTTTTTTAGCCTTTCCTTATTAAACTATTTAAGACTGTTAATAAAGAATGCATTAAAAGTTTTTAAGTTGGGTATCTGACATACACCACATTTGTAGGATTATTTTTTTTCTGTCTGAAAAGATGGCTTGGCATAGTCAAAATCCTTCCCCAATACCGGTGAAATTTTAGAAGGATGCAAAAATTCATTGAGGTTGTTCAACATGTAGTATCTTTTAGTGTTTACCTTACATTTAATTTTTAAAAATTTGTCAAAACATTGACCTCAGATTTTTTCATTATATCTTCATGTCTCATGTCTCATGAATTTTATATTTTACTTCTGGTTTTTAATTCCATATTCGCAAAACATTTCAAAATTATTAAATTTACTGAAAGGGGGACTATGACGAGATCTATGATTTTTTACTATAGTCTCTCAGGCAGCAGCACTTACGAGTCACAGATTATAATGTTGACTACAGCTGCTAATTGTGTTAAATGTTCAATTTCTTGGAATAAGGACATTGCATTTATTGTCATTTGTTTTATTTCCTCTTGAAGTGAAACTATTTTCTTCATAAAGGAATGATATCTTCTGTATAATAATTTATTTTACCATGAATGAGAGTACTCTAGATTAATAAATTGATTTGCATTCCTAAAATTTTTCAGGCAGGAATTATTACAGCTTTATGATAAAAGAGAAAGTTGTGCTGTTTCATAGATGTAACTGATTTCAATAGAACTTACATAAGTTGACTTCTTAATTTGCAATACAGGTTTCAGCATTTCAAGATCAACACAAGACAAATGGTTTCTTATGTAAATTATAACCATTTATTTTTATTACACTAGAGGGTTCTTAAAATATTTGTGTTGTGCTTTTTGGAGTTGGAAAATAAAAAAACCAGCTTTTTGTGGGGTTGTTTGTTTGTTTGTTTTGTGTTCCTCAGATGCAAAAATAAATGAAACAGTGTAATTCGAATTCCCTGGAGGGAAATGTAGTTTGACACTTAAATTTTGACCAGAATAGTTCACATTGTGAAATTAAATTGTGCTTTAGTCTTAAATATTTTCTGTATCTCAAATCAAACTTACGGGTGGTAGGGAAGGGAAAAGACAGAGTAAGGAGTCTTGAATTTCAGACATTTCTTCTAAAAAATAACCTGCATAGCGTAAAAGGAATTGTTTCAAATGTTTATGATTTCTGGCAATTAAGCTAGAAATTAATTACAAATAACAATTTAATTACAAATAATAAATTAATTACAAATAACAGTTTGCATTAGATACACCATCATGAATCTAAGCTGCACATAACCTGATTCGGCACACTCTGCCAAGCATGGTGTTTTCCACCATGAGTCAATGGGACTACTAATGGGAGATTGTAAATACTTATTTTCTGGTTCCTAAAATACCTGTTTAAAACCCAGAGTTTTTGTAGTTGCAGCAGCCAACTAGCTCTGGCAGATATCTTTTTCCTATAGCTTTATTAAAAATATGCTTAATTTAAATATGGAATCCAGCCAGCTGTTACCTAATTCCTGGGGTCTTCTATCAGACATGCTTAAAGCAGTGGGAGAGTAAAGACTGCCTCTGATGCTGTCCTAGGTTTTGGCTGGGATAGAATTACTTTTTATGAGAAGGTGGCAGGTGACACAGGTAGGGCAGCTGACCCAAACTAGACAAAGAGGTATTCTGTACCATATGATGTCATGCTCAGTATGTAACTGGGGGGCTGGCTGTGGTGAAGTCTCTACTCCAGGACAAGCTGAGCACTGGTTTGGTGGTGAGTAGTGCTGTTGTTTTCCTCTTCTTTTGCTGTCCTAGTAAACTGTCCTTATCCCAACCCATGATTTTTACCTTTTTCTTCCTTTTCTTCTCCCCATCCCACCAGACTCTATGGCTATGTCATGGTCAGCAGCTGTCTGGGTTAACCAATGACTGATGGAAGTGGTCTGCAAGCTGAAGAAAAACACTGCTGTCCGAAGAAATAAAATTTCTTGCTGTCATAATACATGAAGAGTAATTAACTGGGGGATGTATCACTTCAGAATTGCTAATTGCCACAAAGTCTGGTATTACTAATAATCTGCATATTGTTTATACATCTGCAATTTTATATCATGCTTTTAATGTACAAATTAATTCGCATGGTAAAGTTCAGTGTTTCCCATTAAATAATGCTATTTTTTTCATTGAAAGAGAAAAGGAAAGCCTAACAAAAATTATAAGGGACAATTCCCACTATTAAAAAATAACACCTATGAATTCAAACACCTGTTCCTCTTAAGATGGTTCTGGAGTGAGAGTAGCCATGTAGGACCTCCTACAAGTGCTGAAGGGAATACTGGCCAGAAGACAAAATGTATTTCTCGGAGGAGGAGTTTGTGAATCATCACTCCTTGACTACCACCTTCTCAGGAAGGAAACTAGCAGGAGAGGTGGAAGAAGTATTTCTGATGTAACTTCAGTTTACAGTTTACCTAAGCATATTTTTCTCATCTATGAGTTTTATGAACATTTGCACCTAGATTGATTATACTAGATATTATAAAGACAGACGTGCATTTTATCCTCGCCTATGTACGATTTTAAAACAATTGTCTAACAGGATCCGGTAACTGTGCAAGTTAAAGACTCATAACTACCTAAGAAGTACTCAACTCACATAAAAGCAATTCTATTATAGAGGATAGCAGAGTGTCTGTTTGGTCTATTTAAGCCATAGTGAAGAATTGTCTTTCACTGCCTGGTGACACTGAAGGTTTTCTGGTGCAGAGTAAAATATATTTTTGAACCTTCATGATCACAAAAAAATTGTGGAAGTCCAATAAATTCTTTGTGTTCATTGTAGCAATGACAATCACTAGGACAACAAGCATGTTTAAATGATTATTTGTACTGCTAGTGCTAGTGTAGTACCGGCATATTCATTCTCTGTTTATACAGGTAGTATGCAAGCTGATATAGTGGTCATTTTGTTAGAACAAGTCTAAGACAAACAGTGTTTAGAAAGCAAAGACTCAACTGCATTATGAGGTTAGAACTGTGCCAGTGGTATGTGAGAAGACCAAACAAATGAATTGCATATTTCCTTATCTGGGATCCACTGTGTCTTATAAGAAAATACATAGAATCATAGAATACCAGGTTGGAAAGGACCTTAAAGGATCATCTGGTCCAGCCTTTCCTGGAAATAACATGATGGCCCAGCACCATGTCCAGCTGAAAAATAGGTTTTAAAAACCTGAATGACTTTCATTACCAGAAAACAAGTGGGAAACAGGAATGCAAAGATTTAATTTTTTCTTCTATTAAAAATATTTTTTAAATTCCACTAAGTGCTTATTTTATTGAGAAGTCTCCCTTTACTTGATGATAGAATGGCCCGGTAGGACTTTCTCATCTTGCATTATTAATTCTGTTAATTAGTTTACAAAGGAAAAGGTGTTGCCTAATAATCCCCCATCCTTCTCCAGATAGCAAAATAGAACTGAATTTGAAAAAATCTTTCTGAGACAACCTTATCTTTGAATAAGAGAAAACTTCAAGTAACAGGCTTCCAGAAATACGAATATCCTTAAAATGTGTATCTTGGAAAGGCTATAGTGAAACTACTATAGGAAATATTTGTATTATCATGTGAATAGGAGGATATTTATCCCTTCTATGCATATTCAGAATGACCACCAAGAATGCACTGTGTGGATCGAAATATTAGCTCTCTGCCTTTGACTTCCTAGGACAACAAGAGCCCAAGACACGTTGTCAGAGAGAAACCAGAATATTAAAAATAGTATTTCCCCATACCTCAACCATTGTAATAACAAAATGAAAAAAGAAAAAGCTAATACTGTTGTTGGTATGCTGTATCTGTGGGGCAGTAACCATGACAACTTGTCTATTTTTGCTTTTAATCTATAAAGCAAATATAAGCATTTGTAGAAATATTCATAAAATGTGCTCATACAATGTTGATAACATTCATGGTTTTTAAAATAAACCTTTGCCAGTGTCCCATATTTCCTCATATTTTATGCATTCACATTCTTCACAGCTGTCAGGACTTTAAAAATTTTATTCTTGTCATTTTGATGTTTTGCCAGAATTAAGCTGAGTTGTTTTGATTTTCTTTCAGGATTTTTATTATATTGCTTTGTTTCTCTAATTTTTTCCACTACCTTTTTTAAATTCCTCACATCCCTATGTTGTGTTTTTTTGGCTTTTGGTTGGTTTTTGGTTTTGGTTTTGGTTTTTCTGAGATGTTAATAGTTTTCATTTAAAACCAGCTTCAAGAGTTTATTGACTTATTGTATATGGTTGTGTGTGAGTTGTGCTGCCAGCTCTGTGGAGCATTTCAGAACAGAAGCTTCCTGACGAGTTAGGATTCAAAATAATTTAGCCTGAAGCTCTTGGCAGCATCTCTGTTTCTGCACATCAGTGGTGTACAATGTAGGGTTAGAAAGTTACCATTTCTAATAGGTAGGTGTCTTATCTTCCTAACCTGAAGAAAATTAAATAAAAGTACATGTACCTTAAAATCCCCCAAATTCTGCATTGTCTTTGCACTAACTAGGCTTTTTTAATACCGTGCCATGTTAAAGACCAAATTCTGTTTAGTTTATAAACATAATCACTTCCAGCATGCATTTACTTGCAGGAGTGAAACAAGTTTGCTTTGAGTATTGAGCTTGAATTTTCTCAAACTGATGCTGAATTGCCTAGCCATGAACCCTTTACATTATACCGTCATTGAAGAGAAACTGACTTGCAGTGTTTCCTGCTTCTGTCCTCGGTTGTTCTGGGATAACTGAGTAAGGGAGTCTGGGTTAAACAGGGCAACTGATATCTCTTCGTTCCAAAAAAAATCTGCTGCTCTTGTTCATTGTTTTGATTTATTTTTCTTCTTTTCTGTATCCTCTCAAACCTTCAGGTATTTCGTTTTTAATTATTTTTTGTCTTTGTTTCCCCCTCAAGTTGTCTCTTCTCACCATTTTTTTATGGCTCAGATGATTTATAATTTTGCAATCGACAAAAGAATATTCTCCTTTAAATGACATGAATTATACCTGAAAGATATTCCAGCATAATGTCTTTAAAACTGGATAGCTTAGTTTTCCTGTTGATTAGTTGTTTTTTCATTGTCTGGTTATTTGAAAATTGACAGAAGCATAAGGGCCATCCTCTGTTTAAGGATTCTGGTGGAATGAAGTATAAAGCTTTAAAAGTAGGCTATAAACCAAAGCTATTTCTCTTTATATCTGACCAGGGTAACAAAAGTTAAAATGTCTCATTCCACTATACATTCGTTTTACAAATCTATTCAGAGCTTGGTTAACATTATCACCAAAGTCAATTTTCAGATGTTCAAAAAAACCATTATGGTTGCTTAAGTTAAAGAAAAAATCACAAGTTACCTGCTAAAGATAGTAAAACCATAGCAGTAATAAATGTCTTGATTAACTACTCAGGCGGTTCCTCTGATGTTGAGATTAATATCCCTTTTTAGGTTCCCTCTTGTAAATAGAAAAAGACCTTCACTGCAGCACATCACAAGAAGTTTTTAACAGAGACAACAACAATATAAATACAGGGATATTTGTTTTTCTTTACTGATCATTTTAGGTTAGGTTGAAGATCAAAAATGATCTGAGACGAGACATGGGTTTCTAAGAGGGCTAAAGGAGAGCTAAATCCTATGCATCTCATGTTTTTTGGCAATGAGAATATTCCATACCAATTATGTCATGTTTTGTATAAAGGAGATAAAGAGCGCCAAAACAGTGGCTTGAGGCAGACGCGGAGTCTTGGCGGCGCGGCTTCGGTTAGGCACGCGGCTTCTCGGTGGTGGCGCGGCGGCTGGGCCCCGGGTCGGCTGAGGCGCGGTGCGGCCTAGTCACGGATTGCAGTGACAGGTTGCATTGTGTCACCAGTTTCGTGTACCCTGTGTTCTAAAGTGGTGTTAGCACTGTTGTTCGTTATTCTTTGTATCTTTTTCTGCTGTTTTTAGTAAACTATCCTTATCCCAACCCGCAGAGTTTTTGGTTTTTCTTTCCTTTACCCCGTGGCTTTTCCGCTTGCCCCCACTGCCCCTCTCTTAAAGAGACAGGTAACTTTTGTGGGACCCAGCTAGACTGGGACCCTTAGCCTAGATTAATTTGTCCAGATTCTTTTTACATCTAATGGATAGCAAGAAGTGCTCCAGAGAGTAATTTATTCCATTTGTCTTTGACACCTCAATAGGTGAGATAAATGGAAAGGGACAAATTCCTTTTGAAAGTGCCTGCTTTTCTATTTTGCTGACAAAGGGAGCCTAGAGAACTATGGTAAGCTAAAATAGGTCTTACTAGATTTGAGATATATTCAGAAAGTTTAAAATTTAGGGGTTTAAATTGAATGCTAAAACACATGAGAGTTCTTTTTTATAGCACTCTTTGAAGGTGTGAGAACTCTAACACTATATATTCAATAAATGTGTTCCTATCGATTCCAATATAGAGTTGAGAATAGCAAATATAAGCCAATTGACTGAGATAGAGAGGAGATAGGATTCTATTTAGAAGTTTCTGCTGTTATTATACCTTAAAAGATTTAAAGTGGTTCTTGATCTATGTTGTCTAATAGAATGAATATAAAAAAGTATTGGGTTTTTTCTGGTTTATGAGTTTGAATTCTGGAATCTGATCCTAGGCCTACTAGAGTCACTGAAAAAAAACATTCTTCAGAGTATCAGCCTTATGCATGACTGCATGTTGTGCAGTAATAAAAAATGATTAAGTCCTAATATGAACTTGTCTTCATAAGTGAACTAGTGTTATCATCTCTGCAGGAAAAACAATCAGACTGCTTACTGACCTCCAAGTGTAAGTGTTTTTTACATAAGAGGAAATTAAATGTGGCTCTTTCATGACCAAAAATATTTCCCTTACATCATGAACAACTTGTGAAGTTTACAGTGTAATTTTAGGAATCAATTTTATCAATATAATTAAGAAACGAACTATTTCAGTGACTGAGGTTGTTTCAGCAATTTTCGTCTATGTTTTCTTGAGTTTCTATATACAGTGTTTATGCACATATCACTGCTATGGAGTTTGTTTTTTGTGGTTTGCTTTTTTTTTTCTCCTAAAATATTCCCGTTATCAAAAAATCTGGACTGAATTCAGCTTCAAGTCTGCTATTGTTTATGTAACATGATGGCAGGATTCAGTGCATATAGGAAGATCTAGAACTTTTTTGCAACATACAGATAGTGGTTTAACTATTGACAGGAAATGTGGAAAGTTTGAATGGAAGAGCAGAGGGGTTTAATCCCCAAGGGATTAATGATCTATGTCAGACATAGATCGATTCCACTATTGAAATTATTATAGCATAGAGGTACATTATAGAGAATTTGCTGTTTACTTTTAGGGTATTGATACTCTCACTGATGCTGGAATACCTTTGGAAAACTCTTGGTACAATGAAACATAAATATCTCTGCAATTTTGTCTATAGCAAATTACTATACACATACAAGCAAGCCTTTCTTCTATTCCTAGTTTATAATTATTAGTCTATATTGCTAGCCAATAGTGTCCCTAAGAGATTGTAATTATTCAATCAACAATCAAGTTGGATAAATGTCTTTTTCATACAAAAATTTCCAAGAAAAAGCAGAATATATCTTTCCCTTTACCATTCTTGGAAACATAAAACCATTGTAACCATTTCCTTAAGGAAGCATAAGTTTATGCTTCCTTAAGGAAAATTTGTACCTAAGATATTTATATTTGATACTAAAATATTCAGAGAATCACAGAATCACAAGGTTGGAAAAGACCTTTAAGATCATTGAGTCCAGCTATTCCTGTCCTATGCTAAACCATATCCCTAAGTACCTCATCTACCCTTTTTATAAACACATCCAGGGATGATGACTCAACACCCTCCCTGGGCAGCCTGTTCCAGGCCCTGACAACTCTTTCAGCAAAAAAAATTTTTTCCTAACATCTAATCTGACCCTGCCCTGGCACAGCTTTGTGCCATTTCCCCTTGTCCTATCTCTTGTTAGTTGGCTGAAGAGATCATCTCCCACCTCTCTACAGCGTCCCTTCAGGTAGTTGTAGGTGATGATAAGGTCTCCCCTCAACCTCCTCTTCTCTAGACTAAACAGCCCCAGCTCCCTAAGCTATTCCTCATAGGATTTGCCCTCCAGCCTCTTCACCAGCCTGGTTGCCCTTCTCTGGACTCGCTCAAGGACCTCAATGTCCTTCTTATTTTGAGGAGCCCAGAACTGGACAGGACACAGTACTTGAGGTGTGTCCTCACCAATGTCGAGTACAGGGCACAATTACCTCCCTAAACCTACTGGACACACTGCTTTTGATACAAGCCAGGATGCCATTGGCTTTGCTGGCCGCCTGGGCACACTAATGGCTAATATTCAGTCTGTAGTCAACCAACACCCCCAGGTCCTTCTCTGCCTGACAGCTCTCCAGCCAGTCTCCCCTAAGCCTGTAGCTCTGCATGGGGTCATTATGTCCCACGTGCAGCACTCTACACTTGGTGTTGTTAAATCTCATCCCATTGGTCTCAGCCCATCAGTCCAGTCTGTTCAGATCCCTCTGAAGAGCCTTTCTACCCTCAAGCAGATCAACACTTCCTCCCAATTTAGTGTCATCTATAAACTTATTGAGGGAACATTCAATCCCTTCATCGAGGTCATTGGCAAAGATGTTGAACAATACTGGGCCCAAGACTGAGCCCTGGGGGATGCCACTCATGACCAGCTTCCAGCTGGATTTTGTTCCATTTACCACCACCCTTTGGGCCTGGTAATCCTTCCAGTTTTTAACCCAGCTGAGGGTCCACCTGTCTATGCCAGGAGCAGCCAGTTTCTCAATCAGAATGCTGTGAGAAACTGTGTCAAAGGCTTCTTAAGTCACAGATTTCTCAAGTCTTACTTAATTTCTACAAAATTTATTCAGTTCTGTGGTAAACTTACTTTTTTTTTAACTTTAGAAACCAAAATAAATATTGAATACTTCCCTGTCAGCTGCCTTTATGATTGTTGAGACTGTGAATGGTGCAAGGGGAAAATACTTATACACAGGTTATTGATAGCCATGTTCATGTAGCTATCAAAAAGAAACCCCACAGTGGCAATTTCCTAAGTAACGCACTTCATATTTCAAATAAGTATGTTATTATTGTTGTTAGTAGTCGTAGAATGACATTTAATAATCTTATTGAAAGTTCTTCAAAGTTTCTACTAAACAGAAGTTAAAGTAAGTGGCACCAACCTGCTGACCTGAACAGTTCTGTACAACTGGGAAGGCTGCAAATTTTGGTTAACAAACATTTATGGGACTCACGGGAAGATCTCAAGTGAATTAAATGATTCTGTATGACCTGACAGGAATATGAGCAATTAAGACATCTTTCTAGGCATAAAAAGACCATCAAGCTGCATAAAATGTTATCTGAATCCTGCAGCAATGTCAAAGACCATCAAGAAATCTATGGCAGAACAACTATTGGCCTTTTGATAGAGGTGTTTATACCACTTCTTAGTGTCAATTTATGAGTCACATCAGAAACAGAATACTCAGAAAGAAGACTGTATGGAAGAGGCTGTCAATAAGCATCAATAAAAATCCTATTCTGGTTATTTCAAGACATGCATAAGGCATATCACAGTGTGTATAACCAAGGAGCTAGCTGTTATGTAGTTATGTGACCATTTATTTGAATCAACAGAAACACAAAAGCACTGAATATGGATGTGGGAATAAAGTTCTGTAATAACTGAGTAGAGCATGGGATTGGCCTATAACGTTCTGGGACAATGAAAATAAATATCTCAACAGCTACATATAGGACCCAGTGGAAGAGGCATTGAGAAATCCCAGGTGTAAACACCACAAGACCCTCTACTTACTAAGGCTGTTTCTACACAACATTATTTACACAATTTTTAGATTAATTTTTCAGAGGATCAAAAGATGATATTTAGAGAAGGGCATAGAAGGCCTTGGTTTATATTTTTCCCCCTCTTTCTGCCTTCTCCAACAATATTAAAGATACATAGACTATTTTCTGCTACTCATTGTCTAAGTACTTCAGGTTTCAGTTCCACTCCCTTAGGATATTTTAATGAATTGTCACTGTTTCAGTATTATTACTGAGCTAAGATAGCCTGTATATAGGTTTTAAGTTAACCCCCCTACTTGAGTGATTATAATTAAAAAAGGTTAAATGCTTCAGAGAGCTCATTTGGTTCCTTTTTTTCACTGAAATATTTCAAGTTATCACTCAACTGGTTATTGATTTTGATGGATAAACTGTCAGTCAATTCTTGATAGAATTCTTCACTTATTTTTTCAGTGTTCATCAAAGGGAAGGTATACTGTGCTTCCATGTAATCCATTAGAAAAAAAACTGACATCAGAAGGGATTTCTCTACGACATCAACAGAAAGCAGAATCTGCACAATACATTTAACTAGGTAATGGTCAATAAACTCTGAGATCATAGTGTCACAAATCTCTTGTATCTGAAGTAAATTGAAATCAGACTGAGCTTGAACATCATTTAAAATGAGTGCAAGAATGAACAGAAATGGAGTTGAATTGCTGTCCAACTATATGATGTTTTAATTACTATTAAATAACAAGACAATAACAAGATATAAAGTCTTGAAAATTGGCTATAAAAGATTCCCTAGCATTTTTAATAGAAGTCAAGCTGTGTTTGCATTATATTTGTTTGAGGGGAATCAACATATCCATAAAAGAAACTGGGGTAATTTGAATTTAGTTACCACTTTATCAGTGCTACTGCAATACAGAAGTAATTCACATAGTTTTATCATATTTATAAATAATTTATATATTCATATAAGTATTAGGTAACTGCTTACATCATGAATGTATGATGTAGCACAGCCCTTTTTCCTTACCAGTAAAAATCTGCTGCTTTACTCATACTATTTATTTATTTATCATAAACCATTTATAAAAAAACCCCATCAAGTAAACAAAAAACTAGAATGTTATACATTCTGTACCAGGAAGTTGTTTGTTAAAATATGACAAAATTTTGTCAGGATACACAGTCGTGATATCACACAATTTGAACAGTTCTTATTAGAAATAATTTGCATGAGCATGGTCATTTTCACATGGTGATACAAGTCCACTGTATGTGGAGGAGAACGTGGAGTGGAGTTCAAGACAATAATCAACAGTTACTGTATCTCTCTGTAATTCATGTAAAACCTACATAAGTAGAACATAACTATTGTATTTTATGTATTTCTGCTTGTCTTAATACATCAAAGTAAATCTACTTGTCCAAGAATCAAGAAGTGTGCTACTGGACAAGAGAAAAAGTTGTATGTGTCAGGAGTTGGGAAGATCTGAAGTCCATTTCCACTTGCCTTATACACACAATATGTTACTCTCAGTTTGGTCAAATCATATGTACTTTGCAGAAACTGACATTATAGATAAGAATCTAAGATATGAATCTAAGTCTATGACTTAGCTGCCATCATGACTTGGTGGGATGACTTACACAACTGGAGTGCTGTGATAAATGGGTATAAACTCTTCAAGAAGGACAGGTGAGGAAGGAGGGGTGGTAGAATAGCCCTCTGTTACAGAATGTCTTGGTTGTCTGGAATTTAATGGTGGTGATGAAGAGTTTGGGTGTTTATGGGTTAGAATCAGAGGGAAGACCAACAGGGCAGACATCCTGGTGGGAGTCTGACATAGACTGCCCAACCAGGTTGAAGAGGTAGATGAAATATTTTTCAGGCAGCTGGGAGTAGCATTCCAGGCATAACATATTTTTACTTCAGCGTGAAGCAAACACTGGTGCACAAGCATACACAGACATATGAGGTGCTGTTTATGTGGTTGTTCTGAATAATTGTTAAAGACAATGAGATGTTACATTGATGTTTTGATCAAGAATATTTATCCAATATCTATGCATAGATACAGACAATGTTAATATTTTCAAGCCTTTAATCACAGGTTTTTATTTGAAGGACATATTTGGTCAAAGCATGGGTTTACTTTTCAGATCTATTTTACATCTGGAGTTTATTTTGAAGTAAGTGAGACCTAAAATAACTTAATATTACTAAAAATAGAGTAAAATATTAAAATAAAGAATACTTCAGGTTATTTAGAGTTTAATATCTATGTGCATCGTGTGTATATTTGGGTGGAAACTGAACTGCACAGGTTTGCAATGCAGTCCGAAGTGTCTCAAATGTACAAGAGGAAACGGCAAAGCTGTGGAACACTCTGTTAATCAGCAAAATGTATAATTATTAAAGTGAAAGAAATAAGAAATGCTAAATGTTGCCTTAGCAAGGATCTGGTCATTGTACTTCTACGTATGAAGTCTGTACACTTGTTTAAAGTTTGTGCACTGTATCCTCCTTCTTGAGATGAAAACCTATCCAAGTCCTACAAAAAATAATCCAGTGCTTATTTTGTTAAGTGGGTGTAAATAATTTTAGAGCTACAGAAATTATTTTTTGTTGATTCTCTGCTTGTAGTTTTCTTCCCCACTGAATTGTGGAATTTTTTTTGTTTGTTTGTTTATTCTGTGTGTGTTCCTTCACTTTCCCTGTCATCAACCTCTCCCTTTTATTAAGAATTTTCTTTATTTTTTTTCAGAAAAACTCCTTTGTTTGAAAAGTACTCTTATAATTCCCTGGCTGTTTGATCTGGTTGATATTAAACATGATCAGTTTGAGGCAAATACCCAGTAATATTTAATTTATTTGATTTACACAGACACACTATTTGCATTCATGTTCTTACACTGGGGCATGTGCCCGGGGCATATGGTACAAGCCAGCAGAATAAATCTCAGTATTATTGGCTTCAGGCAGGATGTCTAGATGAGAAATTTAAAACCTTATTTTTAAAAGTTTATTAAGTGATTGAAGAATTGCTGCCTGATACTGTAGTACTAGAACAGGGAGATGGGTGGCACATAACTTCGTAGAGCCTGGGCCAAGTGCAATACTGGCTGATCAATGACACCAGAGAAGATGAAAAAACTGTTAGTCTCTCACAGTCATGAAAGCAGCCTGGTGGGCCTTTCATTCTCTAGTCCCATAAATATGTAGAGTTCTGAAAAAAAACCAACACCTCTGCTGCACACCGTGTCCTGGGAACCCTTACTACTGTAGAAAATGGGAAAAAAATAAAAGAGGAAGAAGGGAAAATAGTCACGTGAATCAGATCATACAGCTTCTTGAGCACAGAGATGATTATTTCAAGTACCTACCCAATGGATTTTGCCTACCAGCATTTTTCCTTCTGCACTGCCAGTGACAGAATAAAGTAATCTGGGAGGAAGAAGCACATTTCCAGGTAGAGACTCCTTAGTATTCTGTCCCATATAAACCAAATCTTAAGAAATTCGTTCATGTTTCCTTATCTAAGGCAGAATATCACACATATATATCAGATACATATAAATAGATGTATGTCCCTCTACATTCCATGTATTATTTATATATTACAATATTATAGTAATACTTAACGTTTCAGGCTTTGAGTTCCTTTGAGGGAAAATAAAAATAAATAAAATTTTCAATGGCAATATGTCAAACTAATTTTGTGGGTAAATTTACTGTACTGCAGCTAGAGGTCACAGTGTTTTACAGGACTACTCACAATCCTGATGTGATAAATTCAATACACCACAATAATGTCAAAGTATAAAAAAATACCAAATTTATGTTTAAAGCACATATGTGGATTTCTTCATTTCTTTATTCCATGTCTGTTTGTCTGTCTCACATATATAGTCACAATCATCAACCACAGAGTGTAGAATATATACAAAGGAATAGAAGAATTCAGATGAGGCTACCTAAGGCTCAGAAAATATAATTTAGATCTTAGATCTCTGTCATTAAAACTCTTTAAAAAGCATGAAGCCTCTAGTTGTTATTAACTTTTTTTTCCTTTTTTATTTTACCTTTTTTGATATATGGATGAAAACATTTTAAACAAATATGTTTGTTAGTATGTGGTGCTTAGTTTGCTTTAATACTGCAGAAATAAAATATCTGTTAGTAACAAGATATTTTTAGTTCTGAGGAAAAAAAAAAGACCATTAAATAGTATTAATTAATTAGAGAATAAAAGGTTCTTTTCCCATGAAGTTTGCTATGCTGTAATTGTATGCTATTCTGAAGATTCAGATTTCCTTTAGCAGATGGATTTAATGAACAAACTTTTTATGCATATGCCACTTGAGAGTGAACCCCACACCTCATCATGTATGGTTTGAAGAAGTACTCATGACTTTTCAAATTTCATTAATTTTTTGCAAAAGATATAGTAGGTTAGATGCATCTCTCTAGTCAGTGTTTCACTTCCTTGTTTTCTAAGCCTCTTCTAGGTTTCCCTAGGTCACCAAAATCTTTCATTTTCTCTGTATCTTTCTTCTCCTCTCACCTCTCATTAAAACCTTGCTGATCTTTGTCCTCAGAACTGCTGTTTCATACTCTGGAATTACAGAAAGAAAAAAACAAAAAAAAAGTGCCATGTACTTCCACAAGAAAACTATTAACTTACCTGAGCAGCTAATAATTCCATAGGGCAACAGCTATTTTTTAGACAAAGAATACAATTCAAAATATGAGGATTATAATAAACTATAATTTGCTAAAGCACATCTATGTTTCAAATCTTATCTATGTAATGTGTTTCCTGTTTCTGCAGAGAGTTAGGAGTATCAGTGGATCTTATATTATTTATCCTATCACTACTAACTGAGTTCTACAACAGATGGAGAGGTGATCCTACACAAACGGCATTTTTACTGGATAGAATTATTAGGCTTTTCAGCAGATTAATGTATTGAAAGAGACATTGGAAAAAAGTTACTTAAAATATCCTTTTCTCTGCAAAGCTCATGCAGAGAATAAATTAATAACCTCCCCAAAGAAGTAAGAAGAGATAGGATACATAAATAAATTATTTAGAAGGAAAGGTTTGCAGACAAAGGTGAAAAATATTCTCTTAAATCTAATATTCAGAGTCCTCTGTAGCTCTTAAAGATAAGATTTTGATGTGAATAGGGATCTCTGAGATCCTATTAGGAAAAAAATTACTTCTTTGTCCAGAGATTAAAGTTCTTAGTTATGGAAAAAATATATCCTTTAGTGATATTAGGGTCTGTTCTTGTTTTTTTTTTTCTTTTTCTAACTAATAGTTACCAGGAGGTAATACTTTTAACTTTGCTTTTAGTAGTGATATTACAAAATAGACCATTAAGAGAAAGTAAACTAGGGCAGATCATGAGTTAATTCAGTTTCTACTAAATGCAAATGTGTAGTGGTTAAGCCTTGGCTGCACCATGTAGCCACCTGCTCGCCCTCTCATCACCACTCCGGGAAGGAAGGGACAGAAGAAAAAAGAAGGGACTACAAAGGTAAGCCTCACATGCTAGGATAAGGACAGTTTACTTGAACAGCAAAGGGAGGAGGAAATAACAAGAACAGGACTTTATACCAAAATATACAAAACTAGTAATACACAACACAGTTAATCACCAAACTGCACGACTCAGGCTGTACATATTGGAACTGTCCCCAACCTGCATGTCCTGGAGCTGTGTGGTCCTCCCCCCACCAGCACCCCTTTATGCTGTGCATGGTATGGAATCCCTCTTTATACTCGCTGAGGGTATGCTCTGTCCCCTTGTCCAGGTCATTGATGGACTGGCTGAATAGAACCAGACCCAGTACTGACCTGTGGGGCACATTGATTGCTACAGGGCCCCATCTATACTGTGCTGATTATTACAACTCTCTGAACTCTGTCACTTCTCAACGTACTTCACTGTCCACTCGTAAAACCCACACTTCCTAAATTTACCTATGAGGATGTTATGGGACACAGTGTCAAAACCCTTGCTGAAGTCATAGCTTTTTTTTCACTGGCCTTGCTAATGAAAGCCTACTGAAGGCTATCATGCATCTTGCCATATTTCATTGCAAGAGATACTGCAAAGAAGAAGCAATCATTACGCTCAAGCACCTGAGAGAACCTTCTTTGAGGCACATCTGTTCAAGGTCAGAAAAAAATGCTTTGTTAAGTATGACTTCATATATATATTCAGTTAAAATATAGCATATTTGAACATTTCTCACATCTTTGCTTTTATTCACAATAAAGTTAAAAATCCGTGTGGTCTTTAATTTTCAAAATACAAAGGCTGAACTCCACAAGAAGTAATTCATTGTTCACATCTTAGTACATATGACCAATTAATGTCTGCCTTTGATATGTGGAAGCCTGTAACTGTCTCAAAGAGTGCTTCCTAATGTAATATTTCCTTTAAAAAAAAATAAATTGCAAATAATGTACAATTGTACTCTTAAACTACCAGAGAAAGTTTCAGAAGTAGGGAGGAAGATTTAATAAGGGGAACTGTACTTTGTTATGCCTGCATGCTTCACAATTTCTGTCAAAGATACGGGACAATTTATAAGAAGGCTTCTTTCTTCCTTCCACCTGTTTCCTTCACACCTCGATATTTTTGAAAATCCATATTTAAGTAAATTCCAAGGAACCATCTGAAAATTTCTAATATAGCAGTCACTTGAGCTTGGATAGATGTATCCACCAATCTTCAGAACATTTTCCATTACTGTACTGGAAATGGGTGCCGGGGCTACGAATTATGCAGAGATGGGACAGAATCACAGACCAGTTGCATTCCAGGACATTATGCAAAAGGTTTTTGAAGACAGAACCAAGGATCTGTGACAGAGGGAAAAAAAAAACAATGCATAATTCAAAATAAGGGAAAAGCCTCAGAGGACAAGTCTGGAACAACAGACATCAGTGTTTCCTCTTGCTACACTATGAGACCATGAAAGTAAGTTAAAACAAGATAATATTTTTCACTATGTATCCAACTGAGATTTAACATACATTTATTTCAAACCTAATTTTCACCCCCAAATACCCACTTTTGTTTTTAAAACTCATATGATGAAGATAAGGAACATATAGCTGAAGGAAACATCTGCCAATAAGCTCTTTAGCAAACATGAGCTGCCCAGAGAATCTTGCAAATAGTATGCAGAGCAGTAGACCTGGATAGCCAGCTGGCACCACTGGTGCTTGTTTTATATGGAATTGCATTTCCCGCAAAAATCTTTTCAGTGATTTATGCATTCTCCTTTTAAATGCACTAAATGCTTTGGGAAATGACCCATGTGACTAGCAGGAACAGAAATCCCTTTTAAATCCTTGGAAACACAAAACAGAATGCCCAGAAGGTGAAGAAGGCGGCATCTTTCTATGCTTCATTGCCTCCCACCTGGCTATGAGAGGAATCAAACAGATGAGCAATTTAAAGAAAAAAAGAAAGAATACAATAAGGACTTCACAATATCTGGTACATCTGTAGTGATTCGGGATGAATACCATGTTGTTAAATGAAAGGATCAATTCCCCCAAAATGTAAAACTTAAAATACAGAATCTCGGCTTCTTCTGTTTATAACCATAACATTCTTTTTGTATCTCATAAATTCAGATATTCAGGCTTTATTATGGGTACGTAGTGTTGAGTGCCTATTATTCTAAAAAATAAAGATAAGCTACTTGTCTGTTTACTTAGTGATTTTCGTACTTCACTAATGCGCTAGATTTTTTTTTCTTCCAGTTTACTATGAAAATTTACCATGATTGTGAGCAATAGCCACTAACTTGCAGATTTAATATTAAGTTTTCTATTTTTGCTTGCCTTTTTCTTCATTCATATTGTATCTGATTAATTCTCCTCATCTAACTTTCACTCACCTGTTATGTTGCTTTCTTTCTGCTGGTCCACATATTTATTTTCTGCCCCCATGCCTCCCATACTCTCCTTCTTTTCAATGTATTTGCTATGTTATTTTTAGAACTGACCCTTTTTTTTTCTTTTTTTTTTTTTGTGGTCAAGAGTGAATTCTCCCCAAATACTGTAATGTTTAAATGATTCCTGATGAACTCTAATTCAGTAAAATTGCACATTGAAAGAATAACAGTAGGTCATTGTAATAAGTTGCTGCACAATTTCAGTTTTCTAAATGCAAAATTTTTGTTTGGGTTCAAAGTTGTTCCATATGAAAAAAACTTAAAGGAGTGAGTGTGCAAACCAAAGTGACATTTCAGTCAGAGCACATAAAATATTTTATCATCATCATCACAAACATCCAGATATATATTTCTGTAATTATTATAAAATTAATAAAGCTTAAAAATGCATATTTAAAAAGAAAATTCAGTGTAACAGCTTAATAGTTAATATATTTTTTGCAAAATTTTAGCGTTTTGCTTTTGCCAGGAAACGTCTTTTGCTTTCAGTTCAGTAAGTAATATGTTCTAATATACGTATTATCTGTTTTCCGTCTTAAAAGTACCCTTGATAGTGCTAGCTTTTGTTGCATGATTGAATTTCAAAGGAGATTAGGTTTGTTTAGTTAATATATATCATCTCAATAAAGACTAATTTTACTTGGAAATGAATTCTTCAGACAAGAAGGCGGCACACGATCTTCTTCTGTACTTTTCCTCTCTTGTGAGTAAAAGCTCAAGAAGAAAAATAACAGAAAAACATTAGCAGACGTGCACCATGCTAGGTTATAATGAAACGAAAATAAAACTCCTCTGCCTGAAATATATTTTGTTACTCATCTGCACTTGGAAATAGTAGTAGAAAAAATTTAGCGGTTTTGCTTGTGAGCCTGGGGAAAAGAAGTCCCTAAGGAATGGTAAACTATGTAAACAGTCTCTGAAAGAACATAATCTCAATGGATGGCACCTGAAAACCAGTGATCTTGGAGAAGAGAAAGTTTACACATCTCCTCCACTAGTTTATTTGAAGAGCTTCTTTGTAAAATGAGGTTCATGCTGTGATGGCAGATGGTCCACCATTCTCTATAGTAGATTGGGAAAGCGTTAATGAGGATTGCCTAGAAGAAAGCAGTGTCACTGAACAGATATGAATGTGAAGTGCTCGCCCCAAACACACTTGGGTCCCTTGACTAGTCTACTCCAAGAGCTCCAAAGATCTTCTTTTGTACACATGGAGCTTATGAGGTCAGAACTACTAATTTAACTGATCCTCATTACCTGTACAACTTGTGGGCAAAGCCATCAAAGGTTTGAACATCAGGGAATGACACTTTGAAGCAAAAATCCCTAAGAAAGATATGTAACATAACCTTGGAGTGTAGACCCAGTGTGATATGCAGAGGTTACATAAATGCTGGTGCAACTTACAATTTATTATTATTTAGGAATTACATCTGGGATGAAAACCGAAATGGTAGATTAAGTATTGCTTACTTTTCTATAATGAATATAAAATCACCTTGAGACAAGTTTAATACATTGCCTGCAACAAGTTCATTTGAGGAAATTATTCTAACAGTTAAGTTCTGTGGTGTATAAGGATTCAGGTATGCCTCATAGCTGAATCATTATTTACACCATTGCTACAGGCTTTCCTTTAGGCATGCAGTTCATCCATTTGTTCCACAGGGATATAGATATTTCCTTTATAAAGCATTTCAATATATTCAATTCAAGTTTATAAATGGAATTCTGTTTATTTCCTTAGCTCCTCTTGTGGGCTGTAATCTATTTTTATTCCATAGAAAGGCATCTACCAAAATTTTGTCATTGTACTGATGCACATTATTTCAGTAGTTCTACTTTTATGAGCCAAAGATAAGGGATACAAAAATGCCAATTGTAGCCAAAGGTCACCAGGGTGGAGACAGCCAGTATTCTCTAGAAGGTAGAAGGGCGTAACAAATGGATGTAAGTCAGCAGAGGCCATCTGGCTTCAGGGCCAGAAGTGCTCCCTGACCTTTCTTCTTTCAACAATACAGACGTAACGAAGCATAGCTCTAGCTGCTATGCTAGATCAGTACCTGCACACTGAAGTATACTTCAGGATTAATCTCTATAATCATGACTGCTTGGGGGATGTGTTTTATTATTTGTTGTATGGAAAAAATAAAGTTGTTGGATAATCTGAAAAACAACCAAAAACAACCACGTAGTTTTTTACTTTCTTAGTTATTTTGCTTGAAAAATAGAAAAGTTACAGGAGAACACTTAGTAAAAATGATACACTTAATTGGATAATAAAATCTTTTTTTTGGTCTGTTTCACATGGTGACTTTAGAAAATTTTAAAAAATACTAAAGTTTTTTTTTAATATGCTTGCAAAAGGTGGAGCTTGACTCCTCAAGCCATTTTGATCAAAGTTTTGGAAATGAAAGTGTGCTTTAACTACAATGAATACCATGGTGCTATGGCTGCTTGATTTCTGTCAAAACATTTTGGACTGTGATTATTCAACCCCTGATTTCACAAGTTCATCAAGAATCTACACTTCTGTCTAATTTTCTATAATAAGCTATTCCCTGAAAAAATTTACTCGGCTCTTGTCATAGTAGTTAGAAGCAGCAATTTAGTAAAAATGTATATGGTTTCAAGCAGGATTTAATAAAAAAAAAAAAGTTGATGTGTTCTAATGGCAATGCAGTAAAGTACATAAATTTAAAATCTTATTGTATTTAACTCTAAAAATATAATGTAAATTGCATAGATTAGAATCAAAATACAATTTCCTGTCACTGTGAATGGAACATCTGTGAGGTATTAACATAAGGAGAATTCATGTTATTGCAGTGTATGATTGTCCTTACTTCAGTGGTTTTGTTATTGAATAATTGTCCTATCCAAATGTCACCTTGACCTTATTGTTACTGTTCTCTCTTCTTTGTCTACACTGAGGTTGTTAGTGCAGTGGAAGAGAGCAAAGAATAACGCATGCTTCTACTGTAAATATTGTACATAACTTACTTCTCTGGAGATTTTGCCTCTGTTCAAAAGCAAATTGAGTTGCACTGCCTCGTCTGTGATTTCTGCACAGCTGTTTCATTAAAATACATATTCAACCATACAACAGGGGTTCTTGGATTTCTGGAAACTTATCAGTAGACAATTGTTTTCACCCAGCCATACACTGAGAGCCAAAACTGAGAAACAGCATGAACACCTGAACTTATTGTTCATGTTTTGGGTGGAGGGGCTGGAGGTGATTCACTGTTTTCACTAAAAGAAATTTAATAATATATTCTGAATCCTTTTATTTTCTGACAGTATAAAAATAGCATTGTAATGAAAACCATTCTTTCATGTTGTCTGCTGCAGTTTTATACATATGTCCATTTTGTTTTGCTGTTCTCAGCATGGCATCCATAGGATTTAGCTTACTTTTATTTATAACTATTGAGCAATGCATTTTTTCCACACTTTTGGTATTGGTAGGATTATTAAAATTTTATTAGCTAAAGTAGTAAAATATAATTTACTATCTGTTGTTTTTTGGCTATGTAGAACTGGACTGCTGAATAATAGGAGAATAAGAGTAGGCAAAACATTAAGCAGTCTGTTAACATTGATTTATTAATAAGCATTCATTGAAGAAACTTTTCTCCTTTCAGAATTGGAATAGTGAGTTCCTGTAAGATTAAAAGGCTTTTAAGGAGAAGAATTAAATACAATAAAAATCATTTGGACAGGCCCACTTGACTTTATAGATTTTTAAGATCATACCATTTTAGAAATGCACTTTACTTTTTATAATGCGAGTCTTTGATGATTTAAAAAGAGGTTTTGTAATTTTGATGTGTTGTTCCTGATGGACTCCTGCATTTAGTTTTCCCGTGGAACATAATGTGACACATATTTAAGTCATCCTTATTTTACATTCTTCCAACTGCTTTGTTCCTCTGGACTCAGGGGGAGGTTTGCTGAGGGTGGTCTCTAGTAACATGCAAGAGCAGTCTTGCACTATATAACTTATGTTATCATCTGTTTAAAGAAAAACTTTTATGTACGTGTTTTGTCCTTTACTTTTTAAGGAAAAAAATTCTGCATGATGCACTGAATTTTAAAGAAAAAAGTGTCAGACAAAACTTGAATTGAAGATGTGCTATCATTTATTTATTTGCTTATTTATCAAATTTGAACATTCCTCTATTTCTGTTTTTTCATGAACAGGGTATGATTCTTAATCACAGAATCACAGAATCACAGAATCACAGAATCACAGAACGGTTTGAGTTGGAAGGCACCTTTCAATACTATCTAGTCCAACTCCCCTGCAAAGGTCAGGGATGCCTTTCACTAGATCAGGTTGCTCAAATTTCCATCCAACCTGATCTTGAACACTTACAGTGGCAAGGCATCCACAACTTTTCTGGGCAGCTTGTTCCAGTGTCTCACCATTGTGATCATTAAAAAAATAATAAAAATTTATATCTAATCTAAACCTACACTTTCAGCTTAAAAATATTGCCTGTTACTACAGGCCCTTTTAAAGTCTCTCTCCTTTCTCGTAAGCCTCCTTTATATATTGTAAGGCCTCGGTAAGGTATCCCAGGAGCCTTCTCTTCTAAATAAAAAAAAAGTTTTATTTTTCTTGTCTGAATGTATTATTCACCATTTGACTAGGAGAACTGCCAATGAAGGATAGATAGGTTTTCCTGAATACTTCTGGACAATTGTAGAGGAGACTGGTCTGCGATACCACGAAAGCCCCATGGCAGGTTGATCATGGCTGGTTTCCAGTTGCCCACCAAGCTGCTGTTTCATTCCCTCTCCATCAGCAAGACAATTTGTCAGATATGGTAACGACAATAACGAGATAAATTGCCAGTCATGTTTAGGGCTGTCTAGGACTTCAAACTTTTTAATATGAATATTGTATGGCTGCCACCCCTTCACTTCAGTGAAGAGAAGATAAAGAGAAAGGTTTTTGCCTGGCAATGAATATAAGTTTTCTATTAGATGTTTAAAAATACTATCCTTGTAGTTTATTTTCCATTATTTAATACTTTATTAAAATCAGGGAATACTAAGGAAAGCACTGTGGGAATAAAAGCAGCATCGAAACCAATTTACAACCATGGCATAGGATAAGGATGTCTACTATTCTTGCATATAAATTTCGGTTTTTTAGCAAAAGCAGGATCAAAAGGGCAAATGCTCTGACAACAGACTATAATTTTGTGGTGGTTTGGCCCTAGCCAGAGACCAAATACCCACCAAGCTGCGCACTCACTCCCTTCTTCAGCCGAAGAGGGGAGAATATAGATATTAGGAGGCTTAGGACCTGAGGTAAGGACAGAGGGATCGCTCTCCAATTAGTGCAATGGGCAAAACAGACTCAGCACAGAATAAAGGAAAGTGATTTATTACTACTACAACTAATACACCCGGTGAACTGGAATGAGATAAGAAGCGGCCAGGTCTTAAAGCATCTTACCCCCACCCTCCCTTCTTAGCACACTTAAAATCCTCCCTTCTTCCCCCCCTCCCCAACGTGGCACGGAGAAGGGCAGGGAATGGGCAGTGGGGTTCCGGCGATTCCTCACAAGTTGCTTTTCTTCCCAAGATCTTAACACTTCTACTTCCCCCCACCCCTCACCTCTTCACACTCTTGACTTTAATCATAGATCTGCTCCCTTCATCCCTCCTCTCGCAGCACAGGGAGGGACAGGGAATGGGGAGTGGGGGTTTCAGTCCATTCTTCCAGTGTTGTCTTCCGTCTCAGCGGGGGGAGGGGGGTTGGTATTCCACACATACACATACTTCCCTGGTGGCGCTGTGGGGTCCCACCCATGCAAGAGTCATATCCACAACTTCTACAGTGTGAGTCCTCTCTATCAGGGAGCCATCTCCTCACCACAGGCCTCTCAGCAGGGCTCCTCTCCATGGGGTGCTGACATTCAGGTCCAGACCCCCCGGCCTGGTCCCCCGCAAAGTCATGAGTGCCTCAACAAACCTACTGAGGAGTTGGTCAATTTTCACAGGGTATAGATGTCTCTGCTCCCCGTCCTCATCCATGGGCTTGGGGGGTGCACCTGTTTCACCATAGTCTCAACACGAGTTGCCAGGGCAACTCTCTTTTTTCGCATTCTTCACCCTCCCTGCCTCCTGCAGGCCTGGCCTTGGTGCTTGTGCAGCTTGTTACATCTTCTCTCTCCTGCTCCAGTGGCAAAGTGCGCCTACCAGCAGTTTTTTTTTCTCCTATATGTGATTCACAGAGGCGCTCTGACCAGATCTGATAGGCCCTGTCTCGAATTTGGCCTTGAGTTGGCCATGTTTTCAAAATATGGGGCTTGCAGAAAGCTGTAACTGCGGCTTACAAAAGCCTCTGAAGCAGCACAGCTACACAAAACTGCAACATTCAGAATTTGAATTTCCAGTGGGGCTTAAATACTATTACAGAATCACAGAATCACAGAATCACAGTATCTTAGGGGTTGGAAGGGACCTCGAGAGATCATCGGGTCCAACCCTCCTGCCAAAGCAGGCTCCCTAGCTCATATTATATAGATAGGCGTCCAGACGAGACTTGAATATCTCCAGAGAAGGAGACTCCACCACCTCCCTGGGCAGCCAATTCCACTGCTCTGTCACCCTCACTGTGAAAAAGTTCTTCCGCATGTTGGTGCGGAACTTCCTCTGCTCCAGCTTACAGCCATTGCCCCTAGTCCTGTCCCCACAGACCACTGAAAAGGGGCTGACTGATTCCCCCTGCCACCCATGTCTAAGGTATTCGTAAACACTAATTAGGTCCCCCCTAAGTCTTCTTTTTTCTAGGCTGAACAGACCCAGCTCACTCAGCCTTTCCTTATAGGGGAGATGTTCCAGACCCCTAATCAACTTTGTCGCCCTTCTCTGGACTCTCTCCAGAAGGTCCCTGTCTTTTTTATACCAGGGAGCCCAGAACTGGACACAGTATTCCAGGTGGGGCCTGACCAACGCAGAGTAGAGGGGGAGGATCACTTCCTTCGACCTGCTGGACACACTCTTCCTGATGCATCCCAGGATCCCATTGGCTCTCTTGGCCACCAGGGCACACTGCTGGCTCATAGCCAACCTGTCATCAACCAGGACCCCCAGGTCCTTATCCACAGAGCTCTTTTCCAACAGGTCATCCCCCAGCCTGTACTGATACAGTCGGTTATTCCTCCCCAGGTGCAAGACTTTGCACTTGCACTTGTTGAATTTCATTAGATTTCTCCCAGCCCAGCTCTCCAGCCTATCCAGGTCTCGCTGAATGGCAGCGCAGTGTTCCTGCGTGTCAGACACTCCTCCCAGCTTTGTATCATTGGCGTACTTGCTGAGGGGGGATGTTATTCCCTCATCAAGGTCGTCAATGAAGATATTAAACAGGACTGGACCCAACACCGAGCCCTGGGGAACACCGCTAGTCACAGGCCTTCATTCAGATTCTACTCCACTGATCACGACCCTCTGAGCCTGGTCTGACAGCCAGTTCTCAACCCACCTCACTGTCCACTCGTCTATCTCTTGTGCCCTCAGCTTTTTTATCAGGATGTTGTGGGAGACAGTATCGAAAGCCTTGCTAAAGTCAAGGTAGATGACATCCACTGCTCTCCCTCCATCCACCCAGTTGGTAATGACATCATAGAAGGCTATGAGATTGGTCGAGCACGATCTCCCCTTGGTGAATCCATGCTGACTATTCCTCATGACCTTCTTCTCTTTCAGTTGTTTGGAGATGGCATCCAAAACAAGCTGTTCCATCACCTTTCCAGGGACAGAAGTGAGGCTGACTGGCCTATAGTTACTAGAATCCTCCTTCTTGCCTTTTTTAAAGACTGGAGTGACATTGGCTATCCTCCAATCTTCAGGCACTTCTCCTGTAGTCCAGGATCTATCAAAGATGATAGAGAGCGGCTCCGCAATCACCTCCGCCAGCTCTCTCAGCACACGTGGGTGTATCCTATCCGGGCCCATGGATTTGTGTGCATCCATTCCTTTGAGTCACTCCTGGACCACCCCTACCTCTACTAGAGGTCAGCCATTCATTCCCTAACCACTCCTACTTTCATCTGGGATCTGTGGGTCCCGAGAAGCCTTCGGAGTAATGACCGAGGCAAAGAAGGCATTAAGTATCTCCACCTTCTCACCATCTCCCGTTGCCAGGACACCCGCCTCATTCAACAAGGGACCTACATTATCCCTGGTCATCCTTTTACTATTTACATACCTGAAAAAGCTCTTTTTGTTGTCCTTTATGTCCCTTGCCAGCTTAAATTCTATGCAGGCCTTAGCCCTCCTAGTTACATCCCTACAGGCCCTGGCCACATCCTTATATTCATCCCATGATCTCAGACCCTGTTTCCACAGTTTATAGGTCTTCTGCTTCCCTTTGAGTTTACTCATAAGTTCCCTGCTTATCCACACAGGTCTTCTACCTCTCTTACCCGATTTCTTACTCAAAGGGATGCACCTATTTTGTGCTTGGAAGAAGTGATGTTTGAATGTTAGCCAGCACTCGCAGGCTCCCATTCCTTCAAACAGCGCAGCCCATGGGATAGCCCCTATTTGATTTCGGAGGAGATCAAAGTTAGCTCTTCCAAAATTCAGGGTAGCTATCCTACTTTTTGGCTTGCCTCTTCCACTCAGGATCTTGAACTCGACCATTTCATGGTCGCTTTGTCCTAAGCTGCCCCCGACCTCCACTTCACTAACGAGCCCGTCCTTGTTAGTAAAAACAAGGTCAAGCACCCGCCCTCCCCTTGTAGGTTCCTGCACTATCTGTACCAGGAAGATGTCTTCCATATACCACAGAAATTGTCTGGACTGCATACGACTGGCCGTATTGCTTGCCCAGCAAATATCTGGGTAATTGAAGTCCCCCATAAGGACCAGCGCCTGCGATCTTGAGGCTACTTCCAATTGCTTTTAAAAAGCATTATCAACCCGCTCCTCTTGATCAGGGGGCCTGTAGTACACGCCCACGACTATGTCACCCAAACGGGCCTGCCTTTTAATTCTTACCCACAAGCTCTCGGCAAGCGGTTCATCCCTACCCAGGTGGAGCTCAATACATTCTAGGTGCTCTCTAACATAAAGAGCAACTCCTCCACCTTGTCTCCCTAGCCTATCTTTCCTAAAAAGCACGTAACCATCCATGGTAGCATGCCAGTCATCCAGGCTGTCCCACTACGTCTCAGTGATTTCAATGTGATCATGGCCCTGTGACCGCACAAAGATCTCTAATTCTTCTTGTTTGTTCCCCATGCTACGTGCGTTTGTATAAAGGCATTTGAGTGGGGCAGCAGATCCAGACATCCCCAAAAGCTCACTGTGAGATTTTCGATAGGGGATGGTGCAAAAGCGGCTCCACTGAGGAGTTCACGGGGTAATCCACAGAGTTATCCCTACTCTCGTGTGGAGCAACATCCCTAAGTCTGCCATTGTGCTGTTGGCATTTATCTATTTCCCCCAGCAACTCATACTGTGACTCCCAAAGCACCTGCCTTACCCTAGCAGCCTTTGTAATATCCCCTCCCCCCTTCCTAACTAGTTTAAAGCCCTATCAATGAGCCCTGCCATCTCCTGAGCAAGGATCCGCTTTCCTCTATGGGACAGGTAAGCCCCATTAGCAGTACTCATGTCCGGAGCAGAGTACACCATCCCTTGGTCAAAAAACCCAAATTTCTTGTGCAGGCACCAGCCTTTCAACCACTGATTCAATTCTTGGGTTCTCCTGACCTGCTCTGAACCCCACTTCCCACAAGTGGGAATAGAAGAAAATATTATTTGGGCACCCGCCCCCCCAACAAAGCGCCCTAGGTCACGAAATTCACTCTTGATAGTGCGAATATCACTCTTGATATTACTTTGAAAAAAAAACCACCTCAGTGGTTATGACTGCTCCCTCCAAAAAACTGATCTTTGTTCAAATGCAGATACCCTTTAGACTCCTGTCCTCGCAGTTACTTAGGAATCTTTTATTTTAGCTGTTACTTTTTTTGCAGTAGCTCTGCACCGCATAGGTTGTACTATGCAGCCTTTCTACTAGACTAGGAAGTTCAGTGACATTGGATTGATAAATCATAAATAGATTAAAGATCTTCAGAAAGTTATCACAATAATGACTCTTGGGTACGTTTCTTAAGTCTTCAGTGCTGAGATCGGCATAAATTGACAGCAGCAGACTCAGAGGTATATAATAAGTGATATTCTTCCTGTACTAAGTGATTACTTTTGCACCCACTATTTTTGATTTGCATCTGCTGTAGCTCTGATCTAATCTCTCTTATGAAGTGTGTATATATATATATATATATATATCAATGATCCATAGGCATTTTCCTCCTGATTAATTTTGTCTGTACTGGTGGTTTTACAGGCCATCTCTGTGGAAACAATTATGATACTACAAACAGTGAGTTGTGACATCACTAAATGAATCAACCAGGAGGGAGCATATTTATAAATAGGAAACAAACTTCTATCAAACAATTTAGTAAACTATAGTGAGAAATAATAATATGGTCTCTATAGAGGATCTATGCAGTAACATTCAAGAGCTTTTTTCTATGTCAAGAAAGTGTCGTTTTTTTAAAGTTTGCTGGAATATGATGGCAGCTCGTTAAATTAAATTGCTGCCAATCTCTTTCAGCTGACAGTGTGAGCATATTTAAATAGTTTTATAGCTACAGTACCATATGTTACAGTTAGTACAAAATTGCAAATTTCTCAGCAGAAAAATATCTCTGAGTGAACAGAGTGACTTCAATCCTGATATTGTTGTCTTTATTGATGTAACTTCTGACATAATTATATTATATGAACCCTATAAATATTTGCCCTTCTCAAGTTGTATTTTCTGATGGAAATTTGCTGTAAGGAATAAATATTACTGTTCTTTTCATTTGTAGCTTTGTCATTCTTGCTCATTGGCTTCTTCAGCCCCTGATTTAGAAGAAGTACCTCACTGCAAATAAATTATTTTTCTCATATTCTTCTGAACATCATCAGACTCTTCTATGGGCATTGCATGCATAGTCTTAGTCTTCACCAATGTAGCTACAGCTTTCTTGAGACATTATAGTTTTCCCCATGAGCTTTTGAGAATTGAAAATGTAACAAAAATTCTCAGCACCTCAACAATCATGTCATACATTTATTACTGTCTTGCACAGAGTAGGTCTTATTTATTTGTACTTGATATATTAAATCCTATCAGTTCCATTTGAAAAAGTTACTTCTACATCCAGTACCAACGAATGCAAAAATTTTCTTGTATTTAATTATCTACCCAAAGCATAGTCTAATCAAGGTTTGGCAATACAGCTGACTAAACCTATTCGAAATTCTACTACAAAATTGTTCCTCCGGATGTCCAGAGTTATTCATGCAAGCTTTTTAATCAGCACCAGTTGCCAAAGCACCCAAAACAGCCCAGAAGAGAATTATTGGATTGACTTTTGCTTACGACTGCATCCTCCAGTCTATTCCAGGAAGCTGGCAAAAGATGTGTCACTGTATAACTGATGAAAATACTCACAAATTCCTTAATCCCTTACATGAGTCATTTATGGCTCTAGAAAAGGTATTTAGAACTGCCACATGAATAAGCAAATAATTTTATTTTGACAGTTGTTTTGCAGATGTTCATTGTAGCATTGACATCTCTGTACCTGACATTTGAAAGAGAAGAATTCTGTAGAACTGTAAAGTCAATATAAGCTACACCAGAGTGTGGCTAAGTATACCTATGAAAAAGTGCATGAAAACAGTAGGACGCAGCCTAAAAATTAATTATGTTCTGAAAAAACATCACAAGCAAAATATTTTTGCAGGTATAACCTATTAATATCTGTTTAAGATTCACAGAAGGTAGTTTGCTCCAGCAGGTAGGCAATGCCTATCATATTGGAATGCTGGGAATATCGTTAAAGGATATCATTATGGGGGTTTTGGTGGTGAGGAGAGTACATCTGAAGAAGAACAATGAAGATGAAGAAGAATCTAGAGAACAGGTCTTAAGAGGACTGGCTTAGGGAACTAGAGGTGTTTAGTCTGGAGAAAAGTAGACTCAGAGGAGACTTTATCACTCTCTACAATTACCAGAAAGGAGGTTGTAGCCAGGTGGTGTCCCAAGTAACAAGTGATAGGACAAAAGGAAAAGTTGTGCCAGGGGACGATTAGATTGGATATTAGGAAAAAAACCTAAATAAAACAGTTATCAAGCACTAGAACAGGTTGCACAGGGAAGTGGGTCAGTCACCATCCCTGGAGGTGTTTAAAAGACATGTAGCTGTGGTGCTTAGGGACATGGTTTAGTGGTCGACTTGACATTTTCAGGTTAATGATTGGACTCAATGATCTTAAAGGTCTTTTCCAACCTAAATGATTCTGTGATTATCTTGTATAAAAGAATAGAAGTTTGAGAAGTTTCAAATGATATTAAACACCTTCAAACACATATTGAACATTGTATTGAGAGGCGTGCATAAAGCATTGTACGAAGGAGTTAGTGATCTTGTGCTCTACTGGGTCTTGTACTTAGGGCTTGAAAAACCCATCTGTTAGCAATACATTCTGTAATTTATATGATCTTTCAGAATGATAAACTCAATGTGAATCAAAAGGTGGGATGTGGCGACCTTGACTGGGAGACCACTGGACACTGAGGAGTTAGTGAGCATACAAACAGGAGGGGAATCAACTTTTTAAAAGGGCAGATAATGGCAGAACAAGGGGAATCGTTTAAAGCTGAAGGAGGGAAGGTTTGGATTGAATATTAGGGGGAAGTTTTTTACGGAAAGAGTGGTGAGGTCCTGGAACAGGCTGCCCAGAGAGGTGGTGGATGCCCCTTTCCTGGAAGTGTTCAAGGCCAGGTTGGATGGGGCCCTGGGCAACCTTGTGTAGCTCCAGGCCTGAGGTTGGTGGCCCTGTCTGTGGCAGGAGGGTTGGAGCTTTATGATCCTCGGCGTCCCTTCTAACCCTTGCCATTCTATGATTCTATGATCCACAAGACAGCCAAGGCCAGTGCAGTGCTACGTGTCCAGCTTGGCCTTCAGGCTATGCTGTGTGGCACAAACCCCCAGCCATGAGAAGAGCTCAGCCAGCTTGCTTTCACTGCAGGCAGCACCCACTGCATACTAGAAACTGTCCCTCCTCCTGGCCTTGCTTTTATGTAAAAGGGTGGGGAAAAAACAATCTCTCATGTGAGCATCCTTTATGAAGGCAGTTTTCTGGTAAGAAAATTATACAACAGCTGAAATAACCAATAAAGCAGAAGCATCCTTCCATGGACCATGTCTATGCAGAGTGCTGTGGGAAAAATCTATCCAGGTCTCTGCAGGTGCAGCAAAATGTGGGGTTCCCAACATCTGGAGGGATGTAAGACTTACTGTAGAACTATCTATATCATTCTTATTTTGTTTTATTAAAACAGCTATCTTACTAAGCTATTGAGCATTTCTTACTGATATCCAGCAATAACCCTGCACCACCTCCCTCTCCCTCTCTCATCACAATCCCTCCTCCAGCAGTGCAAAACAAACTCTACATATATGCAAGAATTTGCAATGAAAGTCTTTTGTGCATAATAAAACTGGCAAAAACTGACAAAAGCTTTGTGCTCTGTACAATAAAGGTGAAGTGTAAATGGTGAGGCTGTGGAGTCTGAGCATGCCAAGAAAATTACTGGACAGCACATTTCCTGGACTTCCTCATACTGACTATGAAGTGAAGCCAACTTAGTGGGTTTTCAGACAACGGAAAAATCCCCTTCTTGGTCCACTTGAGTCAAGTTAACTTGGACACCAAAGTTTATCCAGGCTCAGTGTGATACAGTCTTTTGTAGCTGAATAGAAACCAACATAAGCAGAGAACAATATCTTTACTGGCATGAGTAAATATGGCCAACACAGACAGTACAGACTTGTTCTTCCTCTTTGGATTATCAGTGTTTTGGTGCACTTGGTGAAGAATACATATACCCTGAATCTTTTGCTTCAGACACAGCCATTCACCGATACCTGGAATATTACCACATACTGCAAAGCTTTTTATATCCTTGTGCATGTTTCCATCCCTTTATCCTTCCATTTTCTCAAGCCTGAAGTCTTTCTGAGTGCCTCCAT
This sequence comes from Laterallus jamaicensis coturniculus, assembly GCA_022605575.1. Classification (NCBI taxonomy): domain Eukaryota; kingdom Metazoa; phylum Chordata; class Aves; order Gruiformes; family Rallidae; genus Laterallus; species Laterallus jamaicensis. The sequence continues at coordinate 5,917,272 of JAKCOX010000037.1, read as the reverse complement.
TGACTTACTGGCTAGTCCAGTTTGAAGTATGATAACAAAAAAGACACATGCATGCAAATGCACATGCAGAACAGAAAGAGACACAGTAGTTCACACAGAAAAATGTTGGGAATAGATTTTAATAACAAAACAAACCAGCCTGTGTACTCAGCTCTTGTTCAGCTTGCCCCTTTTAACTTCCTACCTCTCTACATCCCATTTTTGTTCTTCCTCCATCCACACTGATCCTTCCCTCCATTTATCCTTGTCTACTCCCAGGTAAAATGTCCATCTCTAATTAAATAGTCACAGTTTTGCTGCATTTATACCCAAAATTCCTACTTCTAGGTCATTCCAGCCTCATTCGAAACAAGCGATACGGTAACAGCCAATCAAGCCAGCCTTGCAGGTTGAGGTTATGAAGACCACAAAAGTGTTGAAGGATTCACTCCCCAAGTCTTCAGTCGTCTCAATTACCTGTGGGGTTTGGCTCCCTTTCACCTCACTCCCCCTTAACCACCTATGAAATCCCACTGCTTCTCATGGTGAGACCCATAGCAGCTTCTTACTCCAATGTCCAGCAGTTTCATATGATCAGTTCACTTAGCTACACCTATGTACCTGAAGTAATTGGATGTGGACTCTGCAGTGCTCTGCTTAATTTTCACTCTCTGAAAAACAGATTCAGGAATTAGAATTTACAGATTTGTATTTCTTGATAAATTGCCTTTTTACCATTTCATATTCACAGAGTAAAATCTACAGCTTTCTGACTTTCAGTGGTCTAGCCTATCATGGCTAAAAAACTACAATATTAACAGACTGGTGGTTTAACCAAAAGCCCTGTGGGTTGGGATAAGGATAGTTTACTAAAACAACAGGAAAAGATACAAAGAACAACAGTGATAACACTATTTGAGAACCTTGGGCACACAAAACCGGTGACATACAAAGCAACCTCTCACCGCAACCCGCCACTAGGCCGTGCTGCGCGTCAGCTGACCCGGGGCCCGGCCACCGCACCACTGCCGAGAGGCTGCGTTTTTTCCCCAGGCCGCACGCTGCCGCCAGACCGTGACGCACCTAACCCCCGGAGCCACGCCCGCCAGACCGCACCTGCCTCAAGCCGCCGTGTTGGCGCGCTTTTTCTCCTTTATACTGAACATGACTATGACGTAATTGGCATGCAATATTCTCATTGGCCAACATGGTCCATTGCTAAGCTGAAAACCAGGACATAAGCAAAAGTGCATAATAAATTATCATAGATAGAGTTATAATTACATTTCCACTGACATATAGAATTATCTTTCCACTGCCTTATAAATCAGTTTTGATTAATGAATCTTAACCTTTGAATCACTACACATGAGTGTATATGTACATATATACACTAAGAATGAAGCAACCTTCATTGGAATCAAATTATGTATGTCCATATACCCTCCTAACAGGTTGGGTGTTTGGTTTTTATTTTCTGTGAAATATATAGTAGACAAGGAAAGTTAGTTTCTGTTTGTGGTCAAATATAGTAAGGCCTAAGACATTAAAATTTCTGGGAAGTGTTGAGGCAGAACTTTCAAATTATTTTGAGAATTTGAGATTATGATTTTTGTAGATATTTTTCTAGAAGTAAAAATTAATTCCTTGCTTGTACAAATAAACAAATGATTCATAGTGATTATCTTAATTTTACTATTCTACCAGAACACATGGATAAAAATTGCAGATCAACAACCAAAACTAAGAAGTCAGACACTGCTAATTTATTTATCTCTGCAGCTTAGGTAATTTCATCAATATTTTTTTCTATATTTTATTTCCTAAGCTCACTTCAAGGTTCATGCCTTTCTAGGAGTTTTTCCAGAGGATAAAAACATATTTGGAGTACTACCAATGATGCTGATATAAAGTACTATTATCTCATATAGGCTTTTGATGACCAAAATATAAAAGATTTGAAGAACAAATAAAATAAATCTTGAGATTTCTGGGAACAACTTTGGATTTTCCAAAACATCAATAGCAAAAGGACAGCATCAGATGTAGAGAAGAAAGCCAAGTCATCAAAGGATGTTTTAGAGCTTTGTTTTTAAGAATACAGAATATTTGGTAGCCTTTGGGCTATGAGTAATAGAGTTTTGCTGAACTTACCAAAAATCTCTAAACCTAGATATTCTCTCTGTTTCCTTACTTATTGTTTTACCATCTGTTGAATTCACACACACTCAAACAACACTACCCTCTCCCCCTACCCCAGGGCCCCCATATTGAATATAATTCCTGTTCTCTGAAATTGTTTTCCTGGAACAGATATGTCAAATAACTTATCATCATCCCCTTTTTAAACATATTTTACATGGTAGAAAACCATAATCACAACTACTATCCCTTTTCCTTTGTTTTCCAAACTATATTATATTCCTTTCACCTTTTCAAGAGGTCTTATTTTTTGAAAACTTTTATTTGGTTTTTTTCCTCTTCTCTTGACTTGCATCATTTGTGTTTCTAAAAATGCTGTGACCTAAAGCAGACATAGTAAGCCATTAGAAGGCTTATTTGGGACAAAACAAAAGAAAGCCAAATTTTTTTTGTAACGTTTCTCATTCAACACACCTAACAATTACATTCCAGACTATGATTTGCCTTTTTGTATCATCTCGTCTTGCACATTCTTGCCTCGGGCAATTTGCAATCAATATTAAGCCCAACATCTTAATTTCTACTTTCTATTTGTCATTTATACCCTTCTGAGTCTTGTTCTTTGTACTAGTTCTTACAAAATTGCATATTGTTGGTTTTGGTCATTGTCTCAAATTAGTTAAGAGGATTTGGGTGACCTCCAGAGGGTTTGGAATTCATTAACAACAGCAGATGCAATATATGTATTTTCTTTTCAGCCAACCTGGTCAGTAACAAAAATATGTAGAGACTCTCTTTAATAAATCTTTCAAAATATAGTTTACTCTTCTTGGTTGCAGACTACTTGTATATGGTCTTTGAGTGTGATTTTTCATCTAATTACATATATACTCTGGTGGTTTCTGCCATTCCCCCCCTTTTTATTCAAGACATTGCCATATTGTGCAATGTCAACTGCATTTCTGAAGTTCTAATACAATCCTCTACTGATTATTCTTTATCCAGTAGCATAGTTATCCTATAAAAGAAATATATTAACTGGTTTTCTACTATTTGGCCTGAATACATCAATTTTTGCTCTTTTCCCTACCGTTACCATACTTTATTTTCTATACACCTTTTTTTTTTTTCTTGAAATAAAATCAGGGTTTTTTTTCTGGAAATAAATTAGACTCATTGGTCTAGAGCTCTACTAACCCTGATTTTCTGTTCCTTTTAATGTAAAACACTGAATTTGCTTTTCTTGAATCCTCTGGGACCTTCGTCCTGTTCCAAGGAGTCTCAGTGCTAATCGCTAACAGATCAGACACTGTATCAGCTTGTTCCTTCAGTGCTCCAGGGAGAATTTAGTTAGACTCTGCCAACTTGAACATCTCTAACTTTCCTCTGACTGTTCACACCCTACTTTATCCTATACTCATCATTTGAGAAAGATTAAACATTTTAAATTTCTGATTACAGTTAACTTTGTTTTAACAGAAACTAAGAAAACACTTACATGCTAGTATTATTTAATCTGTTATTTTTTTGTTTGATGTATAGTACATCATTTGGTAGTGAACGATTTGAGGACATTGACATTCCTGTTATTTTCAGTATGTCCCATTTCAGCATTAATGTTTATGCAATGACTGGATTAGATTATGACAATTCATGGTAGGACTTGAAAAATTAGATAAATACTTATTTTGAAAGCCCATCAAGTAGCATCTCTTTCATCACTTTGGCCTATCAGTTGAAAACTTCACCAAAAAAAATCAGAAGATCAAGAAATCTTGCATGAAGTTATGGTTTATCTCTGGTCTGAGATAGTATTCCTGGCTGTGGATGATAAATAAACTGGTAAAATGTGTAGGAAAAGTTCTTTTTTGAGGTTCCTGGAGAAAGACTGATGGTGCTTGAAAAGAAAAAGTGGGAATTCTTGGAGGACAGTTCAGAAACTGAGTCCCCAGAAAGCTGAATAAAGTGATGGAACATCATGTTTTGAACTGTTTCTTCACTGATACCCAGCGAAGAGGAAATTATGCAAAAACACCAAGAGGCAAAATCAAACAAAACCAGAAAGCCTACCAAAGGTGGGACGAAAGGTAGGTAGCCTGAGAAGGAATACAGAGAAACTGTCTGAATAGCCAGGGATCAGGTTAGAAAAGCAAAAGTCCCCATAGAACTGAATCAGGCCACGGACCATAGAATCATAGAGTGTTATGGGCTGGAAGGGACTCCAAGGATCATAGAGCTCCAACCCACTGCCACAGACAGGGCCACCAACCTCCAGGCATGATCTACACAAGGTTGCCCAGGGCCCCATCCAACCTGGCCTTGAACACCTCCACGGAGAGGGCATCTACCACCTCCCTGGGCAGCTTGTTCCAGCACCTCACCACTCTTTCTGTAAAAAAAATTCATCCGAATATCTAATCTAAACCTTCCCTCCTTTAACTTTAAACCATTCCCCTTGCCCTGCCACTATCTGCCCTTTTGAAAAGTTGATTCCCCACCTGTTTATAATCTCCCTTCAGGTACTGGAAGGCTGCAATGAGGTCCCACACAGCCTTCTCTTCTCCAGGCTGAACAAGCCCAGCTCCCTCAGTCTCACTTCATAGAGAAGCTGCCCCAGCCCTCTAATCATCTTAGTGGCCCTCCTCTGTACCCTCTCCAACAGTTCTACATCTTTTTTGTACTGGGGGCCCCAGACCTGGACAAAGTAGTCCACATGTGACCTCAGGAAGGCTGAGTAGTGGGGGACAGCCAGCTCCCTGTCCCTGCTGGCCACCCCTGTTCTGAGGAGCCCAGGACACCCAGGTCCTTCTCAGCAGGGCTACTCTCAAGAAGCTCTTCTCCCAGTCTGTATTTATGTCTGGGATTCTTCCAGCCCAAGTGCAACACCTTACACTTGGCAGTGTTGAACCTCATTAGGTTCACCTGGGCCCATTTTTCCAGCATGTCAAAATCTCTCTGGATGGCTTCCTTTCCTTCTAGGGTGTCGACCACACCACTCAGCTTGGTGTCATCCACAAGCTTGCTGAGGGTGCACTCAATTTCATCATCAATGTCATTGATAAAGATGTTAAAGAGAATTGGTCCCAAGACAGACCCCTGGGGGACACCGCTTGTCACCGACCTCCACCTGGACATAGACCCATTGACCACCACCCTTTGGTTACGGTCTGTTAACCAGTTTCTTATCTGGGATGGTCCACCCATCAAATCCACATCTCTCCAGTTTAGAGATAAGGATGTGGTGGGGGACTGTGTCAAAGGCCTTGCACAAGTCCAGGTAGATGACATTGGGTGCCTTCCCTTTATCTACCAATTGTATCACTCCATCATAGAAGGTCACTAGATCGGTAAGGCCCAACCTTCCCTTGGTGAAGCAGTGTTGGCTGTCCCGGATCACATGCTCTTCCCTCATGTGCTCCAACATGTAATCCAGGAGGATCTGTTCCATGATCTTCCCAGGTACAGAGGTGAGGCTTACCGGCCTATAATTCCCTGTGTCTTCCTGGCTCCCTTTCTTATAAATGGGAGGGACGTGACCTTTTTTCCAGTCCCTGGTGACCTCTCCTGGCAGCCATGACTTTTCAAATATGATGGAGAGCACCTCTGCAACCACATCAGCCAGCTTCTTCAGGACCATGAGATGCATGTCATCAAGCTCTATAGACTTGTAGACATTCATTTTCTCTATAGACCTTTTTCTTTTTCCTTGACCATGGCAGGGAGGTTGGAACTAGATGATGTTTGAGGTCCCATTCTACCCAAAGCATTCTGTGATTCTATGATCCATGAAGTGCTGTGACTACCTCAGATAGCATTGCTTGGGGACTTCAGGAAAATAAAGTCTCCTCTGATACATGCCCATTAACATGTCAAATTCAAGGAAGGAAAGTCAAATGAAGTATTTGATGGTTCAGAGAGGAAGCTGTTCTCTGTTTCTCTTGCCCAAAATGCTTTTTCAGTGGTTCTCTCTAGCCTCAGTGTGAAGGAGACAAAAAATCCTTGCCCATTTCTGACAGAAATAATCTTGTAAGCACTGGACACAGCTGATACATACAGGAGTATTTTAGTCATTCACTTTGAAGTGATAATGAGAGAGGAGCACTAGTACCTGGCTTCCCAGTTGGTTCCACTAAATGGAATCTCTGCCATTCCACTAAATGGAATTTACTGCCATAATGTCATGATGGCCCTTAGACTCCGTATAATGGATTGATATGTAAGTGACATTTTCTTTGTCTTTCATTGAACGTTGTGGCATTAGTTTTTAGACTGTTTTCTAAGGTTACCTTAACAGCAAAGTGATGCTATTGCTTTTAAATTTCACACATTTAATAAAAGCTTTTTAGTTTTCAGCCATGAAGGGACAGGATATATGGTTATAGTTTTGCACTCGGCGGAGGCTCAGAATCTGCTTAAGCATGACCTAATACTGTAAATATATCCTATTAGTCTTTTCAATTGTATATATAGGCAAAAAAGGTTCAAGGACAAGAAGACTGGGCTTTCTCTTTGGCATCTTAAATGGCCATTTCACTCACAAATATTAATCTTTTGTCAAAATCCAGAGCTGAGGCTTCCAGTCAATCCCTGCATACCTGCAAGTGTTTTTACATTGTTACTCAGATGCAATTATCTATTATCTGTGGTAGCTAGCACCTAAAAAAACCCATGAGGCAATCTTAAAGAAAGGTTCAAGAAACTGCTTTGAACAGCTAAACTTCCTCATGTGCTCAAATAACTTAAAAGTGTAAAGTCTCCCAGGAAATTCAGTTAAACATAGTAGCTTAACAAATGTTTTTTTGTTGTTTTAGGACTTTCACAGACAGAGAGATAAGAGGGATGCAATTCACTCTTAGGGGAGAGGCAACAATACATCTATTCATATAAAACAAAGGGTGTAACAGTGTTTGATAATAAATGTGACGTTGATTAAGGTTAATTTGTAAAGTAATTTTGATTATTTAGTGCATAGAGGGCAGGGTCAGATTAAGCTGTCAGGGAGACCCTCCCATTGAGTCACAAGATTCAGAAAGGAATCCCTTGCTTCCTAAACTCCTTCTCAGAGAGGAGCCTAGGTGCAGCTGGATCCAGTCTCAGTCTCAGACTTGGTCAATGGTTTATGTCTAAAGGATTACACATGCATAATCAATCCTTTATACTTCTTAGCTAAGATCACAAAGTTTAGTGTACTTCCAATTCACTTACCCAGGATCTATTCCAACAAGGATTCTCTCCACCTCAAGGAGCAACCTTGAGAGCCCTCCCTTTCAAGGGGAGACCCCAACATGCAGATCACTGTTTCGGAAGAGCTCAAAGAGCTTTTTGGCTGTTCACTATTTATGAAATAAGATGATTGGCTCATAGTCATATTTACATACCACCCACACGTGTCTGTGGACGTTGACTAACACTCTGTCCAGGTAGGCACATTAGCATAGGTAGCTCTTGGCTATTGTGGTGTTCTGTCTTCCCAAAATCACCATGAGGCCAATGCAGATATCACAACCATCATCTATGGTTATCAATTAATCCAGATCTACAGAATAAAGTCAAGCAAAGGTGAGGGCAGTGGGGGAAGCATACCGTCACACTATCTTATAATCATAGAATCACAGACTGGTTTGGGTTGCAAGGTACCTCAAAGATCACCTAGTTCTACCCTCCCTGCCTTGGGCAGGGACACTGTCCACTAGACTAGGTTGCCCATTACCTTTCTATAATGGATCAAACGTTTATGGCATATTAATAAGTGGTGAAGTGCAGATATTTCTGCAGGACAAGCATATATTATAATGATCAACTTAAGTGATTAATAATGTTGTCATCTTGGCTTATTCAAGTGTAACCTTGGTTCCATTTAGTGAAAGTCTCCTGGAAATTTATTGCACGTGTAATTAAAACAAGGGAAAGAAAGAAATGCTGAAGGTGGTGATAATGAGCTATGAGGAACATCTGGCAATTATTTTTAGCTTTAAAGATTTTTAGCACTTGGTGAGTGTACCCTTTGCTGCTGTAAAGCAAATTGAAAAGTAGGCTCCAAAGATATGTTGAAAAGTGAAGTAAAAATTCAGATTCCCTTTTCAGCAACTCATTAGAAAACACTGAAGTTTTTTTAAAGAATTTCTCCCTAGATACATATGAGGAAAATATAGACCTTGGTATAAATGAGATTCCCTAGAGTCATCATCACTAACAGAGCTAGAGACAGGCACAGGTATTCTGGGTTATCAACATGCAGAGAAACTCTCAACATTTTTGAACAATGTGCTGAATCATGACTTTAGGCTATGCGGAGTTTTCATCACTCACTACAACAGGGAAGACTGCAGACAATACAAAAGGGTACAGAGACCAGTGCTGAGTTTTAAAAATTATTTCCTTCTTTGTTTTCTTAAACTGTTTGCTCTCATGATATTTTTTTGATATTTTTGACAAAACAATTAATAAAGAAAGCATCACCATTTTTAATATAGATTATAATTTTTAGTTCATAGTCTAGTCTATTTTCTCTCAACAATGGATGGACCTTTGCAGTATCACTAAATGAGACTTCCATCTCAGATCCGAATTTGTCTAAGGAAAAAACTTCTCAATTTACATAATTTAAACCAGATTGGGGTTGACACAGTTTCTTGATATATTAACAACATGCAGTTATCCAGAAGTGAAGTATACAGGATCAATACCAGTAATAAAATATAATAGCTGCAATACAAGAGGCAGGAGGTTAAATACCTATGATTTTATAAACACTTTTATCTGATCCCAAATTTATCCCCAAATGTTCTGATGACATCAAAACTCAGCCCCACATATAAATAGACGTGTGCATGCACACACACACATAGAGTTTCAAGCATATCTCCTCTCCATCGGAACATGTACCTTGCCAATAAACCCTCAGTCTCCTGAAAGTAGGGCTGCCCTGCTTGTGTACCCTTCCCATTGAAGATGTGGGACCCACAGTTTGGTGAGTGCACTTGATATGTCTACCTGATGGGGAGAAGCTGTACAGAAAGGAGGTTGCTTCTCTGGCCTGGACAGGGGCTGTGATGCTGCAGGGTGACTTCTGGTAGTGCCTGTCCCGTTACAGAATAGCGTGGTCAGGTCTTCAGGTCTTCCCCTCTCTCAGCACATGCTCTTTTATAATTCCCAGAGTGAGATTAAGACACAAGCGAGGTCAAATGCCGCATCATAAGGAAGTTTAATTATTACAGCAAAATTCGCGAAAGGTACTAGAGAAAGAGAGAGAGAAGGGAAAAAAAGGAAAGAAAGGTAAAGAGTTTAAAGTTACAGGAAAGTTATAGCTACCACCACGGGTTTCCGCGACCGTCTGCGGAACCGACTCCACTTCATGTCAGGTGGGGGAAGTTCCACTGAAGGCTGCTTTGTTCAACTTTTATAGAGGAGAGGTGTTTGGAATTCGTAACACCTATACATATGCATAACCTATCCCGCTTCGTATTAAAATTAACTTCATGGCTTCATTTCCGTAAATTCCTCTTAATGGCGCAGGCGCAGTGCTCTCTGGTGGTCGTGAGTTGGGGTCTTCAGGATGAAGGCCTGTAGTCTTCATCGGGCTAAACTTTTCACCTCTTCCTCCTGATGCATGCGTAGTCACCAGCATCCCAGCTGGACATTGTCACTATCAGATTTATCTCCTCTTGTAATTGGCATTAAAGTTTATTTAGTCCTTGGAAATGTTTCCTCCTTAAATTCCTTTGCACAAGGCTTCTATTGATTAAGACTAAGGTCTATTCTTCGTCCAGACCTTGGAAATGTAACTCCTTAAACCCCTGTCTGCAAAGCATCCTATTATTTATGGATGCTCATCCCACCATCAGACAGAGACAGGCATCTATTGAAGGATTTACAGAGTTTTCAAGACTTTGTGGCTTGTACCAAGGAATTTCCTTATTCCTGTTTTCTGTAGTTGTGCTTCCCAGCACAAAACCTTTACAGTGCCAAATCAGGTTTCTCTCCTGTAATTTCCACTGCATGGTCTCTTCCTACTGTTACGAATTCTCATGCTGTTTCTATGCTTCTTGTAAGGCTAATTCCTTCTTTGTATCAAATGTCTTGTAATTCTCTGATTGCTTTCTAATCCTTCTGATTGTGTTCCTCTTTAGAATGATCAGACCTAGACAAATGGATTCAGTTTTTATTATTCAATCTGATGCCTTGGAAAGCTGTCACAGAAACTCAATAGCCTTGGTGACTATTAAGCAGGTATCCTTTATTGCAGCACTGGGCACACAGGGGATCACTCCTCCATACGTGTGCCCTGATTAAAGATAAATTTCTATATTTATACAGATTAACTATACATATTAATTATAATTTTAAAGAAAAGGCATGGTTATACAAATTATTTCCAGAAAGTCATTTACATTACATCCTCCCAGATAGAGCATTCTCAGTGACACTCAGGGGGTCTTCTGGTGGTCTTCAGGGATGAAGGCTGGATGTCTTCCCCTCTCTCAGCACATGCTCTTTAAGGTTTTCTCCATAGTTACCGAAACACATTCCTGAGCTCAAAAACACATTCCTGCACAAGCTAGTTAGGAACCCTTTTAGGTGAAAATAAGATATACTCTGTCTCTTAATTGGTCATTGGTCTCATTATTTATGACTTCCCTATCTTCACTTTCTTTAGTTTCAAGGCTATTGCACTGTTACGGCTAAGTTTTGTAGCTGCTTTCATGAAACAGCTCACACAGTTACAGCCATATTATACTAAAATCCAAAACAAATCTATCAAAAACACGAAAATTCTTAAAGTTATAATAATCGTCTCTTAAGCTACATCTCTGTCAATCTATTCAGCATTATTACATTTCATTGAATCATTCCCCCCATTTTCATTATGCTTACAAATTCTTTTATAATCTCAAATTATACTATCCTATCTTAATGCTTTTGAAAAGTATTCACCTGTCTCTACTTGATGTCTTATTTTATTTCTCCTCCAATCCCTGTATGTTGTACTGGTCTGTTTACAATACTACAAAGAACATTGAATCACCACACAAGAAATTAAAACTAAAATACTTATAATAACAAATGGAAAAGTTGTTTTAGTCAGGCAAAGTTTTGGAGCCAGAAAGTAAGCTTATTCCAAACCTCTTTACATCCCCACGATGTATCATCTTGAGCTACTTGGTGAAGAATTTTTGTTTGTTTCCACATATTATTTAAACCTGTTTCTTTTTCTTGATTTATGTATGCACAACAGCTTCGATTTATTACCATGCGCACACCACCTTCTTTGGCAAGTAGCAGATCTAAGGACATAGAATTTTGTATAACTACGTTACTTAAGGAGGAAACTTCTAATTGCAATCTATGGATAGCATCACTTGTGTTCTTTTGGAATAACTCATGCTGGCAGACATACTAACTATAACTTTTTCCAATTCACTTACTCCAAGCAATGGGAGGAGCCATCTTGCAAAAGTGTGAAAAGCAGTTGGCCGTGCTGCTAGGGAGTTCAGGCCCTTTTTATCTCTTGTCCTCTGAGGGGTTCATAGAATTCCTGGTGGAGGGTGTGAGTGATTAAATATTTGGTCGCCAGGAATTAGATATCCTAAAGTACATGTTCCGCCCCATTTGTGTGGTAATACTTTCCCTCCCTTTCCATCTCCACATCGCCACCATAATCCTTTAGGAATACAGTCAAATGAAAAATGTCATTTTAATCCCTGAATTACAGGGAGTTGACACCCACTTGGTGTGGAAATGTTTTGACAAGAAGCTTTTCCTTTACATGGGTCAAAACACAAACTCCAATTTAGGGCTGTATAATTTACATTAAAGTCTCCTAATTTTAAGGCACCTGTATAATTTTTCATTACAGTTATGGTTTTCCCCAAACTTTGTAGCTCAAACTTGGATTGGTCCCATTCTTTAATTTGTTTTTCTTACAACTAGATGATGTCAGGATACTTGACATCACTGTAGTTGTCCGCCAGCATAATGTTTTTCCTTTAGAGAGTTGCACTAATTTTTGACCAGGCATACATTCAATTCCTTCAGTTTCTTGAGAAGGCCAATGTAGTCTCTCCATCATCTGGAGCCAGAGAATCTTTTAAAGAGCTATAGGGCCAACTCCAAATAGTATATGCCACTAGTATTCCAAAGAGGGTCAGTTCCATGTTTTCCTTGGGAATGGCAGCATCCAGCAGTTATTGTCCTTCCAAGCAGTAATGGTTTCAAAGAACCATCTTATTAGATAGACATAGTAATTTTTCATGTTACCATCTCCGCAGTTTCAGCCTTAAGGTTCTTGTGGTTCAGAGGTCCATTGCTCTCCTGGGAATAATGAACCCAGGTGGGTCACTCTTGTACCTTGATGGTTGTGATAGTTGTTAACTGCACCTGGTATGGTTTGTCCCACTTCTCCAGAAGTGGATCACCTGAAACTAACTTTAATAAAACCCAATCTCCAGGATTAAAGGATGTATAGGGTAGTTTAAACCTTTGGCCCTGGTCCCTAATGCACTTTTCTTGTTTTAGCTGTTTCCCCAGAGATATCATATCATTCTGCAAGTAAGAATGTCCTAACTGATTCAGGTCCTCTCCTTTATATTCAGTGTGGTATGGCCTTCCATATAATATTTCAAAAGGACCGAGATTTTCTTTAGCCTAAGGCTTTACACATATCCTATAGCTGCAATAGCTAGTGCTTCATACCAATACAAATTTGCCTTTTGCCAAATTTTAGCTATGTGTTGTTTCATCAAATGGTTCATCTTTTCCACCTGTCCACTCATTTGTGGCCTGTAATAGTTGTTGATTCTATATTGTGTCAAGGATTTTTCAGCTTCTCGTGTGCTGACAGGTGCACAAGGACCTGGGAGAGCACATACAGGACAGCTGGCCCAGGTTGGCCAGAGGGATGTTCCCCTAACATAGAGTATCATGCTCCCTATAGAACTGGGGAGGTGATTCACTATTCAGAAACAGACTAAGCATTGTGTTGTTTTTTTCCCCTTAAGCATGTGGTAACTAATTGCATTTGTGCATCACTTGGGGTTTTTAATCAATATTAGCATTAACACTAATATTAACTTTAGTAGCAATGTTATTGTGGTGGTTGTTATTATTATCTTCTTTGTTGTTCTATTAAACTGTCTTAATCTCAACTCATGAGCTGTTTTTTGGTTGTTTTGTTTTTCCATTCTCCTCCCCCTTGGAGGCTTGAGGGATTGAGTGAGCTGCTACTTGGTGCTTAGTTGCTGTCTGAAGTTAAACCATGGCAACTATTAGCTTCTGAGAACTAGAGAAAGAAAAGGTAGAAGGAAAAGAGAAAACAGGATGATTTAGATCTGCTGTAGGAAAAAAACCCCAACAAACCAACAACCACAAATTTATTAATTTAGAAATATTTATCTTCAACAGGTGCAAACTCTCAATATTTAGCTTGTATCCACTGAAATGAATGAGGCCATCCTTAGTAGAGGCCATCTAAGAAATAGTTTATAAAAACTGTGAGTGGAATTTCAGAACTATGAAATAGATAACTTTTTTATCTGCCAACAGTATTTCAGAAGGAAGCTAGTTTCCACAACAAACTGGTTTTGATAGACTTTTCCATCACTACCCTGAATGTAATGGAGACATTTTGAACCCTTTGTCCAAGACACCAAGACACTTCCAAAATTGCTGCTTAATGAAGGAGAGAGACAAATTATCCATTCAGGGACTACCTATGAAACGTTTGATGAATCTGTCAAAACTATGAGCCTGAACTTCCTCCCCATCCGGAGCAGACTACAGGACCTGTCAGAAAGGACAGAAACTGCATCACTGTCCACTTATGGGTTCATGGTAATCCTGTATAACATCAATATGTTATATAAAATATTTGAACAATAATTCTTCTAGGGAAACTCGAGCTGCAAAACCATACACACCGGAGTACAAATGTTACTTGTAGATGACAAACAGTCTGTTGAAAGACATTTCAAGGCAGAAACTGGCTAGGAAATGGGAAGAAACGTATTTCAACGCTGTTGTTGCACCTGTGCTATGGGATAGATCTGCTTCACTGGGTACCTTGACTTGTAAAGATCAGAGGAACCAATGGAGGATCTTTTTCTTTTCCTCACAGGGCATGTGAGGGATAGTGTGCTGTTCGATGCACTGCAGCTCTCAAAAGGTGTTTAAGGTGTATACTCTGGACAGGACCTGGACAGTGTAGACAGTCTCAGAAACTGTAGTTCAATGCACAGAAAGATTGTTCCCTTAACCAAGGACCTCTGAATTTTCTGAATATTTCTTTAATTTGTTACCATTTCACAATAATTTATTTCAGCCTCTTTCACTTTCTTTCAGATGCATATGTATTAATTGCCAGTTGATACACTCACATTCAGGAGGCAGGCAGGCGTTCTGAATGCTGCTCCTTTTATAATGTATTGGTCTCCATTGTCTTCATTGTTAAGCAGTGTCAACTACTCTGCCAGAACTTGCTTTGCTGAGATCACACAATCTAATTTTCCTCTTTTTTGTTCTATTATTATAGTCATTATTTCTCAGCTAGTCTACTGCTCTTAAAATAACTAATCAGCTGTGCTACTTCACAATTAAGTAAAAAACTAACCCTTCTACATCACTCATGCACAATAAAACAACCTTGTATCAAGTAGAAAAAATATTGCTTGTTTATTCCCCCTTGTTTCTATGTGCTTGTTTATCTTAGTTTAGTTGAAAACTCTTATTTTGCTGTTTAAAAATTGCTCCAGTTTTGAATCTGTAGACACCTTGACCACTCTTTGTTAGAAAATATTTTTTTAGACCATAAAATTTTTTTCAAGCCACTTGAATTCTGAGCCCAAATAATTACACAGTTCTCCTGATAAGAGTCAGCGGTTTCTTACAGTGAACATTTTGATTTATATGTATTACACATGTAGTACTATAAACAAAAGTTAGTATATGCTGTATTATTTTCCTATTTGAAGGAAAATCATGTAAAGAAAAATGCATTCAACGATGCAAGGTAAAACCTTGCCTTTACCTCCTGTTAACAAGTAAACAAAAAACTGACTTTGGATATTAGCATAACTCGAGCCAATCTTATGAGTCTGTGAGCATCCTCAACCATTCACCATTTTAACAATGGAAAGAGCTCATTATAGGAAATCTGGGTATGCAACTGAAAACAAAAAAAAAAACCCACCCATAGAAATAAACTAAACTAAGAAGGTAATGTTTTCAAGACACAAAGACCATAACAAATAAAAGTGATTCTGCTCTGTGGAGGAAGAACTTTTTCACTTATAAGCATAATGTCTGAACTTTACAGTAAGGACTTGGCTACAGTTCTTCTCTTAGTATTTTGTCTCTTTGTAGGGTTATTTAAATCAGTTTTTGCTGATTGGATGAAAGAAGCATCTACTTCAACAAAAAGTCAACTTCTTACCACTTTACAAAGAAAAAATATTTTAGCACTTAAACCAAATAGTGATTTTAAAATTAAAATCTAGGAAAACAACATAATCTAGATTGTACATGATTTACTGAAGTAATTGAAGTCCAATCACAGTTTTGGTACTTTTTTTTACAATATCACATATCTTTAAAAAAATTCTTTGATCACATACAGTAATTTTTTCCTAAAAAAACTCAAACCTAATAACTGTAAAACATTTAAGAAAGTGATGATTTACAGAAGGACATACACAGAGTTAAAAGCAAAAAATACCACCTATTATAAAAAAAATATACAGCACTATACTGAAAATTACTGTATCACAAATAATATCTTTCTTGACAGCAAGCTTTGCAGTGTAAAACCACTCTGAAAAATTTCACAAATTATGATTATTAATAAGGATTTCATATAACATAGGACATGTACTCATTACCATTCAGAAAGTCAGATTCATATAGAAATCAAATGTAGTAATCCCTGCATCATTAAAATAACTTCTGGTTTTGAGGGAAGAAATAGCAAGTGACCTTTTTTTTCCCTGCTTATTCAACAAACCAGTTTAATTGCCTTGTAATTTACTTCTCTCTGGTATAGGTATTTCAATGACTTATTACTACTGTATTTCCAGCTACATATGCTTGCAGTGGATGCATTTGTTTATTAATAGAGCACAAAATATATTAAAAGAAACTATTAAATATATTAAAAAGTGGAATTTGGTTAAACTATTGATTTTGAATCACTGTCTGTGATGCAAATTGCAAGCAAGTCATGTTGGAGTGTTCATTTTGCACATACGCCTCAGGTGCATAAACTCAGACTGCAGGCGCCAACTGATCTTCAGAGAAACTTTGTTCTGCAGGCACTATTCTGCCAAAGCCCTTTGTTTTGTGATGTAGCTCACAAGAGAAGCTGCTTCTGAGAGGATGGAAAAGAAAGCAAGAAGAATATATCTCGCCTTAGGTTGATCAAAACTCTTTCCCTTCATCTCTGACAGAAAATCTTCTGAATGAAAGATCATTTTGAAAGGTGGACAAACGTATTTTGAATCTTAGAGGCTCACTGACTGTAGTAAAAGCACAGTTCTCTGTAAGGAATTCTGAGTGTAGAACGAAGACTGATTTTTTTCCTTATGTCTGTATTTTGTCCATTCTTTCAAATAAAAGTGGAAGTGTAGACCAGTAGCCTAACAATTTTTTGGGCTTTGATGGATAATTTTGAGAGTTTTTTTCTGAAATTAAACAAAATAAAAGGAAGCTTTTTAAGTATTAAGAGGATGACCTATTTTTGTTATCAAGAGAACAATAAATGTACTTGCTATTTATACATAACATCTGTTTTAATTACAATTGCCACAAGCATAATTGTGAAGAACAAAAAGAATAATAATTACTATTGCTGTAGTTGCAGTTTCTTCATGCTATTAAAATACATATTTCTAGATTACATTTTGATAAGCAAACACTGCAGAAAACCACACCTGTTTTGAAGTATGGACATCTATAACTGTGATTGTTTCCTTCTGTGTTGCCTTCCTTTCACATCTTTCCCCCTGGAGTTCATATTAAGTAGTCTTTGTGAATTATAGACAGAGAAATGTTGTGTTGTTGTCAAAGGAAAATAAATAATATAATGTTAGAGTGAACTGACTTCCATTTTCAAGGACAGCCAGGAACACCCAGAAAGATGCCTTCTCCATCATGGCCTGTAGAAGATCCCCAAATACCAATATTTTCTCACCTGCCTCACAGAATGAATTATACGTAGGAAGATAGTGCCATTTAGGAATAGAAAGAGAAATTGAAACTACAAATAAGCACACATAAAGAAATTCTTAGCTAAGGAAAGAGGAATTAGTGTTCTCAGAAGCCATTGATCAGGAGGAAGTGTTGACTTGCTGTTCCTGTTTCAGTGATACCTGTCGCTATCAGTTCTTCTTGGGATAGGCTAAAGAAGTGCATCCCATCAGAGCAGACAGAAAGTGAAAATTTTGATCTGCTCAAATACAGGACTACATATTATTTTGGAAAAATAATTAAAAAAATAAGCTATTCGTTCAAACACAAATTTCACTACAGACAGCTGCTTATTTTAAAAACTGACTGCAGATTCACCAAGAGCATAAATATAAGTGAAGAAAACATAAATATGTTAACAGACAAAATATATACTCATTACTGCAATGCTTTACTTAATCTCCTGTATCATATAGTCTTATTCGTATACATTCTTGATAAGAACAGCATGCAGCAGCTGAAATTTACATAATTTTTTATTGTGTGTCCTAAAGGAATACTTACAGAGAGATCAGCATTAGCTATTATGGAAAGGGAGCAATATGCTACCTTGGGTTTAATATTGTTAGCAACTCAGTTGGAGACTGTGTCAGATTTACAACATAGTATCTGATTAATATTGACAGTAGCACAACCTCTTTCAAAGCTCTTGAGGCAACTGTCATAGATGTCAAATGTGTCATATATTGCTGAGAAGGGAGAAGGGGGATTTTGTTACCTATCACCGTAAAGTTACCTGCAGGAAGGGTACAGGGATTATTTTTATCCCTTGTGTAGACTCTCATCACTCTCTTCCTCTTATAGCCTTTTAAAATTTGTATCTGTGAACAGTATGTCATAACTGAATTGCATTTCATTTATACCTTGCAAGCAGCAAACTTTTTACATATGCTTCTTTTAGATCACAGAGTTGATGTTCAGCACTTGTATTGTGCAAGTAAATATGCCTACTTGATATGAAGCATATTTCCTAATTTCCAAGTAACAAAATTATGACTCACAGAAACAGAATCATCAAGGTTGGAAAATACCTTGAAGATCATCAAGTACAACTGTCACCCCTACATGACTGTAACCTCTCAACCATCTCCTGAAGGTGAGGCAGATGTTGCTAGCCAGTTTATTGACGCATGCTGTATGAAGAGCGTAACACATCTTCCCTAACTGCCACCCTTGACTCAGTTCATTGTAACTACAAATTCAGGGAAACAATTGTAAATATTTCTTCCTCTTGATTTGTACCTGGTGAGCAGTGCTACCAAAGGATAGCTCTTGTATATCACAGAATCACAATGTTGGAAAAGACCTTTGAAGATCATCAAGTCAAACCAATCCCATCCTAAGCTAATCCATATCTCTAAGTACCTCATCTACCCTTTTTTTTGAACACATCCAGGGAAGGTGACTCAACACCCTCCCTGGGCAGCCTGTTCCAGGCCCTGACAACTCTTTCAGTAAAAAAATTTTTTCTAATGTCTAATCTGACCCTGCCCTGGCACAGCTTCTTGCCATTTCCCCTTGTCCTATCTCCTGTCACCTGGCTGAGGAGACCATCACTCACCTCTCCACAACTTCCCTTCAGGTAGTTGTAGGTGGTGATAAGGTCTCCTCTCAGCCTCCTCTTCTCCAAGGTAAACAGCTCCAGCTCCCTGAGCTGTTCCTCATAGGATTTGCCTTCTAGCCCCTTCACCAGCCTGGTTGCTCTTCTCTGGACTCACTCGAGGATCTCAATGTCCTTCTTATGCCCAGAATTGGACACAGCACTCGAGGTGTGTCCTCACCAATGCTGAGTACAGGGGTGCAATGACTTCTCTAGACCTACTGACCACACTGTTTTTGATACAAGCCAGGATGCCATTGGCCTTCTTGGCCACCTGGGCAAACTGCTGGCTCATATTCAGCCTGCAGTCAACCAACACCCCCAGGTTCTTCTCTTTCTGACAGCTCCTGACAGATGTATTGTAAATTAGTGGCATATTTACAGGAGTCTTCCATCTTTTTCTTAGCTGTTACTCTTATGGTTCAGGTTCACTTTCAGTCTCATGGAGACGTTTTTATTTAATTCTGCTTGCAATAGCTCACAAGTCTGTGTTTCCTTTCATGCAAATCAGAAGCAGAGAGAACAGTTACCCTCTAGTAGCTATTATGTGCTGAGGTCTTCTTTAGATGTAAACTCAGCATGCGGCAAGGGTATGCATCTGGTTTCAGTCATGCTGAATTTTACCCAAGTTCACCTATAGACCTAATTACCCTCACTGACCTTTTAGGTATATATTTCTCAAGTAACAGACCTTTAGCCTTTAGCTATTCTGGGATTGATCTCATTAATTTCTACCTCTATGCTGTATCTTAGGCAACAGGAACTTTTTCACTCAACAACCTCACTCAAGAAGCTTACTAAAGCAAGATACATGTTTCTCTTGGGGAGCTCCAACACACTGATTAGAGAAGCTTTTTCTTTTCTGTTTTCTGTGTTCATGCGTTTTCATGTTAAACCAAACTGAAAGTCTAAAACCACAGTACAGTCAAAGGGCATGATCTTTTTTTTGGCTGTATTTTACAAGACCTGAGCAATTTTGACCTTTTTTTATCCACTTCAATCCTTATAAATTATTTCTAGTGTTAGTAAAACATGGACAGAACAGAGCCTGCAAATATTTGCTAGAAAGATGCTAATTTGGGTATTCTTCCTTCACATCCCATCTTACCCCAATTGTAATTTCTTCTTGTTTCATTCGTTTCTTATTTAACCTGTAATAAATGAGAGCCAATGGGATCCTGGGATGCATCAGGAAGGGTGTGTCCAGCAGGTCGAAGGAAGTGATCCTCCCCCTCTACTCTGCGTTGGTCAGGCCCCACCTGGAATACTGTGTCCAGTTCTGGGCTCCCTGGTATAAAAAAGATTGGGACCTTCAGGACAGAGTCCAGAGAAGGGTGACAAAGTTGATTAGGGGTCTGGAACATCTCCCCTATGAGGATAGACTGAGTGAGCTGGGTCTGTTCAGCTTGGAAAAAAGAAGACTTAGGGGGGACCTAATTAGTGTTTATAAATATCTTAGACATGGGTTGCAGGGGGAATTGGCCAGCCCCTTTTCAGTGGTCTGTGGGGACAGGACTAGGGGCAATGGCTGTAAGCTGGAGCAGAGGAAGTTCCGCACCAACATGCGGAAGAACTTTTTCACAGTGAGGGTGACGGAGCCCTGGCACAGGCTGCCCAGGGAGGTGGTGGAGTCTCCTTCTCTGGAGATATTCAAGTCTCATCTGGACGCCTATCTATGTAATATGAGCCTGCTTTGGCAGGGGGGTTGGACCCGATGATCTCTTTAGGTCCCTTCTAACCCCTAAGATTCTGTGATTCTGTGATTCTGTGATTCTGTGAAATGTTTTCTGTGAGTAAGATGGAAGGTCCAGCAAATAGCAAAAAAAAATAAGTGGACAATTAAATAGAATACAAAATAATTGTAAACTGAAAAATCCTACTGGAATTTTTCACAACTGAGCATTCAGCTACATTTCTTCTAAGATTTATGATGTCCTTCACAAAACAAATTACAGATGATACAAATGGAAATCAAAAGCCTTTATCAAACACAGGTCAGTTATTCAAAGAACAAATGAATCGAAGAATACACTACAATACAAAGCCTGAAGTTGCAAAGTTACATGTTTCTTAGGTTATCTGTGTTTCACCATCAGAAATGAAGCAAGAATCTGAACAGCCTACACTGATCAAAAGACTGTATGGTGTCACGAAAATAAAAATTTCTCATATATTCCTTTCTACCATCACATCACAAGAAGGTTCAGAGGTGAAAAAGTGAATGACAAGGTATTTCCTAATTTATCATAATATCTTCTGTTACAGTATGTGTGATTTTGCCCTGTAGCACGAGACAGAATGTGGCTGTAGTTAAGAAATCAGTGGACCTAGGCAAATTCCACTTTCCTTACTCATGGGAAAAGTCAGTTCCTCTTCTGACTATATCTCCTCATGGTTTATCTGTGTCTCGTTCATGTGCTTTTCACAGACCCCTCTTAGTCAGAGCTAGAAGATACCTAGTATGTGACTATAATATGTATGACCTGATTAGAATCAGAAATGGGTTGAAGCAGAGGTCACTGCAATAATCTAAATTTGTACATCCGTGTTTTACTTGCAAAGACACTTTCCACTTTGACTTAGTTAACTTGTAGGGTTTTTTCCTATTGCTATTTGGGTTTTGTTTTTCTACTATGGTTTCTTTTTTACACTGTCCTTAAAAATAAGAGTTTTCTTTTTTTTTTTTAAAGTTCTCAGTAAAGATATCTTGTCAAGGGTGATAGCATATTTGAATATATGATGACAAAAATAAACAATCTGGAAATAACAATGGCCCCAAACATGAATAAAATATAAGAATATATATTATAAAACTTACAGAAATGAGGCATTTAAAGAATGTGACAAAAGCAATAGCTTCAATAAGAAAGAACCAGAAAGATTCTAAGTATTATCATATTCTCATACGTATTGATGTCTCAGCTGATGTTAAACGGAATAGTTTCTGCAAAATCAATGAAGCCGGGCTAATCTACACCCTTTCAGTTGAACGGAACTAGACCAGTTCACACCGGCTGGGAGACTGGGCTGTTCCAGCAATGGCATGTCCTTGGTTTTAGTAATTTACAGTCAGCAGATCTGCTTCAAGTTATGGTTATTCCAAGTAAGGTCTTAATTCATTTATGAAAAGAAGGCCAGAAGTATTTAATAAAGAGAGATGTATGGAAGGGTTTTGTGGCAGGTATCCATTACAAAAGGATTTGCATGCATAATTGAAAAGTAGGTATGTTAGCATGATGAAATAGCTTGAGGTAAGAAACACATAGAAAACGTGGAGTAATAAAAAATGACAGTGAAAATATGGGTGAAAGAGGCCAACTGAATATCTGCCAGGAAACACTGATAAGTCATTTTATAATTCCAGGATTTCTGGGAAGCAAATGCTGTTCAGTAGATGTGCTCACAAATGGATTGTAATTACTCTTCAGTAAACAGAAGATAGGGAAAATGTCAGAAGATGCCATAGTAATGCATTCTCTTTCAACATGAACTTTCATTTTTGTTTATTTATTAAAAATTCTTCATATTATATAGAATCTTATCATTTGACAGGAGCTTTAGATTTAATTAATTAGGATCTGCACATGCCTATTTAGTATTTCATCTGTTCTGGTACATTGAAGCCTAGGAACTGATTGTTTTTGCAACAGCACTGGGAATCCAATCTATCTCCCGGCTTGGCAAGGCCTTTCAATGTAGGTCTCAGCAGGGGAAGTCACTGGGCATGTTTTCATAGAAGCTACTCCTATTATTGGGCCTTAGACTTCCCCTAGGAAATTATTCACAGCATAATTAGTTACTGAAACAAGAAGTCTTTACAGTTGCTTTCAGAACACACTCCAGTTTGGTGACTGAAAGGAATATGAGAATTTGGGGAAAGCTATCAATGATAAACCCCTTTAAATAGGGGGAAAAATACCTAAATAAGGCTGCGAGCCATGTCTGTGGCTTTAGCTGGTCTCTGTTCTAAATTTTTTTCTAAATTTTGTTTGCATTCAAGCTAGGTAAAAGCATGGCTTTCTGCATGTCTGCTCATCCTTGTTCACATTTAAGGGTTTTTAACCAAGCATCTCTGAAGGCAATCTTGTACTTGATTACAAATACTGGTTTATGTTTGGAAAGAGACTCCCATACACACCTACTTTCTGTTTACAAATAGGGTGGGTTATGCAGTAAAGAAAATATTTTAATTGGGACACTATTTTCCTAATTATTTGATGACTAGGTATAAAATTTGAACCTTTCAATTGTATGCTGAGGATAATACTAGGTTAAATGCAAGGTACTGTTCTGGTAGTCCTGACTATACGTTAGAGAATGACTGACTGAAATGTATTTTCTATTTCTTATACTGTTTTGTTTGATTGCTAGGAGTTACAAAAAATATAACTGCTACATATCTTCTTGAACAACGTTAACACCCAAGGCTTCTTATAAATGGAACAATAGGACTTCAAGGACAGTGAAATATTTAGGTGCTGTTTATTGTGGGAACTGTTACAGACTTTGAAGAAAGGTTATTTGTTTTATAGCAACAAGCACCCTAGAGCTAAGATTTCTGTTTCTCTTATTTTTTCCTTTTGAAACAGCATCCAAATATTAGCAAAGAATATGTGCACAGAAATTCCAGTGAATATAGTCAAGCTGCCTAATCAGAGATAGATTTGGGTATGAACTGCTGGATTTTGTCCTTATGTTGCAAAGCCATCCAGGAGTCTGAACAGGACCTTCATGACTGCACTATTTGCTCAAACAAACATGGTCCCTGATCATAGAGCAGGACACCATGCTCTGTGCACCTTCCAGGCATACTTTGAGAAAAAGACACGTGAGAAATCCTGGAGCCTTATCTCCTTCCCTAGCCATTGGGTTAGAAACACGCAGTCGTTCAAAACTGACTTACATAAAAGCCAATTTCTCCTCTGTAAGCCAGAAAATGAGAAAGGAACTGAGAGTGTTGCCACCCAAAGCAAACCCTTTTGTTTTTAATTACTTCCTAATACAGAGATACAGCTCTTGCATTATTTTTAATAGACTTACTAAGCTATGGAGTGTTTCTGCTCATGAAGAGTTCATAAATGGGCTTCTGGAGAAGGATGATCGCAATAGAAAGTTCGATAAATGGTATACATAGGTCTTCAATTTTCTGGGGCTAAGTTGGCCTCCATTTTGTAGATCAGAACTGACTTCAAATATGACAAATTACAAAATACCCAAAATCTTTTGTGACAAAAATCATTTGTATTCTGATTGGTAGGTGGCTATGTTCTAGAGCATTACACATATTTTTAAAAAATATTATTTGGATTAAGTAAACCTCAGCATTTGCACGTGATTTTGACTTCTGCTTGCAATAGGGTTGTTTTCAGGAATGCATGGAGAAAACTTTCTGCTTCTGAAGTGAAACTTTACTCCACACCATGGCATCCTGGCTGTCCATAGGATAGACTAGGTGGTATAAAGACCCTTTGGCAGGAGTGATAGGTCTGTTGAACCCTTAGGATTCTATCCCTGTCTTCAATTGCTCTTCTGTTAATGAATATCAAAGATATAGGTCAAAGTTTTCTTCCTGTCATGTTTTTGATCACATCAGACAAACCCCAATTAATTATGATCTGAAAAATTCTTTTAAGGTATCAGACCTAAGGACAGAATCTTGCCGAAGCTGAACCTGCACCTCCTTTTTTTTCCTGTGAAACATGCCAAGTTAACATTTGGCTGGAGAGGCCAGTACAAAGCAGTTTTGTGCAGCTGATATCAATGCAAAAGAAGAAATTGTCTGAGTTCCACATTGAAGTAGGAAAAATGTTAATTCTCTAAGAGAATGCAGGATGTTTAGGTGATTTTTGGCACTGTTTTCAAATAAGGTAATATAATGAAAGCAGACAGAAGGAAAATTGACTTATGGCTGTGTCTTTGGAAGGGGATAAATAAAAGGATTTGAAACAAAATTCCTGCCCCGAAGATGCAACACCATATCTAAACATCTCAAAACAGAAGATTGAAATTCTAAACTGAATGTATTTGCACTGAAAAGCAATATGGTGTTTCCTCTCCCTCCTGGTGAGAAGTACTTATTTTAATATGCACCGTAGGTGTGTAATTTACCTATAAAAGAGAGAGGAGAGGAGAGGAGAGGAGAGGAGAGGAGAGGAGAGGAGAGGAGAGGAGAGGAGAGGAGAGGAGAGGAGAGGAGAGGAGAGGAGAGGAGAGGAGAGGAGAGGAGAGGAGAGGAGAGGAGAGGAGAGGAGAGGAGAGGAGAGGAGAGGAGAGGAGAGGAGAGGAGAGTTCACTATATTCTAGGAAAACGTTTATAAATACATAATTTCCACATATACCTAGACGCAAATTAAAAAAAAAAAAATCACCCATAAACAAAACCAAACCAAACCAACCAACCAACCAACAAAACACCTCCCAGCAGTACTCTGGGAGAGTTTTAAATTCCCATCATATGTACTTACCAGAACAATAAAAAGGAACCTGGAAAAGAAGGAATAAGAGATGGCACTAAGCTGTCACATTCTGCAAATGAGTGGGCCAAGTGTGTGTAACAGCACAAGCACATCCATTGGAGGGGATTTCTGACTGATCAGCCTGTGCTTCCAGGGCCGCTCAGGAGCCACCTTGCCAGTTGACCAGACACTCCATAGCAGGTGACAGCCCACCAGGATTCTAGGTCTTTATCTGCTGCCTGCTGCTCAGCAGAAGTTGATGAATCTCAGACATTTTGTATTAAACAAAATAGCTAGGGCTTCCGAATTTTATCTTTTCCAGCGAAACTTCATTTCTGCTAGAAAAATTTCAGCTGTATGCAGGTTGTTGTTCAGTACTTTTTCAAGCTGACAGCACTATACAGTCTGAATTTAATTCAGTGTGATTTTAAAGTTTCAGTGGTTTTTGGTTTGTTTTCTGTTTGTAATCATGCTGTTTTGGTTTTTTTTTAATTTCTGCACCTTTTTACTGTATTTATCACTCTCACTGCTAATTACCTAAATTGGTTTACTCCCACTCGAAAATGCTTTCATTTTCTGAAAGTAGTGAAGACAAGCAGAAATCCACCCATCTGCAAGCATAGAA
This sequence comes from Laterallus jamaicensis coturniculus, assembly GCA_022605575.1. Taxonomy (NCBI): domain Eukaryota; kingdom Metazoa; phylum Chordata; class Aves; order Gruiformes; family Rallidae; genus Laterallus; species Laterallus jamaicensis. The sequence continues at coordinate 5,891,237 of JAKCOX010000037.1, read as the reverse complement.
TATATATACTTTGTTAGGAGAATCTTTATTTTTATCCCTCCATCATTCAGAGTAAAATAATTGTATTGTCACAAAAGAAAATGTGCATTCTTGGAAGTCTCTGTAGCTATATTTTACAATTAACAGAAAGGGAATCTACCTACATTGTAAGAAAACATGTAGGAAGCTTTTGAAACTCTTAGGAGTAGGCTGATGATGCAGTGATTTTTAACCTGACTAGAACACTGACACACGGAGTAAAATAACCATTTCTGGAAGAGAAAAACCTTTCCAGTTATATGAAATCTCAGAAATAACTCCATAATTTAGGTGAGCATATTATGCCCACCTGAATAAAATGCTTGGTAACCACCTCTCAAAGATTCAAATTCAGTGAAATTTAACAACGTAGTTCCATTTCTTAGTTCCTCCATGATGAAGACTTTCACAGATAAACCCCTACAATTTCTGTTACAAATATTTCAGGTGCTGGTTTGTTACACTTCCCCTGCAGCAGTCAGTAAACACAAACATGGACCCAGCAGTGCAAGTCCTGATTTCCTAGCTTCAGCTGCCAATGGAGAGCGTATGTGATCTTACACACTGGACACAGGGAATAGACGACACTTGTTCCTTTCCCCTGACTGCACTGCAAGGGCACTGACCGCTTTCAGAAAGGCAGAACAGAAACTCAAGGTTCATAACATCTTAAACTGCTGCAATAAGATTTGACGGTGTTCATCTGTCACAGTCAGAAGCTTGTTTTTGCTTTAACAATAGCAAGGGATTGAGCCTGAAGCTGTCTACCCCAGTTACCGCCACAGAGGAGTAATCACAGGGACATAGATATCTTTTCTCCTTAACTTGGGACAAAAGAATTAATTTGTTATTTCACTAAAATAATTACACACCTGAGCTGAACAATATACTTATAATTTAAAGTTGATTTTATTTTCTTTCTGAGACAAACTGTCAATGAATTCTTGAGAAGCTTGTGTGCCTCTGGATCAGCAGCTTCCATCAACAAATCTCACCCATCTCTCCCTGTGATTTGTCATCAGTTCTCTTCAAGGCCAAATGTTTTGAGAGCTTCTCATCTCAGAACTAGGTGTTGTCAGATTGTTCTTCTGAATTTATGATTTTTACTTTTGTTTCACATTAATTATTTTTCTGCTCAGATTGATTTTATCCCCTCAGTAAAACATGACTAAGAATGTGATTTCATTTACATCTCCAAGAATAAAGTTGATTTCCAAATTCTATTGTAATGACAACATAAATCCTTTAAATGATCTTCTTGTTCTGCACCTTAAAATAGCACTGATCTAGAATACATATTCTGTACTTTTCACAAAGCATTAACGAAAGGATTTTTTTCTGGGAAGAAAAAAAGAGTTTTAGTAAGCATGACTGCAATGCCATTGATTTAAACCAGTTATTTCCTCATTCATCTTGGTGATGTATTAGTCTCCAAGATGTCACAATTGAAGAAGTATGTTTTGATTTCCTGGAAAATACAATTATGTATTCATCTGTATTTTTTTGTATGGCTAACTAAATGAAAGTCCAATCTTCAAAAATTCTACGCTGTGAAATATAATCCAGTATTTAAAGATCCATTGAACAGAAGAAAAAAATATATTAATCCTTCTCCCCTGTCCTTCTCCTACAAGCTTTCAGGTTCATACATTGTTTGCAACCAGTGATCCCAACAACTGTGTTTCTTTAGGAAAATTGGGATGGGAGTCAACCTCTTCAGCTTCATCAGACTTCGTGTATTATGTTTAATGCCATAGACAATTTCCTAATCCCTTTTTTCATTAGAATGAAGACATGCATATATCCTAGCCTTGCTAAAAAGCTTGGATTCTCATTAAATATTCTTCTGTCTGGATTATTTTCCCTGCTTTATTTTATTACCTTGGTTCCTTTTGTTTTCATTTGCAGTCAGCTTGTAGAAAATGTTATATAGCCAGCTGCATGCCACAGTTTCTAGGTCATAGGCTCAATTTCAAAGCTTTCTGGGTTGATTTTAACTTCCTACTATAAGGAAATTCCTGAAGATATATTTCTTCAGTTTAAGCTTCTTATACAAGTAACTTTTATACAAATGAGCAATGCCATACAATTAGTTCTTTGGTATATCCTACAAGCTCAAAGGTAAATATGTGCAAAAATGCTTTCAGTATCAAGGCTGATGTCTCATAGCACATTTGAAGTCAGTCATGTCAATGAAAATACACGTGGTTTGGTTCCAAATTAATTCATGTCCTTACTGAGGTGTCTTATTCAGTTTCAAAAGATGAAGGAAGGAGTCTTTGAAAATGAGGCATTTAAAAAATGCTATATCCAGGCAATAAAAATAACGAAAATGTAATTAAATTTTTGTTATGTTTTGTTTGTTTTGTTAGATGAAACACCCAAAGGAGACGTTGTTCTGCTCCTAACAAACTTAAAAATAAGAATGTGGTGGTAAGTGAGGTCAATGGGAGTTTTGTCATTCACTTCAGTGAAAGAATAAAGCATATTTGTACACATGTAATAAACATATTTGCCCTTTAAGAATGAATTTCCACTGATCTGAAATTCTAATGAAGAACTTAAATGAATACATATCCATGTTCAGGTAACTTCCATTCTGCCTTAAAGACATATACGTAGTTTTTTCAGAAAATACTTCAGTAGTGATAATTTTTTCTACTGTCTTGGTGCTATAAATAAGTGTGTCCTAATTAGAACAGGAGCTATATTATGTCATATCAACTGTAATTATCTCACTAATAATAGCTCTAAAGTATGTAGAAGATTTTTCTCAGTTAAAAAGGGATATCTGTAATGTCTGCCAAACCATATGTGTATGCAAAAGTAATGCCTATGAAATGTCATAAATTTTATACCATTGTCTTGGCTTTGGCTAAGATAGAGTTGATTTTCACCACAAGATGAGATGGGACACAGGCAGGATAGGTGGCCCAAAATAGCCTAAGGGATATTCAACACCGTATAACATCATGCTCAGCATAAAAATGGGCTAGTTGGGAAGGGTCAGGATGGATCTGGGGCTGGCTCCATGATCATCTGAGTTTCCAGTTGGTTGTAGGGTGAGAAACTGCACCATCACCTGTTGTGTATATTCTGTATTGTTATTTCCTTCTTGCTTTGCTTTCCCAGCAAACTGTTTTGCCTTTTTCTTCTGATTGTCCTCCACATTCTACTAGGCATGAGGGGTGAGGGAGTGGCTCAGCTGCTGACTGGGGCTAAACCATGACAGCTATTTAAACAACAGTGTGATTAAATTAATCCGTGTTTTCCATAGATAAGATCAGCATATGGAATAATGAATATATTTAGCATGCTAAGAGTGTTCTTTTTATTTTTCAAGAATTTAACTTTTTATCTTGAATTAATTAATCTTTGAGTCTTTTTTGTATTTTTAGAAACTATTTTTTAAATTATTAAATAGTAAATTAAAACCTATAGTTTTACTGTGCCGTCTTCACACTCCATAGGGTATAATAGCACAATGGCGCATGCATTTGTTTCTAACACTTGATCTCTACATTGGCTAGACACTGGATGGATGTCCCTAACCATGGTAGGGGGTGTTGGACTCGATTATCTTGAAAAGGTCCCTTCCCACCCAAAATATTCTGTGATTCTATGATTTTATGATTCTATAAAGATGTGCCTTCAGGCTATGTCATACTCTGGAACCAACTTTGCCAAATTTGCATTGTATCTTGCGTGTAATGACAGCTAGAGTTAAGCTAGTCAAATGGAATGTATTCTTTTACAGAAAAAATCTATTTACCTGTCTGACTTGGTCACAAAATTTTATGATAGTCATCTTTAAGAGTATAAGAAGCATGATTTTTAAATAGTGAGGTTTTAGAAGACTCTGGATTTGCAAATGTTTCAGGGGAATATTAATTCAGTTGGCAAGAAACCAGTCCAGAGCTGTGAGTCAGTTGCACACATAATTTGCTTTGTAATCCAGTTTCCCCATTTGTCCTAGAAATGGAAATCAGAATGCTTGATGAGGGTCATCAGGGCAATAACCACATGAAGGAACCAGTAGTCTCCAATATCTCCCTTTAGATAAAACCATATGGATATTACTAGCCATAGTGTAATGTACAGAAAGGCATATAGAAAAAACTATTTTAATTCTTAAAAGTACTAAACTCTAACAATCAAAAAATATAGGGGAAAAACATAGTGAAAATAAGGAACTTTCCCTTAAAAAGCACAAGCTTAATTCCACATTATCTTCAACATTGACATTTCAGGTCACAGTTCTGCTGAGCAAGATGCAGCAAAACATTTATTTGGCTTCAGGTAGTGCTGGAAGCAAAATATACTTCACCTTGCCCCACTGTAGTGATGCAGCTTGTTGAGAAGGCCCTTATTCTTGAGCACCAGTAAGGCCAGGTTGCTGCCTGTTTAGACAGATGTACATCCTTATTGTGCTATAGTAATACTGTATCTAAAAATTTTGGAATTGTATGCTTTAATTATAAGACACTTTTAAAAATTAATCATTCCTAGATCCATAATACCCTTACTTAAGTGAACTCTCAGTTTTCCTTGGTGTTCAGAAGAAGATAATAATACTTAACTTGTCATTTTCCAAAAAAATTAGGATGAATGTTTGGAAAATTAAAGAATCAGCTTGCAAGCTTGGTATTAGATTTATTTAAGATTATTATACCACTGTGTATATGGTGGCAGTTTGGGTAAACAGAAAACAAGCTATTGTATTATTTGAATGGTACGAATTTCTGGGAAAGAAAGAACTATTTCAGATAACAGATGATTAGGAGTGTAACTATAATTTTGTTCTCCATGAAAGTCTGGTATATTACTTTGGAGAACTTACATAAAGAAAATAACAGTTCAGCTAATCAATAAATTTTCTCAGTATTATAACTGCAAGATCAGGTCCATTATCAGAGAAGGAAACATTTTGTTTGTAATAGAGTCTTCTACAAACAACAATATCCATCCCATACATAATATAAATCTAGTTAATATTTCTGTTTGACCTCTGTTGCTCTGGGGAAAATATTTTGATCTGACAATGCAATATACATGTAAGGTCATTGGACCTTCGCCTACTTTTTTTTCTGTAGAACAGAAAACTTGAGAGATATCATATGCCCTAAGATATTCATGAATTGTATGTTCAGTGTTCCCACTTTTCATTCAAGATCAATGTGCCTTTTAATCACTGATAAGATTGAGTTATTGTGATCTATGTTAGTGCCAGATTTTCAAAACAGAGTCATAAATCACAGAATCATAGAATGGTCTGGGTTGGAAGGGACCCCAAGGATCACAGAGTTCTAACCAACCTCCAGGCATGATCTAGACAAGGTTGCCCAAGGCCCCATCCAACCTGGCCTTGAAGACCTCCAGGGATGGGGCAGCCACCATTTCTCTGGGCAGCCCATTCAAGCATCTCACCACTTTCTTTGTATAAAACCTCCCCCTAATATCTAATCTAAACTTACCTTCCTTTAGCTTTAATCCAATCCCCTTGTCCTGCCTTTGTCTACCCTTTTAAAAAGCTGATTCCCCTCCTGTTTGTATGCTCCCTTCAGGTACTGGAAGGCTTCAAATAGGTCCCCCTGCAGCCTTCTCTTCTCCATGCTGAACAAGCCCAGCTCCCTCAGCCGCTGTTCATTGGGAAGGTGCTCCAGCCCTCTAATCATCTTTATGGCCCTCCTCTGGACCCTCTCCAACAGTTCTACATCTTTCTTGTGCTGGGGCCCCAGATCTGGACACAGTACTCCAGAGAGGGCCTCACAAGGGCAGAGTGGAGAGGGACAATCACCTCCCTGTCCCCGCTGGCCACCCCTCTTCTGATGGAGCCAAGGATACCATCGGCCTTGCGAGCTGCAAGAGCACACTGCTGGCTCATGTTAAGTTTCTCATCCACTGGACCCCCCAAGTCCTTCTCCGCAGGGCTACTCTCAAGGAGTTCTTCTCCCAGTCCGTATGTCTGGGATTCTTCTGGCCCAAGTGCAACACCTTACACTTCACAGTGTTGAACCTCATTCGGTTCACCCGGGCCCAATTTTCCTTCCAGTCAAGATCCCTCTGGATGGCTTCCATTCCTTCTGTTGTATCAACCACACCACTCAGCTTGGTGTCATCCGCAAACTTACTGAGGATTCACTCAATTCCATCCTCAATGTCATTGATAACGATGTTAAAGACAGATCCCTGGGGCACACCACTTGTTACCATTTTCCACCTGGACGTAGAAGCATTGACCACCACCCTTTGTCTATGTTCTTTCAAGCAGTTTCTTATCCATTGGATGGTCCACCCATCAAATCCACATATCTCCAGTTTAGAGATAAGGATGTGGTGAGGGACTGTGTGAAAGACCTTGCACAAGTCCAGGTAGATGACATTGGTTGCCTTCCCTTTATCTACCAATAGTATCATTCCATCATAGGAGGTCACCAGATTGGTAAGGCACGACCTTCCCTTGGTGAAGCCCTGCTGACTGTCCCGGATCACACGCTCTTCCCTCATGTGCCCCAACATGTCATCCAGGAGGATCTGTTCCATGATCTTCCCGGTCACATAGGTGAGGCTCACCAGCCCCAAGAAAATGTTTATGCTTTGAATATTTTCACACCTGATAAAATAATATCTATGTAACTTACTTGTTGATCCAATTTTTGTTAAAATTTGCTAGGCAGAATGCCATTCATCCTTAGAATGAAATTGCTTTGAGAAACGTCTTGGGGAATTTACTGTAACGTATGTTCCCTGGCAAAAAATACACCAAAAAACCAAAAAAACCCCACATTCAATGAGAGTCATAACTAGAATTTTGTAGACTTCGTTGCGAGTTGACAGTTTCTAAGCTGGTGGCATACATCAATAAGAGAATATTGTGCTAGAAATCCCAAGACCTGATCTGTTTATAAGTTTTACATGATCAAATAATGAGACATTTATTAATGCTCACTAAAACGGAAAACTAAGATTACAACTCTCACCTCTGACTGACCCCTAGGCAAGGGAAACATTCTGATTTTCTTTTTCCTTTGAATTTGGACTTTCTTTTTCTTTGGACTGCAATTTACTAATTTTATCTTTGATGTGTTGCTTGGAAATATCAGCAGTACACAAGGAACTTAACCTTGCTTTTGGAGGTTGGAAAATGTGGGCCTGCAAGCCCTAAAACAGAAGGAAGAATGGAACCTTCTTCCGATTCTCTCAGGAATACCCTCACACTGATGTGTTGTTGGACAAAGAGGTGATTGCCATCAAAGTCAGTTGAATGAGGCCACTGAAATCTTGACCTAGTGTTTAAAAAGAAGCATGGCCAGCAGGTTGAGGGAGGTGATTCTCCCCCTCCACTCTGCTCTGGTGAGACCCCACTTGGAGTACTGTGTCCAGCTCTACGGTCCACAGAATAAGAAATATCTCACCAGTGGAAAACGTTGCTGTCTCATTTATGCGTATCATCTTTTTTTTTTGGTGAATAAATATACTTTTCTTTGAATAAATTATGTATGTAGATTTTCAGGTTTGTTTACATATATTGTTTGGCTGGCTAATATTTTAAATCACTGCATATGTGATACATAGAATCACATGGTAATTCATATTTATACTCCTAGAAACTGGAGAATAATTATTACTTAATTCAATACTGAAAAAATTTTACACAGATGACAAAAGGTAACAATTCTATATAAAGCAGAAACTTGAAAATATGAACAATATGGTTGGCATAAAACTTTGTATTTGCATGTAATATATTTGGTGGAGATTTACAGGGGAAGGATATTTTTTAAACATTTTAACTTTTTCTTAATACAAGAATTTATGTTTCTCTACACACTCTTAAAGCCTTGTATAAGTACAGTGAAATTAAGTATTAAACAAAATATGCCTTGTTATCTTTACATTTCAAAATAACACAAAAGTTCCCTATAAGGTTTTGAAATGTGCTACCATTCTGTATTCATTTACTTACAAGTAATGCTTGCCTTTATAACATTTGTCTAGATGTCACCGTTATTGACACCGAGTTCAAGAAAAAGCAAGAATAATGTCAAAGATATTACCAGCTCTACAAAAACGCATTTGAGTTTTGTTTTTAAAATGGTCGAACATTTTTTTCAACAAATTACAAGTATTGAATTTTAAAATACCTAAGTATTTGAATGTTCATTTGATCAATGAAACAACTTAAATTAATAAATTTTTAGAGTTCATAGCATGTGAACAGCCCAAAGAGTATGTGTTTTGATGAAAGTCTTATAATGTTTAATTTTTTTCTATTTCCTTTTAAAAGTAAGACAAACTTTCTAGTACATATATGCACCTACACATGCACAAAACTCTATGGATAAATTAAACTGAAATAGTGGTAGGGAATTTAAATGCATTATTTTAAGCATTTTTCTTTCTGTTAAAACTATTAAAATGTGGTGTTTAATACAGTTTGATCACTAAGACAGTGACCTACTATACAGTGAACTGCTAAACAGAAGGAATCTAAACTAGCTTCAGCTGACTGGCCAGTAATTGACTGATATCTAGGCAAGTAACAAGGTCAGATTACCTTCAAAATACATGGAGGCAAAAACTAAAAAAAAAAAAAAAAAAAAAAGAGAGAGGAAGAAGAAGGAATTAAACTGTTAAAGGAAGGAAAAATAAAATGTGCAACGTAAGGCTGACATGTACACAAAGTAGCTGATATGCTACAATATGTCAACTTGATGCTTATCTCAAAAAAATGTTTAATAAAATATTAAGATTCCTTAATTAATTTTAATTAATGTTTGCTGAAATTCTTTCTGTGATTCTTTTTCTCTGCTTATTACTAGGACTTGGGGTATGCAAACTGTTGGCCACAAATCCAATCAGAGATTTGAGAACAGCTAGCTTGGCAAATGGAGCAAGAAATAAGAACTTTGTAGCATAAAAACTGGTTTAAAGCGGAATAGTGTAACGACTTAAGGGAAAGCAAATATATTAAATAATAATAAAACATATCATCATAAAATATCTATTACATAAACCAAAAGACAGTTGCATCATGTCTGAAGTATATGTAGCACCATTACTCATCATACCCAATACTTTTTACAAATGGGTTATATGATTTATGGAAACCATCAAGCAATGTATAAATCAGTAACATAGTTATAATTCATATTCATAACTTATAAATTAGTAAAATTACTTCTAGAAATACATTATTTATAAAGCTATCATATGATTTAGTGCACGTGTCAGTCCACTATTAAAAAAAAATACTTAGATGTAATTATATCTGTTCTTAAGACCAGCTTTTAAAGTACTTTTTGAAATAGCCAGAAATATATTGTATCAAACATCTGTATTAATATCTGCTCCCATCCTGGAAGTGATTGTTTCCCTTTACTTGACTCTTCCTGTATCTGGAATACTGTGCCCAGTTTTGGGTCCTCTGGGAGAAACGTTGTTGAGTTTGAGTTCAATGGAGATGAACAATCAACCAGGATGGTCAGGAATTGGAGCACTTGCGCTGTGAGAAAAAGCTGTGTGTCACTTTCACAGACTGGAGAAGAGATGTTTTTTGTGGCAGGTCATGGCGGAAGCTAACATCCACCTGTTAGTGCCTATGAGGGAATTATCAGAAAGACCAGAGTAGAATTTGTACTGAGGTTCACAGCAAGAAAATAAGATACAACAAAAGTAAATTGAAACAGAGAAAGTTCTTACTACATAAGAGGGGAAATAAAACTGCTATGAGAGTAGATAGGTATTGCTACAAGTTTTGGATTAGGATGTGTTTTCAAGATTCAAACAGACAAAATCCTGAGCATACTGGTGTGAAATCAGACACATCTCTGTTTTAAGCATGAAATTGTACTAGAGAAATGCTAAGGGCTCTTAAAACCTCAATGTTTGAATGACCTATGATTCTAAATTTTTTCTCTGCTTTTACAATTTTCAGTAGTCCTATTTTTTTTTCTTCTTTTTCTATTTTACAGCATGATTGAAATTCAAGTGTTACTCCTGGGAAGTGGATAGACCAATAGTTAGGTACAATACTGTCTCCATGCTCTTTGGTGATCAACACCAGTTTAGATCTTGGGATCTGTTATTCCTGGGCTGAAACAAGGCTTAGCTTTATAAATGGCAGTGGTATTTTAGTAAAGCTGTTTAAACATACTGGGTTGATATTCCAAAGCTAAGCAGTGAAAAATGTGCAAACACTTTAGTCCAGACTAAAAGAAGGAAAACACAGTAACATGTATATTCTTCACTGCAACAATGGAGGTTTATCAGGCTTAAGTGACTAGACATTATGAAAAAGAAATTGAAAATTAAAAATTTAGACTGCACCAGTCATAGGCCAATAACAAGAATTACTTCTGCAAGCTGACAGCTTTGGCTGTGATTGGGTTGAGACAAGTAGATACCAATGAATTATGTTTAGTGTTTAATTCTGCAGAGATCATCAAGGAAAGATAAAGAGTTAGGAACTCACAGCCTAAGTGTATGTCCAAGACAGAGTTCATTAGGGACTGTAGTAATTCTGAGTCTGATTTGGGTCCGTCAGTCTAAGTTAACTGAGGGTTGATGCAAGCAAGGACCATAGAGTAGTCTAAGGGTGGACTTCTGGTTTGAATCAAACTAGCAAGAAGTTCTATGATCGGGATAAATAGAGATTTAGAGTTCAGTTTAGAGTATGAGCTAACAGGAATAGATAGGATTAGATATATTGCCTTTAGAAGGCTAAATTGAATACTGATTCAAAGATAAATAATCCATAAAAATGCAGTACTGGAGGGGGCAGAATTGCTCTTTATCAAGTTTCTAAGATCATATTAAGAACTGAAGCCAAGTAAATTTGACCTTTGTACCAGACAAATTGAGAGGAAGTACAATAAAGACTGTAACTAATAAATATAAGGATAAATATGATATATTGTGGATTCAGATGATACAGAGTTCTTTCAATAAAGGCTGTTGGTTTTTTTTTTCCTGAAGGCTCTTAAAGAAACTAGACTTTTATGGTATAAAACGGAAAGGGAACTGTAAAAAGGAGAGCTACATGGGAATTTTGGTGGTGGGTTGTTTTTTATTTATTTATGTTTTAATTTTTTAAAATCAGAAAGACAGCTAAAAGAGTAGAATCTCTGCAGGCACAATGGAGACTACGTAAAGATGCTGTCCTGGATATTCTAAAGAATACATACCACATATCAAAGAAGGACATGAGAAAGTCCAGAAGGAATATGACATGGGTATGGTGAGGTCATTAGAAGCAAGAAAACCTTCAGAAAACCTTTCTATCCTAATGAGAAAAATGAAAAAATAATAAACTTTAGTTGGAAAAATAAGATGAACAATAAAAAATCATGGAATGCATTCTGGTTATACACCAGTCATTCCTGCTAACATATGGCTGTCTACCGCCAAGGCATACAGTTAAAATCTTCCCAGATTCTGCTTGAAATGACTTTTGCTTCATTACAGTATCTTCAGAAGTCACCTACTACAACTAGTAAAGGCAAAAAATTGTTTATTGTGCAATATGCTGAACTATTAAATACAGTGTATAATTTCGCTTTTAATATCTCCCATGCAATGGAAAGTACAGTGTCTTATAATTGAGGATTTTTTGTTTGTTTCTTTGGTTTGGTTGGCTTTGTTTGGTTTTTTAGGAGTGTGGAAATTTGGAAGGAACTACAAACTTACAGGTTAGAAGTTTGTGCTGGAAGAACTAGCAGAAACTATTTTTAAAAATAGCATAAAATAGAAATCTTACCTATTTGTGAAGAAACCTCACAATGTTAACAAATGCAAAAAAAATGCTTCACAATTAACTGGAAAGAAGTTATATGTACTGAGGAAAGACATAAACATGCAGTTCCAGGTATTTTTTCAGAAAATATTGTCTCCATGATTCAAAGAGACCAAAATGGAAAACAGAATTCTGAGCATGATTATGGAAGTGTTGTGGTTCCGCCGGAGCCGGGGACCACGCGTTCAGATTTCCCCGGAGCGGGGGGGGGGGAGAAAACCAAAAACAGCCCGCAGGTTGGGATAAGGGTATTTTTACTGGAAATAACAGGGGAAGAACAGATAACAATGAACAATACAACCTTTTGCTGAGATGAGCAGTTCAGATCGCGCACTCCCCGTAACGGACACTGCGCCGCAGCCCGCGCAAACCCCAACCGCAACACACAGGACCCGAGCTCGCGCCGCGAGTAAACAAAGCCCCGAGCCCCGAGCACACTTCCGCCCGGTCCCTGCTGTTCGCGCGCCAGCACTGCAACACCCCCTGCTTCTTATACTCGGCATGATGTAACTGGCATGGAATGATCCTATTGGTCAATTTGAGTTACTTGTCCCGAGCCCAGCAGGTTAGCCCCTTCCTGGCTGAAGCCCCTGGCTGAAACCAGGACAGGAAGCAATAAAGAAAAAAGAACAGCACTATGAAATTATATTCCTGTATTTTGAATATGATATACAGTTATAATTATACCATCAGAAGACCATATTTTAAGATTTAGACTGAGGAAGTAGGATGATCAGATGTGTGCAAAATCGTCTTTGCATGAAAAGAACTTTTCAGCCCAGAAAAATGTAATTGAATGGTGGCATGAAAAAGACAATCTAAAGAAAAAAATTACCAAAATGTTAAAAGGAAGAAATTTCTCACAATGCACATAATGAAATGATGGAACAACATATTTCGAACAAAAAACCATTTTGTTTTATATAACGCTAACTATACTTAATGTTTGCTCTCTAGGCGTCAGCAGAAGAAGGATCCCTCCTAATGACCTGTTAACAGCCATGATTGGTGATGAGATTTTAGACTAGACAAAGGTTTTGGTTAGACAGACATTATCTCTTTAGAATAGATCTGTAGTCCAAAATTCATAGCACTTTCATGGGAAAAAAAGTCAAACAAATGTCCACAGAACAAGCACAGAATTTCATATAAGCTAAATTTAACCATTTAAAAGTTATAGCATATTTTAACCTAGTCATCTAGATTCTTCTGGAACAATTTTGGAGAGAAAATATACCTCCATGTCAGAGGAAGCTATGTCATTTTACTTAAAATGGGTACGTACCTTGGAAAGGTATTAATTAGTTTGCATTTTACATTTTACAGTTTATATTTTACATTTTACAAAGGTATTAAATAGTTTACATTTCTTTTAATTTCTTTTCATGTGATGGCATGAATATTTTTAATATCTAAAATATTTTAACATCACATGCTATTTCTGTTTTATATATTTAAATTGGGATCCTGAGGAAGAAAGTTCAATTGTTGATGCTATCCCAACAATACCAACTTGCAATCCATAAACTTTCCAGGATTTTATGTAGGAACGAAAGATTTTTATATTCGAAGTCTACTCAACAAAAGCATACAAGATTTGCCAAACCTTGGGATTTGACTAGCAACTAATACAGTGTTCTTCAAACAATAGTTTTCTATTCTTCTGAGAAGTTGCTTTTAGCATAAAGAAACTAAGCTACTTCTGAATGTTTCACAGTAATTAATGTATAGCGACAACTGGCTATTGAATGAAAGTTTTCAGCAGCTGAAGATATTTCTTCTGTGCTTCAGAAAGTGGTTTTGCATTTTCATTAGACAGTGATTGAAAGGAAAAGAAACCCTTTTCTTACTCTGAAACTATGAACATTATGACATTATATTTCCACTATCATCAATACCCATACACATTGTATATCCAATCCAATCTACCTACATTCTTCAGCTTTTTTTTTTTTTCTCTGATGCTGAAACAATTTAAAGGAAATTTGGTTTAGGTCCTTGTCCTGGGTTCCTTCAAAGATGAATTTTTAAATTTCTATTCTCCATACTTTATCCTAGCTTAAAATGAATAATGAATTGAGAAATATTACTGATATTTTTAAAGATAAATTGTCAGACAGAGTGTCATTACTTGTGTAAAGATCCTCATACAGCTGCATTTCTCACACAACCAAGGGTAATGTTTTAAATAAACATTCATTCTTTTTTGTTAAGCTTGTAAAAGCTTCAGTCCATCAAACCATGTGGATGAGTATCCTTTTTCGATCATGCAGTCATCTGAAATATTAGTCTTTTAAAGGCTGTTTTTGATGAAGATAAGGCTATGTTTGTTTAAAGGCATTTGGGGCTGGGTTTTAGTATGACTCCAATATATAGTGGGTCAACTATCTTATTTGGTAGATATAACTATTTTAAAATCAAACCCTAACACATTAATGTAATTATACTCCTGATATTCCTGATAATTTAAACTGTAATTCCTCATAGATGGATTATTGTAATCAAAAGTTGTACTCGCTTCTGAGTCTGTTTTTTCTAAAGTCTATAACTGTTACATAACTGGTTTATGTTTCTAAAAGGTGTCTCAGGAGAGAGACCTTTTAAAAGGAATTTCTTTCTTTTGTTCTAATTCGCTGAATGCCTTTCATAGTAGTTCTAATTAATGATACTCGTTTGCCACAGAAATTGTTATGCTTGGATTTATTTGGAATACTTTTCAGCATTAATTTAAAGTGCATCTTCTAAAAGTGTAAATAATGACCTTCCTTATATTACTTTACAAAAAATAGAATTATTGGATAGCTTTTTTTAAGCTGTTGATCCTACAAGCGTATGGAGAAATTACAAAGTAAAAGCTTTATAGTACAAGACCTCATCAAAATAATGAAATAGTGCAGTAGGCATTCAATCAGCATTGCAGTCCAACAGCTACACCTTCGGTGTGCTGATTCAACTTCTACAGTGAAGGATGGACTTATATATTAAAATCAGAGCCTGATTCAATAAGTGGAGAATAGGCAAGATAAAATTTTTATTTACAGTTTACAAAATGCATACAATTTCAAACAAACATATTAAAAAACATAATTAAAAAGCAATTAAGCATTTAATCAGCATTTCAGGTTAATCAGGTTAAGCAAGATGACTTAAGAAATAGGAACTGATTTCAAATTTTCTATTTAATACACAGTTGTAGTGGATTGACCCCATCTGGATGTCTCTGCAGGAGACAGTGTTACAAACTTCTCCAATGTGAGTTCTTCTTACAGGCTGAAGTTGTTTGTGAACTGCTCCCACTTTGTTCCTTCCATGGGGTTCAGTCCTTCAGGAGCAGACTCTTCCAGTGTGGGGACTCCATGAGACCCCAAGCCCTGCCAGCAAACTTGTTCTAGTGTGGGCTCCTGTATCCCTGGGTCCAGATGTCCTGTTAGGATCATGCTCCAGCCCAGGTTTCTCACCAGGTCACAGCCTCTTTCAAGTGCCTCCACCTGCTCCAATGTGGGGTCCTCCGTGGAATACAGGTGGAATCTCTTCTCCCCATCATCCTCCATAGACTTCAGGGGTCAGCCTACCTCATGGTCTTCATCACAGGTTGCGGGAGAATCTCTGCTCTGGTTCCTGGAGCACTCTTCCCTTCTTTCTTCACTGACCTTGGTGTCTGCAAAGTTTCTAACAACTTCTCCCTCCTGGCTGCAAAAGCCACCACTAGGTGGTTTTTTCCCTTTCCTAAATATGAGAAAATTTCCTAAATACAGAGGCCTTGGGCAGCAGTGGGTCCATTGTGGAGCTGGCTGGCATTAGCTCTATTTGAACCAAGGGAAGCTTCTATTAACTCCTCGCAGAAGCCACCCCTATAGCCCCCTCTTCCTCCCCCAGGCTACTAAAACAGCCCAGATCAGAAAACATGGAAGAGTATGTAAATAAAGGAGAATATGATGGGGCAGAAAAAAGAAATTCACAGCTCCTTTAACTGTAGATATTTGTTAGGTTTTTACATGGTTTGAGAGTTTGTGGTATATTAAGATTTCCTTTTCTATACTACCAAAAAGGTTTCTTATTTGATTGTGTAAAGGCTTTACCTTTTCATTGTTAGACAATTTGAACTGTGATTGTGTTATCTACCTCTCTGTTATCTTCGACAGGTCTTGGAGAACAGGAGAAGTGTCTGAAGACTGGAGGATAGCCAATGTCACTCTCATCTTCAAAAAGGGAAAGAAGGAGGGTCTGAGTAACTACAGGCCAGTCAGTCTCACCTCTGTCCCTGGAAAGGTGATGAAACAGCTTGTTCTGGATGCCATACCCAAGCAATTGGAAGAGAAGAAGGTTATGAGGAGTAATCAGCATGGATTCACCAAGGGGAGATCATGCTGAACCACTCTTGTAGCCTTCTATGATGTCACCATTGACTAGGTAGATGGAGGGAGAGCAGTGGATGTCTTCTACCTTGACTTTAGCAAGACCTTTGATACTGTCTCCCATGACATCCTGATAGCAAAGCTGAGAAAGCATGATAGATGAGTGGACAGTGAGGTGGGTTGAGAACTGGCTGTCAGCTTGAGTTCAGAGGGTGGTGATCAGTGGAGCAGAGTCTGGCTGGAGACCTGTGACTAGCGGTGTTCCCCAGGGTTCAGTGTTGGGTCCAGTCTTGTTTTACATCTTCATCAATGACCTCGATTAGGGAATAGAATCCACCCTCAGCAAGTGCACCAATGATACAAAGCTGGGAGGGGCGGCTGACACGCAGGAACACTGAGCTGCCATCCAGTGAGACCTGAACAGGCTGGAGAGCTGGGCAGGGAGAAACGAGATGAGGTTCAATAAAAGCAAGTTTAGAGTCTTGTACCTCGGAAGGCATAACTGCTTTAATCAGTACAGGCTGGGGGATGACCGGTTGGAGAGGAGCTCTGCACAGAAGGACCTGGGGGTCTTGGTGGTTGACAGGTTGGCTATGAGCCAGCAGGGTACCTTGGTGGCCAAGAGAGCCAATGGGATCCTGGGGTGCTTCAAGAGGAGCGTTGCCAGCAGGTCAAAGGAGGTGATCCTTCCCCTCTACTCTGCCCTGGTCAGGCCCCACCTGGAGTATTTGGTCCAGTTATGGGCTCCCTGGAATAAAAAAGACAGGGATCTCCTGGAGAGAGTCCAGTGGAGGGCTGGAAGAATCACAGACATAGATACAGACTGGGAGAAGAGCTTCTTGAGAGTAGCCCTGCTGAGAAGGACCTGGGTGTCATAGTGGATGAGAAACTTAACATGAGCCATCAGTGTGCTCCTGCAGCTTGGAAGGCCAAAGGTATCCTGGGCTCCATCAGAACAGGGGTGGCCAGCAGGGACACCTGATTGTCCCTCTCTACTCTGCCCTCGTGAGGCCCTATCTGGAGTGCTTTGTCCAGATCTGGGGCCCCCAATACAAGAAAGATGTAGAACTGTTGGAGAGGGTTCAGAGGAGGACCAGAAAGATGATTAGAGGGCTGGAGCACCTGCCCTACAAAGAGAGGCTGAGGGAGCTGGGCTTGTTCAGCATGGAGAAGAGAAGGCTGCGGGGGGACCTCATTGCAGCCTTCCAGTACCTGAAGGGAGATTATAAACAGGTGGGGAATCAACTTTTTGAAAGGGCAGATAATGGCAGGACAAGGGGGAATGGTTTAAAGGTAAAGGAAGGAAGGTTTAGATTGGATATTAGGGGGAAGTTTTTTACAGAAAGAGTGGTGAGGTGCTGGAACAGGCTGCCCAGAGAAGTAGTGGATGTCCCATCCCTGGAAGTGTGCAAGGCCAGGTTGGATAGGGCCCTGGGCAACCTTGTGTAGATCCAAGCCTAAGGTTGGTGGCCCTGCCTGTGGCAGGTGGGTTGGAGCTCTATGATCCTGGGAGTCCCTTCCAACCCTTGCCATTCTATGATTCTATGATTTTATGAGGGCTACAAAGATGATTAAAGGCCTGGAACATCTCCCCTATGAGGAAACACTGAGTGAACTGGGGCTGTTCAGCCTTGATAAAGGAAGGCTAAGAGGGTATCTTATTAATATTTATAAATATCCCAAGTGTGGTACACAAGGGGAGATAGCCAGCCTCTTTTCTATGGTCTGTGGAGACAGAACAAGGGGCAATGGCTTCAAGTTGGAACATAGGAAGTTCTGCACCAGTATGTGGAAGAACTTTTTCACAGTGAGGGTGACAGAGCATTGGAATAGGCTGCCCAGATGCATTGTGGAGATATTCAAGATCTATCTGTCTGGATGCCTACCTGTGCAATATGTCCTAGGGAGCCTGGTTTGGCAGGAGGTTGGACCCCATGATCACTTGAGGTTCCTTCCAACCCTTATAATTCTGTGATTCTGTGATCTAAGCATAGTTTCACTGAAGGAACCAGCTCAGATGACTATCAAACTATGGGACTATCAAATTGGGAGTATATACCAGGGTTTTTTTACTCCGTTATCTTAGTTTTACATCAGTTGTTTAATGTCTTAGAAATTTTGGAAGTGAGTATGTGGAACCTGTAATATCTCACTGATTCCCAGCAGGAACTATGAATAGCAATCTTATACTGTTATTTAGATACTGATTTTTTGAAGTACAGTTTTATATGGTTATGTTAATCAATGAACCAAATTCTCATGACACTTCACTATTCAGGTTTAGATCTGGCTAAACTTATGACCTCTAGCCTAGCTGATTCTTTTGGGAACTCATTAGCCTGTGTATCTAGAAATGCCTTTTATAGCAAAAGGGACTGCTTTTTTCATTCTGCCATTTTTCATATTCTTCTTTTAATGTGCCAGAAGTTACTAGCTAAGCAGTGACCAGCAAAGACCCGTGTGATTGATATTTTCAGTCATTGGTATTTCTCTTTTCAAAGATAAACAGATGGTAATTACGTAATTCCGTGGAAATTAGTGCACCATAGCATTCAGAGCGGGTATAAACTAGAATAGTTAATTTTTCCTTATGGACTTACTGTATTTTTGCTGTCATAGTGCAGGGGATTAGAGAGCACAGGGACCAAGTAAAACATTTATCTACTGGTTAATTAGCTTCCCAATCATTACACTGGTCGAACTGAATGCAAATGGTTTCCTAAATATACTTGAATACTTAACTGTCAAGATTAAAACAACTGTTTGACAATCAGTTTCCATACTTAGACATTAGATCAAAATTTCAGGATACTCACATACCTGAAAGATACCAGAACAAATTCAATGGTGCCTTGTTTTACTCTGTTAAAATAAGTAAGATCTGGTAGACTGAGTAAGGTTAATGGACTTGAACATAAGTATGAAAAAAATAGAAATAAAACTTTTACTTTATGATCAAAAATAATAAAACCACAGAAACTTGACATAAAACCATCTCAAATTTATTCTATTTCATAGAATAAAATGAGCTTTCATAATGAATTATGAGATAAATTATAGTTTCTTGAAAATCAAGTGGGGTTAGTTGCCATCTGCTGAGGACAAAATTTTATTCCTAAGACACAGTGAACACTTCTCAGTGTGCTTTTCTGTTCACAGGAGTAGATTTATAAAAAATCTTAATATTCCTACGAGAGTCCATTGAGGCAGCTCTCATGGCTGAGTTGTGATCATCCCTTACTTTCAGTGTTACCCAAAAGTGAAGATTATTTTTTTCAACTCCCTAGTTCTAATGAGTTTGAAAGGTAGATTGCTTTAGGTTCTACTTTGTAGGTATAATGAGAAAGGACAGAAATTCAATTAAATTCTCAACTATGCACTCTGACATTTTTGTTGTTTTTCAGTTTTTTGTTAAAAATAATTCTTTATGGAATATTATAATAAAAATACTGCTACTGCTGCTATCATTACCGCTCCTATTTCTAAACAGTGAAAATAGTAAGTTTTCATTAAAAAAACCCTAAAAACTGTAGAGAAAAAAATGTCCTACACCAGTGCATATTTTCTCAAAAAGTATTTTCCTCCTTTTGATCACCAGCTTTTTTGTAGTTAACTTAAGGCTCTAAGACACCAACTGGGAAACTGTGTGCTAGACATGTTAAGTGTGTGTAATAACTTCTTTGGGACAAAAAATATGAGATATAAAATGGCTGCTTTTATTTCACACCTTGCTTAGGATTTGGAAAGGCAGAATATACAACACACTGATTTTCCTGTAGCCATAATTCAAAACTTTAAAAAAAAAAAGGGTAAAAATACTCAGAATCGACATGGAAAACTTTAATGATGATTCAGAGCCTAACACATTCAGGGATAATATATGTTGCCAGCCTACAGTTATAGGCTGATGAACAGGAACGTGAGCATTTGGTACCCACCGTTTGGGGTAAGAACCTGAAAAGCAGGGGAAATCCTGTGCGCAGCATGCACTTTTGAGCCTGGGGGTGACAGCCTGCATGTGCTATCAGGGATCCCATGATAATGACTCAGCAGCACTTGTATCAGCCTGCTCTGAAAGCACTCAGTTTCACACAAGTCAGAACCTATTGACACTCTTTTGAAGCCAGGCTTTGGAAAAGTTTTTATGAGTTTGCATCCACTTGCTAATATGCATTATGTCAGAGAACTGGAGACCAGAAAATCTGTACTTACAACCAAATTGGCAGTTAAAACATGTTCTCTTCTGTTCAGGTATGAATGTTTGAGTATTTAACAAAAGTGAGTGAGTCACACTATCAAAACTTGAAAACACTTGAAAAAAAAGTCTTTTAACGTTCTTATGTGTTCTACACAATCCAAACCAAAAAAGTCTGGTGTGGCACTAATCCATCTATTGGTAATACAAGATCTTAATACAGTCTTTTTTTATGCTTAGCTATGAAATCAATTTGTAAAATCATATAAATCAGAGTGCTACATTCTTGTCTCCTTAGCATGTGTCACTACTTTGAACATTGTTTTAGGGAAAAGCTTAAGTAACAAAGCTTGCTTACTCAAAAGGAAGCAAAACTCTTGACATCAATACAAAAAGAGAGGTGGAAGGAAATCTGATCTTGTCTATGTACTGTACAGATGGGAAGAAAAAGACCCACACATCACTTTCAAGTTATTATTGAATCAAGGGAATGAGTCTTTCTGGATATCAAACAGAGATACCAAAGCAGCTCAAAATGTTCAAAATTAAAAATGAAAACAGTAGTGTAAACCACATTAAAAAGCCATAGGGGTGAACCCATAAGGTAATGTTGTAAAGGATTGCCTGGCATATTTACATGACTTTTTACTTGAAATCGGGATTAGGGAGAATTATTAGGATATTCCTGTTTTAGACAGAAACCTGACCACTAGAAGTATGATAGTGCTGAATGTATTGGAAATGAGTATTTGAACAAGGTGAATGGGGACACATTTTGTTAGTAGACTTAACTTCCAGCATCTCAATGCCTGCAAACCACAGAGGTCCAAAATTACAAATATATAATGCGAAGACATTTAAAGTGGGATGTGAAGTGCCTGTGCTAAGCCATCCCTTATTTCAGACTATATTTGGAAAAAGAAAAACACTCCATAAACCACCAAAGCTTAATCCTTTTGAATGAAGTAAATCATAGAATCCAGTTTCAGTAAATGAATCCTTACCCAGAAACGTTTCTTTCTAAAAACTTCCACAGTCATTGATTCGTCTACCAGGTCCAGCCTTCTGTTCAAAGCAGGACTTTAGAGCAAGGTGCTTAGGGCAGTGTTCAGTTGAGTTTTGAATTTATCCAAGGTGGAGATACCTAGTGTCTATGAGCACCTTTTCCAGTGTTTTCCAGACAACCTACAGAATGGAAAACATTCTTAATATGTGTGTGTGTTTATATATATATGTATATATATACAGGTCAACCATATCCTGAGGTTCATCAAGCACAGCATTGCTAGCTGGTCCAGGGAGGAGACTGCCCCGCTTTACACTGCACTGGTGTGGCCTCACCTCAAGTACTGAGTTTTGGGTGCCACAATACAAGGACACAAAAAAACTGGAGAGTGTCCAGAGGAGGGCAACGAGGATGGTGAAGATCTGGAGGGGAAGACTTATGAGGAGAGGCTGAAATACTTTGGTTTGATCAGCATGGACAAGGGGAGACTAAGGGAAGACCTCATTGCAGTCTTTGGTGACCAGTGATAGAACCTGAGGGAACAGTATGAAGCTGCAACAGGGGAGGTTTAGGCTGGATATTAGGAAGAGGTTCTTTGCTGAGAGGGTGGTGGGGCACTGGAATAGGCTCCCCAGTGAAGTGGTTACAGCACTGAGCTTGACTGAGTTCAAGAAGCATCTGGATGACATGCTCAGTCCCATATTCTGATTTGTCTGGCCCTGTGTCGAGCCAGAAGTTGGACTCTATGATCCTCATGGGTTCCTTCCAGCTCAGAAAATTCTAATATAAGAACTGAATATTCTTTGTGCTTAGCTCATGATCACTAAATTCTTCACACTGACCAGGGCCCATGCAAGTACAAAGGCAGAACCCTTGGGTTAAATAAGACTTCTTTTCTGTCTTTTGACTATTTTTTTGCCTATGTTCTGCCTTTTCCCTGTGTTCTGCCTCTTTTCCCTTCCTCTCTTTTCCCCACACTCCATCATTTACCTGTGTCACCTGCAGGGTTTTGGCTTTTTTCCAAAATTACTGTTCCAGCAATAAAATGAGAGGCAAAGTCAATAGCTTTAGATGGCATTTTGGTGGCCTCATGGTAATAATCCCTTAACAAGACTATGAGCAGCTTTTCAGGGCAAGGCAGATGTCTTGAATGTAACAGAATAGGCTGCTAGCAGAAAAACAAAAGAAGAGACATATGTTCAGCATGTAATGCAAACTAGAGTTTGTAATTGATAGTAGGCGAATCTTTCATATTGAAGACCCTCCGAACTTTTATTTATGCATATAGCAGGTCCCTTATGGGTATTATTTCCAAGTAGAATATCAGTGTTTGGCGTTATCTCAGATTGCAGTATTTGCAATGCATTTCATATATGGACACTACCCACTAATTCTGCTTTAGGTCTTACATATATTATGCACCTAGTAGAGAAAATTATGCAACATGCCTAACACTTGTAGGTGCTTCATTCTTCTCCAGTTTCCAATTCCTATAATTTGAACTTAATGAGTACAGACATTAATGGCAGCATCTGTCCTTATACTTACGGTTTTCTGCAAGGAGTCAGTTACCTGTAAGATCAAGAACTTGAGTACCTTAATATGCATAGGCACTAGTTTTAAACAGGCCGTTATTTTGGATGGGGTAGGAGTAGAGAAAATTGCTTTTTTATCTTGTAGAGAGAATTGAGAGAAATAGAATTTCTCTATATATAGATTTTTTCTATACTTTCTCTTAAAGCCCATAAATGAAAATTTTAAAAAAAATAGTTTGTGTATAATATTTCTTTATAAAAAGTCATCTTTATACAAAAGAAAGAAATTACTTGGCCCACAGTCTGAGTGTCTGCAATAAATTCTGAATGATCATTATAAATTTACTCTCACAGATAATTTAGGACGTTCAAAACAAGCAATGGCACTCAGAGTCCTGACAATAATGCAAGCACTAATTGAAAGGCCATGTGCAATTATGTAACAACATATAAATGGATCATAATAATAGAAAGCTCAAATTTTTCTTCTGTAATGATCTGTTAGCAGAAGCTAAATTTTAAATTTAAAATATTCTTTGAGGAACATAATTTTATCAGATAATCAATCTATCAGAAAGCTACCAGAAAACTAAAATATACTGTTTCTGATACATGTTTTCTGTAGCATCCTTTCCACTAAACAAAATAAGAAAGAAATAAAATATGCTTGAACTGTGAACATCAATTGGTGTTTTTATTGTAATATGGAACTTGTTGAAAATAGAACCATAAAAATAAATAAAATAGAAAATTAACGCTCTAAACATTTGCAGTGAACATCTTCACTTTCTTAGTGAAAAGCTGCGTAATCATTGCTACATATTCTGAATAATTTTCAGATGTGTTTTAGTACCTTCCTTGCTTAATTTGTGGTGTCAAAAAATTTAATGTTATGAAAAGTTGCACACCTAAATAATGGTTTGCTTACAGTATGCTTTGCATTTTTTTTCTTTCCAAGCCAAATTACGCTAGTGTAGAAGAACCAGATTTTTTCCCCAGCATGGCTTGAGGCAAATCAGTGTTCTGAATAAGAGAAATGGATGTTTTTGATCTAACAAAATAGAACTGTTTTTCACAGAAGTGAGGATGAGTATCTCAATAACCGTGAAGGAAAAACTGTAGAGCAAAGGGCAAGATCCTCTCATCATTTGCAGTCCTTGGGGAATATCAGTTTCACTTAGATGAGCTGTTCAGACAAGCTCTGTAACAAATTTGGGAATAAAACAAAAGGAAAAATACTTTACTCCCAAGAAAAGGTCAGGACATTTAATACAGTAGTAATAAAGGATGCATTATACTTTTCAGAGAAGCACAATTATTTTTAGTTCAAGGTGTGATATGTCAGGTACATATCATCTTTTCTCACTCTGACTATTATGCTGTACCAGGAATGTGCAAGACAGCTCCACTGTTCTCCTGATTGCTGACAAGTTTTATTTCTTTATTTGACTTCACAGAAATATTCACCATATTATGGTTATTTTGAAAGACTGAAGATACACATCCTAATAACAAGACTTGGGGGGTTTACTGGAAATACCTCCCCTCAAACTTAGATAATATTTTCAAGCACTTTTAATGTATCATGGAGGTATGAAATTAAGTGATAGATGAAGACAAATTATACCATCCAAGACACACCACCATGCTGTAGATTATTTATACTGCCACATTAAGTATGTTCTTGCAAACCTAACACTTGTAAAACAATATTGAATGCAACAGGTACGTATATTCCACATGAAAAAAAAAAGAATTTTAGCTGTGATAACTTTTGAAATGCACTTTTTCTAAATTGAATTTAGGCATATTGCAGATTGTCATATCTGGGAGTAGAGGAGCTACAGTTATTCTTTCTAATTTACAGAAAAGCAGCTTTTGAATTTAGATCTGGCCATGTTCTTTTCACAGGATTAATGGTTTTGACTATTTCGCTGTAACAAATGCTTCTAAAATACTAAACGGAGGACTTGCTATAATTTATGTGGGGACAGCACTTTGTTTCAGAGAATGGAAACCTGTGAAGCAGCTGGTTTTAGATCTGAATCTGACTAATAGGAGAGATCTGGCAGAGACTTTAGTGTGGAAGGTAGTCTGAGTGAAAGTAATCACTAAATATCAGAGACTACTCTTCTAAGAAAAGTGTGAGAGAAGCATTGTGAGAAAATCAGGCTCTCAAAAAACCAGACTTCTGTAACCTCAGGTATGGAACGTAATGTAAAGAACATATTTCAGTATAATTAATATCAATTACTATCTAAATCAGGCTGTTCAAAGCACAACACTAAACTAAGCTGGTATCAGAGAAAGGCAGCAACGCTGAGAAAGACTTCTACATCAGAAAGGTATTGCAGGAGTACTGAAAATTGGCACATGTCTAAGAATAATTTTGCAAAAGAATAGAATGAATTTATACAGATAAAATTAGAAAGAGTAGGGAGCAAAATGACTTAAAACTAGCAAGTGTCATAAAAAGTACCTAACATAAGTTATGGAAGTGCATCAGAAATAAAACAAATTCAGTGCTCATTTCTGAACAGACTTTAGAAATGTTCTTTAAGGCTGTGTGAGCATGCATTTCTATATGCATAAGTATGAGGGGCAAGTTTGTTCACTAGCAAATTGGAAGTCTTTCAGGTAAAATGAAGAGGGGCTGAAGCTGTAGATTTCTTTCAAGTAAGCCCTATCAGATTAGTGAGGGTCTTATGTAATGAGCCTTTAAAACTGAAGCAAATTAGAGAAAGACCAAGGGCAGAGTGACTTTTCCAAACAGCGAAAAAACTCCTCTAACTATATGATTTTATATTTCATATACAACCAACTGACATACAACATTATTTAGAAACATTGAATTGTAAAAGGCAGTGGTGCAAATACAAACATTTGAAAATACCTGCATCTACCACATCAGGATTGCAGTTTGTCAGGACAATGGCTGCAGGAGAGGACAAAAAAATCCTTCTCCTACAAAGAATTTTTTTTCCCCGCTTATACACAACACTCAGAACATCAAGTCACACAGCAAAATAACTTCTTCAAACGTTGGCAATTAATATCTAGATCATGCCCCAAAGAATGATATTTTAAATGCCTTATAAATATTCAATGCTACCTAATATAACTACAGATAGACTTAATATCCATGTAGCTGTCTAATCTCACTTTGAATCTTGCTAGATTTATTTGTTTATTCCACGTGTCTGTTTCATGTTTTGGTTTTTTTTTAATCTTTGGATCTTCTTGTTTCTGGTAAAGCCATTAGGAGTAAGGAACAGATCCAAATATGAACTGTTGAAACTGTGTTTTTGAGCTTGCAGGGACCTGCTAAGCATTTTATACTAGGATTCATCTATCTTGTATACACTTGGAGTTTCATATCATATTTCACTTGTAGGTTGGCTTACAGGTAAGTTAAAAACCTATTGTACACCTTGTTCCAGTTCCTTTCAGAAAACAGAACTAGTGCTCTCATCTTACAGTCACTCACTTTAAATGTAGGGTTCTGTTAGAGGCACACAATACCAATGAAGATTCTTAAAGGTCGCCAATTGTTACCCAAAATATCTTGAGTTTTGCTGATGACTCATGTGGCTGTCCTGGTTTCAGCACGCCATGTTTGGCCAATGAGAATATTCCATACCAATTATGTCATAGTCATGTTCTGTATAAAGGAGAAAAAGCGCGCCAAAAGCGCGAGTCGGGCAGGCGCGGCTCTGGCTTGAGGCAGGCATGGCTTGGCTTCTGTAAAACGCAGCTTCTCAGCTGGCGGTTGGGCAGATGCTGCACGGCCTCTCGGTGGCAGCAGGCCAGCTGGGCGTGGCACGGCCTAGTCGCGGGGTGTGGTGAGAGGTTGCATTGTGTGACACCGGTTTTGTGTGCCCTGTGTTCTAAAATAGTGTTATCACTGTTGTTCGTTGTTCTTTGTATCTTTTTTTGCTGTTTTAGTAAACTATCCTTATCCCAACCCGCGGGGTTTTGGGTTTTTTTTGGGTTTTTTTTCTTTGTCCCCACAGTTTCTCTGCTCACCCCCCCTCTCTCTTAAAGGGACAGGTGATTGTGTGAGACCCAGCTCTCAGCTGAGGTTAAACCACCACAATTTTGACACCCAACGTGGGGCATGAACCTACGACCCTGGGATTAAGAGCCCCATGCTCTACCAACTGAGCTAGCCGTTCAGAAGGTTAGGATAATGATAGATTTGGCCCTAACCCAATTGCAATTAAGATAGAGCTGTGATAAGCACTGTTATTTAAGCAGTCTCTGGTCACAATGCTATGGGATTTATTCACAAAGATGTGGTCATGGGTGTGGTACTCAAACCGTTGCATGCTGCATGTAATCCTGGCAGGATTCTTTACCATCTCAGGGCTGCAGCTCTCGGACTTGTTTCTGTATTTTGCTTCAGTGTATCTTATGATATCAGTCTATGATTCAATAATATCGATGATCATGAGCTTAAGCAGGTCCTTGTATGAGGTTTTGCTGTCCAGTACAAAGGGGAAAAAAACAGGTCTTAAAAGAGACTTTAAAAATCTTTAATATCCCTGGGATATTCAAACTAGCATTTTGCTACTGGTGATTTTGGTGCAGATGGTTCAGCTTTTGATATATATTAAGCACAGATTTATGAATACCACCCAAGAGTTTTCCCCAAGGCTGGATAAGCATGAGTGTCAGGGCATATAGCAGAGTATGGGCAAGTACCTAGGCACTTTCTCACCCCCCATGGTTTGGAACTTCACTCCTGAGCAGCTACAAGACCCTGATAAGGTGACTGCATATCTGAAAAAGAACTGCTGTAGGTTTCCCAGAGATGTACACCTTACTGCAATGTGTTGAGCCCTGGCCACTATCTACCAAACACTGTAGATAAGATACAAGAGAAATGCTAACTCCATACAGTCAGTCCTAAGTTCTTGGAGGGAAGATGTCACCCAGAGGTCTGGTCAAGGCTGTTGGAAGATGTCCCTGATTTCTGAAGTCTTCCCTCCTCATTTGGCTTGAGGTTCACTGCTAGCAGATGCTTGCATTTTCAGATCCTGTTCCTCTCTCTACCCGTTCTAACTCTGCCTTCTCAAGGCATTCAGGTCAACAATATGTTCAGCT
Source organism: Laterallus jamaicensis coturniculus (assembly GCA_022605575.1). Classification (NCBI taxonomy): domain Eukaryota; kingdom Metazoa; phylum Chordata; class Aves; order Gruiformes; family Rallidae; genus Laterallus; species Laterallus jamaicensis. The sequence continues at coordinate 5,863,228 of JAKCOX010000037.1, read as the reverse complement.
TCAGGGAAGGGTCACACTGCTAGCAAGTGTCGCCACCTGTGGAGAGGAGCAGTCAGGGTAGTGCAATCAACAACCTCATCCATCACTGCCCAGCCACATACTCTCGAAAAAGCATACCATGAGAAAATGAGAACATATATCACCTATCAGGGTTCACATTGCTACCCCTTTAGACATTAGTGGTATTCCTGGTAAAAGGAGACAGGAATTTAATGGGATATAAATAAGGTTTCTCGATGCAATTAGAAGAAATGTCTTCAAACCACAGTTAAATCTACTGAGCATTCCAAAAAGGCTTGGAATATTGCTGTTCAGACTTTAAAATATATTCCCAGACTGATTCACTTCACTTTGACCTCATCTGGATTGTTTCTATTACCTACAGCAGAGTTAGGTTAGCCTTTCAATTGACAGAACTACTGTTTTGACTTTCACAAGCCAACTTATCCAGAAAGATATTTTTATAATACCTTTGCGTAACAAATTTTGTTGAGCTTTTTCTCTGTGAGCTGAAATAAATGAAAATTTTTGTATAATAGCTATAATGAGAATCCTGCTCTGCCATCTCACTATTAGGAGAGCAGTAATTATAAGATTTCTAACACCGCCAGTGTTTGAGGCAAATCGGTTTCTAAAGAGGAAACAAGGTTAGATGGAGCTCTGCTGGAAGTCCTTTTAGTTGCCATGATGCCAAACATCAAACTACAAAATCATTTCACTCTCATTATTAACTTTCACAAGAGCTGTACTGCTTTCTATTGAGTTGTTTTCAAGTCTGTGGGGAAGACAACAGATGACTTTATCAGTAGAGAAGGAGATGAAGAGAATTAAAGAAAATTTGATGAGATGTAAACAAAACAGCAGCCTGAGCTGCAGGGTGAACTGTAAATTGCAACATAGTAGTGAGAACAAGAAAAAAATTGCAAAGATTACTTAAAAACTGTTAAGCATCAAAGCAAACAACAGTACATTTTTAAAGCTTATTTAAGCAATAAGCTAAAACAGTATTTAAGATAAGACAACAAAAAAAAATGCTTCAGCCTTAAAGCACAGTACAGTTTCTTCCTCACATTGCCCTTACACTGCTTTGGTGTTAACTCTAGTATCATGCCAGAGATTTTACAGTACTCATTTTTTGAAAGGTGTACAATGGAACTTATATATTTAAAGTGGCTTAATTTAGATTTTGAGGTATTAAAACATGATGGGAAAAAATTACCTGATATGCTTTTAGTACCTTGTACATTTTTATTTTTTTGATAGAATGTTGATCTTAATAGCTTAAGTAGACAATTTACCTTTGTATATATAGGTGTGCTATTCATGAGAACTGCCAAAGAAAACAAAATTCCATTTTGGCTAGACTAACACAGAAAAGTGTGAGTACTTTTGAAGACAAAAAGCATTTTCTACCATTGATTTACAAATTTTTGTTTCCAAGTAAGTCTAAATCTAGAGAAGCACACCACCCTGTAACTAACACACTTTTTGCTTTACTGAAAATAGCTGACATAATTTTATGTTATTACCTTCATATATATTTAAAATATACAACAGACAAATATGCTTATATTTATAGGTAGTCTTATGTGTAACTTGTGTGGCTGGAGGAGTGAGGTAAGTCGTGACCTAATGGTGATTGGTTTTGAAATGAGCTATGGATTTAACCCATGCTGACATGAGGATGATAACTCTTTTCCCACTGGAGAGCAAATTAACTCTTCAGGATCAGGGATGTCATTTTAAGTGTAGTTGATTTGGGTCTCTCTGTACGTTTAGCTTGATTATCTGGAACAATAGCATGCATTTGTATAAGTGAAAGGAAAACCTGGAGTATCTGTGATTCCTGTAAAGAGCAGAAAATATGGAAATGTCATCTTTATGAAGTGGTATTTCAACACATTCAAAACATTCGGTATTCTAATGTTTGAAATGTTTCATATATATGCAAAAAAGTAGATGAATGGACAATCTCATTTAGACATGAAAAATGGGCCATTTTTGTTCAAATGAAGTGGCTTTTGTGCAGCTGTGTGTTTCAGAGTCATGTTACTTCTCTTTTTCCAACAAAAGCCTAAGCACGTTTGTTGTGAGACATAATTTTTATAATGTGTCACAGCTCCAAAAAGATCAGAAGTAAATTTGCAAAAATATTCAGTTTCCTCTTTGAAAACTCTTCTAATAATTTAGCTGTAAACTGTTATCTATTTTTTAATTTTCCCCTTATTTTTGCAGAACTTGAGGAATGTGCCTACTTCCAAAAAATGGAAATTGGAATATCAGAAACTATTGCCTGAATATTGGTGTTAAACTGTATTTAGACAAATAATTATCACATAAAGTAGAAAAAAAACCCCCAGAAATTCTAGATAAGAGACTAAAAATAGTATATAAGAAAACCCCTCATTTCCACATCTGAATTTTTTTGTACTGGAATTTAGAATTTTAGAACATCCATTGGAGAAAAAATATATACAAAAGAGTGTAAAGCCCACAGTTAAGATTTCACAGCTCCTCTGAATCTTAATAGACATTAATAATAATGTGATATTATTCACATTTCCTGAGTATTTTAGCTTCATGAGATATGTTAAATATTTTTTTAGTTATTATCAATTACTCTTTCTCGTTCATTGATTATACAGGTGTGTAGATTAGATAGAATAACAGAAACTTACAGTCATTTTGGAGAATAAGTACGCCATTTATACACTGGTGTACAAATGTCTTCACAGAGCATGTGGAGGGAGGTACTCCAGCACCATTAAGGCAAATTATTTTGAAAAGATAGTCTTCTTATATCTGGTTTACAGTCCAAGAAACTTGGAGATAATTTTGCAGAACAGTCAGTTACACAATAAATGATCAATTTAGGAAAAAAATATTTCTCATGCTTTATCTTCCTAAGAACAAGAATCTGGATAAGTCTGAGGTATGTCTTGTGATAATTCATGCACATCCAGTTCAGAAAAGACGTCACAATTTTCACAAAAGAAGAGCAAGAATGAAAAAGCAGAGAGATCTTGTAAAAGCTCTTCAACAGCTCTTTTATTTTAAATGATGTCAAGCAGAGCAGTAGCGATGGTGCTCCTGCCCATCAGGCACAAATATTCAAATTCAGGACAGCCGGATGTACTTCTAGTAACAGCTGCAATGTAGTAGAAGTTACAGACATGTCCAAGAGCAGTGGCAATTAATGAGAAAATTGATAAAGCAGGAGGACCTTTAACTCACATGCAGGCACAGAAGATATTAATCTTTCTATCTTCTTCAAACTACACATCTCAGTCCCCCAAATGAGTATCCTAAGCTTGTGCTATTTCCTGTCCTCAAATTTATACTATGCCACCACCTCAGCCTACACTTCTAACTGCAAGTCCTCTCTTCAGTTCCTCAGCTTCACGTTTCGTGTCTCCAGTCATAACTGCTTTTGCTGGGATGCATGGGCAGGGTAGGGAATAGAGAATTCAATTCCCCACACTTCAGACAACTTCCTCAAGAAGTGAGATGCCATTTTCTTTCCTTGTTCAAGATCATTCTTTCCTTCTTACCAAATGTTGAAAAAACTACACTTTAACCTGGTGGATTGCAGAGGGGCATGTATTCCCTGTTGATCTGATCCCATATAATTGTGCCAAAAATCATTCAAAATTGATGGAGAAGGCAAAGACAGAAAAGAGCATGATTTCTTAGTCAGCACTGGAGGCACTCAGCCCTGAGGGGGCAATTGTAACTGTAGTTTCCACTCCCAGGGCTGCATTTTACTCGGAGACTGCATAATTTAAATATAGATAGAGCTTTAGAAACAAGGACCAGAACTCCCTTCTTACAGAGAAGGCAGCAAAAATGTCACATTTTACCTCAGCCTCCGTATACTCTGCAACATCAGATTTGTTCTTGCACAGCAGCATAGTTTGGAGAACTTCAGTGCAGTCTATATATTGATGATAGGGTGCTTTTGAGAGATACGTGGGCTGTATCCCTGTTAGGTTTTTGATTGAACTGAACTCCTACTCCTAGACAAATTCTCTAAGGTATTACATAAAAGATAGACAGTGGCACTATGACACACTTTTAGAAAAAAATAACAACCGCAGCTGCACTTTATAGGAGGTCTGATTATGTTCGACGGTCTCAGAGGTCACCAGGCTGGGCTCGTCAAGATGACACACCAGAATAATGTCAAATTTTCAAACTCACACCAGGTATATATGGGAAATACAGATTGACTTTTTCAATGCTTATGCACAGGCACAGAACTGAAGACACTGGGGGTTGGACTCGAAGATCTCTTGAGGTCCCTTCCAAGCCCTACAATTCTGTGATTAAAGAGCGATTAAAATTTTTATTTTACATACTTTTGAACTGGGTATGCTAAATTTACTTTAATTCTTGGATTACATAAGTAAAAACAGACATGCAAAGGTATGTGTTATTATTTATAATGTCTCGTTGGGAGTCTGATTTCCCTTTGATTTCAATTGGAATTGTGTTATATATAAATAGGGATATGGTACTCAAAAGTCTTTGTGGATTTGGTCCTTTTGTCCTTTGTAGCATAATTTTTAAGGTGTAATAAACTACTGAACTTTCAAAAGTTTAAATTCCCTCACTGGTACAGGATCCAATATTTACAGACTATAGTGGAATGGATGTTTTAATAGGTGCCAACTTTGTTTATTAAATCCTGGCTCTGAGAAGTGGGGGAATCTTTCTGCATGTTACTAGGAAATTTGGCATTTGGAGACCACACATCAAAGCAGGGCTGCATTAATAAAAGACAGCTTGGTGAGAAACATATTTTACCAAGCCCAAAATACTGACCGTTACTGAAGTGGTGGATCTTGTCTCCACTATTGGTGGATCTTGTCTCCCAAAAATGACTTTCTGTAGTGTGACTCACTCTTCTCTCTGGGCATGCCTCTGCCTTTTTTGTGATAAAGTAGTATTTCACATGGCTATCAGTGATATGCCACGGCCTGCAGTTCCACAGAGGTGTGTGGTCTTGAAACTCACTGAATGCTTTCTCCCTTCAGTGCTTTGGTTGTGCAGCTCAGGCACGGCAGAAACTACTATTTAGCAATGAATTGGAGATATGATTCAGGACTAACTCCATTAGCCTGACAGAGTAAGCACATGCCTATTTTTTGTAGCCTCTTTTCTGAGAACCACGCTTCACGTGTCAAACATGTGAAATCACACAAACATGTTTTGCTTTTTATTCAAAGGGTCAAGTATTTTAATACAGGCTTGGCTTTGGAATTAATTTAGTGAAACACGTGCTTTTTCCCTCCCCTTTTCCCAGCACTCTGGTTCCTAAAATATATATGATGATGCATGCAGCACAAATAACTAGTTACCATAGGAACAACTGTAATAGTGATCCCAAAGCAGATTTGGGGGGAGGGGGGGGGTTAGGATTTTTGTTTTTTTTTTTAATACCATGCTTTACACTTACATAAAGTTCCCAGCTTTCTTTCATTTGAAAATCATTCTGGAAAAATGCTTTTATTTAGCATGATTTCACTATAAATCTATCAAAATTTTCAGGGCATTTGTGCTAGCCTCCTGGCCTTTTATAATTTTGCTACTAGAAAGATGAACACTAAAAACATTTTCAGAAAAGGAATTTGGTATCCATGACATTGTAAATGACAACATTATGATAGGCATTTTTGCTTTTCGCATCACCATGATGGTGCTACTGACCTAAGCAAAGAGCTTATTATATTTTTCTCTTTTTCCACATCGCAATTTGCACTCTTGCCACATCCTGGCATGCAAGTAGAAGACAACACAAATACATAGAAGAATGAATAAACCAAAATGACAGGTAAATTTTGATATTTCTAAAGGTAAATGCTTTTATGTAGGTCTGTATATGATTTTTCATCAAAGCCACAAACTGAGTTTCATAGAATCATAGAATAGTTTCAGCTTGCTGTTGAAACTATTATTTTAATTTGTGAAGCAAAATATTTAACTCAGAAATAAATGTTTCCACTGTGACAAAATAAAAATTTTAATGTGGAAAACATGAAATTGTTTTAAAATTAAAATTGGAAATATCATGATAAAATGCAAACTTCATGAATTTCACTAAAGCCAAGTGCAAGTTCCTGCACTTGAGAAGAGCAATCCCAAATACAGATACAGGCTAGGACATGACTGGTTTGAGAGCAGGGCAGTAGAGAAGAAAAACTTGAGGGTATTGGTGAATGAAAAACTGAATATGACCTGTCAGTGTGTGTGTGCTTGCAGCACAGAAAGCCAAATGAATCCTGGGCTGCATCAAAAAGAAACATGGACAGCAGGTCAAGGGACATCTGGGTGGGCGGTTGGACTGGATGATCTTTTGAGGTCCTTTCCAACCCCTACTATTCTGTGATTCTGTGATTCTTCCTCTCTACTCCAGTCTTGTGAGACCCCACCTGGAGCACAGTGGCCCTCTCTGGGGTCCCCAACAGAAGAGTTAGAATGGATCCATAGGATCATAGAGTCCAACTCCTGGCTCCACACAGGGCCAGACAAGTCAGAAAATGTGACTGAGCTCACCATCCAGATGCTTCTTGAGCTCAGTCAGGCTCAATGCTGTAACCACTTCCCTGGGGAACCTATTCCAGTGCCCCACCACCCTCTCAGAGAAGAACCTCTTCCTAACATCCAGCCTAAATCTCCCCTGTCGCAGCTTCATACTGTTCCCTCAGGTTCTATCACAGTTCACCAAAGAGAGGAGATTGACACCTGCCCCTTCGCTCCCCCTTGTCAGGAAGCCATAGACCACAATGAGGTCTTCCCTCGGTCTCCTCTTCTTCAGGCTGATCAAGGGATTTCAGCCTCTCTTCGTAAGTCTTCCCCTCCAGATTTTCACCATTCTCGTTGCCCTCCTCTGGACACTCTCCAGTTTTTTTGTCTCCTTCTTGTACTATGGCACCCAAAACTGCACCCAGTACTTGAGGTGAGGCTGCACAAGCACAGTTTAGAGTGGGACAATCGCCTCCCTGGACTGGCTGGCGATGCTGTGCTTGATGCAGCCAAGGATACGGTTGGCCCTTCTGGCTGTCTGGGCACCCTGCTGGTTCATGTTTAACTTGCTGTTGACCAAGACCCCCAAATCCCTCTCAGCCTGGCTGGCCTCCAGTATCTGATCCCCCAGACTGTATGTGTAGCTAGGGCTGCCCCTTCCCAGGTGCAGAATCTGGCACTTGGCCTTGCTCAACTTCATGCTGTTAGTGGTTCCGCAGCTCTCTAATCTGTAAAAGTCTCTCTGCAAGGCTTGGACATTGAGCTCTTGGAAAGGTTTCAGAGGCGGGCTACAAAGTTGATCTGAGTGCTTTTGTTTCTTTTTAGTACTATGTCACACATGACATATTTTAGTGAGAGAGGAAATGTTGAATGGAGAAAAGAGGTTCTTGTTAAGCTCTGAAACTGACTCAAATTTGAGTTGACTATATGCTATTGGCTCCTGTTGTTGATAGTAAGTCAAATAAGACGCATGATCTGAAGATACATTTTGCAGACATTGATGAATCTAAGGATGGCATTAATGAATCCAAAAAGTGATCCAGTGGAACACTGTTCTTGATTTTCATTAGTCACAGACTGCATTTCTGTCCCTATGCCCAGAACACGTTTGGAAGAAGAAGGCAAAGAAATCATGTCTCTATCCTTCTGCTGGAATCACACTTATTCAAAGACATTGAATAGATTGTGGTCTTGGTAAGCTATTAAATCAGAGATGTAATGTTGTATTTTCACTTCTGCTTTGAACTACTGATTTGCCAATGGTCTTTTGAATTCCTAGATGACTATATACCTCATCAAATTCTTATTTTTTAGATTAATAAATTATTAATGCTGGACAGAAAATAATTTAATGCTGGACAGAACATTCAGCATTAAGCAATTAAAGAGAAAGAAGAGAAATCTAGAAGAATAATTTAAGACCTTTAAGTTCCTCTTTAATGAGGGACAAGGGATAAGGCATTCTTTATGATACAAATCCTAATATGTTTTTTGAGTTAACTAATAAAATGCAAATACTATAAATTTGAGGGATAGCATTGTATTGAACCAGTCTATGTGATCCACTGGGACATGATGTTTTTTAAAGTGGAAATAAGTTATGTTCTAAAACATGTTTAGTAAAAGATAATTACTTTATGTATTTTCCGCAGAGTAAAGTATGTATTTTTAAGAGTCCACAGTATATGCTAACGACTTTTTCCTGTGCAAAAATTCTACAGTGTGTCATAATACTTTTTGAGACAAAAGCTAAGAATAGGCAAGATCTCACATTTTCCTTAAATATAGCTTTTGCTTTTGTAGAGTGTTAAAACATATCTGATAGTTATCTCATGATAATTTAAGGATTAAAAAGGGGTATTTTATGAAGTGTCACACTTCATTTGGACACCCAAACTAGCACATTCATTGACCAACACAGAATTAAGCTTTTTTCCTTAGTGTTTGGAACATAAAGTATTTTCAGAATGCTTGTGGGGAGGGAAGTAAAATGGAAGTTATTTACCTGTAGGAAAAACGGATTACATTTCTTTTTTTCTAACAGTTTAACATGAACAAATGTTGGTACTTACTAATACGTCCAGTTGGAAAGTTTTACAAAGTCATCCAAAAAAGGAATGTGCTGGCATAATATTTTCATATTAAATTTTAAAAGAATATAAATGTATAACACACTGGATGTTAATTTAATCCCTCATAAAAATCCAAGAAGGTTTAGTCTCTGATTATTTTCTGGTTTGTATCAACTTCCTGAGTAGAAAAAAAATATCACTGAATACACAAAACAAATAATGAAATAGATTGTGATACAGTCTTTCATCTATACAATTTCTAATTGCATCTTATACTTTAAATATGACATGCATCTGGATTTTCGCTCAGTCTTCTGTCTTTGGAAAGCTTCAAAAGTACTTTAAAACACACATACTAAATACCCCACTGAGATAATGAGATTAATGATGGTAGTAAACAGAAAGTTCTGTTTCTTAGTCAAAGGCTAATGGTAACAACTATAAATATATGATGTTGTCTGGCATAATAACTTGGTTTCATAACTTAAGGTAATTGTATGAATTTATAAAGAAAAATTAAACATTTAAATAATCAACATGCACTGCATTTTTCATGGAGACAAACTTGCTGTCCAATGTAAATTCTTTTGGTTTCTTATTAAAAATAACGGTGCAGATTTTATGCACATTTAGTAAGTTGTTACTCATTTGGAAAGATCTATTCTTGATTGACGCTATGCAGACAAAAACAATGATTAAATAGGCAAGAATGTGGGAAGCAGGAATGATGAGCAATAAGTTGGCTTTTTTGTTGACAAGTTATGCTCAGAATAGCTGCATGTATGAGAATTCCTGAGCTCAGATTTTTATGTCTGCTTCAGAAAGTCTGCAGCTGTTATGAATGGATTTGCAATTTTGGCCAAAAATTCCTTAACGGAACAATTTTCTTCTGATTCACAGGAGCAACATTTCAAATATTTTCAAATGGAAGTCTCAAAACATTAAATTCCAACAAATGTCAAAATGTTTTATTTCAACATTTTCATTCTCAGAATTGAAATATTGCAGTAGGATTTGGAGGACTTTTTTTTTTTTTTTAATGTCATGAAAGATTCCAAGATTTTGACTTTTCAATTGGCATGCAGAAATTATAGCTAAAATCTTAGACAGAGTCCCTTAGTTTCAACTACATCTAGCTGCAAATGATATTTTGGATATTGTTTTACATGCATAGAGTCAAATAATGGAAATTAACTGAGAGCGCTTAATAAGGAGGTGTAAATCTGCATGTTTGAGTATATCTTTCAGTTTTTAAGAGGACTGAAATTGGAAATGTAACGTATCAGTAGGTAGGACATGTTGGAATAGGAAAATTAATTCAGAGTCTAAGTTTCTATCCTTAAAATATGCTCTTTGTAGATCAATTATGCTACAAAAACCCCCTTCAAAATGGGTAGCATACTTCCACTGTACAAACCAAAATATTGCGTGAGGTTTTGTTTTTTTTAAATTGAGATTTTAAAAAACCAGACTCATTACCTTAAGGAAATGACTCATGATTTGTGAATGCTTTGAGTCAGGTATTATCAGAGTTCTAGACAGATAGTTGGCTCAATAATGTTATTGAATAAATGGTTGAACAAAACCTACTTTTCTGTTTCTAATATTATTGTAGCACGCCTGGGTAAAGGAAGGTCGATTTACTATACTGCTTACTTTTTGATACACAAACTAGCAAGAAGTGGACTGAGAAAACAGGATAGCAGCAATTTATGCCTTGATAATTTATGTATGGCTTTGGTTTGTATAATTTTTCTTTATACAATTAAAAATGCATAGTTGCCATGGAAACTGCTACAACATAGCATTTGAATTACTGTGAAGAGGCAGGGCATTTCTATAAACAAACAAACAAACACAGAAGACACATTAGTCAAATATTAACCAACATCATGCATGGTCTTAACACAATGAAAACCTTTAACCTGGTTAAAGGTGGAGAGGGTTCAGACCACAGATTCGATCTCTGAGCTGACATCCTCAAGTATAATATTCAAAGGTATACTGAAGTGATGTTATTTCCCAGTCGCAGTGACTACACTTCAGAATAACTGTTTTCAACAGGCTGTTTTTAAACACAGAGAGATTCCCAAATAAGTCTTTTTACTCTCTAAGCATTTACTAAAACTTACAACCTCCTTATTAACCTGTAATTTGAAAGGTATGATTGCCTATGAAGAAGATACCAAAACCATTATCATTTGATTAAATCTACAGGAGAGAAGAAATCTGTGTTAACTATATGCATAGGACAGAAGGGACAAATGACTTTTATTTCATCTACTACTCTCATTTTCAGTTCTTTTTATATCTTGCTAGTCTATCTTTTTCCTTTTTGAAAATTCTTGGCTTTTCATTCCAAATTAAAAATAATTGCAGTTCTCCCCCAACATGCACATACACCCCCATCTACTTCATAATCATGTCTATTAAAATCCACCTCTGTTGCTATGTGACTTCTGTAAAACTCTACTTTGCTTTTTTGTGGTGATTGACTTGCACATTGCAAAATAGAAGTTTCGGGAGAAGAAATAATTTGGCATTTCATAAGAAATCTGAGACCAGTTCAAATCAAATTAGTGCACAACAATGTGGTGGTTGGGGGTTGTTTGTTTGTTTTTTTGTTTGTCCATTTTAGTACAGTTTGGGTTGGTATGGACCTTTAAAGTTTATCTAGTCCATCCTTCCTGCAATGAACAGGGATATCTTTCACTACATTAGGTTGCTCTAAGTCCAGTCCAAACTGATCTTGTATTTTTCTTGGAATAGTGCCTCTACCACCTATCTGAGCAACTTATTCCAGTGTTTAATCACCCTTATTGTAAAACTATTCCCCCTTGTCCTATCACGACAGGTCCTTCTGGAAGGCTGCAATAAGATGTCCCCACATCTTTCTCTTCTCCAGGCTGAACACCCCGCATCTCCCCCAGCCTTTCCTCATAGGAGATGTGTTCCATCCTTGTGATTGTTTTGTGGCCCTTCTCTGGACCCACAACAAACTGGTCTATGTCTTTCCTGTGATGAGGACTCTACAGCTAGACAAAGTATTCCATGCAGGTTGTCACCAGAGTGGAATAGAGAACCATATCTCTCCACCTGCTGGTCATGCTTCTTTTGATGCAGCCCATGATACAACAGCTTTCTGAGCTGAGAGTGCACATTGACAGCTCTTATTCATGTTCTCATCCACCAAAACCATTAAGTTCTTCCCCACTGGGATGCTTTCAGTCCACCCAGCACCCAAACTGTATCAGTATTTGGGACTGCCCTTCTCAAATGCAGGTACTTGTACTTGGCTTTGGTGAAATTCATGAGCTTCACATGAGCCCAACTCTCAAGTCTGTCAATGTCCTTCAGGATGTCATCTTCAAACTTGGTGAGGGTGTACTCAATATCACATTCCACATCCCTAAAAGTGATCTTGAATAATACTGGTTGCAATATGGACCCTTTAAGAACATGAATCGTTACTGGTCTCCCTCTGGATGTTCTTGTCATCACAGCTCTTTGAGTGCAAGTGTCCAGTCAATTCTTTATACACCAAGTGTTCTACTCATCAAATCCATGTGTCCCCACTTTAGAGACAAGGATAATGTACAGGATAGTATGAAATGCTTTACCTAAGTCCAGGTAGATGTCATCAGTCACCAATCACCAAGTTTATCAGACATGATTAGCCCTCAGTGAAACCTTGCTTGCTGTCACAAATCACTTCTCTGTTTTCCATGTGCTTTAGCATAGTTTCCAGGAGAATCTGCACTGTGATCTTGTCAGGCACAGAGGTGAGACTGATCAGCCTGTAACTCCCTGGGTCTTCTTTTTTAAACTTTTTAAAAATGGGGGTTATGTTTCTCCTTTCCCAGTCAGTGGGAACTTACACTAGACTGACACAACTTCTCAAATATGATGGAGAGTAGTTCAGCAACTTCAGCTACCAGTTACCTTGGGACTCTTGGTTGCATCGCACCAGGTCCCATGGACTTGTGCACCTTCAGGTTCCTTAGATGGACTTGAACCTGGTTTTATCCTACAGTTCTTTTTAAGATGGATTTCATCATCAGTCTGTTTTGAATGCTTCATGTTTCATAGAGCAGATGTTGGCTGAGGGAGATGTTGAAGCAGGTCTGCTGAGATGTTATGGAAGAAAATGTAGAGGATGAGAGGTCTTGAGGACACAACATGAAGGAGTGGCACATTTCAGGCCTTTACAGGAGACTTGTGATATCTTTGTAGAATGGTGAGAGATTGAGCTGTAACACAGCTGTCTGTAAAATCAGGAGTTAATTGAACATCACACTCACTATTGCTGATGCATCTTGTAAAATTAGTGAATACCTACAATTCATGTTATTACAATATTACCAAGAAGCTCTTTCCCCCTAACTACGAAACTGCAGTTTCTGGGATTTTCCTGGTGTTTGAACTTTCCTTAATATTCTTGAAAAACATAATACTACAGCAGGGATAATTTTTTAATTTTTTTTCCCCCAAAATGGATATGACGGTGCATACAGAGAAGGAAGACAATAATGACACAAATATAACTAAGTTATGGCAGTTTCTCTGATCTGACTAGAAGATCTTTTTATATACTGCTAATGGACCAGACTTCTGGTAGCCAATCAGGCAAAAATATCTTATTCTCTCCTCTTCTACCATGCTCTGCTGCCTTAACTATAACTTTTCAATAGAAAATACATTTAGGTTAAGTATAGACTTTGTTTTTAATATTGATTACTGAGCAGACACATGCAGTAAAACTGTTCTTTTTTTGGGACCAATTCAGAAATTTGAACTTGTAGTAAAAATGCTTTTGAGTCACCAAAGCCATTCAGTTCCAAGTTTCTTCTTACATAAGCTAATGAACATTTCTTATTAAAGGTTTTCCTATTTAGTTTCAGTAGTATTGAAACTGTGACATCACTGACTTGATGTACTCTTGGATTAACTGGGGAAAATTGTTTAATTTTCCTGATAAAAGGAGATTTCTTATGATTACAGATGACTTTTAGTAAGATGAATGGTTCCTGTTTTGAAGACATTATATTTAAAGTACTCTATGTGACCTCAACAAGAGCAAAAACCTGTACATTTTGTACATTTACTTCAGTTTTTCACCTTGGAAGGAATGGAGAACCTGAAAACATGAATGCCATCTTGAAGTAAAGCATATTTGAATGCTCAGTGTTATGAAACAGTTTGTATTTTTTCCATGTGTTCACTGATTAGATTAGAGTCAATCTTTCTATTATAGGAACGGTTCCCTAGATGACGTTACTGTAAGTTCAATTTTATTAACAATGTCTGTCTTGATAAAAACTCCATAGCTCAAACCTGGGGGATTAATAATAACAGGAACTTTAAATATTGCCTACCTTATCAGTATTTGTAGTAGCAACTTCTATTTTTCTGGGGTGTTTTTTAATTTTTTTTTCTTTTTAATCTGTAACTAACCCTGAAGTTGATTCCCTAGTATGACCAAATAGATTGAGGTGTGCAGAAGCTCTGAAGAACCTTTCTATGCAGTTTTAAAAATATTTTTAGGATGCTTTCCAAACATTCTTAGAGTTGATATGCACCGGCAACACTTCAGATCTGTTTAAACATTACATTCGTGAAACGATAGTAAAATTTAAATGAAGTAGCATATTCCTGTTACTGCATTTTTAAAACCAGCAACAAAATAATCAGAACTTAACCTCCCCTCCCCTCCCCTTCCTTTCCCTTTCCCTTTCCCTTTCCCTTTCCCTTTCCCTTTCCCTTTCCCTTTCCCTTTCCCTTTCCCTTTCCCTTTCCCTTTCCCTTTCCCTTTCCCTTTCCCTTTCCCTTTTCCTTTCCCCCTTTCCCTTTCCCTTTCCCCCTTTCCCTTTTCCCTTCCCCCTTTCCCTCTCCCCCTTTCCCTTTCCCTTTCCCTTTCCCTTTCCCTTTCCCTTTCCCTTTCCCTTTCCCTTTCCCTTTCCCTTTCCCTTTCCCTTTCCTTTTCCCTTTCCCTTTCCCCCTTTTCCCCTTTCCCTTTCCCCCTTTCCCTTTCCCTTTCCCCCTTTCCCTTTCCCTTTCCCCCTTTCCCTTTCTGCAATGCTATAGTATATGATGAGCATTCATAACAAAATACTTACATTTAAAATATGCTTAGATGTCTGAAGTATAAAAAAAAGACGTTGCTGTAGTGCATACTTTTAGCTAAATGCATTATTTTCTTTTAGAAACTACCTAGGGAACATTTGTGAGTGTTCTGTCAGGACAGATTGAAATATAGGACTGGTTAGATTTGCCTTTCAAGATTTCATTCTAACTATTCTCATAAGAAGTACAAATCACAAAGCATTTAATTGTATCTGTTTTATTTGCATATAGAGTCTGGACCTTAAGCATGCTACCTTAATGTATTCCTTTAAGGCACATTAATCAATGCAAAATTAAAGTTAATTATGGTAATTAAATATTCTCAAAGTAAAAGGTGACTAAAGAAGTACTTAGTTCTAGCATGAGCCAAAAATTAAGAAGGGAACTTACCAACATCTTCATTTGATATTAATACAGTACCTTCCTAATGCTTCTGCTTAAATCTGCACTTTTAAATGAAAGGCAGAATTTGCCTTTCATTGCCTGGTGTATGGCATCAGAGTTAAATGAGAGACATGGTTGTATCTGCCCTGTCACTGTTGGTCTCTATCTTTAACATGACTCTTATTCAATTTGTGCAACTCTTGCTCCATAAAACATTAAATAGCTACATTGTGAAGCTTCATGTGTCCTTTGGTTTAATCTTCACCTAGTTTGAGCTGAATCAAGCATTAAGGAAATCGTCTTGTATTTGTGATACTTTGCACTGATCTTGCTATTACAGTGACCAGGCTCTCAGCCACCCTCATTGAAGCCCTTCCTTGATGTCAGTTCTATGTCATAAATTTGTAGATACAAAAAAATCTCCACTTAACTTCTCTGAGCAGATCTGGCTCTGCTGCTCTCTCCTCCTCCAATACTGAGAGAAACACTTAAAATCTGCACTGCAACACTCACTGAAACAGGGATCAATTTGGTAAGCACCAATATGGAAACAAATAAGTCCTTTATAGCTATTAATAAAGGAGGATAATTGCTGACATTAGTCACGGCATTTAATTTCACCAAAGTAGCAGTCGGTCAGTTTGCTTTCCTCAAGGTGGTGATTTTCCGTGAGGCATTTTCAAGGTCTATGGCTCATGTTTTATAAATGGGCAAACCTTGCTTTCAAAAGATAAATTAATAAACAAATCCACCACTCCCCATCAAATAGCCCCTTCCCCAACAACATACCGAAAAGACTTCTGGTTTACAACAAAAGATATATATATATAAATAGAAAATTTGAAAATGACAATGTCTACCAATTCGTAAGATACACTGATGAAACATGCTTTTCTTCTTCTAAGCAGCATATGGGGTTTTTTTATATTTTTCTTTAAAAAAAATAGTTTGTTAATCTGCTCAGAACACAGTGATAATTGCAGGATAGCATAAAAATGAAGCATGAAAATCTAATGAGATAAATGAAAAAGAGCTTGATGAGTCAGTAGCCCATATTGTATGTTAGGAAGACAGAAAGACATTTATCTTTGTTCTCAGTTAAGTTCTTTGCTGTCATTGTAAATCTAATTCACAGAATCACAGAATCACAAGGTTGGAAAAGACCTTTGAAATTATCAAGTCCAACTATTCCCTAATCTAAACCATATTCCTAAGTACCTCATCTACCCTTTTTTTAAACACATCCAGGGAAGGTGACTCAACCACCTCCTTGGGCAGCCTGTTCCAGGCCCCCAAAACTCTTTTCTAATATCTAATCTAAACCTGCCCTGGCACAGCTTCTTGCCATTTCCCCTTGTCCTATCTCCTGTCACCTGGCTGAAGAGACCAGTGCCCACCTCTCTACAACCTCCTGTCAGGTAGTTGTAAGCAGTGATAAGGTCTCCCCTCGGCCTCCTCTTCTCCAGGCTAAACATCCCCACCTCCCTCAGCTGTTCCTCATATGATTTGCCTTCCAGCCCCTTCACCAGCCTGGTCACCTTTCTCTGGACTTGCTCAAGGACCTCAATGTTCTTCTTATGGTGAGAAGCCCAGAACTGGACACAGCACTTGAGGTGTGGCCTCACTGATGCCAAGTACAGGGGCACAATCACTTCCCTAGACCTACTGACCACACTATTTTTGATACCAGACGGGATGCCATTGGCCTTCCTGGCCACCTGGGCACACTGTGGACTCATATTCATTCGTAGTCAACCAACACCCCGAGGCCCTCTGCCTGACAGCTCTCCAGCCAGTCTCTCCCAAGCCTGTAGTGCTGCATGGGGTCGTTATGTCCCATGTGCAGCACTCTACACTTGGCCTTGTTAAACTTCATCCCATTGGTCTCAGCCCATCAGTCCAGTCTGTTCAGATCCCTCTGAAGAGCCCTCCTACCCTCAAACAGATCAACACTTCCTTCCAATTTAGTGTTGTCTGCAAACTTACAGAGGGAGCACTCAATCCCTTCATCAAGGTCATTGATAAAGATGTTGAACAAAACTGGGCCCAAGACTGAGCCCTGAGGGATGCCACTCGTGACCAGTCTCCAGCTGGATTTTGTTCCATTTACCACCACCATTTGGGCCCGGCCATCCATCCAGTTTTTAACCCAGCTGAGGGTCCACCTGTCCAGGCCGGTGGCAGCCAGTTTCTCAATCAGAATCTGTGAGAAACCGTTTCTTACCAAAGACATAATCCCTGTTTCAAATGCCTCCCAACTCCAGGGAAGACCTACTTGCTGTGCTGCAAACCATGTTACATCCAAACAATCATGTGAAGTTAGGAAGTTACAGGTATAATCAATGCATAATAGGAGACCATTAAGGCATTTTTGGGTACTATACACACAGACCAAGCAATCTTACTATTGCACCAAAATAGGAAGTTGTCCTGGTTTCCTCTAGGATGGAAGTAATTTCTTTTCTAATAATGGATAGAATGCCGTGTCTGGGAGTTAGGATGAAAACAGTGATGAGAGCACCCTGATGTTTCTAGTTGTTGTCAAGCAATCAAGGACTTTTTCAATTGTTCATATTTCCCTACTAATGAGAAAGGAGGGGACGCAGCCAGGACAGGTGACCCAAACTGGCCAAAGGGGGTATTCCATGCCAATTATGTCATGCTCAGCATAAAAGGGGGGCTGGTTGGAGGAGGAGCAGGTGGCTCCAGGATGTGCAGTTTTTGAGGACGTTCCGGTTTTGGGAGAGCTCTGGGCTGCACAGCCTGAGTTGTGTGGTTTGGTGAGAAACTGCATTGTGTATCACCAGTTTCATATGTTTTTGCTAAAAGTCCTGTTATCACTGTTATATACATCTTTCTTCTAGTCTAGTAAACTACACTTAGCACAACCTGCGGGGTTTTGGTTTCTTGGTTTTGGTTTGGTTTTTTTTTCCCTTTCCTTTCCCCTCCCTTCCCTTCCCTGAGCTGGTGCTCAGCTCTCAGCTGGGGCAGAACCACAACAGAAGTATTGGGTGTGTTTTGGCCTTTTTTCTTCCGAGACTGACTTAGTGGTTTGAAGTGAAAAAAAGAAGTGGGGAAGAAATGGTGTCTGAAAAAAAGAAGGGAGGGGGAAATGGTCTTGGATTTAAGTGAGTATGAGGAGATTAAAAATACCGTAACTTCTGTGCATCTTTTTTTTTTTAATTTCCTATATCAAGCACCCACACTGATCAAAAAACCCGAGTACTTCCATTATCTCTTAATCTTCCAAATCAAGCATTCAAAAATATTGAAAAAATATATATCATATGCTTCGTTTATATGGAAGATTTGCACAGCAATATCAGATCAGGCATTAGTTATAGCAACATCCAGGGCAAGGTCTCAAATGGTGACCTAAAGATATGTACCTGTCACAAAGAGTGATATTCTACTCTTATGGCCTCTGACTTAAATTGTCTTCAATCTATTCTGTAAAGGAAACAGATACTGGTTTAGGTTTTCCCGCTGCTATGGTAATCAATGGGACCTTCATTAATTACCATATAATATTTGCTTTGGTTTTCCAAAAGAAATGGTTCTATGTAGGCTTCATTCAAGTCTGGTCAGGATCAACCAATGTTTGCTTTCATTGAGACTTCTAGGGAAATAAAGGACAACAAGGTCAAATATAACTTCAGGTCAATGCTAATTTAGACTATTCATCTTACACAGACACTACTGTCAATTCAGGACATACTGGCAGCTCAGAGTATTAAGAAAAAAATTGTATGTTGCAGATGTTTGTCTTGGCAAGAGAAATGCTATAGTACTACTAGCAAAATTACCATGTGGTTGAGTTGATTAAAATGACTATAACTTTTAAACAGAAATCTGAAAGTTTATAAATTTGAACTACTTTGATTTCTTTGACCACTGAATCCAGTCCTAAAGGTTTGGTTCAGAATACATAAAAAGTACAAGTAGTTTAATTCATTTTAACAATTCAATGATTTTTGTGAATAATTACTGAAGGAGAAATCCAGGCTACCTTGTGTGAAAATAACCCTTTTCCCAACAATAAAATACAAAGCCTAATTAGAATTTCTATAAATTTGGGGGTTTGTCAGAATTCCATCAGAGAATACCATCAGAGAAGGTATGAGAATTTGGGACACAATGCAATGTATTTACATTAAAAATTCCTATGTTGTCTCAATTTAATATAGAAGAAACTCCCTTGTTGGTTAAAGATAAATTTATTGGTCTGAATATTCCCTTTAGGAGCTCCTTCAAATATTGTGTTTATGACCAGTTTTTGATAGTCAGGTAATAGATGTTTACCTTATTATAGTAATTGGAAAGATTTTATGGCATGGGTTTTTATGATTTGGCTGGTATATGCTCACCAAAGAGGAAGCAAATAGATAAAGTGAGTCCAGAGGAGGAACACGAAAGTGATCAGAGGGCTGAAGCACCTCTCCTGTGAAACAGGCTGAGACAGTCGGGATTATTCAGGCTGGAGAGGAGAAAGCTCTGGAGAGACCTAATTATGGCCTACCATTACTTAAAGGGGTCCTTCGGGAAAGTGGGAGAGGGACTGTTCACCAGGAGTGTAGTAATTGGACAATGGGCAATGGCTTCAAGCTGAAAGAGGGCAGGGTTAGGTCAGATGTTAGGAAGAAATTCTTTCCTATGAGGGCAGTGAGGCACTGGCACAGGTTGCCCAGAAAAGTTGTGGCTGCCCCCTCTCTGGCAGTGTTCAAGGCCAGGTTGGATGGGGCTTTGGGCAGCCTGATCTAGTGGAAGGTGTCCCTGCCCATAGCAAGGATTTGGAACAAGATGATCTTTGAGGTCCTTTCCAACCCAAAGCATTCTGTGACTCCATAATTCTACCTGAATATTAGGAATTATCACAATTGCATTATTACAGGGTATACACTGTTCCAAATTTACTAATGAGAGTGTTGCTGAATTACTCTGTAAGATCCCTACACAAAAGTAGGCACAGTTTGTTTTTATAGTATCATTTGTTTTCAGCTCTGATAGAGAGAGCACATCTTCTACCACTCCTTAGGACATCCCTCTAGGAGCTCTAGTAATAAATTCCATAGAAAAAAGGCACTGGTGTTAGATTTTAACTGCAGTCTCTATTCAGGGTCTCTGAGGCAGTACATCCTACCTGAGAAATAAGCAAGTCCAGCCGTTGACTTAGCTTTCAAAACAAATTAGTTAAGGGGGGGGAAAGTGTTTATGTTGTTGTAGAGTGAAATTTAAGATTGCTGAGTGATGTGGAAATTAGGAGTTTAGTGAAAGAGAAACATATTAGGCATTGTGATGTGTTTGAGGACTTTTGTACCTTAGAAGTAAGAGCAATATCTGTATCAACAGGTTTATATTTTCTACAGAGATAGTAATAAGACTAATAAGAGGACCTTAAATACTTCTCAAACAGAGACATTGGTCTGTATGAAGCTCTTTTCAGCCAGGTGTAATGCCTTAAATCTAAGAAAATAGCTAGAAAATGGAAGGGTTACCAAGCAGTGACGAAAGTTCACATTAGATAAGCCTAAGCTAATACCAGCTGTTTCTAGTGAAGTTGTTTCATGTTGAAACTTAGCTTTTCCCCTCCTGTCTAGCTTTTGGTGTTTGGAGCACAACTTTGGGGCTTTTAACACAGTGGCTGGCTGGATGCCATTATATATAGATGTTTCCTGCACTACTGTCCTTCTCCTTTGCTTCTTATTAGTGCTCTGGAGTTCATTGGACATACTGCAAAGCATGTAGCAGCAGCAAGATGAAAGTTCTGAACTCTTGCTCAGGAAGTGATATTGTTTGTTGCAAAGGGCAGGCAAATATGGATTTATCCTTTCTGTCAGGGAAGGTTATAGCTATTGAATCACTCACTGCTTTCTCTTACTGAATCCTGTAAAGACACCGTTTATGAGCTTCTCCCATGAGGGTCTGTATACTTTTAGGTCTCTTCCTTGCACATCAAATTCTTGTCTTACTCTGGACAGAATATTGCCCACCCTGTCCCTTATTTAAATACACAAAACTCACTTTTTACCTGGTATTACCTGATATATTGTATACTCTATATTTGTATGTTTATTTTAATATATTCTACATGAGAAAGATCATGTCAAATGCCTGGGAGAGATTTAAACCTACAGTTGGATGTCCCCTTTTGCTCTCAGGCATAAAGTATTACTTTTCTCCGTATTTTGCATTTTGTACAAAGGTACCTGACCCAAATCAGAGCAATGCCAGAGCACCCCCAGACCAAGGATCTCAGAGTACTTATGACTGACAGTCTGGTCACTGTCATTCTGCAGCAGCATGTGAGCAGTGCCACCATGCTGCCTTGCAGCACCAGTGTTACTTCCGGGCTCTTCCAGCTGCCCTCTGCAAGGGACCTCAAGGATCTGGGGGACAGACAGATGTGTCTTTGAAACATCCAGCACAAGTTTGGGAATAGCGACCTAACAGAAATAATGGCCAACAGTTATCTCAGAGATCATGTATTGCTGGTGATGTTTTGGGAAGCACCTCACACAGCTTGCCATAATGTTTTACTATGGTGTTAGACATAAAACATTAAGTGCACTTCTTATATTTTAAAGATAACACAATACCTACATATGTCAAGAAAGTTGCAGTCACAATTCAGACTACAATAACTAATATTCACTCTTACTAACATAAATTAACAGAAATTAGGATCATTTCATATAAATCTGCATGTTTACAATTTTTTTTGAAACTTCACTGATGAAGTAGGAATTGTCAAAGCTTAATAACTTCAGTGTATAATAACTTGATACAAAACATAACTGAATATTTACCATCTTGGATATTTTCACCTCATCACTCTTATCTAACAGATAAACAAGTAATATCCTCAGTCAGCAAAGATGTCTGTTTGTAGCTTTCATGTAAATTATGAATTCCAATATGGAGTTATGAGCTTCAGATGGAAAAATTCGATCATTGTAACTAGGCAAAGTTATTTAACTTGACCTGCAAGTGGAGAAATAGTTGAACGTATTGAGAAAGAAGTCTGTTTGAAATCTGCTATAAACAATTCACAGCTACTTTTCACGCAAAAGGACTGAAAAAAAATTGCAATAGAATTAAAATAAATGTTTTAAAGTACTATTCATAATTTAAACAAAGAGAAATAATTTAAAGAAAATCATAAACGGCAGAAATAAGTAAAAATTTAGTACATCTTTTTAAATATACATAGGTATGATATTAAAATATGTGGATATTTGGGGTTTTTTCCCCTTTATTTTGTGTTTATAGCTGATTACCACATTTCATTTCTTATATCAGCACTGGATGTAACTAGAAACCGTTTAGTAGTAGGAAATTATCATTCAGTGGTGCCTCCTTTTGGTTTATTACTCTTTCTGTTTTCTAAATTAGAGACTTCTATGATTTAACCAATATATGGAATAATCTTAGAATTCCAGCTAGCAGTTCATGGAAGAAACTGTCTGGTTTTATACTCTTATAGGTTAAACAATTTGTGCTAGAACTAAAACATGCCATTAAAATAAAAATCTATTTCTGATTTTAATACTTTAAATTTATGAACTTTATTATTTTATACATTATATATTTTGATAATTTTACATATATTATGATTTAAATACTTTAAATTATGAACTTTCACAGAACTTGAATAATTATTTTTACAATTAACCAAAAAATCAAATACTGATCTGTCTTCCAACATTTTTTTCTTAGTTGACGTTTTATCAGTCAAAAAGTAGTTATTCCTTTGCCTGATTCAAGTTTTGCCTATTGATGTATGTCTTGTCCCACTATAGATATCTAAAATTGTAATAAAATTCCCTTTTAACATTCTATTAAAATGACATCATTCTAGTCTTTAATCATTACTGTACTTCCTCTTTGAACCTTCCACTGCATTTCAGGATCCTTTAGAAGGGTATAATGAAATTACATTTCAGTAAGCATGTCACTGAAATTACTTCTGTATTCACGTTCATTACTGCAATCTGCAAAATACAGGATAAGTGGGACCCCATATTTAGTTGTCTACAGAGATTTGTAACTACCTTTCATTAGCATAAGTTTTCAAACTAAGAGAAATTAAGTATATATTCTACATTCCCTGTCTGTTTCTGTAAGGCCCTGCATTTGGGTAAGTTAAAGCTAAGCCTTCAGTCACTCAAGGCAGAGCTGTATTCCTGTTCTATTCCTCATCACTGCTTTTAAGTCTCGAAGATTCTGTGTGAAAGCAACACATATCCAAGTAAAACTAGCATATCTACAGTAAAAATCAAGACCTCAGCTAAATAAGAATGCAGTTATAAAATGTGTATTCTAACTTCCATATAAAATGTACGAGTGTTTCCTTGTAACCTCAGCATAGATACATGGGAAAATATTATTTCAGAACAAAGTAAAATTCTATTTTCATTTGACTTCTGTTTCACACCTGTGAAATCAGAGTGTTTCTTGGTAACGTTAAACTTCCATATATGTTATAATAACATGTCTATGTAGTTTTAAACAATCAAACACTACTAGAAATATTAATGTGTCATGTTTCTAGGTAGAGTGAATGCCAGACACTTTTGAAATCTCACAACATTAATTTCAAAAGCTGTCTCATACAATGGAGAAACAATAGAAGTCATTCTGTGTTTGTATCACATACATTTCAGATACTCTGGTATTGCTTCATACTTTAAAACAGTAAATCTATTTTTTACTCATCTCCCAATTATAATCCTTATTTAAACATCATTCTTAAAACATCATTTGAAAGATGAAAAAAATATATCAGAGGGTAACTAACTAATTTGATTATTAGTCTCTGTCAGTAGAAAGGAGCTGATGTGAGTCTATTGGCTCTATTAGTCTTCTGATAAATAAGAGTGCAGAAAAGAACAGAGGTATCTAACCCATGTTGATCTGATACCCATTGGGGAATATGTTAAGATGCATCAACAAGGAATGGAATATAGTTAAGCAAAAGCATGAATAATAGAGGAAAATAAAAGTTAAGTTTGATGATAACAGACAAGGGATATTTCTCATGAAAAGAACAACATGAATTTAAATTTCTAAATGTAGTACCTTTTTAATAGCAAGTTATCCTTGGAGGTTTGGGAGTGTATAGTATATACGAGCACCCCTGTCATTCAGGAGACATTATTGTTATATACAGTATAGGTACGGCACAAAAAATACTGATTTAGGTATTTCCATACTTAAGGGGGTTCTGGAGGCACGGTGGTTTAAATGCTTTTCTTCAGCCTATATTGGGTGTCTGTCTCTTCTAATCAGGTTATAAAATTGTTGATAATTATAACCTAGGATCTGATCAATATTATCCTCTTCATAATAGCTGGTTATCTATGTCCTGAACAGTGACCTAAAATGTGGATAGCTTGTGCTCCAGGGACCTCTTGAACTGACATAGACTGATTTGTTAAACCCAAGAGCTAACTAATTATGAGCAATCTTGAGTTTGCAACTTATTAGTACATCTTTCGCATCTGTACTATTGACCAGATGAGCAAGCAGGAATCATGGGTCCAGGCAGAGTCCCATGAAAGCCTAGTTTATAAGGCTCAAAGTAAGCACAAATGATATTTCTGGCTAGCCTCTTAGAAGAAGCATATATTTTGCACATATATTTTCCATTATATTTTAGAAAAGAAGTTCTGGGTTGAACAGCCCCTATTCTTAGAGTTCTATCTTTCCTACCAAATGTTGTTACACCAGGCCTGTGGTGAAATGGTTTAGCTTCAGAGACGTGATGTGTGTTTTTATTTAAAAACAGGTGATAGATCAATAGATAAGTAGACAAAGCTAATGGGAACATCTTAGAGTTCAGATCAAAAGGAGCCCAGGATGATACCATGTTTTATACACAAGACAAAAGTGAGACCTACCCTGACACAAGGTACTAAATTAATATGGCACGAGTGATCAACTGAAATCTAATATCTGACCACCTAAAACTGGGTACAAAAAGTCAGATGAAGTCACCTAGCAAGAAGAGATTATCCAAGAGTGTGTGAGAGCCCAAACTATGCACAAAGTGCTTTCAGACTATTGAAGCAGGTAATAATAATGATGTTTGCAAAATTGTGCAGTTTGGGAATAGTTCATTCTTTGCACAGAAAGGAACAGTTGCAGTTATTCTATTTACCTTTCAGTACATTATTCAGTAAAGTGACACATGAAACATGAGATGTTGTTTAATAAAAGTACCAGAAAATTGTGAGCAACTGGATAAAAAGCTCATAACTTAGAAAAATAAAGCACAAAATTTAAGGACATTTACTTATAAATTTTCTTAAAATTTTATTTCAAAGGTGATTTTATCCAATGATTTTATTTTGGAGAAAAATTTGCAAGTGTGCTGAACTGAAAAAGTATGGGAACTGACTGGAAGGGACTAATCGTACTTCATTATATCCTCATATGTAGAAAAAGTAAATTGAAATTGCATATGCATGCAGAGAAAGGCCCCTCTAGCGATGAGGAGAAAGAAACTGCTTGAACTTTGCTCTTGGAATCCACCAAAGTGAAAGCTTAGATGTGCTGCTGTCTGAGATGTAGTATATCTGAAGTGCATGACACATAAATAAGAACAACTGGTAAAAATTCAGAATGTTTAAAAGTGGCCAAAGAAAAAAAAAATTATAGATCAGTCTACTTACATGTATTTAGAAGACCATTGCTAATTATTGCTAATGAAAAGTTGAAGAATCAATCAAAGAAATGAAGAGAAGACCTAAGCAGTTTGAAGTAAGATCTGGATAATTCAATGCAGAAAATTATTTTACTGTTGCTTAAGAAAGTAGCATGCTGGTTTAATGATTCATATGAATTCTTCAAGATCTCTTGCAAATGGATGCTATTATTTTTAGCAATGAGCAAACTTTTTCCTATGGGTGTCCCAGTTCAGCTATAAAGCTCCAAGGAGACTGAATTTTCAAAATAGAGTCCTTCTTGTGCTGAAGACATGAGCATGGTGTTATAGGGCTGTTAGAAGATTCAGAAAATATTGGATCTGTCTTTAAAAATAAAACATTTCTCCTGTCAGTGTGTTATCACCTCATACAGAGTAAATGTAATGCACTATATTTGGTTTCAGAGGCTAAATGTGCTTTAGCAGTGTTTATTTAAAGGAGAATTTTTTTAAATCTGTGGCACTTGTTCACCAGGATTGAGCCTGCTATTTGAACACAATCCAGAGTGTGTTTCATTGAACTTGTTTTTAATGAAATTCTAGTCCACTGCACATAGCTAATCAGAATCATTCATGGCATTTAGAGAAAATGTAATGGAAAAGATTTTCAAATATGATTAACACACTTCTGCTTTTAAATGCATAAAGTCTGCTATACAACTATGGGTCTTGTACAATGTCAGTTGATGATGATATTCCTTCCGGATGAACATACACTCTACTTCTTTTGGTACACCGGCCTCCTGGAGGCTTAATTTGTAGAAAGGATTTCTTGTGAATGCTATAACACAAATTAAAATCGTAAAAAATACTGTTTACCTGAACTACATAACAAAGAAAAATTACAGGTAATTTTAAAATATCTTGATATAACCAAATGAGGCTTTCTTGCCACACATTCAGTTGAAGTGAAAGAACTCAAGGGTTTTTTTTCTGCTTTATTTCTTGCTCATTATTTTTCTTCATAAGGAAAAAAAAATAGAAAAAGAGCATGCTTCATAGATCCTGGCATAGATACTGTAGAGTACATAAGAGAGACACTCAAGGGCAGGTCATTTGCCAAACATCACCTTTTGCAAAACTAACAGTATTTAATCTTTTCTGAACTTATGATGTTAATTTGAACCCAAACTTCCCTCTCAAACTTGTTCAAACAGAACCTTGCAATCAAAGATAGCAAGAAGAGTCACAGGGCTTTTAGGGCTGTGACAGAAAATGTAGATAGGTAATGAGAAACGAAAATGAATTAATTTTAAGAGTGGGACAATTAATATTCACAGTAGAAAGAACTCTTCCATTTTTCTGAGAGAAAGACAATATAAGTCCCTGGCATTTATCTCTTCATTTAAATTTAATGACAATGCAGTTGGTTTAAACCTTTCTGGAGGACATATGTTAGGCATAATTGGTATCCTGAGTCCTGGAATTTAAATTCAGTTCACCATACAATCTTTGAGAAAACTTAATTTTCCTCTAACACCGTAGCCAGAATATTTGAGGGTAGCTGAACACAAGAGAGCAAATTTCCTGCAAGTGAAAAATAACCTTGAGAATACATGAAGCACAATTAATAAACTGTCAGGCTGCAGTGCATGTCTGCGTGTGCTGTAGAATAAGCCCAACTACAAACACATTATTTTGAAAGTCCGAAAATGAAGTAGGTTGTCCAAAATATTGATACAGTATAAAAAGCTTCCTTTTGACATTTGGGCAAATCTGGTATCATTCACATAGTTTTTTTGACATTTAGGAGAGACTGGTCTCATACATTCTATACTGGTGTTCTCTTTAGCAAATCCAGAATATTAATATTAATTATGTGAGCATTAAAAAGAAAGCATTTACATTATGAAAAAGGTTTATTGTTTGCTTAAATACATAGAAAATTATGGTCATCCATTTTAACTAATCCTTCTATTCCAATCCTTCTATTTCATTGAGCCCTTCTCAACTCATGCAGATAAACACTTCGGTTTTGATAACATATTGCAACAAGATGAATCCTCATGTACTGTTGGATATAATATCAGGAGGAGTTACAAACTCTTTCTTTACTCATTTTCCAAAATATGAGTATCACATAAATGCTTTATTAGATTAAAGTAATCATAGAATGGCATGGGTTGGAAGGGACCCCAAGGATCAACCCCCCTGCCACAGGCAGGGACACCAACCTCAGTCCTGGATCTACACAAGGTTGCCCAGGGCCCCATCCAACCTGGCTTTGAACACTTCCAGGGAAGAGGCATCCACCACTTCTCTGGGCAGCCTGTTCCAGCACCTCACCACTCTTTCTGTAAAAAACTTCCCCCTAATATCCAATATAAACCTTCCCTCCTTTAACTTTAAACCATTCCCCTTGCCCTGCCATTATCTGCCCTTTTAAAAAGTTGATTCCCCACCTGTTTGTATGCTCCCTTCAGGTACTGGAAGGCTGCAATGAGGTCCCCCCGCAGCCTTCTCTTCTCCAGGCTGAACAAGCCCAGCTTCCTCAGCCTCTCCTTGTAAGGCAGGTGTTCCAGCCCTCTAATCATCTTTGTGGCCATCCTCTGAAATATCTCCAACAGTTCTACATCTTTCTTGTACTGGGGGCCCCAGATCTGGACACAGTACTCCAGGTGGGGCCTTACAAGGGCAGAGTAGAGAGGGACAATCACCTCCCTGTCCCTGCTGGCCACCCCTCTTCTGATGGAGCCCAGGATACGATTGGCCTTGTGAGCTGCAAGAGCACACTGACGGCTCATGTTAAGTTTCTCATCCACTATGACACCCAGGTCCTTCTCAGCAGGGCTACTCTCAAGAAGCTCTTCTCCCAGTCTGTATCTATGTCTGTGATTCTTCCAGCCCAAGTGCAACACCTTTCACTTGGCAGTGTTGAACCTCATTAGGTTCACCCGGGCCCATCTTTCCAACCTGTCAAGATCCCTCTGGATGGCTTCCTTTCCTTCTAGGGTGTCAACCACACCACTCAGCTTGGTGTCATCTGCAAACTTACTGAGGCTGCACTCAATTTCATCATCAATGTCATTGATAAAGATGTTAAAGAGAACTGGTCCCAAGACAGACCCCTGGGGGACACCGCTTGTCACCGGCTTCCACCTGGACATAGACCCATTGACCACCACCCTTTGGCTACGGTCTGTTAACCAGTTTCTTATCCACTGGATGGTCCACCCATCAAATCCACTTCTCTCCGATGTAGAAATAAGGATGTGGTGGGGGACTGTGTCAAAGGCCTTGCACAAGTACAGGTAGATGACATTGGTTGCCTTCCCTTTATCTACCAATAGTATCACTCCATCATAGAAGGTCACTAGATTGGAAAGGCACGACCTTCCCTTGGTGAAGCCGTGCTGGCTGTCCTGGATCACTTGGTCATCCCTCATGTGCTCCAACATGTCATCCAGGAGGATTTGTTCCATGATCTTCCCAGGCACAGAGGTGAGGCTCACTGGCCTGTAATTCTCTGGGTCTTCCTTGCTCCCTTTCTTATAAATGGGAGTGACGTGACCTTTTTTCCAGTCCCTAGGGACCTCTCCTGACAGGCATGACTTTTCAAATATGATGGAGAGCAGCTCAGCAACCACATCAGCCAGCTCCTTCAGGACCCTGGGATGCATGTCGTCTGGCCCCATAGACTTGTAGACATTCAGTCTCGGATTTGCTCTGCTCTTATAGTGGGAGGGGATTTGCTCCCCCAGTTCCCACCTAGAGTTCTAGGGATGCAAGGTTCTGGGATTTGAGAATGATGAGAATCCTGGCTGCCAGAGAAGACTGAGGCAAAGAACTCATTCAGTTCCTCAGCCTTCTCCTCATCAGTTGCAGCCAATTCTCCTTTCTCATTTACCAAGGGGGGTACGTTCTCTTTGGCCTGTCTCTTCTGGCCAATGTACCTGTAAAATCCCTCGCCAAGTTCAGTTCCATCTGCTCCTTGGCTTTCCTGACCCTGTCTCTGCAAGTCCAAACAGCATCCCTGTATTCTTTCCAGGCTACACACCCTTGATTCAAGAGCTTCTGTTTGCCTTTCTTTTCTCTCAGTTTGACCAGCAGGTCCTTGCTTAGCTATGCTGGCTTCCTGCCCCTCCTGCCCACTTTCTTATTCAGAGGGACAGAGAGCCCTTGAGCTCTCAGAAAGGCATCCTTATAGAGTAGACTGCTGTCCTCAACATTTCTATCTCTAAGGACCACCTCCCAGTAGATCTTGGCCAACAAGTCCTTAAATGGTCTAAAGTTTGCTCTCTTAAATCACATCCCTTGAGATCGCAAACTCAACTAGGGCATGGATGCTGCAGCTCAGGATGTCTCCAACCTTAACACCTTTAATCATCTCCCCCACATTGGTGAGCACCAGGTCCAGCAATGCATCGCCTCTGGTTGGTCTATCAACTATTTGAACCAGAAAGTTGTCATCTACAGACTCCAGGAGTCTCCTGGACCTCTTGCAGCTCGCCATGTGGATAATAAGATGATTAACACTTCACTGAAGTGTTAATCATATTTCTACCCCATTGTCAATGAGAAGTGTTTCATCATGGCTAGATCAGAATTTAAGAAAATTCATTGCATTTAATGAGTATAAATTACACGAGTAGATGCTTCTTGAACTCAGTCAGTCTTGGTGTTGTGACCACTTCCCTGGGTAGCCTATTCCAGTGCCCAATCACCCTTGCAGTAAAGAACCTGTTCCTAATATCCAGCCTAAATCTCCCCTGTCGCAGCTTCATACTGTTCCCTCAGGTTCTATCACTGGTCACCAAAGAGAGGAGATCGACACCTGCCCCTTTGGTCCCCCTCATCAGGAAGCCATAGACTGCAATGAGGTCTCCCCTCAGCCTTCTCTTCTCCAGGCTGAACAAACCAAGGGACTTCAGCCTCTCCTCATAAGTCTTCCCCTCCAGATCTTCACCATTCTCGTTGCCCTCCTCTGGACACTCTCCAGTATTTTGGTCTCCCTCTTGTACTGTGGCACCTAAAACTGCACCTCTCAAGGTGAGGCTGCGCCAGCACAGTGTAGAGTGGGACAATTAGCTCCCTGGACTGGCTAGCAATGTCGTGCTTGATGCACCCCAGGATACGGTTGGTCCTTCTGGCTGCCTGGGCACAGTGCTGGCTCATGTTTAACTTGCTGTCTACCAAGACCCCCAAATCCTTCCTTTCCCCTTATTTTCATGAATTTTAAAACTTTCAACTTCCAAAGTTTCTTGGAAAAAATAATTAAAAGATTTATTGGGAAAATTACTAAAGCTGATCAAGAATTTTGTAATGATCAAAAATTTTATAATCTTAACTTGTGCAAGTTGACATGGATGTCATAGAAAGAGCAATATTCCGAGGTCTGATTCCTGCTGAAGATCAAACCATACAGTTTTATCCTCTTTCTAGAAAAATTACTTGTTTTGCTGAAGTTATTTACTTCTCTACTAGATACAAAATGAACCACAGTAAGCACAACATAGCTCCAAAGATGAAATGACCTTTCTAAAATTGGAGCCCATATTTTTTAACATTTTCTCACTATATTTTGATTTGTTTGTAAACTGATTGGACACTCATCCTACAAGCACTAATTCCTTGAACAATGATTGCCTCCTTGCCACTTCTTATTTAACCCTTACTTAAGAAATGCTATTGAAGTTACTTCTGAGGTGTTATCATTTAACCCCAGTGGCCAGCACAGACCTACAGAGCTACTTGCTCACTCCCCTACAATGAGATGGAGAGAGAACTAGAAGTGCAAATGAAAACTTGTGGGTTGAGATAAAGCCATTTTAAGAGGTAAAGCAAAAGCTGCCCTTGCAAGTAAAGCAAACCAAGGAAATCATTTACCACTCCCCATTGGCAGTCAGGTGTTCAGCCATTCCCAGGAAAGCAGGGCTCCATCATCACAGAATCACAGAATCTTAGGGGTTGGAAGGGACCTCGAGCAATCATCGGGTCCAACCCCCCTGCCAAAGCAGGCTCCCTAGCTTATACTGCACAGATAGGAATCCAGATGAGTCTTGAATATCTCCAGAGAAGGAGACTCCACCACCTCCCTGGGCAGCCTATTCCACTGCTCTGTCACCCTCACAGTGAAAAAGCTCTTCCGCATGTTGGTGCGGAACTTCCTATGCTCCAGCTTACAGCCATTGCCCCTACAGACCACTGAAAAGGGGCTGGCCAATTCCCCCTGCAACCCATGCCTAAGATATTTATAAACACTAATTAGGTCCCCCTAAGTCTTCTTTTCTCCAGGCTGAGCAGACCCAGCTCACTCAGACTTTCCTCATAGGGGAGATGTTCCAGACCCCTAATCACCTTTGTCGCCCTTCTCTGGACTCTCTCCAGAAGGTCCCTGTCTTTTTTATACCAGGGAGCCCAGAACTGGACACAGTATTCCAGATGGGGCCTGACCAACGCAGAGTAGAGGGGGAGGATCACTTTCTTCGATCTGCTGGCCACACTCTTCCTGATGCATCCCAGGATCCCATTGGCTCTCTTGGCCACCAGGGCACACTGCTGGCTCATAGCCAACCTGTCATCAACCAGGACCCCCAGGTCCTTCTCCACAGAGCTCTTTTCCAACAGGTCATCCCCCAGCCTGTAGTGATACAGTCAGTTATTCCTCCCCAGGTGCATGACTTTACACTTGCACTTGCTGAATTTCATTAGATTTCTCCCTGCCCAGCTCTCCAGCCTGTTCAGGTCTCACTGGATGGCAGCGCAGTGTTCCTGCGTGTCAGACACTCCTCCCAGCTTTGTATCATCGGCGTACTTGCTGAGGGTGGATGCTATTCCCTCATCAAGGTCGTCAATGAAGATATTAAACAGGACTGGACCCAACACTGAGCCCTGGGGAACACCGCTAGTCACAGGCCTCCATTCAGATTCTACTCCACTGATCACGACCCTCTGAGCCCGGTCTGACAGCCAGTTCTCAACCCACCTCACTGTCCACTCATCTATCCCTTGTTTCCTCAGCTTCTCTATCAGGATGTTGTGGGAGACAGTATGGAAAGCTTTGCTAAAGTCAAGGTAGATGACATCCACTGCTCTCCCTCCATCCACCCAATTGGTAATGACATCATAGAAGGCTATGAGATTGGTCGAGCACGATCTCCCCTTGGTGAATCCATGCTGACTACTCCTCATGACCTTCTTCTCTTCCAGTTGTTTGGAGATGGCATCCAAAACAAGCTGTTCCATCACCTTTCCAGGGACAGAAGTGAGGCTGACCGGCCTATAGTTACTGGGATCCTCCTTCTTGCCTTTTTTAAAGACTGGAGTGACATTGGCTATCCTCCAATCTTCAGGCACTTCTCCTGTAGTCCGGGATCTATCGAAGATGATAGAGAGCGACTCCACAATCACCTCCGCCAGCTCCCTCAGCACACGTGGGTGTATCCCATCCGGGCCCATGGATTTGTGTGCATCCATTCCTTTGAGTCGCTCCTGGACCACCCCTACCTCTACTAGAGGGGAGCCCTTCGTTCCCCAACCACTCCTACTTTCATCTGGGATCTGTGAGTCCCGAGAAGCCTTCGGAGTAATGACCGAGGCAAAGAGGGCATTAAGTATCTCCACCTTCTCATCATCTCCCGTTATCAAGACACCCGCCTCATTCAACAAGGGACCTACATTATCCCTGGTCATCCTCTTACTATTCACATACCTGAAAAAACTCTTTTTATTGTCCTTTATGTCCCTTGCAAGCTTAATTTCTAAGCAGGCCTTTGCCCTCCTAGTTGCATCCCTACAGGCCCTGGCAACATCCTTATATTCATCTCATGATCTCAGACCCTGTTTCCACAGTTTATAGGTCTTCTGCTTCCCTTTGAGTTTATTCATAAGCTCCCTGCTTATCCACGCAGGTCTTCTGCTTCTCTTTCCCGATTTCTTACTCAAAGGGATGCACCTATTTTGTGCTTGGAAGAAGTGCTGTTTGAATGTTAGCCAGCACTCGCAGGCTCCCATTCCTTCAAACAGCGCAGCCCATGGGATAGCCCCTATTTGATTTCGGAGGAGATCAAAGTTAGCTCTTCCAAAATTCAGGGTAGCTATCCTACTTTTTGGCTTGCCTCTTCCACTCAGGATCTTGAACTCGACCATTTCATGGTCGCTTTGTCCTAAGCTGCCCCCGACCTTCACTTCACTAACGAGCCCATCCTTGTTAGTAAAAACAAGGTCAAGCACCCGCCCTCCCCTTGTAGGTTCCTGCACTATCTGTATCAGGAAGTTGTCTTCCATATACCACAGAAATTGTCTGGACTGCATACGACTGGCCGTATTGCTTGCCCAGCAAATATCTGGGGAGTTGAAGTCCCCCATAAGGACCAGCGCCTGCGATCTTGAGGCTACTTCCAATTGCTTTTAAAAAGCATTATCAACCCGCTCCTCTTGATCAGGGGGCCTGTAGTACACGCCCACGACTATGTCGCCCAAACTGGCCTGCCTTTTAATTCTTACCCACAAGCTCTCGGCAAGCGGTTCATCCCTACCCAGGTGGAGCTCAATACATTCTAGGTGCTCTCTAACATAAAGAGCAACTCCTCCACCTTGTCTCCCTAGCCTATCTTTCCTAAAAAGCACGTAGCCATCCATGGTAGCATGCCAGTCATCCAGGCTGTCCCACCACGTCTCAGTGATCGCAATGAGATCGTGGCCCTGTGACCGCACAAAGATCTCTAATTCTTCTTGTTTGTTCCCCATGCTATGTGCGTTTGTATAAAGGCATTTTAGTGGGGCAGCAGATCCAGATATCCCCAACAGCTCACTGTGAGATTTTCGATAGGGGATGGTGCAAAAGTGGCTCCACTGAGGAGTTCATGGGGTAATCCACAGAGTTATCCCTACTCTTGTGTGGAGCAACATCCCCAAGTCTGCCATTGTGCTGTTGGCATTTATCTATTTCCCCCAGCAACTCATACTGTGACTCCCAAAGCACCTGCCTTACCCCAGCAGCCTTTGTAATATCCCCTCCCCCCTTCCTAACTAGTTTAAAGCCCTATCAATGAGCCCTGCCATCTCCTGAGCAAGGATCCACTTTCCTCTATAGGACAGGTAAGCCCCATTAGCAGTACTCATGTCCGGAGCAGAGTACACCATCCCTTGGTCAAAAAACCCAAATTTCTTGTGCAGGCACCAGCCTTTCAAACACTGATTCAATTCTTAGGTTCTCCTGATCTGCTCTGAACCCCACCTCCCACAAGTGGGAATAGAAGAAAATATTTGGGCTCCCACCCCCCCAATGAAGTGCCCTAGGTCACGAAATTCACTCTTGATAGTGCACAGGCTACACTTCATGATTGCATCTTTACCTGCTTGAACTATCAATAGTGGGTAATAATCAGAGGGACTAACCAGCCCTGGGAGCCTTCTTGTAATATCCTTGACCCTGGCTCCAGGAAGGCAGCACACCTCCCTACGTGTAGGGTCTGGTCTACATATGGGGCCCTCCGTCCCACTGAGGAGGGAATCCCCAACCACAACTACTCTTCTTTCTTGCTTTGCTGAGGCTGTCTCGAGGTGTGCAGATACTCTCCTCGCTCTGGGCTTACGCTTTCTCTGAGGTAGAGGGACTGTATTCATCTCCTCACATACCTCCCCTTCAACTTCCAAGGGCCCCAAATCTGTTGCTTATGGGGACCTGGGGGGGTGGGGTAGGGAGGCAGGGGGAGTGTCTACGGCAGCGAGTAGGGACAGCCTAACCTCCTCAGGGTTTGGGTCGCTCCCATTTACCTGGCTAGGGCAGGGCAGGGCGACCGCCTTCAGTAGTGTGGAATCTTCCTGGCACTCTTCCCTCTTGGATGCCAGGGAGCTACTCCACCAGTCAATCTCCATCTCGCATTCCCGAATGGCTTTCAGCCTTTCGATCTCTTCTCGCTCCCTTTCCCGGGTGGTTTTCAGCCTCTCGAGCTCTTCTCGTTCCCTTTCCCAGATGGCTTTCAGCTTCACAAGCTCTTCTTGTTCCCTTTCCCGGGTGGCTTTCAGCTTCACAAGCTCATCCTCTAGATTAGCAACTAAGCAGAGGAGGTCATCCACCTGCTCACACCTCACACAGGTGAGGCCCTTGCCTCTTTCCCTTGGCAGCAGCAGACTCAGACATTCCCTGCAGCCAGTGACCTGGACCGAGGCATCCCTAGGCACTTCCCTCATTGGGGTTGCCTCAGATTTGTAGGGGGATGGTCTCCGCCTGGTGGACGCCATGGTCCAAATGTCTGGACACACAAGAAAAAGGGAACCCTTGGCTCAACCTGTGTACTCTGAGCTGGTGTGCTCAATTTCCCCTCTGAGCTAGGAGGGAGGTCGCCCTGCCTGCGCAAACTGCTGCACAAACTGACGCGCCACGCCCTTCTGACGTGCCACGCCCTGTTTGCCCATCCTGTTCGCAGCGCTCCTGGTCGCTAGCGCTCCCAGCAACCCCTCTTGTGTGGAGTCGGATTGCAGCTGCCACACTAAGCTCCGCCCCCGATGAGTCACACCGACGTGCAGTCTCAGCGAGAGGCAATGGCTGCCACTGGGTGTGTCGCGGAGTCTCTCCTTTTCTTCTTTCCTTCTTTTATTTGCCCTCGAGGATCAATGCTCGGGGGTTGCCGCTTTCAGAAGGCTCCACCACCGGGTCTCCCTCGCCTGAGCTCTCTTCCTCAGTGACTAAATATGCTTAATAGTGACTTGGGAAGACAAAGACCATCACCCCCTTCCTTCTCCTTCCCCCAGATTTACATGTTGGGTGTAACATCATATTGTATGGGAGATCCCTTGGGTCATTTGGGGTCAGGTGTCCCAGCTGTGTCCCCTCCCAACTTCTTGTGCACCCTCAGCCTCCTCACTGTTGGGGTGGTGTGAGGAGAAGCAAAGGCCTTGGCTCTGTGTAAGTACTACTCAGCCATAATGAAAACATCCGTGTGTTAAGAACACACTTTTCAGCAACAATCCAAAACAGAGCCCTGTACCTGCTACTACAAAGAACATTAACTCTATCCCAGACAAAACCAATGCATAAAGAAACATAACAATATCTACACTGGATAGCAAGCACTGGAATAGATGCACTTCCAATGGAATCGATTAGGCCACATTTTTGTACGGGGACTAAATATTTAATGTTTTAGAGAGCACAAAGTGGTAAGTATAGTCTTTCAATTAGAAGTTTTGCCGGCATGAAAAAGTCTTAGGAAATGCAAAATGAATCAAATACCTGTTCTTGTCTAAGAGTTTAAAAAGACAAATTGCAAGCAATACTTTTTTCTCTAATAATATATTATTTATAATTCTACAACAGGACATAATTTTCTAAAAAATATATTTGATATTTTCAGAAACTTCAGGAAATTAGCTTCCCATTCCTGGTATATTTGTTAGTATAAATATCTGAGAACTAGCTGCCACTTCAGGGTTAATAAATCTGAGAGCATGTTTGTAAGTATATCTTAGTTAAATATTTAATGTACTTGATTGTAAGAAATTCAGAGTAGGTTACTTACATTCCCATTTATTCAATGAGGAAATGTGCACCCATATTTCAGCAGATAAGGGTATTTTTAGAGACACGATACACATTTCCAACTGACGTTATGTGGGAATTATATGAGAATTGATACTCTTGTCACTTAAAACCAGGAGGGCTTTATAGTATCTATAATAAAACACCTAAATATAAAATGGGGAGACAAGCAGTAGAAATTTTAATAGAAAAATAAAAGACAGAAGAAAATTGGGGTAAACTGATTTGTAACTACATACTGAAAGATACACATTTAAAACTATGTAGTGATGGAGCTTCCACCTTATTTTTTGCTACTATGCATGTAGTGTAGTTTTGCTTATTTACTGTTGAAGTTTGCACTTTCAAATACCCATTTCCTTGATTTAAATGATTATATCTAACAACGTGACTGTAAGAGGAGCAGTTAGAGTTATTAAGCACTTCAAAAGCTGCTCATGTTAAAAGAGCAAGTTATTAAAAAGCAAATGACCCCTCTTCCAAAATTTCTATAATCTAAATCTAACAGAATTATCATATTGCATACTTAACGACAGATATTAGTTAATTGTGTAATATTTTTATTCAGTATAGCACATAAACTCATGTGTAAAATGATACTCATACTTAAGTTGAAGTTTGAAGTTACTCATGCAGTAGAAATCCTAAATCCTAGTAAGAACAGTTTTCCAAATTGAATCCTTCTCATCTCTTCACAGTGTTAGTGTGATTTTTCTTACAATTTCTCTCTGTATTTATTAAATTAAGATATATTTAGATTGATAATAATAATGCCTCAATCTGATGGTATGCTTAAGTTTTCTGAGACCCATTCATTTTTTCAGCCTTAAACAGAATTTTCTTGCATACCCAGAAATATGAAAGGTGATAAGTTTAATATGATATGAAGAGCTATCAAAGTTCTTTAGTATTTTATTGCATGGATCTGTGAAAGACACAAGTTTTGCCAAACTGTCTTTATTTAGATTGCAATGAGCACTTCTCTTTTAAGAGGTAACAGAAGCAAATATGTTAATGAGCTTTATTTTTTAAGCCAAAATAACTGGCAGAAATTAGCAACTCATTTTCTTAAATACAAATTTAAAGCAGGTATTTTATTTTGAGCCTAAGTTTATGCCATATATCATGAGAAAAAAATAATAAGGCATTCTACAAGTAGTAGAGCAAGTGATTCACTGTCCGAGAGTCTAAGACTTCTTCAGAAAGATATGAATAGTTTCAAAAGATTTTTCAGTATACGTTTCTTACAGTAAGCACTGCATATAGGCGTGCACATACACATGCACTTTCATCATATGTCTGAAATATAAAATGTACATAATACGTAAAACAAAAATATTTTATAGTAATATAGAGGTTTATTTAATATGCATGACTTAAGTAGAAATTATATGTAATAATATGCATATACAATTGTTGAAAGTATTAGTCAGTTGTGATGGCTGGCTGAGAGGGAGTGACTTGTCCCCACAGCAGCCCTCACAGCTCTGTGCCGTTGTCCATAGCCAGCGAGGTGTTGGTGACACACCGGTGTTGTGGCTACTGATGAGCAGCGTCAGCACACACCAAGGCTGCCTCTCCAACACCCCCCTTCAGCAGTGAGCTGTGAGTGGGTAAGGCACTGGGGGGTCACACACACAGCCAGGACAGCTGACTCAAACTGACCAAAGGTATATTCCATACCATATGATGTCTGCTCAGCAATAAGCAGTTGAGAGATAAGGAGAGGAAGTGGGGGGCATTTGTTATCAAAATTGTCTTCATGAGCAACCACTACACGTACTGAAGACGTGCTTTTGGGAAAGTGGCTAGACATCACCTGCCAATGAGAAGCAGAGTATAAATATTTTGGGGTTTTTTTGTTTACATGCGTGGACTTCAGCTTTTGTTTTATTAAATTGCCTTTATCTTGACCCATGAGTTTGGAGCTTTTTTCCATCTTATTTTTCTCCTCTACATACCCTGCTGAGGATGCAAGTGATAGAGAATTTGGTGGACACCTGCTGTCCAGCCAAGGTTAAACCACCATGCTAGTGTAAAATGGCTGAAAATTTAAGTGATGTACATATGTCAACTTCTGACACTATCTAGAGATAACAAAGCAAACAAAAGGGTGACAAATAACACAGATTTTGTTTTGCTCAAAATAAGTCCTTATTTAGCATATGAAATCAGAAAAATCATTATTTGCAACAGGAGATACCCAAACTACACGCTAACTTTATTAGCATTTTTAGAAGGATTCATTGACCAGAAATGTTGGAGATTATTATTTATTATCTTTTTTATCTTAAAAGTTGTTGAACCCCAACCCTGGGTGCAGCATCACACAGAGAGGAAGTCATCCTGACCTTGCAAATCTTGTGCCAAATTTTCCAGGGGGTAATTAGAAAGTGACTGAGGTATATCAGTTAATGTCTTTGATTTATCCCAGTGAAGAAAGATTGACACCAGTTGGCATAGACAGCACCTGTTCCATTGTATAGTTAAAACTACATAAAGTGTCAGTCCTTTGTATCCATCGTGGTTTTACTCCAGCTACTAAGCACCACATAGCTGCTTGCTCACTCTCCCCAGGTGGGATGGGGGACAGAATCAGAAAACTAAAAGTGAGAAAACTTGTGGGTTGATATTTCAGTTTAATAGGTAAAGCAAAAGCTGTGCATACAAAGCGAAACAAGTAATCCACTAACTTCCCATGGGCAGGCAGGTGTTTAGCCATCTCCAGGAAAGAGATTTGTGATGGTGACTTGGGAAGACAAACATCATCACTCCAAATGTCCTCCCCTTCCTCCTTCTTAACCATGCTTTTATTGCTTAGTGTGACATATGGTATGGGATATCCCTTTGGTCAGTTGGGGTCAGCTGTTCTAGCTGTGTCCCCTCCTAACTCTTTATGCTCCCCCAGCCTGCTCATTGGTGGGGTGGAGAAAGAGGCAGAAAAGGCCTTGGTAGGCACTGCTCTGTGTCCTGGTTCTGGCAGCAAAATCAGTTAATTTTCTTTCTAGAAACTGGTATAGTGTTGTGTTTTGAATTTAGGATGAGAATCATGTTGATAACTCATTAATGTTTTAGGTGTTGCCAAGCAGTACTTTTCAACTTCTCATCCTGAGAATGAAAAGGCTGGGTGCACTCAAGATACTGGTAGGGGACACGGCTAGGACAGCTGACACCAATTGACCAAAGGGATATTCCATATGATATGATGTCATACTGTCTGTATAACTGGAGGGTTGGCCAGGAGGGAAGACAGCTGTGGGCCTTGCTAAGCATTAACTGCAGACGGTGAGAAATTGTGCTCTTCATAATTTTATTTATCTATCTATCTACCTATCTATCTATCTGTTTATTTATTTATTTATTATTGTTGTTATTATTTAGTAGCAACATCATCATCTTCTTTTCTTACTTATTAATCTATCTTTATCTCTCCCCATGTCTTTTACTTTGTTTTTCTTTCATTTTTGATCTTTTCTCCCATCTCATTGGGAGGGAGGGATGAGCTCAGCAACAGCTAAAACATCCCTGAATTATCAACACTTTTCAGCACAAAACCAAAGCATAACTTCATACAGCCTCCTATGGAAAAAATACCTCTACCTCATCCAAACCAAACACGTTCCCCACACCTTATTCCATACCATTTACATCATGATTAGGTCTCACAATATCCAACACATCCTCCTTCACCACCACTGTTGCCCTTCTTAACCTTTGGTATAATACATAGATTTCATTCCCTGAAGTCTATGGACCACCAGTGTGAAATGTTCATAATTGTCCACAAATGTACAGAAAGTATCCATTGAGTTCCTTTAGTCCATGGCTTTGGGCTCAATCTGTTGTGGTGGTCACTTAGGACAGAATAGGTAGTGTGCTACATGAGGTAACTGGACACCAAAGACAGCTTGGGTTGGGTTGCTGCTGCACTTGCATTGCCTCTTGTAAGACATGTCCTCATTGGTTCAGGTAAAGTAATTCCTATGACATGCAACTCATATCTGAGCTTGAAAAAATTTAAAAGTATATCCACTGCAATCCCTACCCCTAGTGGTTTTGGACCAGACCACATTGGTTTTAACATTGGGATGAACTTTTCCTCTTGCCCCTTCTGTTGCATGGATTTATCCACAGATTTCAGTCCTTCAGGGATGTACCTGCTCCGAGTGGAGCTTTATTTATCATTGAGCCTCTGTTTCCCCAGAGGTACACCTGCCATCGTACAGAATTATCCACAGGTACAATCACTTCAAGGTGCACCTGTTCCATCGTGACTTCATCCACGGGCACAATGTCATCAGAGATACATTTACTCCGGTGTGGCCTTACTTACAGCTCCAATACAACCTTACTCATGGCTGCAGTCCATCCAGGGGTGTATCTGCTCTGCTGTGGGTTAATCCACAGCTGCATGCTTTCAGGTGGTCCATCATAACCTCATCAATAGTCACTTATTCTGAAAGGTTTGGTCACTTCCTTTTTCTTCCAAGTCCAGTTCTGGTGATAGTGACTTGTGATTTTAAATCTATCAGGTTTTTTATAACTTTTTCCAGGAAACAGGGGTGCGGACACAATCTGGACAGGGATCGCCCATAAAAGTTTTAGGAAGCAGCTGATGACTTAGATTTATTTGATATTTCACTCCAGTTTGATCCAAGTCTTTGAACAGTTCTTCTGCCCCTTCTGAACATACTGCTGCCATTGATTCTCCTTGCCCCGTATCGTTCAGACAGGGAATTGTTTTTCCCAAGGCTGTATACTGCTTATAAAGCTTATTTAGTGTTTTGATTCTTTTCTTTATAGAATGTCAGCTTTGAACATCTTGTACAAATAAACCCTAGTTATTGATTCATGTTGAACTTCACAGCCTGGATACTTATTTAGTTTTATTCCACAATTTATCGGGTAGTAAGAAATGGCCTTCGGCCAGAATTTGGCTGGGGTCAAATATTTCCAGGTGTGCACAGGTGCTTTATCAAGTAGATCTAAGGAAAATTTTGTTTCCATAAAATATGAGAGTTTCCGTCCAGGATTGAATTCAGCAACTGAATGATTATAAAGTCTAGCTAAATTTTGCAGGTTATGTTTTCCATCAAGGTTTTTACCTAGTTTGGGAGGACCTTGAGCTAGGTCTTTTATCACCTGACACAGAGGAGCCGGTGTGTAATGTCAGAGTGCCACACACTATGTCTTAACAGCTCTCTTTTGGATACAGAGTCCTCTGTTTCTAGGCTTTGATCTAGGAAATCCTCCAGATAGCATAGTGTTTGCATTGCTGCTTGGTGACACTTAAATTGGTTGAGTGATTGGTTCAATGATTACGGTACTGCAGTCTCTATAGGCTTGTGGAGCAATGAGACATGTTCTAAGGTGGCAGTGTATTCCCCAACATTTCCTTCTCCTCAAATTAGGGACTGAAAACGCCACCACAACAATCTTTATTCCTAATGAGAATTTATAAATTAAGTTATTATACATGGACAAATGTACGGATACTTGATCTGGGTACATATCTCTAATGTTATCTCTAATGGTCTCAAATAATAATTTGTTATCACCAAATCCCTCCAAGAAATGCACTCCAGCAGGAGGTATGGGAGATTGGGACAACTGTTCTGCCACAGTAGCTGGTTTTTCTAAAGCTTTCATAACCGCATAAAAATTTTTAAGATGATCCATAAGGTTTGTTGTAATAATAATATGTTTAGTTTAAGAATCATTTTGTAAATAAGGTTCCAATGATTCATTAGCAAATCAGCTCAGGTATATCTAGCAAGTGAAGAATATTTTGTGAAGCTTGTGTAACAACTGGATCCAATCAAAGAGAATCATTACAATGCTAAGCATCAATACAAAGTACAGCACATAGCAACAGCAATATTGTAAATATACCTTATAACTAGGTTATTTCAGAAGAGGAGTGTAGTCTTAAGAACTGCATAGTGTCCTAGGCAGTGTAAGAGCTTCAGGAGAGGGATGTAACAAACTACAGTCCAATCAAGGGAGTTTATGCCTGGTCTGGCAATCAGCAGGATTACATTTTGAGGAACCCAGTACAGGATAACACAATTCAATATTTGTTTTGCATACATATCAAAGAACCATGGCAGTGATGAAACCCCTTCATGATAGATAAAGGCAGAATCTGTGAGGATTGATCTTAGCTTGATAATTAATGCAGCGGTAAGCAAGTCAACCATTTCTGAATGTGAATAAATTATTCCTTTCGAAGTGGAAGTGAGCACACCTGCTGATGACAGGGTATGGTTTCAATTTCTTATGTGGCATCAGATGTCAAGCAAGAAATTGGGTGATGATCCTTGTTAATCATTAAAAGCCAACCTGCATGCATAGTGATTTTGTACAACAGAATTTTTTACCCATGAGAGAAAATTAAGTTCCTTTTCTGGGGGGGCAGGGGGGGGGAAGAGAAACATACATCAGTTAGCACCATTCAATCTTGTGTGTATCTGTTGCAATATTGGCTTATCCAAAGACATATGCTTTAAGGTATACCTTCTCCAGTTTGAACTTATCCTTAGCCACAATCTCTTCTGAGGTATACCTGCTGTGGCATAGACATAACCACAGCCACAGATGCTTAGAGATGTACCTGCTATGGTATGAACTTATCCATAACTAAAGAAGGCGTAGGGTGTTCTGCTCCCTTTGACTCCAGCACACACCGAAGTTTGAGCCTGACCAGTACAGCAGCACAGAAACAACAACCATGCCCTGGACATCTGCCAGCCCAGGCACATTCCTATTACTGTTATCAGAATGATCCGAGGCACAGCAGAGTGTGATCAGCAGTACAGTGCTACAGCAAGCATTGAATGCAAAAAGCAGCTACTAACAAGCACTAAACCCTACTATATAATAAGGCAAGCAAGTCCTGTGGCAAGTGCAGGAGCCTGCCAATATTGCTTCTAAACAGCAATAACAGCTATAAATTTGATCTAGCACATTCCGATCAATCCTGTTGTTATCTCAAACCCTTCAAGTCTCAAACTGGGTGCCAAAAAGGGCTGTTGTGGTTTAACCTCAGCTGGAAACTATGCACAACACTGCATAGTTCTGCTTGCTCGCTCTCCCCCAGTGAAATGTGGGACAGAATCAGAATAGTAAAAGTGAAAAACTCATGGGTTGAGATAAAGACATAATAAGCAAAGGAAGATCTGAACTTGCAAGCAAAGTAAACCAAGGAAATAACTAACCACTGCCCATGGGCAGGCAGGTGTTCAGCCATTCCCAGGAAAGCAGGGCTCCATCATGCCTAATGGTGACTTGGGAAGA
This sequence comes from Laterallus jamaicensis coturniculus, assembly GCA_022605575.1. Classification (NCBI taxonomy): domain Eukaryota; kingdom Metazoa; phylum Chordata; class Aves; order Gruiformes; family Rallidae; genus Laterallus; species Laterallus jamaicensis. Next base: position 5,818,641 of record JAKCOX010000037.1, on the reverse strand, counting down.
CAAATGTCATGACCCCAATGTCCCCTCCTTCCTTTTTCTACACCCAGCTTTTATTGCTGAGTATGATGTCATAAGGCAGGGCGCTGGAACTGGATAATCTTTGAGGTCTCTTCCAACCCAAACCATTCCGTGATTCTATAGTATGTGATATCCCTTGGGTCTGTTGGGGTCAGCTGTCTCAGCTGTGTCCCCCCCAAATCCTTGTACACCCCCAGTGTCCTCACTGGTGGGGTAGTGTGAGAAGCAGAAAAGGGCTTGGCTCTGTGTAACACTTTATTCAGCAGTAATGAAACCACCCCTGTATTATCAACAGTTTTTAGCAACAATCTAAACCAGAGCCCCATACTAGCAACTATTAAGGATATCAACTCTATCACAGCTAATACATTGTCCTAAACTTATTTTGAAATACTTCCTTTGATCAACTCCTAGTAATATAGAAAGACCTCCTCATCCTGTACTATAGATAGGCATGGTTACTCTTGCATAATGATTCAATATAAATCATTCATAATTTTAAAAAAATAAATAATCACAAAACAAAACAGGTTCTTGCAATTAATTTCAGCCTTAGATTAATCTTTTAACCTTAAAGACAAGCTTACCAAACATTAAAAATTAACTCAATTAATCAATTCTTGATTGAGTAGCTTCCCATCCATATGATTGAACCCTGCTTAATACTAAAGTATAAAGCAAAAATATAATTTTTAATACAGTATATACTGGTAACATTGCCACAATTGTGATTAACCAGTCATGCCTCAGAGACATGCAGATGAGAAAATTAAATTTATTTAGATATCTGTCAATCTAATGGATATTCAATAAATAAATGCTGTTTGATGAATTGCAAATATTGCAGCCTGAAGGAATATGGTTTATTTAAGAACAGTGTAGTTGCACAAAATATTGAATAAAAAGCATCACACATTTAAATTTGCTAACATTTATATTCCTGCAATAAATTTATATATGAAGTGGGAATATCGGTGTCATCTCACAACAGGCTTTGTAAAAAAGCCAGATCTTTCTGCATTTTCATTAATTCTTTGCTTGATGTTAATATCCAAAATGGAGTTCAGAGAGGAACTACACAGCTGAAATTAGCTTGCTGCACTCATTGGGCCCAGTATGCATTTCACTAAATGCAATTATTCTTCAGTGTTCATTTACCTAAGTGGTTGAGCTTGCCTAGAGCAAAGAAGAAAGGAAGGAAGGAAGGAATGCAAGGCTGAACCTCAAGTAATCACCCAAACTGATTTTAAAAATTGTAGTCAAAATTACTGTTTGGCAGTGAGTAGAAGAGCTAAGACTCTAAATGAAAACTTTTAAAGAAGGGGAAAAAAGCTTCATCAAAATGCACTGAAAACTATTAATTCCTAAATGTATAAACCCATTTTTGACAGTGAATGTTTTGGACATTGTTTGTTTTCTAGATATTGAGTTAATTTAACCCACTGGAAAAGAAAGAATAATAATTCTCCTTTCCAGTGAAAGTTTTCTGACTCAATTATTGCCCTCGTTTTGTTTAGGATAGAGTTAATTTTCTGTCTAGGAGCAGGTGGAATGCTGTGTTTGGGAGCTAGGACGAGAGCAGTGCTGATAACACACCGATGTTTTAGTTTTTGCCAAGCTGTCAGGGACTTTTCAGTTGTTTCTATTGCCCTGCTAATAAGAAGGTGGGGGGCACCGAGGGAGCTGGGAGGGGACACATCTGGGACAGGTGACCCAAAGTGGCCAAAGAGTGTATTCCATGCCAATTACATCATGCTCAGCATAAAGGGGAGCTTGTGGTGGGGGAAGAGCTTACAGGTCCAGGATGTGTGGTTTGGGGATGGTCTAGTTTGCGGATGGCTCTGAGCTGTACAGCCTGAGTTGTGCAGTTTGGTGAGACACTGCATTGAGTATCATCAGTTTTGTGTATTTTGCTACAAAATGCTGTTATTGTTATTTCTCTCTCTCCACTATCCTAGTAAACTGTCCTTATTCAAGTCCATAAGTCTGCGTTTTGTTTTTGTTTTGTTTTGTTTTCCCCCTCCCTCTTGTACCCCTCCCCAGAGAGAGTGGCTGTGTGGTACTCAGCTCCTGGCTGGGGACAAAAAACATAAGTATTTAAGTTACTGGTGATAAAGTGCATTGGAGCCAAATGACTATGACTGTTATTATTCATAATAAAACCAATAATAATAACAGAACCAAACCATAAACATACTTTGACCTAGTACAGGAATACTAACAATATTAACTTAATGTCTTTTAAATATAATGCAGAGAAAAATGTAACTTACATGTTCTTCAGTGCTTGTTTTTCCCTACACAGCGTTTTCCTTTTTCCCACTATCAATGAGAAAGCATTTTTGTCTTCCAAAAGCATGTTTGCACATTTTATGTGCCAGATTCATGCCTGTGCTCATGTTAAGATATGATGACTGACTTAGGCTTTATGAAACTATTTACATCTAATAGGAAAACTTCTTGGAGAGACATATGAAAAACTTTTTAATTAAATTTGCCTAAAATAAATTACAAGAGAGTTCTTACTTTCTATCTGGCACTTTTCTAGTCTAATATGCATTATTCTTAGCACTACCTGCCTGAACTTCAATGAACACACAAAATATAGTAAAGTTTTGGGTGGTAGATTTAGTTTTGTTAGAATAAATATTTTCATATATATATATATATACAATTTGGATCCAAAGTCAGAATATCACTATTTCTTATAAAGCCACACTCTTCCATAAAAGCTACTAGAAAATACCTAAATGTTATCTGTTGATAATGGATAATTTCATTGTTATATTGAAATACAAGTTTGAACACCAGGATAACTGAAACAATTTATTAGAGCATTTTCCCATGGAAAATGTAGCTGAACTCAGAACATTCACTGTAAAAGTTTAGATTTGAGAAAAATGAGAGGTTTTTTAAGGAAAATATATTTAATCAATGATTTTATGTTTTTTAAGCAAGAATGGAAAACTCATACCTCTCTTACTAGGTTGCGCATTAAGTGATTTTGAGAGTTTAAAAAATCACTTCTGAGCAAAGAAAGCAAAGGTGAAGAGAGGGGTTCATTGACACAATTAGTTTCGTGCTGTTATCTTGTTTGCTTCTGTGATGTAGCAAGTGTTTGCACGAGGTGCTGCAATACTTGGGAAAAGCCTTTGCACAAGACAGATTAGTTTGTGAATACCTGTTTCCTCTGGCATCCTTGGGCTTTCCTGTTTCATGCATGATGTGCAGGTTTTCTGCTTATTCAGTATAATAACCTCAGGCATGCTTTGAAAATGCAGAAGCTGTGCCACTTAGTCAAATTTAGGAAGCCTCAAACTGTGAGTATTCTGGCCCTCTGTGGTCTGCCATAATTTGCATCTTCAAATCCCCTCCTAAGCTAACTATTTTTCTGACTAATATTCATTAATACAGCAGTTATTTTTCTCCTCTTTTCTGTAGCAGAATAAAGGTCCCTTTGTTTGCATGCACAGAAGGAACCCTCTCTCTTCTGCCTGAGCATTTAACAAATGATCATTCTGTCATCTGCATTGCTCAGTTTCTAGTTATTGATACACAAACCACAGAACATCCATTTTTCAGCTTTCCACCTGAGCTTTCCACATTTCCTTTTCTCTCTTTGTCTCTTGGAATTAAACCAATCTCTGTGTGGAAATAAATGTGTGAGGACTTGTTCATTCTTTCTTTCTTTGTGTTGAAAATGCATGCAGAAAACAGACTTGAGAGCAGTCTAGAAAAGGGGAACACTGATTTTAAGTCATCCTATCATTCAGCGTGATAAACCTTGGACAAAAACATTTGCAATTATGTGAGAAGAGATTATATAATTATGCACTCTAGTTCTCTTCCCTCCTCACCTCCATTTTCTTTCAAAGGAAAAAAAGGTGCCCAAGATCATTGCCATGGCTGCCAAAAATGCCCTAGTCACAAAATCCTGAAGAATATTTAGCTTTTCTTCACCTACAAAGCAAAACAGCAGGGTTTCAGGCTCTTAGGGCTCCAGCTGAATGATTCCAGTTCAGCTTCCTCCCGAGGCTTCCCTTGAGGGTTCCTCCATCCCACCCACAGTCCAGGACCTCATGTCAACCCCTTGGGACCATCAATCCCTGCCTCAGTCAGGCTGCAGCAGGAACAGTCTCCAGAGCCCTCCTGATGCTTCTTAGATCTTCTGGACTGACCATGGAGTCAGCTGCTGCCTGGTGCTCACGGATTGCCCCCTGGGTGCCAGTGCTGCCTGGACAACACTGGAGACACCCAGGGCTCCTGGTCCCTGACCCTCAGGGACTGGCCCCTTTTGATGGACAGAATCATACCCCTACACACACACCTTAAATAGGCTTTACAATTGCCAACAGCACTGTACCTCTCTCTTCACTGTACTACCCTCCCTTTCTTCTCTCTCAATCACCCTAACAATTGCTGAACCTCATCACCACAATAAAGTGAATTCCACCAAATTCCAGTCACAAGAAACAGATATCTGGAAGATACACCCAGGCCCAGAGTCAACTAAAGGACAAAGTATGTGGGGGCTTAGATGCTCTTGAGGGGACTCAGACCCTCTGGAACTTCTGAGGACCCTCTGGAGGCCCTACTGAGCGTGCATCCCACCACCAGGTAGAAGATGTGGCTATACCAAGGACTTACTGACTATGTTATTAGGCAACACTGTAAAAAAGGAACATCCCCCCACCAGACCTGAAGAGCTATGAAGAGGAGTGTTCCCTGTCTATCTGGTTGTGGACTGTGACACCCCTGCAGCTCTTGCCACTCCCTGACAACTAGTTTACTGTGACTTCTCTCCCCTCCCCTCCCTTTTTGCTTTTTTTCCCCTGCAAAAAACTCCATTAAGATTTCTTTAGCCAATTCATAAATCACATGTAGTCAAAGGTTCCAAACAGCTGTATTCACAATATTTTTTTTTTCAATTTGCCTCAATATGGAAGTTACAGAAGGAGATTAAAATACTTCTAAGCACCTGTGATGAGCAGAGCAGAGGTTTTCCAAAAGGTATAAAATATGTGGGACAGGTGAATAAAATTAATATTCCTTTGGACCCTGTCTCTTCTGCCTTGAGCCATACATCCCATTCCTCCAATGGAAGCCAATGTCCTTCAGATAGAAACGGTTGTATGGGCATGAAATAATTCCTGAATCACTATAGTATTCAATTTAGCACATGAAGGAAAAAAACCCCTGATTTTCACCGTAGTGTAATACATCAGGTGAAAACCAGATGGTTAAGATGTTTTTTTGTAAGTACTCTTTATGGATGTCACCTTGTGAGAAGCAACAGACATCAGTGGAGCAGAGTACATGAGTAAAAGAAAAAACATCTTCAGTCATTAAGTTTTAATTCACAGATCTCAGTGAATCAGAGCCCTGGGAGAGAATTATACTAAGTCAATATATTTAGGATGAATAATTGTAGTATATATATGTTAGAACTCTGCATAGTTAAAGGCGAAGTGCATACATCACCTGATGTTTTTGTCATAGCAGTCTTCCTATATATTATTAAACCATCCATTGAAAATCAATTACATGTTTTCTTTACGAATAACCTGCCCAGCCTTTTAGGGGGTTTATAGAATGTAACTTCTCTTTTTATTGTGCTGGACAATGACTGAAATGCATTCTAATGGAAGGAGTTTTCCTATATCTCTAATTCCTCTCCATAATACTGTGTATGTCATGTGTGCATCTATGCATAAAACCAGGAAAGTTTATGCATAAATTTGTGTGTATGAAAGAATTCTATCTTGTGTAATTATGGATAAATCCACAGGGCTTCAATTCCAAGGAAAAAAAAAAGAAAACCACAAGAATAAAATGGGAGGGAGGGAAGGAGAGTGTCTGGGGACTCCTTAATTTTGCCACAATACATAAATAGAATAGGAGTTCCTGAGCTGGATTTTTAATTCCTCTCAGATAATTTCTCTTAGAAGTATAGGATTTTTCGTTAAGTGTAAAGACATTCTGAAGGGGAGAAGAGATTAACAGTTTGCATGACAAGAATGAAAAAGAGAGGATGGGCAATAGATAAAAAAATCCTGAAACTCAAAGGTAAAAACGTTCAGACAGTGATGCTACCACAAATTTATTTATTTATTTGGCCGATTGCATTAATTGCTGCACATTAATTGCTATAGAATTACTGCTTTATGCAATGCCTAGTTCTCAAACTTTTACAGACATAAAGCTCCTTTAAACACATAACTCCAGGTTTTATAAACAAAGATGTTTAAGTTTGACTTGTCAAAACAATCAACAGTCTTAAGAAGAGCCTCTATGACTTGGACAATGAGGACTCTGGAACTTGTGCCTACTTTGGAGTTCACCATAATGGGATTCCTGGTTCATGACTGTTTTTTATTTACACTACAAAACTAAATGTGCCATGGGGTGTTCCCTGACATTGCTGTTGTCTCAGGTTCATATAATTCAGTTGCTTCTTCTCCAAGCAGGGTGTGCACATACAAAGTGCCCACTTGGAATTGGTCCTGGACTGTGCTGCTGACAGCATCATGACCTGTAACTGTGTGGGGGAGGGGAGTGATAACTTTCTCTGCAGTAAATTGTATCAGGGATCATTCTTAATTTTTTTGGAAGTAATATGCTAGTAATAAATTCTAGTTCCTGGAAACATTCCCCAATACTCATTAATTTGCTAGTGTAGAAGAACCATTCTGTTCACAAGAACTATTTAATCTCTGTGGAGGAAGTTTTATCTTCCTTTTAAATGGAACTTTCATTCAATGTTTCACTTCTTGTAGCATGCAATATCAATTTCATTTTAGAATAAAACACATGATTGTTTTTCTACTAATAGGCAATACAGGATAAGGGGAAAATGTACAACCGTGTATGAAAAAGTACTTTGAGACTGAATAAAGTACTGCAAGATTTTGACAACTTTCACATAATGAGCAAGACCTAATTCTTTTATTCTACAAGTATTGCAACTAAATTAATAGAGCTATTTTAGTACATGATACTATTCAAAGTGAATGCAAGATGAAGATTTGTCTGATGATAAATAAATTTCAGGCAAATAGTATTTAGAGAAAAAAAAAATCAAAGGCAGTAGAAGTAGGTATTATTTTGTAATTAAATTGATAAAGTTTCAGCCAGACTTTTGTATGTATATATTAGATAGTTTGCACCTTCAGCAAGTTTGCAGATGATACAAAATTAGGATTATTGATGCACCACAGGGTTGTCTTACCATTCAGAAGAACCTTGACAGGCTGGAAAAATGTGCCAGGAGGAACCTCATAAAGTTCAACAAAGGCAAATGCCAAGTCCTGCACCCGGGAAGGAATAAACCCAGGCACCCCTATATGCTGCCTGAAGAGCATTAAGGACCTGGGATCCTGGTTGATACCATGTTAACCATGAGTCATCACTGCACCCTTGTAACAGTAAAGGCCAACAGCATATTGTGCTACATTAAGCAGTGTTATTGGCATGATCCTTGCTGTCTCCTGAGCCCTGGTGAGCCACATGTGGTTCCAGCATTGGCTCCTCAGAGCAAAATAGACAGGGACAAAGCAGAGTAAGTCAGTGAATACCAAGAAGAATGATTGTAACAAGATACATATTACTTTTCTTATTAAACTTCCCTTCTGTTCCATTTAGTTAAAGACATAATTTGCTATTCAAAATTGTTTGGTTGGGTTTCCCCCTAAAAATGAACTAAAAAAACCATATGCATTTATATGTGTGTGTGTATATATAATTTAGATCATGTCCTGGAACATATAGAATACATTCAACACAATGCTTTTGATACAGTATGCCTTTTAGTATGGTAATCATCGTCAAGATACTTACGAAGGATCATAGTCATTTCCTTCTAACACTGAGGCAAGGAAGTTTCGAGACAAGTTGAATTATTCTTAAAACTATTCCTTGTCACCTATGTCCTCACACATACTTGGAGATAGTTCATTTCTTTAACCAACATTGTTGGTTACAGCCATATGTACATTGTCAGTAAGAGTGCTACATTTTCTGCTTGGAGGTGATTTATGTGAAATTTGAGTTAGCTTATACTGCTCTTGTTCCGTCTAGAAATACCTAAGTAGTCATGTTCTGTAAGGTTAAAAGTACACCCTGGTTATGCTGCATCCTTCAGACCTTTTCTGATCATAGAGAGAATGCATATAGCCTGAACAGTATGTACAAAGGTAAACAACTGCTTTCATAGACGCACATTCATGGTTGTATAAACAACTCCGCACAGTACTTGGATACAAGATTGGTCAATCACATTGTCGTCTTACTATCATGCACCCAAACAATTATTTTAAGAATGAAAATGAGCAACTGCTGTAAGAAAAAATAAATACAGATTACTTCCTGGCCTCTGTAATTCCCTGAGGATCTCAAAAAAAAAAAAAAGGAAAGACGTGCTAGTCCTCCAGCTCCTTCAATAGGCATGAAAGATACATGAAAGTCTATCCTCACCTTCTGCAAGGTACTATAGGCCATGAAGACATCTGTTTGATTTTGCTGAAATCCTGTATCCAAATACCTTCAGTGCATGTCTCCAAATAAATTTGGTAGTCAAATGTTTTTCCACAGCAAAAACAAGATTGAATATAAATTTCTCAGCCTGTTATGTAGTTGCACTTAAAAGTTTCACAAAGTATCCATAACTAATAAAACCCTCTCCACTGTTCCACTAGAAACCTAATAATAAGAGAATCAGAGGTTAAGTGTCCTTCTGTACACCTACATGAAACTGGAAAGAACATCCATTATCCAGGAGGCCAGTGTGATATAACATACTCCTAAACACAGCATGAAAAATAATTATTTCACTGATTATTGTAAATGATGTCTTAAAAAAACATGCTTTCAGTTCTGCAGGTAATATGTTATCAGACTTCCTCAGGTCTCTAGGTGAAGGCTGTAGTGAACATTTCTGGTCAGAGAGATTCAGCCTGTAGTAATGAAAGTCTATGGCAGCAACTGAATACAGATAGTAACTTTGGGGCCTATACAAACAGGTGAAATTTATTGAACTTGACATATCTAATAACAGAAAACCTTGACTGTGGTTGTTGACCTTATACTTATTGAAATCCTTAACGAAATAAGCTTTCCTTTGGTGGTTCTTATTTTATCTTTATCACCTTAAATACAAAGTATTGAAGCAGGGAAAACCAGCAAGGATTCATATTAAAGAGGCTAGATGAATGAAGTCAAGAGAGCATAGGGAAAAAGTAATGTCTTCTGCATTAGGGTTTGTCTACAAGAGACTAAGAGCACAAAAATAATATTAACTTACAGTGCACAAAGTGCTTTGTACATCCTCCACATGTATACACTTGTGGTGCATCTTAAGGCAGAGAAAGCTTCCTGAAGAAAAAAGTAGGTGTTAAAGATCCCTCTGTTCTTCCTAACTCTGTAATTCATTCTCTATTCAACTACAGGTCATTTTATATCTTTCTAGGCATGTCCCCAGCACCACCATATTTGAAAAAAACTTAAAAAACCCAAATCTGTGGAGATCAGGAACTTGTTCCAGAACTTGTCTCCATATTCTACCATTCTATTGAATGCTTTTTCTCATTGCGATAGTAGCCCATGTTTGAATATTGTAATCCACAGATCCCCCCAAATTTATCATGAGTTTGTGACTCTCTTCAAACACTACTCTTGCAAACATTGACAATAGCTTAGATTTATCAGGTTTTTGCTTCAGTTTCTTCGTCTGAAATCTGTAAGACTAGATCTTCAGGTATTACTCACACCATAACTCTTGCTTTAATACTTTCTTTCAACTCAATTCTACTACATACAAAAATACAGGTATGCATAAGTGGATTCCAGAGCATAAGTGGTCCTTCTTTTGCCAGCTACTGTCCATCAGATTTTCCTATGATACTTAATTTGCATTAGGAGAACCAGGAAAAAAAAAATAAATAATGCAACCATGTTTCCTTCTCTGCAGTCCAAGTCTGGTTTCATTCGGGTTTGAGCTTTTTCATTTTTCTGTGGTATTAGGGAATCCTCTGCATGCTTAGCAGAGCTTTGGCATTTCAAATAACAGTTATGACATTGTAGCTATTAGAAATAGAGAGAAGGGATGACAACCAGAATAATTTCCTCTTTTCCAGGGACTTTGGAACAGTCAGTAACATTACCATAGTACTCCAGTTCTCACCTCTAGTTTTGAAACAACAGGGAAAAAAATTAAACAAAAATCTAAACATAGTATGTTCATGTCTATCACCTCAATGGAGCAATAATTAGAACTCATCATCATGACCTATGGGCAGGGGTTAAGGAAAAGTTCAGACTATGTACTGGGTGCATTTACTCTTTTCAAGTCAATGTAACAATCACAACTTCCTTTCCGAAAAGCCGTAAGGGAATCCTCTGTAAGGACATTGGCAAGAAAATGAAATTAAATTATACTGCTAAAATATTTAGTAAGGCATCCTCATGATTCATGAAATGTTGAATGCTTATGCCACTGTATCTATGGCTAAACCCAGAAAACTATTTCCAGAATTATATTCATCTAAGTTGTGGGTTTGTGTGGCAAGGTTCCTGTGGAGAAGGGGGGGGCTTCAGGTGTGGATTCTGCAAGAAGTAGCTACAAGCTTCCCCTAGGCCTGACAGAGCAAATACCAGCTGGACTCGAGGCTGGACCCGCCACTGATCAAGGCTGAGCCCATCAGCAACGGTCACAGTGCCTCTGGGAATCATATTTGAGAGAGAAAAAAGTGCAAACAGCCACTTTTTTCCACCAGAGAAAGGAGTGAGAAGATGTAAGCAACTCTGCAGACACCAAGGTCAGTGAAGATGGTAGGGAGGAGGCATTTCAGGCATTGGAGAGAGAGATTCCCCTGCAGCACAGCCTGTGGATATGGCCATGGTGAAGCAAGTTTTTCCCCTGCAGCCCATGGAAAATGACGGAGAGTAAAGAACCCACGTGCAGCCTGGTGGAGGACCCCATGCTGGAGTGGGTGGAGGCATATGTAAGATGCTGTGATATGCATTGGAGCAAGCTCCTAGCAGGACCTGCACCCTGTGGAGAGACTGACCCATGTCAGATCAAGTTTGCTGGAGGGACTTGTGACTCTGTGGAGGACCAGGTTGGAGCAGTCTGGGCCTGAGAGACTCAGAGACATTCCATGAGTTATGACTGCACCTTGTAGCAGTGACCTACACTGGGGCAGCTGGGGAAGAGCTGAGGCCCAGTGGGAAAGGACTCATGTTGGAGAAGCTCGTGGAGGACTGTCTCCTGTGTATGGGCGGAACCCCACGCTGGAGCAAGGGAAGGACTATCTTGCAATAGGGGGAAAAGAATATTGTCTTATGTAATGAGAAAACCCCCTAACTAGGTATTTTTTAAAAGACAAAATACTGACAATTCTCTGTAGTTCATTAAAGGTCATAATGATGTTGCTAGAAGCAATGTGGTTTTGTTAGCATGGTTAGCATTTGTTAGCACTTCGTTTTAAGAACTTCTCTCTCCATTTCCTATGGTATATGTCTCATTGATGAGAAAAGGAGCCAGACTGACACTGAATTCTTTGGAATTTCTATCCCGTGGAGTTATCGATATGTATTGTGACTCAGCACACAATATATTATATTACAGGTACAGTGGGAAGGATTCAGTTTCACTATAAAACTATTGTCATACCAGGAGCTTGCAGACACAGTTCATACTTGTATTACTTTAAAACTACAAATGCTACTAGTTTGGGTGAAGTATTGAACAGAGCCTGGAAAACTTAATTTCTTGACTAACAGTGAAATAATTAGGTCCTGTTCGTCTTTCTTGCATATTTTCTTCCTCTATTTTGTTTATACTGTATGCTTTCCCACTATTTTATTCCTTCAGAATTTTGTTTTTCTTATGACACCAGAGCAAGTGGAAATGATTTCAGCATTATTGCAGTCAGTGAGCATTAGTTCCTTCTTTGTTGCAAGGTTGCAGGATATTCGTTGAGTCCAGTGCCTAGGATGTTGTTCCTTCATGGGATTCTGAAAAAATGCAAGTAATAAACTCATCGTTACTACAGCCACACACACAAAAACATATACACATACAATTTAATTAAACAGAAAGATGTCTGTTCCATGTTGATAATTGAAAATAGACTACCATTTTCCATATTAACTCCGCTTAACATCAGGTTCCAAAGAACATATGAGATTATGCTATAGAATGTTTCATTCGGAGATTTCAAGACCATCAGAATGATGGTAGTATTTCTTTTAATCAAGCTGATACAAGAGAACAGGACAGGAATTCAGCCTATCACATTCACATCATCATTCTGAAAGAAGCTGCTATACTGGTGAAACGTCTGTAGTTCTCCAGAAGAAAGATAATGAAAACATAAACTTCAAAGACTCTCATATAAAAATAATTTTGCATCTTTGTGATACATTCACTGAGATAAGCTATGGAAACATTGTGGGTTTGATTCATTTTTCTTTTTGAGACATAATAAAATGGATCTTGGCAACTTCTGTATCTTTTTAGTATGCTGGGGTTTGTTTATTTGTTTCTAAGAACTTCCGGACAAAAAAAAAATTAAATTACTCTGAAGTGTAAGTGGCATAATAAAGGCTTGTAAGTAGTTATCATATTCTTTCAGGGGTATGGGTAATTTGTATACTTTGGTTTTGGGGTAGGTTTTTTTGTTATACAGTGAATTATAAAAAGTACTCTAAATAAATCAATATTTTGTAACTATGTCTTCCATCTATTTATCTTGAACATGTACATAAAAGGAATAAAGAAAGGAAAAGGAAAAAGGGGAAAAAGAAAAAGAAAGAAAGAAAATAAAAATATAAAAAGAAAAACTGAAAATAAAAATTAATTAAAATTTTAAAAGGGCAAAGGAAAATAAAAAGAAACCATGGGAAAAAAAGAAGAAAGAAAAGAAAAAAGAAAAAAAATCCAGGAGTAATTAATTAAATGGACTCGGCCTTCTCTTTGCTATTCATATTTATAGAAAAAGTACAGCTTTATATTATCCTTTACTCTGTCTTTCCTCCACTGATATTTCCCAGACCATATTCTGCTGTCTCATCAGACCACTAAAATTCTTCACGATTTGTCAGCATATAGCTCAGAAACTGTTCTTTGTATCTGTGTCCGCATCCTGATGTGCTCTGTCTGAATAAAAAGAGATCACCTAAACCTGTCAGCTGACAACTTGAGAGAAGATCAGGTGGAAATACATACTTTAAAGGCAATAATTTGAGAAACTGTTAGTACAGCTGTATCAGGGAACATCTTGACAATTAAACTTGAGAAAGTTATAGCTTACAGCTATACAGTTATCATTTATGAACAGTTCTGTTTAATATTTCAGCAGTTCAGATTTTCACGAAATTATCACGAAAATAGAATGAGTCCTTTGAGAATAGTTGGTCTATTCAGTATCATGCATTGCTTTTTTCTTTGTCTTGCATAAACTCCAACCCTGGCAGCCTTGAAGCACCCAGTCTATCAATCAAAACCTGCTTACCTGCAAGATTGGGTAGGTAAAAATGTAAAGAGAAAATGATACAGTGGAAGTTTATTTAGAAAGTGGCAAATAAAATTGCAAAACACTGACTGAAAGATTAAAAATGCATGACATATAGTTTTACTGACTGAAGAAAATAAAAAATCCTGAACTTCATCATTTTTACCTATCCATTTTTCATGTTTTATCATTCAGCTGTCCAAATTGTTCATCGTAACTAAAATGTTCCAATATTATAATCTTATAAAACCCCTTAAAATTGTTTACAAACGCAACTTGACCTGAGCAAAGATTATTCATTACTTTCTATTTCTTCATGGACATGTTTTTATTTGTGGGGATTTTTTTTAATGTAAATAAGATTTAAAATTATTTTTGTTAATTATTTTCTAATGTAGCATTACTTACTACTTGCAGTTTTTGATTGGCCAGATATAACAGTTGGTCTTAGTTCAACTTTTTTTTTTTTTTACTCAGAGAATAATAATGCAGAAGGAATAATTTAAGAACACTTGTGAACTATGAGAAGAAAGATTGCCTTTGTGAATATTCTGTCTCATAAATATTTTCATAGACAAACAAGCTATCATCTAAAATCTGAATAAAGCGATTTTACTTCTCTGAGGGTTTATAACCTAGAGCAGTTTTGGTATTTTTCTTTAACATATAGCACTTTTTATGCCTTTGTTTAAAATGCAAGTTTTCATCTTCTTTTATCTAGTTTTTTATGAGTAAACAGCAGACTGTTGTAAGCACTTAAACAAATATTGAGTATTGTAATACCAACCTTTAGCTATTAACAAATTCCCAGATCACAATTTTAGGCATCAAAGCAAACTAAGCAATGCATGAATGAGTAGAAGTTATATCTTAGATTTTCCAAAGACATACTGTACTGCTAAAAGAGAAGAAACCGGTTGATAGCTGTTTTATTCTCACTAGAATTTGGGACTGTTATTCTGGTCAATGAGGATATTTTTGCCATTTACATGTCTGCCTTAAATGACATTCAGTGAAATGTCTGAGTTTACAATGATGGTGTTCCATTGTGGAAATACTGAGTTGGCCAAAAGACTATTGTTCATGTCATTTATATTCCTTGCATTGAAACAGTATTATTATATATCTTTAAGCAGTATTTTTCCAACTCTTTTTCATTCCTTCCAATTTTTGAGGCCTTTCTTGAGAGTTAAGTAGTACTATTCTGGCCTAGTTAAGAGTGCTGTTAAGACCTATGAATAATTTTATGTTTTCTCCTATATCAAAGTACTTCCATCAGCATTTTTCATCAATTAGAACAGATGGATGGAACCCAACATTTTTTTATGTGGGACTTGTTCTTTTGTCGGCCAAACAATGTTCTTTGCACTATATAAAGTGGGACAAATACAGTAGGAAGAACAGTCCCAACACAGATAATGTAATGCGGAGCACATGCCTGTTGGGCAATAAAAGGTTAAATCCCCTCCATCACAGGAGAGAACGTAACTTCATATCCCATGTCCCCGTTGGGTAGCTAAAAATCTTTACTAAGAAGAATAACTGCTTCTTTAACTGACAGTATGGGGTTTGTTTTTTCCTCAGTTTGTGGGGTTTTTTGGGGGGGCTGGGGGGGTGGTGCAGGTCTATTTATTTATTTATTTATTTGGCTTACTTTTTCCCCTCACGAGCCTAATTTTGTGATACATATGGTAAAAATGCCTGCCAGCCTGGGACCTGAGGTTAACTGGGAAGTGCCTAGCTTGTAGATCTTAAGGAAATCATGTGCTAAGTGCTCAGCCCATAGGCAGCTGTAATCATGACAAAGTACAGATCTTCAGGTATCTGGAAACCTTTATGAGTGAAAAGTCATAGCAAACATACTGTAGTTTCCTGAAACACCAGATGGCACTTCATCCTGTTTTTGATCATGTAAATATTTGGGAAGTTAGACAAAATGAAGGGAAATAAATCCTCTTATCGATTTGGAAGAGGTCATCTTTTGCAGACTGTGAATTTTTTGATTTTGATATTGTATTTGACCAAAATGAATCAAAGAAAAAAGAAAACATAGAAGTGTTTCTATTCGTGTTAGATTTTCCACCTGAAATTCAGATCAAGGAATGTTAGCCTGGAGTAGCTTTATTCTTGTATCTGCAAGTTATTGAAAGTTAAAAAATCAGCTCCTCCAAACCTATTCAGAGTTGGCCTTTGATACTTGAAGCCTGTTTTCTCTTATGGATTCTGAGAATAGAAGATATTTTTAAGAGCTAAATAAAGAGCTTAGAATCATAATAGATACTGAAACACAATTTAAAGTATGCATGACTACTGTTCATGCAGATGCATATTTTTTCACAAATGACAACCTATATATATGACATTATATTACATCAGTTCTCTATGTCTTAATATTGTCTGCATAAGGTTTGGCAACTTGACAACAAATATTGAGATTTAGACCCTTTCAAACTAGCACAATCCCTTCAGCAAACCGTATACACCTATATTTAAATATTTTTCAGCCTCTCTGCATACCTACCTTTGCAGTAAAGACATGTAGTAAAATAATATTATATGTATAACTTTCTTTTCAACGTTTTATAACTTGACAAAGGAGTGGATAGGGAAAGCAAGGGATGTAAAGAATTTTCAGATCAATGAAGAACAATAAGCTGTACCTTCAACAAGGTATATATAGCAAGGTATGTATAACTTTACCCATAGATTATATAGATGTATATATGTATCAATCACAATGGAATAACAACCGTTCTAAAATTAGCACCTAATCAATCATAGCTCCAGGATGGAGTGTTACAAGTTTTTTTCTAACAAAATCAGGTTTAGCAAGAAAGGACTGTCGCAACTTAGAGAATTATTGGAGTAACTGAAAGTCAGACCTGCTGCTCCTATGACTTATTGCAAGTATATTTTAGTACTTGTAAAATCTTAATTGAATTTCAACTGTGTTTGAATTCCTTTCCAATGTGTATTATTTGCCTTGATTTTAGGCAGCATATCTATTCCAGAAAACCTGATCTCTTAAATAATTGCCCTTATTTTATTTGTAGCTGACAAATCTTTTCTCACACCTCACTTGTATGAAGTTGACATCACACTCTGAATGAAACAGGTGTCAAATCATGGCATTGTAGGGGTTGGAAGGGACCCTGAGAGATCATTGGATCCAACCCCCTGCCAAAGCAGGCTCCCTAGGACATATCACTCAGATAGGCGTCCGGACGGGTCTTGAATATCTCCAGAGAAGGAGACTCCACCACCTCCCTGGGCAGCCTATTCCACTGCTCTGTCACCCTCACTGTGAAAAAACTCTTCCGCATGTTGGTGCGGAACTACCTATGCTCCAACTTGCAGCCACTGCCCCTTGTCCTATCCCCACAAACCACTGAAAAGGGGCTGGCTAATTCCCCCTGCATCCCCTACTTCAGATAATTATAGACTTTAATTAGGTCCCCTCCTAGTCTTCTCTTCTCAAGGCTGAAGAGTCCCAACTTACTCAACCTATCCTCATAGGGGAGATGCTTCAGGCCCCTAATCATCTCTGTAGCCCTTCTCTGGACTCTCTCCAGAAGGTCCCTGTCCTTTTTATATCAGGGAGCCCAGAACTGGACACAATGCTCCAGGTGGGGCCTGACCAGGGCAGAGAAGAGGGGGAGGATCACCTCCTTTGACTTGCTGGCTACACTCCTCCAGATGCACCCCAGGATCCCATTGGCTTTCTTAGCCACCAGGGCACGCTGCTGGCTCATGGCCAACCTGTCATCTACCAGGACCCCCAGGTCCTTCTCCATAGTGCTCTTCTCCAGCAGGTCATCCCCCAGCCTGTACTGATGCAATAGGTTGTTCCTCCCCAGGTGCAAGACTTTACAGTTGCTTTTGTTGAATTTCATCTGGTTTCTCCCTGCCCAGCTCTCCAGCCTGTCCAGGTCTTGCTGGATGGCAGCGCAGTGTTCCTGCATGTCAGCCACTCCTCCCAGCTTTGTATCATCGGTGTACTTGCTGAGGGGGGATGCTCTTCCCTCATCAAGGTCGTCAATGAAGATATTAAACAGGACTGGACCCAACACCGAGCCCTGGGGAACACTGCTAGTCACAGGCCTCCAGTCAGATTCTACTCCACTGATCACGACCCTCTGGGCTCAGTCCGACAGCCAATTCTCAACCCACCTCACTGTCTACTCATCTATCCCATGCTTTCTCAGCTTTGCTATCAGGGTGTCATGGGAGACAGTATCAAAGACCCTAATTTTTGTTTTTACTTCACACAATTTTCACTCATAAAAGTGAAAAGGAAAATTAATTTCACCAAATTTGCTTTGAAAGAGAGTCCTTGATCTAAGGATAACATATGGCATATTCCTAACTTGAAATATGTAATTTCCACTGACAAATTTTGTATTCGCTAAAGTGCAGTGTTGATTCAAAATCATTGTTTTTAAGACCATAATCTTTTAAAGCACAATAGTGTGCTTTAATAATAATCTTTTAAAGTATCTAATGTTACCTGAGCTTATGGGTGTGGAGTAACTGTAGATGGACGTACCACCTTAAAGCTGGAACTGTATTACACTAGTCCTTTTAGCATAGTAGACATATAATTCATAGGCAAGCAAATTAAGTAGGACAACATCACCACCCTCTCGGACAGGATGGATTTAAGTATCCTTTCGTGACTCATTCTATCCTATTTCATAATAAACTTTTACATAATCCTTTCTTTGAATGTGCCATTAATGGAGGATGACAGAAGGTAGGTGGTGAGAATGACTAGATGAGTACTCAGCACCAGATTGGTATTACATTAATATGAAGTACCATTTCCTTATCATCAAAGAAAGACATTTGCTTGGATATCCATAACCACAAAGTTTTATTTTTACTAGAATCTCACATTAAAATAACTCTATACCCTGGTATTTTATTTCTTTAAACTGCTATTTATTTATTTATTTAGTGTTGGCAGAGATTCAAACAGAAAAATTATGTTTTCTCACCAAAGGTACTGTAAAAAGTAAATTCCTATGTCCTGCACAGGACACAGAGTAATCTGTACCCTGCCTTCTCTTTGCTCCAAACACCCAACCACGAAAAAAAAAAACACAACATCAATGCTGATCTTGTATCAGTTACATTAAATGAACAGATTAATTAGTTGCACCAGCCACTGCTACCTGTGAGGTAGACACCAATCTTCAACATTTCAGTTTTCTGAGGTTCATGTCTATACCATATAGGTTTTTAAACCTTTTATTGCTGTCCTTTATTCTCTTCAGTGTCCCTTCCTTTCCTAGTCTTCTGAATAGAATAGGTGGGTAACTTTCATTCTGGTTCTGCATATCTGCTTAGTATACTTTCAGCACAACTGATATGTGGCACACTTAGATTGCAATCTAATTGTTATCTCCAAGGAAACTGGCTAGTAGCCTGGTTGTATTTATGTTCCTGGAATGGAGAAAAAGGGATAGAGAATGAAGTTTTAGGGTTTGTCTCTTCTTTTGTCTGGCACGGGTGTGTGGAGAAAGGGAGAAGGAGAGAGGCATGAAAGCAAGGGGGAGAGGTATGGAGAGAACGAAGCGGGAAGGAAAGATGGAAGGGAAGGAGACAGTCAAGGATTTTCCAGTGATAGTAATGAAAAAATGTGGGGTTTTTTAATTTGAATTCATTTATGAATTAACTTATCTTTGAAAAATCTCGGTGTTCAAAACATAAGCTTCCACTGGCTTGTGTCATTCCTACTAACACTAACAAATTTTGATGAGTGAATTTAGAAAAGTAGCCTTACAAATGCTTAGCTATTATTCAGGATAAGCAGTTGAACAGTGTTTCTTCTGTTTCTTAAATCATTAAATTGGCCAGCAGAACTTGGAATGAGTTTGCAGCAATGGAATCTCAGGTCTTGCTCTTACTGTGCAAGTGACATTACAACCAAATGGGAGTTTATATTCTGCTTTGGAATATACTGAATTATGACAGTTCCAGGGATAAAGGGATCAATATCTGCATGGCTAATTTCTCTTTGCATGAGAAGGGTCTGCTGGATGAAGCTCTTACACAACTTCTGACATTTTGAAATCCATCACCATGTGGTCATGATCCCTCATGTGTCTATGTCCAGACTAAGATGTTAATTAGTCAGCAAATATAAACTTCACAGTGAGTCATTCTGCAAACTACAGTAATATGTTCCTTATATATTGGTTCTTTGAATTCAGACTATTACAGTGAGAAGGATAGAACAAAAAGACATGATGTTTATCAAAGACGGGAAAAAATAGACCTCAGATTTTCTCAGGGAGAAGATATATCCTATTGTGAATAGACGCAAATGCTTAAAGTACCAAACTTCACACCATAAGGTTGGATGTTGTTTCAGCAAGACAGAATTCATAGAGGATCCATCACCCATCTCTTTAAATTGAAAAAGCCTTTGTATTTTTAAATATAGTTAATCATTTTCAACTATCAAATTGAAATGCATGGAAATATAAATTGTGCTTTCTCCATTTTTTTCTCAGTTCTTGTGCACTGTATATTTTCCTTTTAATAGTGCGAATGTTTTTTTATATAAAATACCAATGTTCTTTTTATTTACCTCTTTGTATTACAGCTTTTACTTGTCTAACCCTCAAGTCTACTCCAAATATAAAGGCCAAAATTAGAGGGACATTAATTATCTGTTTCAGCTTTAATGTAAAAAGAGATAATTATGATAGCAGCAGCTGAGGCTTTAGGAAACTGAAATATCCCGAAACTTAACATAAATCAGAAAAAAGTTTTAAATGAAAGTATTCAATTTTCTTTCAGTGGATTCACTTGCTCAGCCTTTTGTACTGCTGATAGGAACAGTGACATGGAAACTTGTCCTGGTTTCAGCTAAGAAGGAGCTAATTTACCTTATAGCAGTGAGCCATGTTTGGCCAATGAGAATATTCCACACCAATTACGTCATGTTCTGTATAAAGGAGAAAAAGTGTGCCAAAAGCGCGGGTCTGGCAGGCGCAGCTCAGGGGGAGGCGCGGCTTCTCGGCGGTGGCTGGATTCTGAGTCGGCTCTGCGCGGCACAGCCCAAATTGTGTAGTGCGGTGAGAGGTTGCATTGTGTATCACCAGTTTTGTGTACCCTGTCTTCTAAAGTAGTGTTATCACTGTTGTTCTTTGTGGTTTTTTTCTGCTTTTTTAGTAAACTATCCTTATCCCAACCCACGGGGGGTTCTTTTTTTTTTTTCTTTCCCCCATGGCTTTTCCGCTCGCACCCTCCTCCTTTCTCTTAAAGGAACAGGTGACTGTGTGGGACCCAGTTCTCAGCTGAGGTTAAACCACCACAAGACTGAAGTGGCATTGAGTTTGTTTTGCTTGCTTAATTTGTAGAAGGTTCACCAGACATGAGTACAAATCAGATATTTACAATGAAACCAGGTAAAACCCCACCTCTTCAAGGCTTTAACTTAGTATGAAAATGCGTCACATATTCCCTTTATTGTCACATATTCCCTTTATTAATATTCAGCGCACTGCTTTTTGTGGCAGCTGGAACCTGGGTCAAATGCAAGGTCTCATTACCAAGGAGATAGCAGCTTTGGTTTTATGATACCCTTTATTCTGTGTTTGATGCAAACTTGCTGAGCACATAATGGTTCCAAATTGTCTAGGCTTATCTGCATTCCATTTTTTCTTAATTCGATGGTGACATTAAACTTCAAGAAGCTATCACCTGAAAGCTGACAGTTGCATTTACAGTGTATCAAACATCAAAGAGCTGATGCAGCATCTTTCACTGGAAGCTTTGCAACTCTGATTATGAAAAAATTTTAAAAGTAAACTTTCATTAAAGTAGAATGTGGTACTATAAAAGCAAAATTACTGCATGAACATTTGGGAATGTGCACACATGGAAAATGGAATTTGCAATGTCTTTCTTAGCAATTTTGAAGGTACAGGCTGGGCACAGAAGATCTAGAAGAAATGCTTTGATAAGATTTACATCGGAAGTAGATGAAAAGTCACCCATTTACACCAGTTAATGTAGGGTTTTTTCTACAATATATATTTCATACAACTCTAATAAAGTTATTTTATTGTAAAAAGTGAGGTCAAATTCCAGATTTGTCATCAATCTCATGCTGACACCTTATGCTGTGTGATGAGAAGATCGTTTTTGGTTTTAAATTCCTTGTTTACAATAAAATAACTCTTATTCTCCAAGCAAATTGGAAAAGAAAAATTTAATGCTTTATTTTAGAAATCTTACCTGAAGTACATGGCATTCACAGCATTTCCAAATGCTTATTGATTGAGACAATTCACGGAGTATTACTTCATCAGTACATTAATCATTGTGATAATCTTGTTTAATGTATACTTAATTTCCCCAGTGTAATCAACAACAGAAAGACAAGACTTTCCCACACATTTGAAGATTAAATGATTTAGTGCAGAGAAAGACTGATTTATTTGTCCATAAATCACTACAATAGACAGAGTTCAGTACCAGTGAGTTTTCCTAACAGTACTACTGTAAGTCTTTGGGATATATCTCTATAGGTAGTGGCACATATTGGCAAAAGGAATGTCTGTTCTTCTGTTTTGTCCTACTTTGAATGAAGGATTTAAGGTAAACACATCTTTTAAACATATTTTAATCTATGTTGTTATTGGTGAAATTCTGACTCATTGAAATCAGTAGCAAAATATACATTTATTTAAATGAAGTTAGTTTTTCAGGCTTTTAAAATAAATAAAAAATTTTAAAAGTGGATATTTTTCACATCAGTTGCATAGTCAGAGTAGATACTGGTGCAGGTGGAGTGGCCATTCTGTCAACTTTCTTTCATTTCCACAGACAGATCCTGTGTAACTGTGCAGCTAGGGGTACACAAATATAGCGCTGCAAGGAGAAAGTACTTGATATTGATAACTACTGTGGATTTCACCAAACTGTCAAGTACTGCTAAATTTTAAAAGGTCCTGAAAATATTCTGGAGTGTGTGCAAGGCAAGCCCTTACTGCATTTTTTGTAAGTGTAATGGTCAGTTTATCTTAGTGTTCACTCTTTGAAATCATACTATATTAGGTAAATACCCAAAATTACAATAAAATTCACATCTTACATACTTTCAAGGGATGATACGTAAAAAGAAGATATGTAGAGAGGAGATACTGATACTTTATCCATTTTCTCATCCGTTCTTTCTATCTGGGCGCTCCAGTAAAACGCTCACTTTTTTTTTGCTGTATATGCTCCAATTGTCTTGCACATCTTGGATTCAGATATATTTCATAGGCTGATTTAAAGACCATTAGTTTTACAAGGTAACTGTTGTTGATGAGTTTATTATTAGAATGTTTTCATTTATTTTAGTTTTATTAAATCACTTTATCCCTATGACTGGATGACTAAAATAGGCTAGCTTAGAAAAGCTGACAGGTAGCCTTTAAGATTGCTTTCACCTATGATGACTTAAATGGGTGTTTTCTGTGTTTCAGATTCCCCTTCTTATTCTTGCTCCTTAAGGATGTCACTGAAGCCGACCTATTGGTGTGCCTTGGAATGGGGAGCCCATCCTTCAATGCATTTTTTATTTTGCTGAAGGTAAAAGCAATGAAAGCAAGGCTGAAATCTGATCAAAATTATAATAAATAAATGTTGCTGCTTTTAACCACAACTTTCTGGCTTGTCCAGAAGCTCACTTTTTCATCATTACCAACTTTTCTTATTCCATCAAGCTGTGGTGAGCTTTGTTACTTTCACTAAGTGTGATGCTTTGTTATTCACTTAAAGCTTCTGAAAAAAAACACCCCACAAGATACTGAATTATTCCAAGCAAGTAAATCTGTTCTGTTGAGCTGTAGAGCCGTTGTGACAGTACTGAAGTTTAACATCCAGGATCTTCAACAGTTGTTTTGAAAACATGGTTGAATGGCAGGGAAGCAAGTTGAAGTGCAGTAATTTAGACCTACTGTGATAAATTAACTAAAAAATCCCCTAGTATTAAACCTGAGGTGCTCAGTCTTGGTTTACTGTTTAAATGTTGTGGTCCAGATTTCAACCTTTCAGTGTCCTGCTGTCTTTATACACAGCAGTATACAAAAAGGTGCTCTGGAAATACATCATCTGACCACTATAGACTTTCACTAGAGTAGGGAAGTGATCCTTCCCCTGTACTCAGCACTGGTGAGGGTGTGCCTGGAGTACAGTGTTCAGTTTTGGACCCCTCACTACAAGGACATTGAGATCCTTGAGCATGTCCAGAGAAGGGCTACAAGGCTGGTGAAGGATTTAGAAGACAAATCTTATAAGGAGCAGCTGAGGGAGCTGTGGTTGTTTAGTCTAGAGAAAAGGAAACCGAGGGGAAACCCCATTGCTCTCTAGAGCTACCGAAAAGGTAGTTGTAGTGAGGTGGGAATTGGTCTTTTCTCACTGGTAGCTAGTGACAAGACAAGGGGAAATGGTCTTAAATTGCATCAGAGGAAGTCTAGGTTGAATATTTGGAAAAATTTCTTAACTGAAAGGGTTGTTAGATATTGGAACAGTCTGCCCAGGAAGGTGACGGAGTCACCATCCCTGGAGATGTTTAAAAGAAGAGTAGATGTTGTACTTGGTGATATGGTGTTGGACCTCGTAGGGCTGGATAGATGGTTGGACTCAATGATCTTTAAGGTCTTTCCCAACTGTAGGCATTCTATGATTCTTTTCTAAGACCTGCTGGCTGGTTTACTTGAAGACCCATGGAACTGCTGATCAGTACCAATCAGCGCCAATCAATGTGCTATGACAGCTCACTTATATTAGCAGCTGGTTGAACAAGATCTATCTGAACAAGAATTACCATTGATTCTGATCCAAATGAGAATTATTTTTAATGTCACTTATCTTACATGTAGTCAAACACACTGCCATTATAAGCCAACAGATCATGTTGCTTACTGTTTAGTCATGGAACCTTCCTTTGCCTTTCATATTAGAGCTCTCTGCCTTTATGACATATGATATATCTGTTAAATGTCTGGGGATGTTTCACTTCACACTTCTGATTCATTCACACTGTAGGTCTCTACTGAAGATTTTGCTTATGTGCAGGGTACTACTCAAACAGTTTTTGTTATTACCACCAAGAAAGCTTCCCGCAAAAGTTTCTTAGGTCTTAATGGTGACTGCTTTTGCAGGAGTGAGAGAGAGCAGGGTTCTCAAAAGTTTATTTCCACATTAAATGAAGTGCATTAATCATAACCCTTCAAATGTTAAGCTGAAGAACACTGTCAGTACAAGCAGATCTAAGACCTGCCTATGACTGAAAGGGGCATTTCCATCCTTTCATCCCTGACAGATGTTTTTAGTTTCTGAGTGTCCTCCAAAGCAGATTTCAAGATGTAGGATTGGCTCAATGAAATTGCTGGGGAAAAAAAAATACAAAGAAAACTATTTGTTTTCAAATTTGCAGTCCATCAGACTCTTCTGATTGCTGGCTGAGTACTAAAATTAGTGCTGCAGAACCAATGGGTAAAGGGGGAAGGTCAACTGCTTTTGCTCAGGACTTGCAGCAAATTTAAGCCAAATGTAAGCCAGAGAAAACAATATTCACACTATCTGGAAAAGTGTCCAGAAACAATTACACCTATGCAGCAAGAGGGTGATGTAGGGCACTGCAAGATGATTTAGTATGCTCTGCTCAGGTGGGGGGACTTCCTAAGCCAAATGTGTCATGGAGGGAGGGTATACACGGCACAGACTCTTACTTCTCCCACTTTCTATATACCCTGGGCAGCCGTCCTACTGCAGTCCCAGTTCTGCAGCTGGGAGATACCCTGCTCTGTCTGCAGCATGAGAGCTGAAGGGTTGCTGTGTGGTAGTCCCCAGGTCTGGCACACTTCTTTGCGGTCAGTGACCTTTCTGAACTTCCTACCCTGCCTCATCTCAGAATAAGGTGCTTAAGGAAGATGTACTATTGAAAGTGTTCACACACACACACAGCTTATTTGGGTGGAAATGGAGAAGGGGCTGTTCATGGGAACAGCTCATCTGGCAGATGGGATGGGAAAGGGTGGTTACTTTCACTAGGGAGGTGGGAAAGTTCATCTGGCAGTGATGTGGCATGGCTCCTCTCTGCTTCATTCAGCACAGCTGCAGCTGGAAGAGGATGTCTTTCTCCACCCATTGTACTTGAAATCAGAGGTAGACTAAATTTGAATCTAATAAGTAGTTTGAGTAGTCTCACAGGATGAATTTTGGGCCTGATGAAGCATGAGTAATATTCCCTGAAGGAGGTCAGAAATACTGCTATCAGTGCTTGCTTCATGGGAATTATATGGGAGAGACAAGTTCAGGAGCCTTGGTTAAAGAACTTTCACATGTCAGTATTTTCCTTGTTGCATACCTCAGCTGAGTGAAGAAGGCGAGTCCATTGCTTTACGTGGACTTCTACAGTGCCAAAAATAATGAAAAACACCTGATACACAATAAAAAATTTCCAGCATGTTCTCTTACTACTTTTATCCTCTATTATTGAGAAATGGGTTCATACAAGGATAGACGAAATATATAAAGATGACTCTGATTACAACTCAAATATTTCTTACGTCTCTCATTTTCTCTTCAATACAGGAAGGTTAGCTTTAGCTTTAAGCATAATACTATTTGTATTAAAAACTAAATAATTTCATATTCTATTTAGTATTAAGCTAAAGAGAAATTTATGATTCCAAATAAGTCTAAGAAAACATTTTTAAGGTGGGGTTTTTTTTGACAGTGCAGTGTGGAGTTTTTTTTGACAGTGCAGTGTGGAGTTTTAAATAAACCTTTCTGGACTATATTTAACTCAATTAAATGCAATAATATAATAATATATTTAACTTCATTGAACTTCATTAACATTTATCAAAATATTATATATTTTCATTTTTGCTCATACTCGTTCCTTTTCCTGTCATCATTAAATGCTATGTTGCTCTTGTTAATGCTGCCAAAAGAGAGGCATAAGATTGGAAAGAACAACACTTAATCCAGATCAGGTACAGGCAGCATAATCACAGAATCACAGAGTTGTAGGGGTTGGAAGGGACCTCGAAAGATCGAGTCCAAACCCCCTGCCAAAGCAGGCTCCCTAGCTCATGCTACACAGATAGGCGTCCAGATGAGTCTTGAATATCTGTGGCTTTAGCATCTGTGGTATTCAGTATTCTCAGCTGGTCAGCCATCTAAATATTTAAAAAAGGTCAGCTTTCACTGTGAGACAAGAGTGGGTATGGTCTGTCTGGCACAGCCTTAGGCAGAAGTCTAGCTACCAGGGGCCGGGGCTGGGAATCCCCGATCATAAATGTTTTTAAATATTTTCTGAAGGGCTTAGTAATGCTGTGTTATGTTTGGTGTTTATTTTTACTCAGATTCTGGTCTTTCTCTTTCATGAGGTAAATCCACTTGCATTTTCCTCTAGCAGGAAAGAAGAACAGAAAGCAAGGAAAACTAATCTGTGATAGTATATTTCATACTGTGATAGCACAAAAGACTTGAATTATGAAAAATTTATCTTGCCTTAAATGTAATAGCCATAAATCACTATCAGGCTTTTGGAAAACCTGATATATTACAAAAAGATTAAAAAACCCTTAAATCTTCTTCAGCCCTCCTTTTTATTATGTCATTTTTTCCCTAATTGCACTATTTCTTTTCAATAACAATCACACTGATAGGAAATGCACAATAAAGGAAAAAAAAAAATATAACAGATATTTTACTCTGCCCTTGCTGTAAAAGAGGTAAATCTTTATGTACAGAGAATTGCCAACATGGGCAATTTGAAGGTAAGGAGACGGTCAAAGAGTAAGGAATAATCTATAAAACGCATACAAGTACAAAATCAAAGGGTTTAGAGTATGACGGGGATTGTTGCCTGATAGGTGAACTGATAATGTATCTAATTATGTACTGTAGACATCCAGAAACAAGGAGTTAAAAAGGTGTTTTGATACAATTTTTACTACAAATTCAAAACACAAATCATACCAGACTGACTACTAGGTAAACATGATAAAGGAGAAGAGCAAAAACTTTATAGAGAAAATAATATTCCATGTGTTGGTCTAGCAAAAAAAAATAATCATATACCCCTGGGTACAGATATATAACCCATTTGATGTCTCTTTTTTCAGGTTTGGCATAATTTTTCACCTGGAGTTGTTCAGCAAGGATCCAGAATCAGCAACACTCGCATAGTGTGGTCTGGAAATCCATTTTCTTGTGAATGGCACACCATCCAAGCATAAGCAAGTTTGGAAATCTGTGGTTTGAGAACACTTCATACTTCCCATAAATTATTCTTTGGAGAATGCCTTTCCAAAAGAGTTTTGGAGGGATTAATACTTTTAAATAAGTCAAGTTGTTGATTTTAAATAAGTCATATTGTCAGATACTGGAACAGTCTGCCCAGGGAGGTGGCTGAGTCACCATCCCTGGAGGTGTTTAAAAGAAGAGTAGATATTGTACTTGATGACATGGTGTTGGACCTAGTAGGGGTGGTTAGATCTTGAAGGTCTTTTCCAACCGTAGCTATTCTATGATTCTAGGTCTTAAACTTTCTGGACTGTATTGTGTAGGAAATGATAGTTTTTCAGTAGGACTTAACAATCTTATGCTTTTCACAAAACTACTCTTACTAGATGTGTTTTTAGAATGGGAGTGTTTTTATTAGCATGATATATCAGACAGTATTTTACAAAAGGATATTTCTTTACTCCTCCTGGGTTGTTATAGAAGTGCCAGGTAACTTAAAAGTCCTATTAAAAGTTTCCCATTGCCATCTGCCCATTTTTCATGTGCCCATATGGAGACAATTCATGTGGGATACATCTCCTTTTTCAGGCTGTAACTTGGCATTTACAAGTGAAGCGTACATCTACACCAAGCAGTGTGATTCAGTGAAATAAAATAATGCTGAATAGATTGATGTAGATGTAGCTTGAGACAATTAATGTAACTTTAATTTGTGTATTTTAAGAATTTATTTGGTTTGGATTTTAGTAGAATATGGCTATGCTGTAACTGTGAGCTGTTTCGTGAAAGCGGCGACAAAACTTAGTTTAGTCTTGAAGCTAGTGAAGATAGGGGAGTCATAAATAATGAGACGAACGACTAAGAGACGGAGTGTATCTTGTTTTCAGTTAAAAGGCATTCCTAACTAGTTTGTGTAGGAATGTGTTTTGAGCTCAGGAATGTGTTTTGGTAACTATGGAGAAAACCGTAAAGAGCATGTGCTGAGAGAGAAGAAGACGACCAGCCTTCGTCCCTGAAGACCAACAGAAGACCCCTGATTGTCACTGAGCATGCTCTATCTGGGAGGAGTTAATATAAATGACTTCCTGGAAATAATTTGCTTAACCCTGCCTTTTCTTAGAAATTATAATGAATATGTATAATTAATCTGTATAAATATGAGAAATTTGGCTTTAATGGGCACACACATTCGGAGGAGCGATCCCCTGTGTGCCCAGCACTGCAATAAAGGATACCTGCTTAACAGTCACCAAGGCTAGTGAGTTTTGATTCCGGTTTTCAGAGGCATCAACTGTACCAATCCCTCTCCATCGAGTGTGAAATTACTGCAATTATATGAAGTTCAATGTTGCCTGACTGTTTATTAAACATGAAATATATTTCTCATGGTTTCTCAGCTTTCTATTATGAACTTGGTCAAAACTAAATAGCCCATCAAGCTAAGCATGTATCCTGCTTTTACAAATGCACACAAGTGAAAAATAAACTAGTTTTTTTAAACATACATGGCCTAAGCCCGAGCAAATCATAAGCTTTTGCTTTATCTTGACAGAACTGAAATTATAATATACACTATCTCTACAATGTTATTCATTTAGCTACTGGGAATCAGCACATCTTTTAACCAATATGATAATATGTACTTTCAAAAAATAATTTCAGTAAAGAGCTTTTCAGCTAAAGATACGATTTTTCAGTTCTTTGTAATTGCTCATAATTTCTTTTAATCACTGAAATAGTATTCATTATGCACTGAAAAAGTTAGTCTATAATAACAATAATAGATATTTTAAATACAGTTTGAACTAGAGATTTTTTTTTATTTCTGTTGACTATAAAATGCTCAGAAAAAGGTTCTAAGAAGAAAAATAAAAATAGACAAACCTGTTTCTGAGATTCTTGCTTGTCCTCCAATCTGCTCCCAAATCAAAAAGAATTGCTGATGTCAGGTGGGTCAAGTCTCCTGTGATTTAATTGGATTTTCTGCTAAGCAATTCATCTCACAAGAGATTTTTGGCCATCATTATCATGTAAAAATCTTGTGCTACACTACTTATATGAACCTTTGAAGAGTATACATGAGAGGGAGGGGAGAAGAAAATGGAAGGGTAAAGTAACATGGAAAAGGAATAGATGACTCACTGCCCTTTGGAGACTATTGTAGGACAGGAGTGTGATGATGCAAACTCAGGATATGCTTTTGCGTTCACAGGAAGCAAAATCTCCACTGGTCCAGAATCCTGGATGTACAAGGTTTTGTCTTCTCTTCCTGCATTTCAGCTCAATTATGTTTCTAAAGCAGATCTATGGAGTGGAATAACAAATACATTGAACTGAATTCCTGTGATTTGCTTAGTATGAATTGCAGCAGAAAAAGTTTTTATACACTGTGTAGAGAGGAGGTTGTATATGTATTTTTTTTAACCACCTCAAGATACACAGTAAACTTCATCCTATGAAACAATCAGATATATTCTTAATTTTAACTATTTCAACCTTTTGTGCACGTAGTTTTATTCTACATTGCAGGATTTGTTTCTTGGAGGTTTTTTGGTTTTCTTTCTTTTAAAAGAACTGCAAATTAAGCTCTTAATAATTATAATGATGGCAATAGTAGCCAGTTTTATTGCTTTGCACCAGGCTCATGAGGTACATTAAGAGCAGCTGTACCAAAAAAATACTTACTATTCACAAATGTGAGGGGAACACACTGCTACTGCATTCATTAAACATATTTTTTTCCTCAAACGGCAAATGCAGAAACACGGCAACAGAAGGAGAAAACACTGAGGATGTTGTGGTCATCAGCTGAGAAAGCAACCTGCCTGGTGAACAGTCCTGAAAAAGAAATTGCTGTGGTGTTGGCAAAAGAAACCCATCTATAAATACACCGTCATGTGTCTGCTGCAAGTACAGACTGGCAATGGCATCATTACTGGCTGTCAAAGAGCTCTTGAATCCACAGGCCCTAGCTTATGAAGGCAGAAAAAGGGTGGAAGTGACTGGTCAGGTTGCCTATTTCAGTCCACCTTCATATACACGTGCTATGCTACTCCAGTTCTTTGAACCAAAGCAAAAAAGGAGGAAAAATATCTGATAGTTTCAGGGAGAAGAGGAACCATAGGTGATTATGAGAACTGCCATTTGTCATAAGAGGTAGTTTAAAGCCAGAGCTGCTTCTTGGTTGCTCTGGTTTCCTCAATTTACACTTCAGTGAGTGGTATGTGGTTCTTTATGGTGAAAAGATGTCTTCATGAGAAAGAGATTGCAGTTCCTTATCATTTTACTAATTACCTTACTTGTGGCTTTCAGTGCTCTTTAAGTCCCACTTTTAATCTTCATACTAATTGTTGGTTGCAAACGGAATAGTTATACAGCTTGCATAAGGATTCCCAGAGAGCACATAGTTTGCTTTGCACTATAGGTCCAAACTGGAATTTCCCATTTTCCTTCACTTTTATTTGTCCTAAAAGATAAGAAAGAATAGAATGGAATATCTGAATGCAACAACTGATGTAAGGGAAGAACTATTTTAACTGTCTATATTTTCACTTCCCTAGTATTTTCTGTGAAAATGCCTTCAAGGTGTTTAAGGGGTTTTTTGTTGTTTTTGTTTTGTTTTTTTAATATTAGGTTAAAATTATCTTCTTAGAGACAGCTGCTTGCAACTGAATTTCATTCAAATTCTGGTTTTCAGTATTAGAAATGTCTTCATTTCTTGATACTGCAAATTTCATTTTTTCTAACTATCTGCATTGGAAACAGATGTACTGGAGAATTCTTCCAGTATTTGAAACAGTGCTTGTTTTACTGATAATATCTGGGAAACATAACATGGATGCAAGTGGTATTTTTTCAGTATTATGTTTAGGCACAGGCTGAGAGCCCTCGATCACAGTCTGGGTAGAGCTCCTTAATACGACATCAATACATTACTGTATATAGGTCTCCCCATATACACATATCTGTAGACTTTTCTAGGGCTGAATAGAGCCACAGTGCTTTCTCATTTCAGTGTATCACATTTTTCCTGGGCATATCGTCACTGCTTGTAAGCTTCATTAAAAGCACAGGTCCCACATGCAGGCAGACACACAGGCACACAGATACATAGACAGTGTGAACACCAGTGAAACTTTTTATAGCACCTTCCTTACAACAAATACGAAGTTAAAATTTGTCTTTCCAGGATATATAGCAGTTGGAAAATAAAAAATGCATATATTTGCTTTACAAAGACACTAACATGAATATTTCCCAGCTCGATAATGTAGAACAGATTAAAACATCTACTTTCATTTGTTAACCTGTCCCAGTTTCTCTACCTGTTTTGAGTGATATAAGAATCAAGACACCCCTACCACATCACAAGGGCACTCTCCTCTTTCTAATTAGGGCATATCTTCTGTGGTTCACCAGATGCCTAGTACAAAAATGAAAGCATGAACCACTGTTTTTTCTCACTCCTAAGCTCTCCTCAATTTTCCTTTTCATCAAAGTCTCAAAGCTCTGTCTTTTTTATAAAAATACAGACTTACTCTGATTGTTCATATTCTGGAAAATTCAACTCCATCTTAGCCAACATACTTACCTGGACAGAGACTTTAAAGATTTAAACATAATGATTTAGGGCTGTTATTTCCAAAGTTGTAGGTCCTGCATAACTCAGGTAGGTGACGGCTTATTATCTTGTTATTCTGCAAAGGATAGAGTTTATAGTGACTTCAAAATAAAAAAAAAAAAAAAAAGCAAAATAATTCATTTATGTGTTCTGCAAATTATCTTAAAATCCTTTAAGACACTTATGAAGAAAGAGTTTTTCTCTTCACAATCTAAAATCACTAAATAGAGAAATAGTAAAAACAGACTAAGAATATTTTTTTTTCTTTTGTTTTTTCTCACAGAGGTATTTCAATTTCCCTTTAGAAATCTGATACACATTCTGATGGCAGACCATTATGTTAATCACTTACAAATGTAGCATTTTCTCCAAGATTCTTTTTCTGAGCTGCCTTTCTCTATAATTATTCAAGTAGCATAGTTCCTCGGAAAGAGGACAGAAGGATGAAAAAAACAAACTGATTTAAAGAAATGGATTATGTAAGAAAGTATAAATTAATATTGGACTTAAATAATGATAATAATTTGCTTTCAAATTGCAGTGTTTTTTCATTAAAGGCAAAATAAAGTCACTTTTCATTTCTTAATATTATAGACAAAAAAATCTACAACTGTTCTCAGGACATCAGATCAAAATACAAATTAGGCATGAGGTTAATTTTCAGTTAACAGATAAAACTGTGGTGTTATACATTATTAAAGCAAACACACATTCTAATATAGACAATAAATATTTTAAAACTGTAAATCACACCTTGTGTACTGTTTGCCTCATTATAAAATAGTAAACAAAATACAAAGTTCTATTTAATCTTTTCAAAATGTTTTATTAAAATTAAATTTTATTTCAAATTATTGGTTTGATGAGCCTCTCAAAGTGTTACTGAAGTAAGACGGGGATGGAATCTGCTACGGTTATGGCATGATAAAGGGACAGTGATGCCTCAAATCCATTTGCTAATCTACAAGTTTTATTAGGAGGCAATTTAGTAGATTAAGACTACTCAACTCAGAAATACAGAATAAAAAAGCATCAGCAAAATCTCCATTGCAATAGATGAGTATATATTGGAAGAGTATCATTCTAGTTCCAAACTAGGATAATTCCTTTTCCTGTAAGGTCATAATCAAGTATTCACTGTCACGGGTCATTGGCAGCCATCTGAAATATAATGTCCTGCTTTCACTTTTCCATAACATTGTAATGATTGCAGCAGATTACCTTTGGAGCTGATGCTTCAGTTCCTTACTCTTTTCACAGATTAAACTTAACAAATGTGTGTGTGTAGGAGCCAGCTATTGAAGTATGGAGCTTTAAAATTGGTTCAAAGCAGCGATACCTTCACAAAAGGGTGCAAAAAGATCTCAAAGAAGATTAAAATAATAAAGAGAAATCCTTTCAAACAGGATTTCAGTGGGCTTCAACAACAAAGTCCCAAACATTCATACATTCTAATTCCCTATATTTGGTAATGAAAGAAGTCATCTTTTGCTACCTGAAGGTTTCCTAAACATCTAACTTCTTGTTCTTATCTGAGGTAACTCCTGCCTGGACCACATTTGGATCCAGAAAGTAGATGTTCTGACAAGTCATGCAGGTGAATATGCCTAAACATCCTCTTTTTGATAAGAGAACTCTCTGTATGGGAGAGTTCCTCCTCACTCTTCATCAATCTTCTCAAGATGACTGCTGAACTCAGGGTCTGGCGCAAAGTATAGAAAGTGGACACCTGTCAAGTGTGAAGAGAGACATACTCAGATATACCTGCTTTTCATTTAGGTGGGTGGTTGTTGCTAGCTAGGGCCTGGTGGTCAGAAGATCACGTGATATGCGGGTAGATAAGGCCCCTCCCCTAATAGCCAATAGCAAGCAGGTGGAAGTGACGTTCTGAACCTCAGTTATATAAGGTCATGTTACTTGTTAATAAATGCCATTTGCCATCCATCATATTGATGTCTGTGAGCAGGTGGTCCGCGCGACCTGGGTTTGGTCGATGTGCCGTTCCTGAAACAGGCTGCCACGCCGCTGCGAAAGGCAACATAATGGTGCCGAAAACCCGGGAGTAAAACCCGGGAACGGGATTTTGCCTGGATTCGGGTGAACGGCAGCCGGAGCGGCTGGACCAGCCTGGCGGGGAGGACGCTCCTGGACCAACAGGGAGGATGGAAGCCCTTGTGAAGGTCATATCAAAGTTATATAAGTGGTGGGGCAGGTCGGCCGAGGAGGCCAGGGGTGCCCCGGAGATGTATGGCATGGACCACCACCGTAGGCGGGAAGGGTCGGCCGAGGAGGCCAGGGATGCCGAGAAAATACAAGGCATGGACCACCGCTGTAGGTGGGATGGGTCGGCCGAGGAGGCCAGGGATGCCGTGGAGAAATTAGAGTTTGAGGACACGTGGTACGGAACACCGCCGTATGCACCCCAAGATGGTGCCGAGTGGCAAGGGGAAGGGCGGAGGGAGGATGCCTTTGGCGGGAACAGGGAGAAAGCCATAGAACTAACAAGTGCACACAAACAGGAATGGGAGGGGAGCGTGAGCGAGGGGCGGAGAGCCAATCAGAGCGGACAGGCCGCCCGCAAGGGAAGTGGGCGGGTCCGGAGTCGAACAGAAAGGTATCAGAGAACCTGTCAGTCAAGTTCCAACTTCAGATCAGACACCAGCGGGGACGAGTGGCTCGCAACCGATCCAAATTCAGAGGAGGAGGAGATGGGGGTAGACAGAGTTGAAAGCCGCAGTAAAGAGGGACGGTGAGGGGGAAAAACTCCTCTCACGGGTTGGAGGAAAATAATAAACCCTAAGGATATACAAGTGATTGTTATAAAACAAAATTGTAGGTTCATTTTTGATGGGGGAGGGATGATTGTTTTTTAAAAAGAATGGGAGAACAACTGTGCAAGGCCCAAGTAACTGGACAATATTGTCCTGATCCCTCCTGAAATCATGGTCCCCCTGTATGATGCTTTTGGAAGGAAAAACGTGAAAACCAACGTACAACCAACTGCCTTCAATATCTATTTGCTTCTAACTTTTACTGAGCCTAGGGCACCCCGTGACGCAGTTGAAAATGCTAACCAAGACCAGCAACTTCAACTTGTTCTTGAAAAGTTGGAAAACATGAAAGTACAGGTACTAACTTGGGAAAGGAGATCTGCCTGTGTCACTATAGATGCCATGGATCCAAAAGAAATCAAGCTTGCATGAACCAGGATGGGATCCTGATCACAGTAACGGAAGTCAAGGGTTCCACAGTGGACTACGAGTTTTGCTGCAGGACATTTTGAATAGTCTTTGAAATATGTGTGTGTTTGTGGTAAATATAAGAGAAATAGGGATTTCTGCACAGCCTAAGGTCTCAGGCTGCAATCGGTGCCAACACAGAAATGTGAGGCTGAAGTTATCTGCACCTCTGACACTCCTGATTGGCAAAGCAAACAAAAAAAAAGGTGGGGAGGAATTCGGGCAATGGGTTTCAGGAGTGGGAAATTTCAGGATGGATATTGTCAATGGTCAAATTTAGATTATTGGATTTGGCAATTTGGTACATTTACTGCCATGCTTGTTGAGCTCTCTGCAAAGGGCCCTTGCAGAGACCTCTAAAAGCAGCTTTTGTGATGCAGATACTAAAAAGGAAAAATGGTCAAGGAGGATAGCAGGCCTGCTGGCAACCTGGCTCTCCTCGCAAAGACCCAGGCCCTGACAGTACCCTTGAAATTCCCATGAAACAGAAAAATTAGAAGTATTTGGTAATCACATTTTCAAAACATAGCAGCCTTGAAGGCAAGTGGACAGACTGCCTTAAACCAGGAAGGAGTTGTGAGAAGGTATTTGGAAGTAAGTGAACATGTAATAAACCGGCCATAATGAAATGGCCAAAACACAGCAGGTGTGCAGATAACTTTTTTAGATTGCCACATTTTATAGTATGGCGTTTCATTTATGGGACGGCTTTCAGAGTTAGTTAAATAAGGACTTAGGTTTTGTTAGTTACAGTTGAAACCAACAAAACAAGTAACTGTTAGGATCATATAATCCTATCCCTTCTTTGTCTGCGATAAAGTTATTAGCCACGTGGTGTAGCAACTTTCTTTAACAAAATTGTGAATTTCTGTTTACAGAACTGGATCGTCGGACACCCCTGTAACCTGTACACCCCGGTGGCAAGCCTGGGAGTCCCGCACTGGCAGAATCCAGATGACGGCAAAATAGCCTCCGTGGGGGGGGAGCTGCAATGCCTTTGTGTGATTCTGCAGGACCCCGTATACCCATTCAATGTTACCCCCAGTACAGGTTCACTGTGCACCCAAGTTTAATGTTATCCCTAAGTTACTTCAGGTTACACCCCATTGTTACCAGTTCACTGTGCCCTATGTTTCTTACTCAAGTTTAATAGAATTTTTGGATTATTGTAATTTGGTTATGCATAGGGAGGGGGGAAATGTTGCTAGCTAGGGCCTGGCGGTCAGAAGATCACGTGATATGCGGGTAGATAAGGCCCCTCCCCTAATAGCCAATAGCAAGCAGGCGGAAATGATGTTCTGAACCTCAGTTATATAAGGTCGTGTTACTTGTTAATAAACGCCATTTGCCATCCATCATATTGATGTCTGTGAGCAGGTGGTCCGCGCGACATGGGTTTGGTCGATGTGCCGTTCCTGAAACAGGCCGCCACGCCGCTGCGAAAGGCAACAGGTGGTTTTAATTTTTCACTTAGATGTCACCTTTTGGATTTATCTTCCTGAGGCAGAAGAGGTACATCTGGATGTTCTTTGGGGAAGTCAAGCATCTAAAAGCAGCATTTCAGTGCTTTATTTATAAAAGCCTAAGGGCTTTATCGAGTCTGGTACATTTATCTTACTGCGTCAAAGTGGTGATGAAACTATTGGCCACTGGGTTTGTGGGGAAGGGAGGAAATGAGGTGTCAAAAAGGACGGAAAATCAAGGAAGCTCAGGTAGCTCAATTCCTTAGCTATCTTTGCAGGCTGTCCTGCCCCAACTGTTTTACCCCTACTTGTCCCACCCCTTCTCATATCAAACTTGACTATTTGAAATGTTTAACTTACTCCCTTTTCTCTGTCACAAAATCACCACCATTCCCAGCCCTCTCCTCAGTGTTCTGCTCTTACTGCTCCCCATCACAGAGTTTTGTTAACCAGGACCATCCAAACCCAGTTTTATAAAACCAAAGAAAATACATAACAACAATATGCTTCATCACTCCTTGTGGGTAAAAAGTGAAGGTCTGAACCACTGAAAATAGAAACACTAATGAAAAGAAATCAGATGACAATGTCAATTTGACACTTCTTATTTCTTAGCCTGTAGATTCGCTAAATGAACATGTACAACACATTATTGGCCAAGAGGTTTTTTAGTTTAGCCGTCATATGACTTGCAAACTTAGAAAAGCACTTCATTTTGAAATATCAGCGTTTAGATTGTTGTCTCTTATCAGCTATAATTATGGGATGTAAACAATTTGTAAATATAAATTGATCAGCTTCTGACTTTAATAGGTTGGACTAGGTTAATAAAAATGGCTATTATACATATACTAGTATATTTTTGCTAGAAATATCTCAAGTTGAGAAAATTATATATTATTCCAGGCTTGCAGGGACTCGAATGATGTTTTAAAGGCAGGGTAAGACAAATGCAGGTAGCTTTAGAAGTTTGAGATTACTATATGAAGGTACAAACTTACCCTTTCCTTTTTCTTTCTTTTTAACCCCTGTGTTACCCTCACATGCCTGTGTATTGGCAGTTTATCTCTACATTACTAATGCTGAAATTTGCTCTTGTGTTGAGGTGCATCACATTGTAAGCAATAGTTTGTTTCCAGCCAATTTAGAGGCCCTAATACCGACATTAGAAGTACTATCAGAAAATTCAATTTCATTAAATATATTTCCTTTGTACAAATGCTGATCTGTGAACAAAGAATGCATTTTAAAATAAATCACTTCTAAATTATAAGAAAAGTCCAGTCTTTTCTGATAAATCCTTTTTCTCCCAATAAAGTTATAATGCATTACTACAAAAATAAAAAATCCAACAAATAACAAATACACTTCTCTTCCTTATTCCACTGATATATCACTAGACTAATTTCATGCTGAACTTTTTATAGTCCTCAATGCTGGTATTTGTGTTTCCCATCTGTGTGTTACACATTACCTCCAAAGTCTCAACTTCGTTCTGTACATGAAAAAAAAATTCATTGGATATTGTTCCTGGCAATTGTTTTTTCATGATCTTAAAACCAATAGTATTATTCCATTATATAATATTCGGGGGGGTGGGGGGTGTTCGCTTTTTTTCTTTTTACTAGGGATGGCTCAGAACATTTAGCTAGAAATTATAGATCACTAACCTTCAGTGTAAAAACTGTCAGTCATATTTAATAATTATTAAGAAATGTACTGAACTTAATGTGAAATAATTAGCAACTTCACTAGTTTAGAATCAAATCAACCACATAATCAAAGTAAGCTAATTCCTTTAGAGGTATAAATGTTGTTTTTATATCAACACATTTTAAATTTTTAATTTACATGCACAGTTACCAAATATTTTTGAAACATCCCTTAATTCCTTTGAAAAAAATATTTTTCTGAAAAGAGTTTTTTAAAAAACTGCTTAAATAGTAAGTACTATTTTGCCCGAAATTACTGTTTAATATATGCTGAGCTACTTAAGCATCTCAGTCACATTAGTAGTGGTGAATACTTCAAACAGCTTTTAATATGATTTTTCAAATCTATTTTCATTTTCTATTATTAACAGATATTCCTTCTGATAAGCTGCTATGCATGCAGAAATGCTCTGTTTATCATAGAATCACAGAATCACAGACTGGTTTCGGTTGTAAGGGACCTTAAAGGTCATCTAAGTCCAACCACCTTCAAGCCTGTCAAAATGTCTGGATGGCATCCCTTTCCTCAGGCATGTCAACTGCACAACATATACCTTAGTGTTGTGATGAACATGTGGAAAGTGCATTTGATCCTCCTGTTCATATTGTCAAAGATGTTAAATAGTGCCTGTCCTAGTACCATCCCCTGAGGAACACCACTCATCACTGGGCTCCATTTGGACACTGAATTGTTCACTGTAACTCTTTGAGTGTGACCATCCAAACAATTCCTCATCCACCAAGTTGTCCATCCATAGGATCTATGTCTCTTCAATGTAGAAAAAAGGATGTTGTGCAAGAGATTGTTGTGTAACAGAGTGTCAAATGTTTTGCACAAGTCCATGTAGATGACATCAGACACTCTGCCTTTATCTACCAATGCTAAAACTCTGTTGTAAAAAGGCCACTTAATTTGTTAGGCAAATGTAGTGGTTCTGCCTCAGTCTGAGAGCTGAGCACCACACAGCCACTCCCTCTGGGGGGGTTAGGGGGAAGGGGAAAAGGGAATAAAACAAAGGCAAACCTCATGGGTTGGGATAAGGACAGTTTACTAGGACAGGAGAAGGAGAAATAACAGTAACAGGACTTTGTAGCAAAATACACAAAACTGGTGATACACAGGATCACAGGATCACAGAATCACAAGGCTGGAAAAGACCTCTGAAGATCATCAAGTCCAACCAACCCCATCCTATGCTAAACCATATCCCTAAGTACCTCATCTACCCTTTTTTTGAACACATCCAGGGAAGGTGACTCAACCCCCTCCCTGGGCAGCCTGTTCCAGGCCCTGACAACTCTTTCAGTGAAGTTTTTTTTTAATGTCTAATCTCAACCTGCCCTGGCACAGCTTTGTGCCATTTCCCCTTGTCCTATCTCCTGTCACCTGGCTGAAGAGACCATCACCCACCTCTCCACAACCTCCTGTCAGGTAGTTTAAGCAGTGATAAGGTCTCCCCTCAGTCTCCTCTTCTCCATGCTAAGCAGCCCCAGCTCCCTGAGCCGTTCCTCATAGGATTTGCCCTCCAGCCCCTTCACCAGCCTGGTTGCCCTTCTCTGGACTCACTCGAGGACCTCAATGTCCTTCTTATGGTGAGAAGCCCAGGACACAATGCAGTGTCTCACCGAACTACACAACTCAAGCCGTACAGATCAGAGCTGTCCCGAAGCCAGATTGTTCCCAAACCACACATCCTGGAGCCATGCTCACCTTCCCCCACAACCCCCCCTTTATGCTGACCATGACATAATTGGCATGGAATTCCCTCTTTGGCCAGTTTGGGTCACCTGTCACAACTTCCTGGGCACCAGCCCCCTCCCCCAGCCGTCTCATTAGCAGGGCAAAATGAACAGCTGAAAAGTTCCTAACTGCTTGGCAACAATTAAGACACCTACTTTTATCCCAGCTCCCAAAGACCATTACTCCAACCGCTAGAAAGAAAATTAACTCTATCCCAGCCGAAACCAGGATAGTACAGTTTGCCCTCAGTGAAGCCATGTCAGTTCTTACCAATCAACTCCTTATATTCCATACCTTAGCACAATATTTAGAAATATCTACTCCATAATCTTGCCTGGCAGAGAGATGAGACTGACGGGCCTGTAATTCCCCAGGTTTTTTTATTTTTTACTTCATAATTCTCGAGACATATTCAGGGATGTATAGTTGCTTCTGAAACGAAGTCTACCTCAACAGCATTCCTCTCAAAGCAAAACCCTATTTAAATCTGTTCTTTTCAATACATCAGGATATATTCTGCCACTGAATTGTTTTTGCAATACTCATTTAAATTAGTGGAGTCCCATGTCCAACAATTCAATTCAGTGAGTCCTGACGACCTGACCAAGGTCTGCATCTGCTGTGTTCACAAAAATTTTGCAAGAGGGAGGAAATCATCGAACCACAAATCCATCATTTCCACAGTATTAGAACGTAGAAACCTCAGCTACGGCAGTTGCTTGGTGTCTGGTTACTGAGTAAACTCACAATAAATCACTGTCCTCATCTAAGAGAGCGGCACACATTAGTCTTGTGCAACACATGGGATAAACGGTTTCCTGATGATTTTCTAAAAAATGACCAGATATTTCAGTGATGGTAGGTGGCATTTCATTTTATAATCATCAGTAGCACTCCGTAGGTGTTGCACACTGTAGTGATCCTTACCAGAAGAGCCCTGTGCACCTAGGTGCCAACAATGGAGCTAACAGGTAACCAGATTACTCCCAGGCCTGTGCTGCACACGCAGCTTGGTTTTCAGGCTGTATTGTGTTGCACAAGTTTATTTGCTGTAGGACAAATTGAGCCAACTCATTGTAATGAAGTAGCCTGCAGGTAGCTTCCACTTGATATCCATGATTACACCTCCTGCATGGACTTACATGTGTCCAAAAGTGTGGGGAAAAGTTCTCCTGTGAACATCCTTTTTCTCTGACTGTAAAAATGATGAATAGAGTTGTTTCCTTGTGAGAAAACCCTATAACACATGGAAATAACCCAAATGTGTTAGTGTCTTCTACAGAAGGTGTCTGCAGAGCATGCTATGCTTTGTTTGGAAGGACGATCTGTGCAGCACCATCCAGGGCTCCCACACTGGCACAGATGATTATTTATTAATTCTCTATCTTTATAGTGTTAGCTCTAATAAAGCATTTTAACGATATATTATGTAGTCTGAAAGCCTTTCCGGGATCATCATGGACCAGCATCTCCTGATGCAAAACACATACCTGGACTGACAAGAGGAGAAACATACTCCTGTAATTAAATAAAACAAGCTAAGTGGATATTTTCTACTTCTATATTGTAAATACTTCATGACTATAAATGGAATTCTTCTGGATTTACTTGAAGATATTTGAGAATCACGGGTCCTGGAGGCAGAGTAATTAAGGCACTGGGTTGTATAATAAAATGTGAATGCAAATCTTTTTCCAGTTTTGTGCTGAAAACCACCCTATGTATGGATCTGAAGGTAGAAGAGTGAGGGAGAAAGAGAAACTTAACCATTCCTGTGGGAAGGGAAGGGAAGGGAAGGGAAGGGAAGGGAAGGGAAGGGAAGGGAAGGGAAGGGAAGGGAAGGGAAGGGAAGGGAAGGGAAGGGAAGGGAAGGGAAGGGAAGGGAAGGGAAGGGAAGGGAAGGGAAGGGAAGGGAAGGGAAGGGAAGGGAAGGGAAGGGAAGGGAAGGGAAGGGAAGGGAAGGGAAGGGAAGGGAAGGGAAGGGAAGGGAAGGGAAGGGAAGGGAAGGGAAGGGAAGGGAAGGGAAGGGAAGGGAAGGGAAGGGGGTATAACCCTTTCAGTTTGGGGTAGTTTATTCAGGCAGCTTGTACTGTGTGCAGATATTTTGCAAGCAGCAGACACCCAGATTCAAAGTATGAAGTCATCGTTTATTGGCAGATACAAGCCATAGATGTTAAGGAGGAATGAACTTCTAAGCTAAACACTAACATGGCTCCCTAAAGCTACTGAAGCACAGAAAGTGTGTTACCTCTCCAGGCAGTTGTTCAGGTAGAGATGGGGCAGAATCTACACATCCTTGGTGTTGCTGAGTTGCAGTCTTCCAGGTCCTTGTTTTATTTCTTTAATGTTACATTTTCTTCTAAGTGTTTTCCCTTTTGAATCTTTGGCCTGGAAACTGCCCCTTTTTCAATAGTCTGACCTCTGTCTGCCACTGTCACTGTCTTTTCTTGACCTTTCCTTGCTCCACTCTGCAGACTTGCTTGCAGCTCTTTTTCAGAACTTAAAAGGTTTCTCAGAAGTTTAAGCCCTATAATCGGGACAGTTCTGGGTCCCTAGGGAACATCACTCACATGGACTACAGCATGCAGGAACCCTTCAACTCCTCCTTTTCTCCGACCAGTCAGAAAAATTGTAAACCAGTACTTTGTGAGACAGATTGAATAATAAAATGTGTCTGACATGAAGCTGACTTGGACAAAGAAAATGACCAAATGCATTACAGGACTTCGGGGTCACGAGACCTTTTTCAAAATAAAACCTGGAACTAATAATTTTTTGTTGTTTGAGGTTGTTTTGGTTTTGTTTTTCTGTTTTTTTCTTTTTTGGGGGCATAGGTGCTTTAGATTTTCTATGTTTGCTTGGGTTTTGTTGGGTTTTCTCTTTCCCAAGAGGAATGCTGTAAAATGTGCAAGAGTAACACGTTAGATTTTTTTCCACATTTTCTTAGGAAATAAGAAACAATAATAAGAGACACTGACTGGAGACAGGAAGGAGCTTTGGCAGCAGCCAATCGCCATCATTATTCTTCTAACTTCTGTCTTTGACTTGAATTTTCCAGAAAATATGCATGCAATAAAGCTATTATCAAAAAATCAAAACCACTGATTTAAAACCAGGTATTGTGGCAAACAGATTTATAGGTAGGAAAGAGTTGCTTCATCAGCTCTTGTACAAGTGAAGTGGCATCATTTCTAATCGAATGTTCAGAGGGTTTAGAGGATATTCAGTAAAATCAAAATACCATAAACACAGAGCCAAATTTTCTGGTGCACCTGTTGTCATGTCTGATTTATTTCAGCCCTCAGTAATGCACGCTTCTGAATAATAATCTTGTGAGTTCATTGTTTTCTGTTTGTTTCTGAGTAAGCATACCTACAAGCTTAACTGTTTAGGTATTTCCACGTGACTCAGCCAAATTGTTCCTGATAACAGCTTTTCAAGAATTATATTTGACTGTGGTTTATAACCAAGAAAAGATTTATAGGAAGAAATAAATTTTTTATTAAATCATCTGAAGTGATTGGAGAAAAAAAGTCACACAAGTCATCTTCCACATCAAAAAGATTGCCTGTTTATCTCTCCAGAAAGATCAGTTTGTCATAGAAAAGATATTACCTTCAACTTCAAACCTTGCTTTGTTTGTGTCCTTTAACCTACCATTGCCACATCAA
Source organism: Laterallus jamaicensis coturniculus (assembly GCA_022605575.1). Lineage (NCBI taxonomy): Eukaryota > Metazoa > Chordata > Aves > Gruiformes > Rallidae > Laterallus > Laterallus jamaicensis. The sequence continues at coordinate 5,774,400 of JAKCOX010000037.1, read as the reverse complement.
AAAAATTCCTGATGAAGAGTGTAAAAATGGTTTATCATCTTTAATTCTGTCTTAATCTGTCTGGCTGCATATTAACTCTTTAGCAGAGACCTAGTATACGATACTGTTGATGAATACATATAGATAATACTTTTTAAATTATTGAAAGAATATTCTTCCATGATATGAACTTACTTCCTCATATTCATAAGAAGTCCCAGTTTTGCTCTCATATCAACATGCTACAAAAGCAAAACAAATGTTTCTCTTCAAGTCAATCCTCCTAAATTAAGTATTTCTGAGACACCAGTGGGCAGAACTATGAATAGATAGAAACAATGTATCATAAGAAAGATGGATCCTTAAACTACATAGAAACTATTTTTTCCCCTGGTGGCTAAGAGAGCCAATGGAATCCTGGGGTGCATCAGGAGGAGTGTGGCCAGCAGGTCGAAGGAGGGGATCCTCCCCATCTACTCTGCCCTGGTCAGGCCCCACCTGGAGTATTGTGTCCAGTTCTGGGCTCCCTGGTGTAAAAAGGACAGGGATCTCCTGGAGAGAGTCCAAAGAAGGGCTAAGAAGATGATTAAGGGCCTGGAGCATCTCCCCTATGAGGAGAGACTGAATAAGCTGGGAATGTTCAATCTGGAGAAAAGAAGATTAAGGGGAAACCTAATTGTTGTTTATAATTATCTTAAGCATGGGATGCAGGGGGAGTTAGCCAGCCCCTTTTCAGTTGTTAGTGGTGACAGGACAAGGGGCAATGGCTGCAAGTTAGAACACAGGGAGTTCCGCAACATGCGGAAAAGCTTTTTCACAGTGAGGGTGACAGAGCACTGGAATAGGCTGTCCAGGGAGGTGATGGAGTCTCCATCTCTGGAAATATTCAAGACCCATCTAGATGCCTATCTGTGTAGTATGAGTGAGGGAGCCTGCTTTGGCAGGGGGGTTGGACCCAATGATCTCTTGAGGTCCCTTCCAACCCCTTCAATTCTGTGATTCTGTGATCTTCCACCATTTTATATTACATTATGTCTCACATGTTTGAGATATACAGCACCCTTGTTTAATAAGGAGGCTGCTAAAACTAAAAGAAGCTAAAAAAATTTCCCAGAGTCTCAGAGAAGATCTTTAGCAAAATAAGTATTTATTATCAGTAGTTCATTCCCATTTTTAAAGCACAAATGATACTTCCTTTCTGATGCAAACAGTCTCAGAGGGAAGAAGCATGTTGCACAGGATCACACCCAGGCAGGTTTTAAGTATCCCCAGAGAAGGAGACTCCACAGCCACGCTGGGCAGCCTTTTCCAGTGCTCTGTCACTCTCACAGCAAAGAAGTTTTTCCTCATATTGAGATGGAACTTGCTGTGTTCCAGTTTGTGCCCATTGTCCCTTGTTTTCTTGCTGGGCACCACTAAGAAGAGTCTGACCCCATCCTCTTGGCACACACCCTTTAGATATTTATACATATTGATCAGATCCACTCCAGGCTGAACAGCTCCAACTCTCAGCCTGTCCTCACAGGACAGATGCTCCAGTCTCCTCATCATCCCTGTAGCCGTTCACTGGACTCTGGCCAGTAGTTCCCTGTCTTTCTTGGACTGGGGAGCCCAGACCTGGGCACGGTCCTCCAGACCTGCTGGCCACACTCTTCTTCATGCACCCCAGTACACCATTTGGCTTCTTGAGCACAAGGGCACACTGCTGTCTCATGAATAACTTGTCCACCAGCACTCCCAGGTTCTTCTACACAGCTCTGTTTCCCAGGTGGCCAAAATCTAACCTGTACTTGTGCCTGGGGTTATTCCTGCCTTGGTGCAGGACCCTCTACTTACTCTTGCTGAATTTCATTTGGTGCCTCTCAGCCCAGTTCTCTAGTCTGTCCAGATCTTGCTGAATGGCAATGCAGCCTCTTGGTGTCTCAGCCACACCTCCCAGTTTTGTACCATCAGCAAATTTGCTGAGGGTATACTCTGTCTCCTTGTTCAGGTCATTGATGAACAAGTTGAATAAGATCACTGATGCTTTATAATACCAGCTTCCTCCTTCAGGACAAGTATTCATCTTAGTCTATGTTTTGAGTAAGTGTAGTGTCTGTGACTGCTACTAAAAGGAGACAGTCTGGGGCTTCACCCTTTTTAATACAGTTTGTATCAGTCCACAGCAGATAGTGGGGCTGTGTTTCGATCCCTGGGGCAGATGATTCAAGGTATATAGGATGCTCTTCCAAGTGAAAGCAAACTGTGGCCTGCACTTTGCCACCATAAGAATCAAGAAGAAAGCATTTGCAATGTCAGTTGTGGTGTACCACTTGGCTGCTTTTGACTCTATTTCATACTGGAGTTCCAGCATGTCCAGCACAGCAGCACTCATAGGCAGCGTGACTTCATTCAGGCCATGATAGTCCACTGCCTGCCTCCACTCTCAATTGGACTTCCATACTGGCCATATTGGACTATTGAAGGCTGAGCGGTTCTACTGATCACTCCCTGTTGATGAATCAGCTTATGGATGGGGATCAAGGAGTCTCAGTTGCTGCGGCATTGTCATCTGTGCACCGTCATGGTAGCAACTGGCACCTGTTGTCCTTTGACCTTCAGCAACTCCACAACAGAAGGGTCCTCTGAGAGTCCAGGCAAAGTATAAAATTGTTCAATTTCTTCTGTCTCCAGGGCACATATTCGAAAAGCCCCCTTTTGAGTCTTGAAGATACCCTCTACAGAGACAGTCTATACCCAAAATGCATGGATCCTCAGGGACAGTCACAATGGGATGTTTTTCCCAGTCCTTCCCAGTTAGGTTCACTTCAGTCTCTAGCAGAGTCAACTGCTGGGATCCCCCTGTCACTCCAGAAATACAGATAGATTCTGCCCCTTTATGATTTCATGGCATTAGTGTACACTGGGCACTGGTATCCACTAGAGCATTGTACTCTTGCGGCTCTGACATGCCACACCATCGGATCCACATAGTCCAGTAAATTCAATCATCCCTTTATCCCATGTGGCTGGAGGTAGGGCCCCTCTAATCTCGTTCATCACATTTGCTGTTCACTTCTTGCAAAACGGAAGAGGTGCCTTCAAGAGGATCACAGTCTGGTGGGCTGTCTACTAGAAACTGGCACAGTATTCTTCCTGATGGAAACTCTTATTCTAACTGTTTTGCCTTGCCACTCATTTACTCGTGCTCAGAGAGCTGAGGTAGGTTTCCTATCCCACCTCCTCGTGTCTTCATGATGATTGTGCAGATAGAACAACAGGATGCCTCCTGGAATGTACATTTTATAAGCTCTCTCTAGAACAGGGGAACTCCTGCTTCTGATAGCTGAAATCATGGTCTGTACAGGTGGGAAGAAGGACAAACTTTCTTCAAGTTGCTGGAATTTTCAAGACAGTTTCTCCACAGCTGAGACAAGGGAGGTAGAAAGACTTTCTTTATATTGCTGGAATCAGCCAGCCACCTCTTCCACTGTTGGTGCATCTTCCTTTCCCCAGTCTATTATGGCCAGTGAGTTGGCATATGATGCCAGTGGACTACACACAAACTTACGCCTCATGGATCAGGAATACTGGACTTTGTCAGGATCAGATCTACTAATATCCCAACCCTTCAAGCCCTGTGTTGCCGATTGTAGTTTTGCATGGCTGGGTTCTAGTGGAGAAGGCAGGCTGCAGGGGCAGCTTCTGCAAGAAGCAAATAGCTCTCTACAGGCCCCACAGAGCAAACACCAGCCAGCTCAAGGCCAGAGTCATTGCTGACCAAGGCCAAGCCCATCAGCGATGGTCACAGCACCTCTGGGAATCACATTTAGGAGAAAAAAACCACAAGCAGCCACTTTTTGCCCCCAGAGAAGGGAGTGAGAAGATGTAAGAAACTATGGAGGCACCAAGGCCAGAGAAGTGGGGGAGAAGGCGCCCCAGGTGCCGGAGAGAAAGATGCCCCTGCAACCTGTGGAGAAAATCCATGGTGGAGCAGGTGTCCCCCCATAGCCCATGGTAAAGGACAAGACCCCACCTGCAGTCCATGGAGAGGCCCCACACTGGAGCAGGTGGAGACATACAGAAGACACTGTGCCCCGTGTTGGAGCAAGCTCCTGCCAGCATATGGAGCGAGACAGAGACACAGAGATGAACGAGAGAGAGAGATCTGCACCAGAGCAGGTTTGCTGGGGGTGGGGGGCAGGCTTGTGACTCCATGGGGGACCAGACTGGAGCAGTCTGTGCCTGAGAGACTGAGACACATTCTATGATTTATGACTATATCCCATAGAAGTGACCCACATCGAGGCAATTGACGAGCTGAAGCCCTGTGGCAAAGGACTCACGTTGAAGAAGTTCATGAAAGACTGTCTCCCGTGGGTGGGTGGGACAGGGTAAAGGTGTGAGGAATGAACTGCTCCTGCTAAGAACAAAAACAACTCATGAGGAACTGACCGAAACCTGATTACCCCATTCCCCCAGTCCCTGCCCTTCCCTGTGCCACAATCAGGGGGGAAGGAGGGAGCAAAATCATGACTAAAGTGAAGTCTACTAAGAAGGGAGGGGTGGGGAGGTGATTTAAGGTCTGGTCGTACTTCTCATTATGCAACTCTGGTGTCACTGGGTGTGCAGTGCAGTGTCATAAATTAGAGTTTCTTTCCTTTCTGTGTTTAGTGTTTTGCCCATGACACTGATTATAGAACAATCTCTCCCTGTCCTTATCTCAACTCCTGAGCCTCTCAATATATATTTTCTCCCCCATTCAGCTGAAAAGGGGAGTAATAGAATGGCTTTGGTGGGCATCTGGCCTCCAACCAGGGTCAAACCGCCACATAGACACCAAAAAGGACTGTCATGGTTCAGCTCCAGGCAGGGGCTGAGCACCACAGTTTGCTTACTCACCAGTTCCCCAGGGGGTAAACAGAGTTGCTATGGTTTGGGGTAAGGAGAGTTTACTGGCAGTAACAACAGAGCCCTTGGCAGAGTACACACAGTACAGTGATGTACCAGTGACGACATGAAATACTTTACTGACCTGATGAGGTGATGACACAGAGCAAAAAATAAACCTATGCCCAACCACACTTGTACTGTCCAAGAGCCCTGGGGTCCTGCCCTCCCCAGCCATCCCATTTTACTGGGGTCTGGTGTGGAAAACAACCTCGGCCAGCTCAGCTTACCTCTGCTGGCTGCTTGGAGAAGTTAACTCCATCCTGGCTGGAACCAGGACATAAATGCTAACTAGGCTTAGTGCCATGAAGTTTGTTATTTCATATGTCAATGGGAAAAAAATCTGTAGAAGTTGAAAATTTTTTTTTACTGAAAGAAACTTGTTCATGATGCAAACTGTTCTATAGTATACCAAGGGATTAATATTGGGGGCTTTTGCAAAATCCTCTGATTCACTGTAAAATAAAATTTCCATTTTTTGTTCTCCTTAATCATTTTTCTATCATCTCCTCAATAACTCATCTTTTGATTCCTGTGTTTGAACAGTCTAAGTATGCTGGGAGAGTATTCATCATTAGCATCTTGAAACTTTCCTTTTGGATTAATAGATCTCCATTATTTTTATATTCCATACTGAATTAGTCTCTTTAAAGAAAGGTGACCAGGTATAGGTTTGTAGGTCTGCTCTTTTTGTTTTATTTTTCTTATACCTCTGAGGACTTTGACCCTCTACTAAAGTTTCAAAAAATTGTCTTTAAGTAGTGAGCTAGTAGGTACATATTATTGAAAGCCAGTGGAAGGAAACTTTAAGGATGTCTAGCAACACTGTCCAATTGACAGATGACAAACTAAGCTAGAGTCCCTTGTGTCAGGATGTATTCGGTTACATTTACTAGTAGATTTAAAGTTTCAACATATAAGAAAAAGAAAGCACATTTTAAACAGCCCCACTAGCAATTATTTCTTTATGAAAAGAAATTGAAGGGATTTTTGTTTGGTGGTGTGTTTTGGGTTGTGTTTGGTTTTTTTCTTTTGGCTTTTCAGTACACAGGTCAGCTGTTAGTTCTTAAAAGCCATTGCTGTTATCAGGATCATAATTTAGTTGATTTTCAGTATGCATGTAAAATTAAGTACCTATGTACTTATAAAGAGAGGTCATAAGTCAAGGAGCTAAGCCTCTAGCAGTGATCTAATACTGTTTTGAAATCCTGATTAACTAAGGACACAGCACTGCAGTTCTTTTTACAGGTTCATTGGGAGAGTGATGGATTTTGTTTGCTCTAATAACTCACGGGGTGATTTCTAATCAGTCTCCTGTGGTGTCTTTATCCAGTGTGAGGTAACCTAGTAACACAAGATGTTGGACTGGACTGTGTGATACAAACCATTCCTGGTAAAAGAATTACGTGAAGGAACACAATGCCTCTAAGATTTTAAATAATTTTCAGAACTCCTCCAATGGGGATCTCTCATACACAAAAATCATGGCCATTTATGGTCAGCTATCTAATGGAACAGAGTTTCAAATTAAAATAGATTTCAAGACAGGAATGCATTATAGCACCAGTATAAATTTTGCATTTTCTTTTTCTCTTCCCCTTACTTGTGACTCAACAGATGTGTGTCTGAAGGGAAATAAGAGCATGACTACTTAATAACTGTTCTGAAACACAGATGGGACCTGAGCATTTTTATTTTTACCAAGCCAAAAAAAGATAATGTATCAGGTACACTGCATGTGCAATCTCCACTGAAATGAACCCATAATGGATCCTAACTATAAACTCTGAATATGCCTAATAGAGGCAATAGTTTGAATCTTAAATAATAAAACAGGAGTTCTTCACTTCTCTTCAATCCCCTCTGGGAAGCCCAGTTAATTAAAGCTGTTTATTACAACTTGATCAAAAAGCCTAAATTCTACGTGTCCTACATCTAGCTACTACAATATTCTCTGTCATTGAACCCTCACGAGGCCCTGAAGACTTTGACTTGGTAATGCAGCCATCAAAGAGATAGACTAACTCACTCTTTAGTCAAAGCTGTTTGTTTCAAGGTGCAGTGCAAAACATGCTCTAGGCTTTCCAAGGCTGCAGCCTATTTCCTCTTTAACTTTAATCCAAAAGCCTCCTTGCCATACTTAATTTAGCATTCGAATCAAATTAATTATTTTGTAACAAGACTGGTGTTGACGATGTAAATTTCTTATTTAGCATGGAACATTAGTTGATGCAGTGGAATGCTCTCTTTGAGCAGCTGCTGTTATAATTTATGTGTTCCAAATAGGTAAATGAATGTAGTTCACAGAGCCCCACGCATGCGCACACATACACTCTCAAAACATCAAGATTAAGCAGCGAATTGGGGAGAGTTCACAAGTCAAATAAATAGAAAATAAAAGATGAGTATTTACAGCTGCATTTCTGTCTCTATTATGAGAATATAATTGCACTAAGACAGCTTTACCATCTCTACCTTATTCAAAGAGAAGTGTGATTGCTGATATTTTCTTACCTGTACTTGTAAAGTGTTAACAAAAAACATGATCATTATGAGCTTAAGCTTAAAAAAAATATTAAAAAATTGCCTAGATTTTCTTCGGCTCAGCTGTCAGCTCACACTGGAAACATTACTGATTAAAATCTGAGGATATAAAAGAAAATAAAATCATTAATCTGTGAGCAATTTAGAAACTTTTTGCTACAAGCTCTCTACAGTGTAAGAAAATCCTGTACTGAATAACAAACTGGGACAGTGAGCACCCAGAAATGATAATCTAGAGAAGGAGAATTAATCTTAGCCTGTGTTCAACTCCTTTTATCTCACAAAACACAATCAAAAAATATAAAATACCTAACCCCTGAGCAACTCCTCTCTTGAAATTCAAGAGTATGTGTGTATTTCTTATACCAGACCCTTTTTAGTTCTACACAGCCAAAAGAAGTAAGTTGTCATTCAATGTAAGATTCTTGTGGTTCCTGCCAGTATCATACAGGGTATTGTACCAGACAGCTTTAAATGTCAATTGCTGCCATTTTACATTAAAGATAAAGCTTGCAAATGAAGTCTTAATGCCTCTGTTGTTGACAGCTACTGAAAAAGCCAGATGATTAAAGCCACCTTAAATATCTCCCATAGTAGCTTCCTTTTTCAAAAGGTAAGTGGATTTAATTTTCCCCTTTTCACAAAAGCCTAAAACGCCCTTGTGACACAGCAAGTCCTGTACATGTGTTGAAGGCTCTGATAGCTTTTTTTTTAACTCAAATTTCTCCAAAATACAAACAAGTAAGTGCTCCTGGAAATATGGCACAGCTGCAGAGAAGCACATGCAAACATCCTGACTTTCAAAATAAAGATAACCCTTGAATTCAAGAACAGACACTGGAATATTTTTTTTCATGCTCTTACATAAGAGGTCTGTTTTCTCCCTAATGACAGCATGACCCAATACCTCCAAAAAAAACCATAACGTAGGTGTGTGCTGCCTTGATTCACACCTTGATGTAAGCTTCCTGCCACCTGACCAGAAGTGTGTCAACACTGGGGTTTAAGACCTAATAGTCCTTATTCTCCTGCTGTACTGCTTTGAAACTTGCACTGTATGATCAGAAAAGCATTGCATATTGGTCTGTCCTATGCAAACGGCTCAATAACATTCCAGGACTTCCCAAGAGAATCCCCTACCTTTTCCTTCCCTGAAATTAATGTCAACCACCTTGAGGTTTTTTATGTAATCTTGGTCATGTCCTCACTTTTCCCACTTCACCCAAGAGTACCTGAGGTTCTCCCATGCAGATGTTGTACTTTTAGAAAAAAGGCAGTGGCCAATTTTCTCCACAGCTTGTGCTCTGTAACTGCTTGTGACAGGCTGAGGAGAAGTCATTCACTTCCTCCCTGGAGCTCAGCCTTATGTTTCAGCAGACTGGGAAACAGCTTTGTGGACAAAACCCATCAGGTAAGCATCGGAGGGTGAGAAGAGAGAAAGTGTAGGTTTTTTTTCTTTAATCTCACTTTTCAAATTTCTTTTTCACATAAGCAATAGATTTTTCTTAGCGTATATTTGTAATGATCTGTTAAGGCAAATCTCATGATATTACTATGGTTGCAGTGGGTTTTTCACAGACTCACCAAAAGTAAATTGAATTGGAAGGGACCTCTGGAAATCATTTAGTCCAACCCCTTTGCTAAAGCAGGATCACCCAGAGCAGGTTGCACAAAACCGTGTCCAGGCGGGTATTGAATATCTCCAGAGGAGACTCTGAAGGCCCTTTGGGAAGCCTGTCCCAGTGCCCTGCCAGCCTCACAGTGAAGACTTTTTTCCTCATGTTGAGATGGAACTTGTTGTGTTCTATTTTATGCCTGTTCCACTTACCCTCTGGCTGGGCAACATTTTAAAAGAGTCTGACCCCATCCTGCAGACATCTACTCTTTAGATATTTATAAATTTTGACCAGATCTCCTCTCAGCCTGCTCTTCTCCAGGTTAAACAGCGCCAGCTATGTCAGCCTTTCCTCATACAAGAGATGCCTCAGACCCCTGATAATCCTGTTAACCCTTCCCTGAACTCTGGCCAGTAGTTCTCTTCCCTGTTTTTCTTGAACTGGGGAGCCCAGAACTGGACACAGTACTCCAGGTGTGGCCTCACCAGGGTGGAGAAGAGAGGAAGGAGAACCTCCCTTTACCTGCTGGCCACACATTTCATGGACCACAGAAAATCCTTTGACTTCTTAGCCATGAGGGCACATTGCTAGCTCGTGGGCACAGTGCTGGCTTACAGCTTTTCTGTGTTTAGCAGTGTTTTCTGTCATTCATTTTAGCCATATTTAAATACATAGCAGTAGACTGTTTAGTCAAATTCGCATAATCCCTTTGAGAGCTTAAATGTCTTGTTTTCTCCCTGAAGGACATCCAATAGATATACTGATTTACTAATATGTCCCCTGACAAAAAGACATTTTAGTTTCAGAGCTGTCTTTGTGACTGAATTATTTGATTCCCTTGACATTGCTTACATGTCACAGTTAAACAACAAATCTTTAATCCATATCAAAATGCTTCATCACAGAAAAAAAAGCATGAACATCAGAGAATCTACACATTAAGTTACAGCAAACACAATTAAGAATGTTACAATGCATGATTCTACCTTTATTATAATACACTTTGGGGTAAGTCAATCAGGAAATGTTTTTAGAATTACCATCATAACATAGGAAATTCATTCTGGAATGATGGAAGACGGATAAGTGAGCAACATCATCCCCAAAGCCATGAAAGAAAGAAATCCTTTTCAGTAACTAGCATTGGAAAGCATGTTGTGGATAATCTATTAATCCATATTTTGACAGACCTAGAAAAGAGAATTCCAATTTGTGTAGCACTCAGTGTATAGAAATTTGTCTTTTTAATTCAAAGCAATGATATATACATTCTCAGTGAACTTTGGGGTTTTTTTGTTTGTTTTGTTAGGAGTTGGAGAAGAAGATCATAAATTGGAAAACCCCCCCGATGTTTGATAGAATGAAACTGAACTTCAGAAAAAGTACACTCAGTCTGGTTTTCTGCTTTTGAGTTCAAATATGACTTCTCAGAATTAATAATGTAATCAAAGTTAAGGGATCAAGTGCTATCTGCAGTTGTCAATGACTGAAACAATTCAGAAAAAAACTTCATAATAGATTATCTCTGGTCTTCTCCTTATCTCTCCCTACTCTTCCCTTTTCCTTTTCCCCATTTATATCTTTATTTTTCTCCACTTTCTGTTGTTTGCAGACAGGAGCTTATGATAAATGTAGCTAATTCTTTTCTGTTCTATAATGGTGAGAAAAGAACACACTAATATCTTCTAAAACAAAGACATGATATAGTAACCTGTTGTGGTGGTTTTGGCCCTAACTAGAGGCCAAATATCCACCAAGCCGCTCGCTCACTCCCCCCTTCAGCTGAAAAGGGAAGAAAATAGATAATAGGAGGCTTAGGACTTGAGATAAGGACAGACGGATCACTCTCCAATTAGTGCAATGGGCAAAACAGACTCAGCACAGAATAAAGGAAAGAAACGTGATTTATTACTACTACAACAAATACACACAGTGAACCGGAACGAGATAAGAAGCGGCCAGGTCTTAAAGCACCTTCCCCCCACCCCTCCCCCTTCTTAGCACACTTAAAACTCATCTCGATTTTATTCCCTTCTTCCCCCCCCAACATGGCATGGGGAGGGTCAGGAAATGGGCAGTGGGGTTCTGGCGATTCCTCACAAGCTGCTTCTCTTCACAAGATCTTAACACTTCTACTTCCCCCCACCCCTCACCTCTTAACATTCTTGACTTTAATCATAGATCTGCTCCCTTCATCCCTCCCTTCGCAGCACAGGGAGGGGCAGAGAATGGGGAGTGGGGGTTTCAGTCCGTTCCTCTCGAGCTGTCTTCCATCTCAGCTGTGGGGGGGAGCATTCCACACACACGTATACTTCCCTGGCAGTGCCATGGGGTCCCACCCATGCAAGAGTCGTATCCACAACTTCTGCAGTGGGAGTCCTCTCTGTCGGGGAGTCATCTCCTCACCACAGGCCTCTCAGCAGGACTCCTCTCCATAGGGTGCTGACATTCGGGTCCAGACCCCCCAGCCTGGTACCCCACAAAGTCACAAGTCCCCCAGCAAACCTGCTGAGGCGTGGATCAATCTTCACAGGGTATAGATGTCTCTGCTCCCCGTCCTCATCCATGGGCTTTGTGGGGACACCCGTTTCACCATGGTCTTCACCATGAGCTGCAGGGGAAACCTCTCTTTTTCACATTCTTCATCCCTCCTCCTGCAGGCCTGGCCTTGGTGTCTGTGCAGCTTGTTATATCTTCTCCCTCCTGCTCCGTTGGCAAAGTGTGCCTGCCAGCAGTTTTTTCTCCGATATGTGATTCACAGAGGCGCTATGACCAGCTCTGATAGGCCCAGTCTCGAAATTGGCCTTGAATTGACCATGTTTTCAAAATATGGGGCTTGCAGAAATCTGTAACTGCGGCTTACAAAAGCCACCGAAGCAGCACAGCCACACAAAACTGCAACACCTGTTCTGCAAATTATTTGTCTCCAATTATTTAAAGCTTTACCACAGACCCTAATAGTGTCATTAACAGTAATAGAAATATTACTTTAACATTTATCCTAAAAAATGTTGATTGTATTCTGCGTAGTGCAGATACTTGCCAGTACCTCAGGAGTGGTATGGATAACGAATGCACTTAGCATGGGGAACAAACAAGAAGAATTAGAGATCTTTGTGCGGTTGCAGGGCCACGATCTCATTGCAATCACAGAGACATGGTGGGACAACCTGGACGACTGGCATGATGTCATGGATGGCTATGTGCTTTTTAGGAAAGACAGGCTAGGGAGGTGAGGTGGAGGAGTTGCTCTCTATGTGAGAGAGCAGCTAGAATGTATTGAGCTCCACCTGGGGAAGGATGAACCATCCGTCAAGTGCTTGTAGGTTAAAATCAAGTGGCAAACTGCTATGTGTGACATTGTTGTGGGAGTGTACTATAGGCCCCCCGATCAAGAGGAGCAAGTTGATAGTGCATTCCATAAGCAGTTAGAAACAGCCTCAAGATCCCGGGCACTGATCCTTATGGGGGACTTCAACTATCCAGATATTTCCTGGGCTAGCAACACGGCCAGTCGTATGCAGTCCAGGCAATTTCTGCAGTGTGTTGAAGACATTTTCCTGCTACAGATGGTGCGGGAGCCTACAAGGGGAGGGCGGGTGCTGGACCTTGTTTTCACTAACAATGACGGGCTCATTAGGGAAGTGAAGGTCGGGGGCAGCTTAGGACAAAGCGACCATGAAATGGTTGAGTTCAAGATCCAGGGTGGAAGAAACAAGCCAAAAAGTAGGATAACTACCCTGAATTTTGGAAGAGCTAACATTGAGCTCCTCCGCGACTTAATAGGGGCTATCCCATGGGCTACGCTGTTTGAAGGAATGGGAGTCTGTGAGAGCTGGCTAACATTTAAACAGCACTTCTTCCAAGCACAGGAATGATGCATCTCATTGAGTAAAAAATCAGGAAAGAGAGGCAGAAGACCTGCATGGATGAACACAGAGCTATTGAGTAAACTGAAAGAGAAGCAGAAGATCTATGAATTGTGGAAAAAGGGTCTGAGCACCTGGGGAGAATACAGGAATGTGGTCAGGGCCTGTAGGGATGCAACTAGGAAGGCTAAAACCCTCTTGGAAATGAAGCTGGCAAGGGACATAAAAGATAATAAAAAGGGGTTTTTTTGGATATGTGAATAGTAAAAGGATGACCAGGGATAATGTAGGTCCCTTGCTGAATGAGGAGGGTGTCCTGGTAATGGGGGATGCTGAGAAGGTGGAGATACTGAATGCTGCCTTTGCTTCGGTCTTCACTTCAAAGGCCCCTCGCGACACACAGGTGCTGTACGAAAGTTGGAGTGTTTGGAAAATGAAGAATTTCCCACTGGTTGAGGTAGGGGAGGTTTAGGAGCGGCTCAAAGGCATTAATGCACACAAATCTATAGGCCCTGATGGGTTATATCCATGTGTGCTGAGGGAGCTAGCGGAGGTGATTGCTGAGCCACTTTCTATTATCTTCAACAGGTCTTGGAGGACAGGTGAAGTGCCTGAAGACTGGAGGATAGCCAGTGTCACTCCAGTCTTTAAAAAGGGCAAGAAAGAGGAACCTAGTAACTATAGGCCAGTCAGCCTCACCTCTGCCCCGGGAAAGGTAATGGAACAGCTTGTTCTGGATGCCATCTCCAAGCAATTGGAAGAGAAGAAGGTCATGAGGAGTAGTCAGCATGGATTCACCAAGGGAAAATCGTGCTTGACCAATCTCATAGCCTTCTACGATCTCATAACAGGCTGGGTAGATGGAGGGAGAGCAGTGGATGTCATCTACCTTGACTTCAGCAGGGCCTTTGATACTGTCTCCCATGACACCCTAATAGCAAAGCTGAGAAAGCATGGGATAGATGAGTAGACAGTGAGGTGGGTTGAGAATTGGCTGTCGGACTGACCCGAGAGGGTTGTGATTGGAGGAGCAGAATCTGACTGAAGGCCTGTGACTAGCGGTGTTCCCCAGGGCTCGGTGTTGGGTCCAGTCCTGTTTAATATCTTCATTGACGACCTTGATGAGGGAAGAGCATACCCCCTCAGCAAGTACGCCGATGATACAAAGCTGGGAGGAGTGGCTGACATGCAGGAACACTGCGCTGCCATCCAGCAAGACCTGGACAGGCTGGAGAGTTGGGCAGGGAGAAACCGGATGAAATTCAACAAAAGCAAGTGTAAAGTCTTGCACCTGGGGAGGAACAACCTATTGTATCAGTACAGGCTGGGGGATGACCTGCTGGAGAAGAGCACTATGGAGAAGGACCTGGGGGTCCTGGTAGATGACAGGTTGGCCATGAGCCAGCAGTGTGCCCTGGTGGCTAAGAGAGCCAATGGGATCCTGGGGTGCATCCGGAGGAGTGTAGCCAACAGGTCAAAGGAGGTGATCCTCCCCCTCTACTCTGCCCTGGTCAGGCCCCACCTGGAGTATTGTGTCCAGTTCTGGGCTCCATGGTTTAAAAAGGACAGGGATCTCCTGGAGAGAGTCCAGAGAAGGGCTACAAAGAAGATTAGGGGCCTGGAGCATCTCCCCTATGAGGATAGGCTGAGTAAGTTGGGACTCTTCAGCCTTGAGAAGAGAAGACTAGGGGGGATCTAATTAATGTCTATAATTATCTGAAGCAGGGGATGCAGGGGGAATCAGCCAGTCCCTTTTCAGTGGTCTGTGGGGATAGGACAAAGGGCAATGGCTGCAAGTTGGAGCATAGGAAGTTCTGCATCAACATGCAGAAGAACTTTTTCACAGTGAGGGTGAGGGAGCAGTGAAATAGGCTGCCCAGGGAGGTGGTGGAGTCTCCTTCTCTGGAGATATTCAAGACCCATCTGGACGCCTATCTGAGTGATATGTCCTAGGGAGCCTGCTTTGGCAGGGGGGTTGGACCCGATGATCTCTTGAGGTCCCTTCCAATCCCTACAATTCTATGATTCTATGATTCTATGATTTGAGTACCACACCCATGACCCCATACTTGTGAATAAATCCCACAGCATTGTGACCAGAGATTGCTTAAATAACAGTGCTTATCACAACTCTGTCTTAATTGGAATTGGGTTATGGTCAAATCTATCGTTATCTCAACCTTTTTTGCCTTTCTCGTGCCCCACGTTGGGCGCCAAAAATTGTTGTGGTTTAAACCTAAGCTGAGTGCTGGGTCTCACAAAAGTTATCTGTCCCTTTAAGACAGAGGGGTGGGGGGGCGAACGGAGAAGTTGTGAGGAAGAAAATAAAAAAACAAAGCCCCGCGGGTTGGGATAAGGATAGTTTACTAAAACAACAGGAAAGATACAAAGAACAACTAACAACAGTGATAACACTACTTTAGAACATAGGGCACATGAACCGGGTGATACAAAATGCAACCTCTCACCGCAACCTGTGACTAGGCCGTGCCTGACTCGCTGAGCCGACTTGGGGCCCGGCCGTTGCCACCGCGAAGCCGCATTTTTTTTCCGAGCCGGGGGCCGCGCCGCTCGACTTCCGAGCCGGGGCCAGGCCGGGCCGGGCTGGGCCGCGCTGCGCCAGGAAGCCGCGTTTGCCTCAGGCCGGAGCTGCACCTGCCAGACCACACTGCCTCCAGCCCCCTGTTTTGGCACGCTTTTTCTCCTCCTTTATACAGAACATGACATAATTGTTATGGAATATTCTCATTGGCCAAACATGGCCACTGTTGCTAACCTGAAACCAGGACATTAACTTACAATTCCAACATGAAGGGAAAGGCAACATTTAGCCATAGCAAACAAACAAAATGGTGGTAAAGTGTAATAAATAAACTTATCAGTGAAGGGTCTTTTATATGTATACTCTGTCCATGACTGTAAGCATTGAACAGTCTATATAGAGACCATGAGACCATAGCAAGGGAGAGAATTCAGAAAATGTAAAAAAAAAAAAAGTCAGTGATTACTTACAAGGAAAATCTCATTTGTAGGGAGACACAAAGAAGACCCTAATATACTTTTTTGACCATCTAAAAGGCAAGAAACAAAAGGTGAACACTGACTTGCTAGCTGGTAGTTGGTCTATTGCTCTGGGTACAATTAAATTTTTTTCAAGCCACAGCAAAGAGAGTAAAAATTGAAGTGTGAGATACTAAAGGCCTGAAAAGGCAAGCAAGATGACAAAGAGAACACATTTTATTATTAATAATATGCAGAAAAATGCATAAAAAAGGTTTAAAAAATGCAGAAAAAAGGTTTAAAATTCATGCATAACAACTATGCAGTAAGCTTGGATTGCCAAGATGTTGGTGTTGTTCACAGATCTGTGAAATGAGGGAGAATAGGTGTCTTAGAACAAAATGGAGGAATTTTGACTTAACCCTGCAATTTTGGCTCAGACAGAGGGAGTCAGACCTACAGAAAAATAGGAATTGGGTTAATTTATATGAACGGAAGAGAAGACAGAAAGGTATCCAGGATTCTAGAAAATAATCTTGGTGATCTAATGCAGAAATTCTGGAGGTACCTTGAATAAAATTTGAAGAGGCACTTGAAATGGTAGCAGAATTAGGATAGGACAGAAGCATGGAAACTGAAAGACAAAATTAACAATAAAATGTTAGCTTGTGGGCTCAAGGTCATCTAATAGACTAAGGAAAGCAACAGTAGAATATTGATTCTGAACTTTGCCCAAGAGAAAGTTATGAAAGACATTGAAGGCAGACAAAGGTTTTGTAATTGTATAGGTTAGTCTATGAAATTTTTTTTCCCTGACATGAGAGAAAAAAAGACATAGCTTAAGAGTTTTCAAATTTACCCACAGGCAGCCAGAAAGTATGATTTAATTCAAAGAAAGAAGGAAACATGATGTGAAAAAAATAATACCATTATCTATAATTTAATTCCACTGGAATAAAATTTCTATCCATTGTCCCTCCTGTTCCTAACCTTATCTTGCTATAAATGCCATTCCATAGACACAATCTATGTTCTATCATTTGCTAACATTTTCAAGTTTTCTGCAGGAAACACTTTTCATAAAGCAGCAGACGAGTTTATAAATGCTGAATCTCAAATTTTGTAATTCGGATGAAAAGACATTTTATTTCAATGAGCTTGAAATTTAACAATATTATTTTGTGTCATGAAAGATGAAATTTATTCAACTTCAAAGAGGAAGCTATGAGGTTTTGTGGTACATCTTGATGGCTTAATCTTCCAAGTTTTTAATGATCTGAAAATATGGACGGCAGGAAATAACTTTATTGTGTTTCTGCACGACTTGCTTGCCTCCATGACTTTGACTGCTGAATACCTGGTCATGTATTCTTTCTGTTTGGGTGGTTTGACTATGGCTGGAGGCCAGATGCCTACCAAAGCCGCTCTATCACTCCCCTTTTCAGCTGGATAGGGGAGAAAATATATATTGAGAGGCTTAGGAGTTAAGGACAAAGAGATCATTCTGCAGTCAGCATCACAGGCAAAACAGAGTCAACATGGAACAGTGTGCCTAAGTGGCCAAGGTAGCAAATGGCATCCTGACTAACATCAAGAATAGCGCAGCCATACTCAGCTCTGGTAAGGCTGCACGTAGAGTACTGCGTTCAGTTTTGGGCTCCTTACTCTAAGACAGACATCAAGGTCCTGGAATGTGTCCAGAGAAGAGCAACAAAGCTGGTGAAGGGTCTGGAACACAAGTCTTATGAGGAGAAGCTGAGGGAGCTGGGACTGTTTAGTCTGGAGAAGAGGAGGCTCAAGGGAGACCTTATTGATCTCTACAACTACCTGAAAGGAGGTAGTGGTGAGCTGGGGATCAGCTTCTTCTTGCAGATAAGTAGTGATAGGACAAGAGGGAATGGCTGCAAGTTGCGCCAGGGGAGGTTCGGGTTAGAAATTAGGAGAAATTTCTTCTTAGATAAAGTGGTCAGGCATTGGAATGGCTTGCCTGGGGAGGTGACGGAGTCACTGTCTTTCACAGTGTTCAAGGAAAGATGGGATGTTGTACTTGGGGACATGGTTTTGTGAGTAATATAAGCAGTAGGGGAACAGCTGGACTGGGTAATCTTGGAGGTCTTTTCCAACCTCAATGATTCTGTGATTCTGAGTTGTTTTCCTTCTTAGCTGAAGGAGGGCATTCCTCACACCCTTCTCCTGCTCTATCGTGTGGTCCCACCCATGGGAGATTGCCCTCCAACATGACTCCTTTCCCACTGGGCTTCAGCTCCTCACCAACTGCCCCAGCATGGGTCACTTCTATGGAGTGCAGTCATAAAATCTTAGAATGTCTCTCAGGCCCAGACTGCTCTAGCTTGGTTCCCCACGGGGTCACAAGTCCCTCCAGAAAACCTGCTCCACTGTGAGTCTCTCTCTCTCTCTGTGTCTTTATCCCTCTCCATAGGCTGCAGATCTGTTACCAGGGTGTTGCTCCAATGCAGATCACAGCATCTTTCATGTCTCCACCAGCTCCAGCACAGGGTCTCTCCTTGGGCTGCAGGTGTGGTCTCTGTTTCCCATCATCTTCCATGGGCTGCAGGGGGGAAACCTGCTTCACCATGGTCTTCTCCATGGGCTGCAGGGAAATCTTTCTCTTCAGTGCCTGGAGAGCCTCTTCTCCCGTCTTCTTCACTGACCAGGGTGTCTGCATAGTTGCTTGCATCTTCTCACTCCTTTCTCTGGTGACAAAAAGCATCTGCTCACTTTTTTTTTCCCCTCTTAAATGTGATTCACAGAGGCACCATGACCTTCGCTGATGGGCTTGGCCTTGGTCAGCAGTGGGTCTGGCTTTTAGCACAGCTGGTGTTTATTCTGTCAGGCCTAGGGGAAGTTTCTAGCTGCTTCTTGCAAAAGCCACCCCTGCAGCCCCCCCTATTCCACCAGAACCTCTTCACGCAAAACCACAACGCTGTTCTTGAGCAAAAGGTCTCTATATTCAATGACTATTTTCGTTTGACTATCAATATGTAAATGACCTTGCAATGCTCCAGCCTCATCAACCTTTGAGGTCTTCATAGAACTCACTTTTGGTTTATCAATGTCTTTCTTGTACTTGGGGACCTAAAACGAGACCCAGTATGCAGACGTGGTCTCAGGAGTGCAGAGTAGTGGATTACAATTAATTTTTTGATCTGCTGGCTGAGGTGCTGCTATTGCTGTTGGTCATCTTAGCTCTTCTGATCCAGGACCTTTTCTGCAGAGCAACTTCCTAGCCCCTCAATGCCCAAGCTGCATCACTATCAGGCAGTTTCTGCATTTGTCCTTGTTGACCTGTGAAGGAAGGGTGCCTTGTATGTCCTTCCCATGGCCCATCTAGGTTTCCCTTAATGGCAACCCTATTTTCCAAGGCAATACTTTTTGTCCTCACCTATGTTTTGCTCCAGCTCCCTTTCATGAGAAATGCATCAATGAGACTATTTTCTTCACAATCTTTGTCTTCCCTTCTATTAAGATACGTGTGGTGGTTCAGCCCCAACCAGTGACTGAGTACCACACACTGCTCAATCATAGAGCCTCCATGGGTTGGGATAAGGACGGTTTTCTGACCAAATCATCCTGAAAGGGGAACAATAACAGCCAATTACACTCACACCCAATAACACAGAGTACCTTACCAGCCCAATAATCACAGAGTGCTGCATGACACAAGGACTAATCTGACACCCTTACCACTCTCAGGCTGCTCTGGAGGCACCCAGGAACACCCCTCCCCAACCAGCCCCTTTTATGGAGAAGTGATGTCAGGTGGTTTTGAAACAGCCCAGGATAACTCAGCTCACCTGCTTTTGCTGCTTGGGGAGATTAACTCTGTCCTGGCCAGAACCAGGACAATATGTCATGGTTTAGTCCCAGGCCATCTCAGAGCCACCTAGTCCCTTTTTATAGTGAGCATGATATCATGTGGTACGGAATACCCCTTTGGCTTGTTTGATTCCCCTGTCCTAGCTGTGTCCTGTCCCAGCTTTTTGTGAAAACTAGCTCCATCTCAGCTGAAACCACACGTCTTTTTCACTCTTGGAAGACTACTTGCTTCTGTATCCCTTGAACAACTCCCTGAATATGCAGTGCCAGCAACATTACAGCTGAAACCCCCCCCACCAGCTCTTATAGAAGCATCACTACCTCATTCTTTCTCTATTCTTCAATCATATGTAATGCAAAGCCTTTTCTGTTTCAGCTCCAACCTTTAATATTGTAGAAGTTCCCAGAAAACTTTTATCTAGCAGGCTGAATTCGCAGTGATGTGGAAGCAACTCTCCACAGAGTTTCCACACCTAGTACAAAATGGCCTCAAGCAATGCTTGAACACTGCTCTGCTGTCTGCTTTGCTCCAGCACAGTCCTAACAGTGCTGACATTTGACTCTTGTCTGGCTGCATCTCCAAGCTCCGCTGACAGCTTCCAGACATTTACCTGACCTGCTGGGACCAGTCTGGTCTGGATTGCAAACCAAACCGTAGACACGGGTCTAGTACCCAATCTTCTTTCAAATACACCACTGACACACTGGCATTTCCCTAAAGCTATCAGCCTTCCCTCTCTGATGTCCAGGTCCAGGATTTCCTTACACAACAGTTCTAGTCCTGTATTACAAGCAGGAAGTATTAAAAATATTCTCATGCTCCATGCCATTGCGTTAAAAAGGCAGCCCTTTATCAACTGATCATCTGCTACACTGTAGTCTGAAATATAACATAAGTAATGACAAGTGGTAGGGAAAAGGAGAAAGATAGAGAAAGAGGAGAAGGGGGGGGGGGAAGGAGAGAAAGAATATCCTACATTTACAGCATGCTATGAAAATATACCCTAGCAATTTAAACAAAATGAAAATCAGAAAGACCAAGCCCCAGTTTGGCTGAGGGTTGTGTCTTCATAGTGCTATAAATGTAGTCTATTCCAGCCAAAAAAATGTTCTTTTGTAAATCCCACTACTTGCAAAATTTTAAACATTTCATATTCAGAGACACATTTTCTGTAAAGAGAAACCAATGTATTTTGAAAGAACTGTACTTTGAAGAATGAGAATGTTTTGCAGGGCATTTGAGGAAGAGAAATTACAGCACTAGCAGCAGCTCATGAGAATCACAACAGGCAGTAATGCCAGGATGGTTAGAGCTCTATCTTGTTGCTAGGTTTAGACTGACCATCTTTGTGAAATATATGAGGAACACTGCTTTTAGTTTATAATATTCTGGACTGCAGTTCCCTCAGGCAATTATATTTTAAGAGGAGAAAATGTCTTAAAAGTAGTTGGCTACAAAATTGCTATATTAACTCATTTACATAACATTCAATGTTATATCCAACAGGGAAAGGATGGTAAACATAAAAAAACCCACTGATTTGAAGTATTCAAAATATTTAGTTAGGCAGCATAGTTTCATTTAAAGTGTGCATGTTATTAGTTTCAGAAGTATTATTCCTATCAACCACATACACTGAGGATTGGTAAGCTAGCCAGTCTTGAGGAAGCAACAAGACAGTCTTAGAATGTTATGCATTACACAGAAACAATGTACAACCCGTCTAGTTTATTTAGCTTTTTTTTTTCTTCCAGGTCTTTGTGATTGTAATGCTAATCAAACCAATTAATGCATTTTCTTTTATAAACAATTGAGAGCTCAGTATGATTTTAGCAGTGCTATGTTTACATGGAAAACAGGGAAAATACATAGAAGACACTGCATGTTTGGATTAGGTTGCTTTTTGTGTAGTTATTTGCACTTAAGGAAGTAACTTTTCTGACAGAAATGCATGCATGTGGCTGTAGGTGGCATAGCAGTATAGTTCACTGTATTATTTCATGTTACATACTTCAACTTTTCTTTTTTTTTAAGAATCAATAGTTGCAATATTTAAAAATGCAAGATAAATAAATAGGTTTCCTGAGGTACTTTGCCATAAGCCCTGTCACAGCTGGCATAGCAGAGAACGGCTTTTTTAAAATCCAACTAGTGCAGCAGAAGCAGCATATTATATAGTATGATCATTTCCTTGTTATATATGGCAAATTTCTACACATTTGCTTGCAAAAAAATAAGGAAAGGAACAGCAATTTTATATAATGTCTGAAAAAAATTATATAGATACTATTTATATATATATATACATATAAGGAAATTTCTTATATATAATTACGTTATACTTCCATGAAATGTTAAAATTGTTATACAAAGAAATAATATTAATGAATTCTTTATTACTAAAATATATATATAATTCATCTAGAACTTTTACAAATTAGCAAAACAAAGGCAGAACTAATATTGATGAGGTATTTATCAAAGAGGATGTTCATGAACACTTCTGTAGTCACCTAATTGCATTTGAGAGATACTGTTTGGCTGTTGTCTTTAATACTATCATATTCCCAAGGTTTTAAAATGTAGGTTATGAATATCTGATTTAAATAGTTTAATAGGGAATATGTTTTTAGAAGCTTGATGTATATTCCACCGTTTCAACTACAACTGAACCTTCAGTATCACTAATCATGATGTTTCTTGTGAGGGCATTAGAATTAAAAAAAAACAAACCCTAAAAACATACAGAATAACTTCATAGTAAGAATAAACAGAATGATTGTAGAAAAATGGTATTGATGTGCAAATAAAAGTCAATGGGAGTAAGATCAGTGTACCTGTCCTCTTCATCATGGTGTGAGCATAGGGGTGAAAAAAGGAGGTTAGGGGGTGTATTGTGTGCAGGTTTCAAGGTGTGGGTAACTGGCGTATCCTGGGGTGGCATCTTTGAGAAGAAGCCGTGGCCTGTCCTTTGCTGTACACAGATTCCAATTGGACAGTTCCAAATGGCTTCAAAATGGACCCACAACAGGACATGGAGTCCATCAGCTGAGTTGGTGCCGTCTCTGTGAAAACATATATAATGGGATAAATTGCCACAGGGAGAAAAGGGAACAAAAAGGAGTGAGAAACAGCAGAGGGAACACTAAGGTCAGAGGAGGAGGAAGAGGAACTTCATGATGGAGCAGGTATTCCTTGCAGCCTGTGGAGGACTTGTGCCAGAGCAGATGGATGTTCCTGAATGAACTGCCATGAGCAGAGAAAAAGTGAAGAGAAAGAGAGAAATGACTATGTACTGACAATAACATGCTCCTGTCCTGTCCTATTAATTGCCTCACTGAAGGCTGAGTAACCTGTGAGTAACCTGCCATGATATAAGAGGAAAGGAGAAGAGTATGGAAGGAAAATGTGAAGTTGAGCCTGGAAAAGGGGAGGAAAGGTATTTTCCCTATGTGTTAATGGTTGTATCTTCCCCTCTCCACAAATAAGCAATTAAATATATACATTAATTATCAATAAATTAGATTAATTTTGAAAAATCAAGAAAATTATCTCCCGTTTTTAAGCTTGATCTCCAAGCTTTCTTGTTCCGGCTCTTCTATTTTCTCCCCCAAACCTTCTGAGGATATCCCATGCACGAGTTTCTGGGTGTGAGTTTGGCTGCCATTTGGGACCAAACCAGCACAGAAAAAGAAGGATTGTGCAAAGCCTGAGCTGTGGCAACTCCAGAGACATGAGCAAGTGCATACGTAAAGCTTTTGCAGTTCCTGATAAGGGATTTCATAGCTGTCAATTTTTGGCACGCTGCAATGTGTCAGAGATGCTAAGTTTTAGTTATAGACATCCTTTTTCCTTACAAATGATATAGTTCTTAGCATTTAGGTGTCTTCTCCAGTTAACTATTGATGATCTGGCAGCCTAGTTTGGCTTAAATAACTTATTCCAATTGTCAGGTTTAACTCAGTCGTTTAGGTACACTTTGGAGTCTGAAACTGTGATTTTCAGCCCCTGTAAAGGCACATATTAAAAAACCCCAACATTTTGGAAGTATACATTTTTGTAGCACTAAGTATGAAACTGAATAAAATGCATATAAAAGACTTTCCAATGGTCATTTTTGTTGTCTCGGATGACTCTGATATTGTGCATACATGTACTATCTCTATTAGAATCTGACTAACACCACTGTTAGTAAGTGGGAACTGTTTAATAGCAGCCTCAGGTACATGAGGAGAAACCACATCCTTTTTTATTAATGGAATTATTTGTCAGTTGTTCATCAAAATTATTTTGACCTAGTAGAATAAAGATCTACACATTTTTAAAAGGTCATTTTAAATTAGAAGAAATTTATGTTTGCATTTATTTTCTAGTATTTTTCTAAACTATGGTTATATGTACAGAGGAAAAATAAAATTAAATCAATATATAAACCAAATCACACAAACAAACAAGCAAAAAACAGGTAAATGAAAACCAAATTTTACTAGTGACAAGACTTGTTAATTCAAGAATAAATTCCAAGGAAATTGAAACTTCACTAGAAAAACAACTCAGGGCAACTGGAAAGAATACTCTTGCAGAAGAGAGTAATAAAGTCATAGGTAAGGGAGAGAACAGAAACCAGCTGTCTGAAGTGATCATTCTAGAACATCTACAGAAAATCCCTTATTTGAACATGTAGGAAAATATCCAGCGTGAGATCTGCCAATGTGTTCTCCAAATTATATAAACTCTCAGCAACCATAACTATTTGTATCCATCATAGCAGCTGAAAGCAGAATCAGCCAGGAAGGAAACATGAGACCCAAATGCCACTGATGGAAAAAAATTCAGAGCATATAATTCATGTTTAGTGGTGACTAGCTAAGTCATGGAATAGAAAGAAGACTACAGAGATTAGCAAGTCTTATGATGTTCTTCCCTTTGGATAGCTACATGAAGCAATAGCAGTTTGCTGATACTGAAAAGGGGCAGAGTGTCTAGAAAATTACTTTCTTCTTACTTTACATGCACTGTGTGTATGCATGACAGGTGGGATTTTGGTACAGTTTCAGTGTGTCAAATGTTACATATGATCATGCTCGCTGCAAAATGTTCAGTGCATTTACATTCTCTACCCCAAGAACTTTTCAAGTGCAAAATATGAAAAAACCCAAAGAGAAATGCGGATAGAAATTTTGCAATCTGTTTTCATTGATAAGGAGCAAGTTTGCTTTTCTTTTTCCCTCATTCATCAATTCCACGTGATTTCCTTTGCAGGATCAGCATCAACATCTATCATTAAGATTGTATGCATGTTCTCATTCTAGTACTAACTTGTCAGTGGCTTCTAATCTTATACAACTTTGACCTTTTCTTTTAAAGTATAGTAAGCTTCTGCTGTGTTTGAAAGAAAATTGTGTCACAGGTGTTGAAGAAGAAGCAGTTCAGTAATTTTTGAGAATTATTATCATTTTCTCATATGTTAAAAAGAGGTTCTTTTAAAAATTCAGCAGATATTTGTGTTCTGAAAAAAATGTTTACATTTAATAGCACACCTCCATAAGGTTGCATTATGTTGAAGAATACAGTGGGGGAAAAAAAAGAATGTTCAGTGACTGAATTTTTTTGAAACTATCAAAATAGCATTTGATTGATGAAAAGGGAATTGCAATAAGCAAAGTTCATAAGTACTGTTATTGTGTCTATCTATCTCAGTTGTATTATGGAAAATACACTGAAGATATTAATGGGTGGAGGAAAAAGTCATATTTTTAAACTTGTGCTTTTACCAGCTTTCAGAAAATTCATCACACTCTTAAATGATATAATTTACTCAAATTCTAACCCAGCTATCTTACATATGAGAGAACCTGCAGCTAGGAATACATTAGTATTGCTTAGTTTGTGTAACAACAGAGATACCCAGACCCACTAAAACATTGAGGCTGAGAAAGACAGAAATAACTGTTAGGCAAAAAAACCCCAAAACTCAACACCAAAAAAACCACGCACACATGAATCCACACCACAAAACCCACCTAAAACCCCACAAAATCCACCAAAACCCAAAACACTAAACACAAAGAAAAACCCCAACCCCACCTCACCAAACCAGCAGTACACTTGAATTATCTTCACAAATTACTTGTAAACCTGAGATTATCACAGTAATTTTTTACTATATGATTTAATTTACTATTATATACCAAGATTTCCTGCAATATTACTTTAACTGTGATATTTTATGAATCAGGACAGTCTCTTGATCCATTTCTTAATAAGACTAGTGCCCTGTCAGTCTCACCTCTATGCCTAGGAAGATCATGGAACAGATCCTCCTAGAAGCTATGCTGAGGCAGATGGAGGACAGCCAGCATGGCTTTACTAGGGGAAAGTCCAGCCTGACCTATCTAGTGGCTTTCTACAATGGAGAACTGCATCAGTAGACAAGGGAAGAGCCATAGATGTCATCTATCTGGATTTCTTCCAGGCACGGTCCCCCACAACATCCTTCTCTCTAAGTTGGAGAGATATGTATTTGGTGGGTAGACTGTTCAGTGGATAAGGAATTGGCTGGTTGGTTAGATCCAGTGGGTGGTGGTCAATGCCTTGATGTCCAGATGGAAGACAGTGACAAGTGGAGTTTGTCAAGGGGCTCTGCTGGGACCAGTGCTGTTTAATATCTTTTTAAATTATACTGACAGTGGGATTGAGTGCA
Source organism: Laterallus jamaicensis coturniculus (assembly GCA_022605575.1). NCBI lineage: Eukaryota > Metazoa > Chordata > Aves > Gruiformes > Rallidae > Laterallus > Laterallus jamaicensis. The sequence continues at coordinate 5,747,922 of JAKCOX010000037.1, read as the reverse complement.
CCCTCACCAAATTTGCTGATGACACCAAGCTGAGTGGTGATGTGAATGTCCCAGAGGGACAGGATGCTAGCCAGAAAGATGTGGATAAGCTGGAGAAGTGGGCCCAAGTAAACCTCATGAGGTTCAACAAAGACAAGAGCAGAGTTCTGTACCTGGGTCAGGAAAATCTCCATTATCCATACAGGTTAAAGGATGATGTGCTTGAAAGCAGCCCTGAGGAAAAGGACTTGGGAATATTCGCGGAGGAGAAGCTGGACATGAGTTACCAATGTGCATCTACAGCTCAGAAGCCCAACCACATCCTGGGCTGCATCAAAAGAAGTGTGGCCAGCAGATCCAGAGAGGCAGTGATTCTGCCCCTTTACTCTGCTCCGGTGAGACCTCACCTAGAATGCTGTGTCCAGCTTTGGAATCCTCAAGAAGGACATGGACCTGTTGGAGCATGTCCAGAGGAAGGTCATAAAAATGATCAAATGGTGAAGCACCTCTCCTATGACGATAGGCTGAGAGAGCTGGGCTTGTTCAGCTTGGAGAAGAGAAGGCTCCAGGGCAGCCTTATAGCGGCCTTCTAGTACCTGAAAGGTGCCTATAAGAAAGCTGGGGAAGAACTGCTCACAAGGGCATGTAGAAATAGGGCAAGAGGTCATGGTTTTAAACTTCAAAAGGGGAGATTTACATTGGATATTAGGAAAAAAGTTCTTGAATATGAGGGTAGTGGATCACTGGAACAGGTTTCCCAGAGAGGTAGTGGAGGTCCCATCCCTGGAGATATTCAAGGTCAGGCTTGATGAGGCTTTGAGCGATTTGATCTAGTGAAGATGTCCCTGCTTACTGCAGGGGTGTTGGAGTAGATGACCTTTAAAGATCGCTTCCAACCTTAAATATTCTATGATTCTATGACCTTGAGATTTTGCTTACTCATAGGTGGTCTGTAACCAGAAGCAACATAACCATGTCAGCTGTGCCAGACTTTTTTAAAGGTTTCAGATAATGATATAAGTGTTCATTTTGTTTCCTCTCATGGAACACCTTAATAACAGTGTCTTTCTAAATTCTAATCGCAAAGTAAGTATACATCTGCTTGAAAAAAAATAGCAAACCACAAATAACAGTGACAATAAATGCATACAGAATAGGAATCAGAAAAAAAAATTTCTAATTATTTACAGCAAAAGTGTTGCATACCCACTTTATGAAATGTGCCATGTATTTACAACCTGAACATCAAGTATCTTGAAACCTGAATCACTTGTTATTTCTAAAACCCCATCCTGAAAATTTTGTGATGTTACAAAGTAATTTGGGGTTTATTTTGTTTTGTTTAACTTCCAAATGGGAATATAGCTTTAACAATGTAAATTGTTACTGGCTGATTCTGACTAGACTGGACTGGTATCAATAAAGACAAGAGAGGTGTAAGCTTCCAGCACTCATCTTAATAGCAGTTTAACCATGACCTCCTGTTTCCTCACAAATGCGATGTATGGCCTGGTAGTACTCTAGTGTTTTTCTGAAATAATGTCTGAAATCGCATTAGGCACTGCAGGAACTAAACTAAAACTAAGATAATGATTAAAAAAAATCCCAGACTTCTTTATGGTCCTTTATTGATTTGCCTGTCCATTCTCCCCATTCTCTGTTCCCAGTGCTGATGTACCCTGAACCCATTTATTTATTAAATATGAATTATTCTCATAACTGAAATATCTGCCTGAATTTAACCATTTTTCCCTCAAGTACTGACATTCATGCTCTACTTCCCATATATGAGTTCCTTAAGTGAGAGATAAAGATTCCATTTTAAGTATCAGTATCTATTACAGTTTTGCCCTTGGCATTGTAAGTCACTATGTCTTACGTATGTGAAAAAATATATTAATTTCTGTACACAATGTTTCTGTGTATATAAAACCTCATTGCAGTTGAATGCACAACCTAGCTTTCACTGAATTAGCACAGCTAATGCCTCCTGAACACCTGGCCAAGGAAGGTCTATCCTGTGTCCTGGTTTCAAAAAAGGACCTGATATAAATTTTCCTCTAATGAGAAGTAGAGCCAAGTAACAGTGGTGATATGGTTGAACCTGGAATCCCGGGGGATGCCAATTCTGAGGGTAAAAAGAGAGGATATAACTTCACCCTTCCAGGATACCCAGTTAAGCAGCATTAATATCAAATAAACCATTCAGACAATTGTGATGACAGAAATAGCTTGATTTCTCATTAGGTTTCTTGTCGTCTTTGATTTTCTGTCTCACTCCATGTTTACCATGCACAGTATTAATGGGGTTTTAAAATTTTATCATTTAGATCTCTTTTAGATAATGTTGAAGGGGTGGCTATTTTGTCCATTTTAAATTTTTGCAGACATTTGCAATAATTTTTATATAGGAGATTGTGAAGGACATTGAAAATCTTTACAAGGTATTCAAGAGCTGAACATGATGGCATACTGCTTTTCACACAGAGAAACAGGACAACTCTGCCTTTCGCTTTGTCTTCTAATTACAGCCCTAAGGAGGTATCTGGATTCATGGATCTCCTATCAGCTACAGAGATAGGATTTTAAGGAATTTTTCTATCTTAACAGCCTGCTCCCAACATGTAAAGTTTGCTTTCACAGACTCCTCATTGTGAGCTTCCTTAATTTAGATATGTAACTAACATCCAGTAAGACAGAGGAAGGATAAAAAACCAGGATAAGTTTAGGGGGGAAAGGAATTCTACTCTCTGGTGTTTAGGACATTTACCTGTTAATACAGTAGAGGCAGTTTCCAGTGCTTATTGTGATGATATATAACTATTTTGTGTGGGATATAAATATATAGATAGAGAGTACAATTTAATCAGTAACTTTATGATGAAACTGCAGACTGAAAAGGACACACACCTCAAAAGAAGAACAATTAAGTGGTTAAAATATTCCTTTGGTTACCTGGAATTAAACACTGCTCTAAAAAACATAAAGGACGTTCTCTGACTTTCCTATTTCTGACTGTGGGACTTCTGTCCTGACCAGATGTGCCCTTATCTTTTCTATTTGGCTATACAGAAAAACATCTACTTTACAAATCTGCTTGAGAGTAGTTATGAGATAGCTGCTGAAGGGTTGGACGAAAATTATACACCTTATGTAAGTTTGTTGTTCATTTTTCTTAATTACTTTCCTTCACTTAAGTCCACCGCATATCACTTAAATTAGGTGAATGAAATAAAGAAAACAATGAACAAGTATTTTTAAAAGTATTTATAAAGGTGATGTGATTATGATATTTCTCCTTTCATCCTAAAAACTTGACTAGCCAAATATGAAACAGTCACTGAAGGGAATAAATTCTTGACTTCTGTTGTGGGTAGGACATAAAATGACAAGTTTGAACTCTAGCAAAGGAAATGTAGGCTTGACATTAGAGAAAAAGCATTAGAGATGCTGGAAAAGATTGATGGGGAGGTGGTATATGTCCACCACAGCAGAGACAATACACAGGAGACAAAAGCTTGATAGACTTTTGTCAGGATCTGTTTCTGTGCCACTGGTGCTGTCTGCGAAAGGAGAACAGACCAGAAGACCTAGTAAGGGCTTTTCCATTTGTGAGAAGCAGTGAACACTGAGATGGATAGGAATGGTTAGATAAATGACCAGTTCAGAGCCCTTTTCAGAGCAGATAAGAAAATTTTCTGTAGGATGGCATGGAAAAACCCTCCCTTAAAAAGACAGTGCAAGATATTTTTTATGCTTAAATATCAACATTATGAACTGGGGGCAGGGATTAAAATTATTTATGAAATATATCCTTTCTAGTGAAGTCAGAGAACTACTGATTGTAATTACACCAGAAGGTTAAAAAGCGAAAATAGCATTTCAAAGAACCTGTAATGGCAGAGAAATGTTTTACCTGGTTCCGATCATTTGAACAAAATTTTAATCACACTGTAGACATCACACTTGCTGAAAGCAAAGATAATACATATATATATATAATTAAATATATAGTAACCTGATCTCTTTATCTCCCGAGCAAACTAACATCCTTATTGTTCAAATTATTAAAACTATTTTACAGGGAATGCAGACAAAAGAAAAATATTCAGCAGAGAAAAGAATAAAACATTATAGCATATAAATCTTCTTCTTTACCTGAGTTGTCGAAGTAAGGTGAAGTTGGAAAGCATGCATAGATTTTATTGTCTCCCAGCCATTAAGAAAGTAATCACCAAAAATATTTAAGCTAACTCTGAAGCAGTGAAAAAGCCATCTGGGACTGATCATTAGATATGTTCCAGGTCTAATATTTAAGTATAGGTCTAGGGTCCAGGTTTAATACAAAGAGCTGTTAAGATTAATTATGTTCTTGTCCTGAGATTGCTGCAGCACTTCCTCATCTGAGTAGGAATCTCTGAAAAGTAACAGCGTGTTAGTCCTACATCCTTTTTTGCGCAGCAGAGATAAATCAGAATTTCTGGAGTAGTAAAGCCCTAGAACAACAAGCCTCAGGGAGGTGTTCATTACTTGTGATTTGAAAACACTCCAATATCACAGTGAAGAGGATGATTCCTCAACAACCTGTGCAATTAAAATAATTGAGTAAGCTGTGATAATATCATACTTTTCACAATTATATGTTTCACACTGATGTTACATAGACATGAACACATAGCGACTGTTAAAAGGAAAAATAATATCCTTAAGATCTTAGCATTGGTTAATGATCTTGTGTAAAGTCAATTGTCTTGAACAGGATGGCTGATGAGTGCCCAGACCATGAGTCTGCATCACAGGAGTCCTTGAAGTGTCGTCTTCGCTGGGTTTGGGTGAGACTCCCCAACCTGCTCCTCTGCTCAGTTCTTCTAGTTCTGTTGGTTCATGGTCCTTCTTGAGTACTCCAGTACACACATGATTCATTGCTGCTGATTATCTGAGCTAAATACAAAACAAATCTTAAATACAACTTAACTATCTAGAAAACACATGACCTCTACTGCACCTTCAGGAACAGCTTTTAATGGTTAAATATATGGATCTTATGTACAATTTGATCAGTTTTACAGGAGGAAATAACTAGGATAGTATCCAGAAGGAATGGCTAGGTTTTCCACCTAGGATGCTAAGCAAGATGTCTTGGGAGATTCTCTAGAGCTCTTCAAATTTCCCAGCTGCAAGACTTCTTGAAACAATCAGTCAAATGTTTCATTGTATGTGGCTTGGAGTTCAGTCAATCACCCGGTTTTGTATCTGTCTCCTATTTCAAATCAGTCCATTGTCACATCTGTGCAGAGACTAGGACATCCCTGACCACCTAGGGAACTAATGAATTGATGCAATAGGTGTGCATATAGGCACAGCCCTGATACTGAGCTAAACTCCAGTTCTAACTATAAAACAAACTTTATTTTCATGCTTAAATTACTCTTACTTTGTAAGTCTCATAGCTTTTGCTGTACACAACTTACTGGCTTTGGAAACAGAGTGATTACCCTCTGTCATGGTGTTTATTAAAGGCAAAAAGGCAGCCAGTTACATACCCAAACACAATAATTCATCACTTGCCCTTCAAAACATCTCTCAGAAGCATCTGAATATGTATTGTTTATAAATACAATCAGCAGTAGCTGTGATTTTAGTTACCTTTTAAACTGGTCACTGAAAATATCACTGACACTTTTTTATATCCGCGGGACTCAATGTCATACTTTTGCAGTAGTTCTGTCAACAAATAGATTCCTTTTTATCACCATGATGTGTTCTTTCGGGAGTTCTGCACTCACGTGCTTGGACACCTCTAAATGGAATAAATATATGCACCTTTTTCACAGTAATATGTACATCTTTGGATGCAGCTTATTTCTGTTTGAAGTTCCTTGCTCTACCAGGGATGATAGAACCTCAAAAAGTATGCCTGTCTTTGTTGCTCTTGCTCTTGTTTTGTTCTTGTTCAGTGACATGAACAAATAATACTGATTGCCCTGAGGGATTGACTCAATATGCAGTATTCAAACTGCAGAGTAAAATCAGTTCAAGAACACAATTCAATTAATAATGTTGCTGAAATAGAGTTACATGCTGTATCTAAAGAATTCAGTTGTATCTGTCAATAGTTTATGTAGCTGGTTTCCTTTGTAAGGCAGTCTGAATATTGCTTCTGAACTCTGAATTCAATAAACCTCAATAAGTGAAACGTGTACTTTTCTTACATATAGGAATATATCATACCCACACCCCCAAAAAAAAATCCACTACAACTCTCCAAACAAAATATCTTGATTTTGAATTGGTTAATAGCTTTGCTAACAGGCTTTGGTTTTGCTATACCACTCTCTCCATAGATTTTCTTACATACTAGACAAAAATTTACTCTTCTTCACTGATTTGATTTTCTTGCCTTTCCTCTTCCTTCATCTACTTTCTAATTGCTTATTATTATTATTATCTATGGTTTTCTCGCTATTTCTCCTTTAAGTACCACCTTGCCCATCCATCTCCACTTGCTCTTCCTATCTTCCAGGTTCTCATATCTGCAGCTATTTTATTTAAACTACCACAGTTCTTTATGCAACAATGATAATTGAATTTGATAGTAGGGGTCTGACATGTATCAACAGGATGATAGAAACATTAAAATATCATTGTATGGTTTGATACTTTCATTGTTTCTTTTCTAATTTGTTTACTGCAAGAATTTTACTAATTCTAGTAACAGCCTAGTAAGACTCAGCTGAAAGAGACCTCTTATAACCCAAAGCTTCTTAGCACACATAGCCAGGCATCCATGTCATGTCGTTCTTGCCATAAGCTTATATTCTGTCTTTCTCATCTAGCCATTTTTGGTTTGTTGATATTCATTTTCATTGGTTGCCTCTCCATTACCTCCTGGTAGGAAAAGAAAAAGACACAACTCAAATAGATTACCTGCTCTTTATTAAGTTTCTTCACACAGCAAAGTCCTAAGGCCTTTGGGATTTTAGGATGTGTTGCTTGGCTATAGAAAACACGCAGTAAACTCACACCTGTTTTTGAGCATGTTTTCATTTTTCAACATCTTTGTTTGCTTATTGAATGGATACATCCAGCAGAAGTTTTCATTTCTAAAAGATGCCACATCTATTAAGTTTTTCATATTGCTAATTTTATTAGTCTATTATACTCCACTTACTGTTGTTGACTTTCACTATGCATATAATGATTTTTAACTATTTTTTATTTTCTCTTCTTTTTCATCTTAACTTCATTCAGTTGGTCCCTGTTAATCCAGCAGTTTCTACTGATAAGACATTTAGCAATATATACTACCAATGTGTGCAAAACAAGAAATTATTGCCGTTATCGAGCTTTTTCTCTTATCAGAGATCAATATAGCAATGAAAATTACTACCACAGTTACCTTTTTGAACCTGTTTTTACTTTCCTTAAAAGTTTGTATTATTGTTTCATCACATTCTTTTTCAGTGCTTATTTCTTATACATTTTACTTCAAAAAAATCTTTAAATAGCACTCTTCATTTCACTCTTTAGTTAGTGGAATGATATGTAACAGTTTATCACTAAAAGTAGTCTCATTTGCAACACGCTCAAGGGTGGTGGTTTGTTGTTGGTTTTTTTTCTTTCCAAAGCCACAGAGAATTTCCTTTTAAACATTTGGTTCAAAATGCTTCCTAGACCATAGAAACCTAATAACTAGCTCATTATGAAAAAGATATATCCATCTCCTATCTCTCTGAGTCATGTCTCTTTTTGCAGACTGAGAATTAACACGAAGTAGACTGTTGGAGTTAGAGAACCAGATTTCTTGGAGGCAATACAAATGAACAGTTGGACTGCAGAGTTGTATTTTCAAATACATAATTCACTTAACTAGTATGAAAGGGCATTTTGGCATTTAAGAATTGAAATTACAAGGAGTTCTGTTACTTATTGAGAGATAGCAGTCATTTTTTAGTGATGTGTTTGAAAATATGGTAAAATATTCATACTACATTAAATAATGCATACTGGAAAATGTACTACTGTAAAAGATAGACAAGAAAATATATTTCATGAATATGCTGTTTACAAGTTGTTTTATGGACTCATTTAGGGAGGAACTTGGAAAATTCTCTGAGATTTAAGAAACAATATAAAAAGTTCATCTCTAAATCTAGTTGCTTCCCTTAGTTCAAGGTTACAAATCTTCAGAATCCCATTATTCTAAGAGCTTTTTTTGTCTTTTATACTTCACTGCTGTTACAGTTAAAAAAATGAGTTCCCTATTTAGTTACAACATAAACTTACATAATGTCTTGGAGGTTATTGTAAATTTTTGTATTTGAAACTCCATTTTGCATTGCTATTCTTAAGAAAGGAGCAGTTTTTCTTCAAGAAAGAGGGGAAACAGAAGGTAAAATCAGAACTTGAGAGTGAGATGGAAACTTAGCTAACTTCCCTTATAAGCCCATAATTAAAATTACTTAAGCAAGCCAGGTTGAAAGCTTGTAACAGAGAAGTGGTATGATCATCAGTATCCTGTAGAACAGGAGCCCAGAGGACTATAAAAATTAGAAATAGGGAAGGTGCTGTAAAAGTGAGTAAGAGTGTCAGGTCGAGTTTGTATTCTTTTACCTGAATTAGAGTTATATGATGTGAAGCAAATTAATGACAGTTTAACTCTGCAGCATGAAATACAAATTTCTGAAGGCAGTGAAGCAAAGTGAGTGCAATGCTATTATTTCTTGAGTTACTGCACAGAAATGTGAGGCACTGAAAGACAGATTTAAAGCTTCAGAGACTAATTAGATCTTCAGTAGGACATCTGATGTTGTGGTTATTTTTACACTATCAGTATTTTACAATCTTACAGCTTTTTTGCTCTGATTTTCACCCATACTTACTCCCTTCTGCTCTGGCTTGCTTCTTTCTCTCCTTACCCATGGGCCATTCTCTTCATACCTCTCCTCTGGTCCTTACTCCCTGCTGATGGGCTGCTTTCTTCTTCCTTTCCAGGCTGTATTTACTGCTCTCGTCTTCCCCATCCCACAGACAGGCTGATCAATGGAGCACCGTAGCTCTCTTGGTTGTCTTTACAAATGTTATCTTTTATTGTGGCATCTGAAACCCAGATTTATATTTGGAAGCAAAGGCCTTGGCCAAATTCTGCAATGTAAAGCAGACACCATTTTCCAAGAATTTCTTTGGCAAACTTTAACAGACCTCTACAGTTTTTGGAAACATGCATAACGCAGTTTCAGGAAGTGAGAAGATGAGGAAAAAATGAGGACAGCAAAAGACATAGTCTGCTGGCTGATGGCAGGTGTTCCCAAATTAGCATTAGTACAAACATGTCCCATGTCTCAAGACGAGTTGTAGCTGCATGCTTACGCAGCCGTATTCCTTTCAGGCTCAGACTGCTTCCATACATGTCTCCACTCTCTGCCAAATTTGAAGGCATTGCCGCGAAGCAGGAAAACTAGAATTTGTCAGCGAAGCAGGAATACTTTGTAAACAATGTATCAATCCTTCAGTCTCTTTCTTAGGAAAAAAATGCAGGTTTTGATGGATTCACTTCAAATAAATATATATAGAACATTTCAGGAAATGTTAATTTTTGGCAAACATAAAATAGAGTTTTGTGCTGAAAGTGTTCTGGAACTTTAAACATAGGTGTTATATACAGGTCTGCATCTCATGCAAGTTAAAATATGATTTCATGTGTAGAATTATATTACTTATATAAACCCTTTATAAAATGTTCCTGTCAACCATGAATTCTAAGCATTTTATGCAGTGGCTTTCTACAGTAAGAAGTGTGACAGAAACTGAATATAATTGAGACTAGGATTAGAGAGAAAGGAGAGGAGAAAAAAAGATGAAGGAGGGAGGGAAGAAGGAGGGAAGGAAGGAAGGAGGGAAGGAAGGAAGGAAGGAAGGAAGGAAGGAAGGAAGGAAGGAAGGAAGGAAGGAAGGAAGGAAGGAAGGAAGGAAGGAAGGAAGGAAGGAAGGAAGGAAGGAAGGAAGGAAGGAAGGAAGGAAGGAAGGAAGGAAGGAAGGAAGGAAGGAAGGAAGGAAGGAAGGAAGGAAGGAAGGAAGGAAGGAAGGAAGGAAGGAAGGGAGGGAGGGAGGGAGGGAGGGAGGGAGGGAGGGAGGGAGGGAGGGAGGGAGGGAGGGAGGGAGGGAGGGAGGGAGGGAGGGAGGGAGGGAGGAAGGAAGGAAGGAAGGAAGGAAGGAAGGAAGGAAGGAAGGAAGGAAGGAAGGAAGGAAGGAAGGAAGGAAGGAAGGAAGGAAGGAAGGAAGGAAGGAAGGAAGGAAGGAAGGAAGGAAGGAAGGAAGGAAGGAAGGAAGGAAGGAAGGAAGGAAGGAAGGAAGGAAGGAAGGAAGGAAGGAAGGAAGGAAGGAAGGAAGGAAGGAAGGAAGGAAGGAAGGAAGGAAGGAAGGAAGGAAGGAAGGAAGGAAGGAAGGAAGGAAGGAAGGAAGGAAGGAAGGAAGGAAGGAAGGAAGGAAGGAAGGAAGGAAGGAAGGAAGGAAGGAAGGAAGGAAGGAAGGAAGGAAGGAAGGAAGGAAGGAAGGAAGGAAGGAAGGAAGGAAGGAAGGAAGGAAGGAAGGAAGGAAGGAAGGAAGGAAGGAAGGAAGGGAGGAATTTTGAAATACAACTGAACTGATTTGTTAGAATATTTGTTCTTCCTCTGTTCCCTAAGCATCTATTTTTACACACAATTTACGGGATAATTTATGGATCAAGCCCAATATTGAGTCTGACCCCGTCTAGATCTTTTGCTCTTATGCAGAAAGGGGAGCAGCATATAATTCGGACTCACTGGGGAGTGTTTTCTTGAATAAAAACCTAGAAGTAAAATTAAGCTTTGAAAATGGCCTGGAATGCATTAAATAGAATTTGCATTGCAACACCAGAAATGCACATGCAGTTTTTGAGTGATATTTGCACAAATTAGTGTATTTCAGTGGTACACTACTAGAAATTAGGGAAAAAATGGTGAAAGAGAGGGATCGCACACTGGTTCCAGTAGCATAGCTTTCTCCAAGTTTAATTAGAGGTGACTAAGGAGCTACCATCTTGTTCAAAGCTTGGAAAAAGAGCAAAGGCACATTACTAGATGATAAATTACATTACGCAGTTTAGTGATTATGAACAGTGTACTAGATTCTTTTCAGCCTCCTTTGTCTTCTGGATGACTTTTAAATCTTTTGCCTTTCTCTATCAATAACAATGATTTTTAAAATATATTTCTTAGATTGTTAATATTTATACAGAGTCGGTGACCTAGGGATGTAACAAAACAATATTACAGGATGCACAATTACAGAAATGTATAAAACAGCCTTCGTGTAGTAGAAAATGATCATAGAACAATAACACAAGGACAGTCTGCTGCACTGAAACATACTTTCTTTTATTTTTCACCAGTGTGAACAGAAGAAACCTTTTGCAAACAATTCCCCGACACTACCTCTGCAGAATGCTCGTTTTGATCAATCTGTTTCAGAACTTCTTCTATAATCATTCAGTGCTGGGCATATATTGCTTGTCAAGGAGACTAACTTCTTGACACATATACAGAAGGGAAAAAAAATCATGTAGTCACGGGATTAATTTCATTTTCATTAGAACTTTATTCTTTAGAATAATAAAGCTCTGGAATTTTGTGTGTGTGTGTGTACACATTAGGTATTTTTGTAGATTTTTTTTTCCTTTTAAACTAAAATGTCATAACTTTTCCCATGCTCCTGGTAATATTATATTTTACAGTCCAATTGTGTGGATATATATATAATCAGGGCTTATCTTTTTGGTCACAATCATCCTCCTTAGCTTTTCCAGTCTCTGATACAGTTGAACAGAGGTTTTCAACAAGAATAGACTACTTCCTGGCTCAACTTACTTCTGTGGAAGCAGATTATCATCTTCTTCTTTGCCATGGCAATATCAAAGTTTGATATTGTGCTTCAATCCACATCCTCAGTGATGAAGATGTAAGAGATGTTCCAGAAACAGCACTCGGAACTGTACAGCCAACTCCTTTTAAAAGCTTGGGTAACTAATGATGCGCTCCCATTTTCCCACTTACCGTTCCCACAGTTTCCACTTCAGTCTTTATTTTTTGGTGCAAAGGCAGACGAAGTCATATATTTTGTCTTTAATATACCTTTAAGTCCTCTTCAGTTAACAGAATTTACAAAGAAAATTGGCCTCTAAATAGGCAAGAATAACTTTAAGTAATACAATTAGATGAATCTGTTCTCTTTCAATTGAATATATAGACTTAATCAATGTTCCACTTAATGAAGCCCTTAATTTGAAAACCTGACAGCGAAGTAGTTCTGCAATAAGCTGGGAATGTTCAATTTAAGGAGTGTCTACTCAGTTTGCCAGCCCTTCAATATGATTACAATGCCCTTTGAGACAACAGATAGCAGAGAATTTGGCCCAAACAGTGAAGAGTAATAAATCAAATCGTCAGACACTCTACTGTCTTTTAAGGCTAGGAACTCAGGAGGTAAACGACAGCAAAATTTTCAGAAAGTGGTAAAGAAAAAGAAGCTGGGTTTCTTTCTTTTTAACAAGACTTTGTCATGCATAATTTTATGCAATAAAAATGCTAGCTTCTGTATCTATGCTTATGAAGTTCAAAACATAAGAAAAGAAATGTTTCTGAAATTTTGAATTTAAATGAAAGATTCTTTTATTTGAATTTTGTAATTTTACCACACAGTATACTAAGGACTAAGAGTCTTAAAAATTTATTATAAGAACACTTCAGACCACATTTAAATAAAACGCTTCTCTTCACCAGTTGAACATATAATTAATCAATGCTCTACTTAATGAAACCTTCTAATTGGAAAACCTGATGGAGAAATAGATTTACTGTACACTAATGTGCAATTTAAGATGTCTCCACTGTACTTGCTAACTCTTTAACATAACTCTAATAAAAACTTCCATTCTTTGCTCCATTGCAATCTTTTGCTAATTAACTCTGAACAGAGCAACTGCACAGAGATCATAAGAAAATTTTAAATTACAAAATAAGTAACTCTTACATTTTTGTAATGCATTATGAACATGATCACCATTTCAACCAAGTCAGATCTACCAAAGTCACCTTGCTCAGGCTGAGCAACAGAAAGAAAATATGAACTTCCAACCTTTAAAATATGAAGTATCATTATAAAATAAAACCCTTCAATGAAGTTTTAATTTTCATATACTTTTTTATATACGTGAAATGTTACGGTTTTAAGGCAGCCTTTAAAATTACAAAAGGATGTGCACAGATACTTCTCAATGTCTTTAAACTTCCCTGCTTGTGCCAATTCCTTCCTCATAAAATCAGACTTAGATTCATCCCACAGTCTTATGCTAGAAGGAATATGTGTTAACCAGGGGCAGTATCTTCTGAATACTTTTTTGGCCCAAAGTTAGACTGACACAGAAGACAGTAAACAAGGTTGTAGAAATTAATTTTTGTTTTCTGTAGTGAATTTCAACAGCAAATTTATGCAACATTTCTAGAAATATCGGCATTGTTCTCTTGTTATTCATTATGAAGATTACTGTGGTGTCCAGGTGTTTTCCTCGATTGTTCACACTTCCAGGTATCACACCTGCAGGAGACTTAGAAGCATTAACCTCACAAATCACTAAAAGATACCACTTCTATATGAAACTGAATCTAATGCAAATACAAGAAAAAAAAATTACTGTATAATATGAAAAGCAATACTTTATCCTTTTGCCTCCTACATGCTGTATATTCAAATAAAAAGCTTTGAAAGACTGCATCAAGTCTATTGTACCATTATGGCACAGAGTTGGTGTGTTTGTGAAACAGTCAAGGATACAGACATTCCACCTTTACACAACTGAGAGATCGGCCACAATACCTGCATTAAAATGTGATGTATCAAAGGTATTTTGCCAGTGTAGCAAATTTTTATTTAACATAAGAATGCTGCTTTGTATTTTCTTTCCTTTACTGTTTCAGTATCAATATATTGTATCTAAAGAACAGTCAACATTTTTTTTTGTTATGAGCATAAAGGTAGCACTTACTAGCTGCTGTTGACATAGTGTGTCAAGTAAAATGAAAGCACAGAAAGAAAAGGTAGTCTTTTCCGCAAAAGTTTACACCCACCAAATGAAATGGGAAAACCTGTGGTATAGCGCTACAAAATACTTTATTAACAACTGCAAAATACTTTTTTTCTCTCCCATTAAATAGTCAAATAAAAGGTTAATAATTGAGCATCTGCTACTGCTGTTATTGTTATTGTCATTGCCATTATTATCAGTGCTTTTGCTACTATTAATACTACTGCAGAAGAAAATGTGTTTCTTCTCTTTAGCATGTCTATTCCACTGCTGATAGGAGAAGCCAGGAGTCTGGGTTCTTCAGAAGTAGCAGCATGTCATACACTGACCAAGGTTTAAAAGTTTTAAACACGAAACTTCATGTTCATGCTTCCAGTAGGACAGTCTCACTAGGCTTAGCAGAGTGATAGCATATTTGTACTTATGACAGGTACATTGGCATTTACGGAACAGTCTCAAACTAAAGCTGCAACATACAGCTACATACATATTTGTCAAGGTTTATATGCCATATATCCACAAAAAAAAGTGATGAACAGCACAGTTTCTCTCCACCTGTAGTCAAAATTGTCTAAAACCACCCAGCTGCCATGAAAACCACCCTCCCACACCTTCCCCCCCGACCCCTTCGCCCCAAATTTCCCATCCTCTCAGTTCACAGATGCAAGCAAAGCAAACCAAGGAATTCACTCATCACTTCCCACTTCTGGCAGGTGTTCAGCTATTGGCCTGAAGTTGATGCTGTGCAAGACCCCCAACTGCTGGACCAGGCCCCCAGCTGCTGCTCAGCCCCTCATCCCCACCCTCAGTTATAAACAAAACGAGGTATGGAATACCGCTTTCATCAGTTTGGGTTACCTGTCCCTTCCCAGCTTCCTGGGCATCCCCCGCATCCTTTGTAGCAGGGCAGCATGAAAAGCTGAAAAGTCCTTGACTGCTCAGCAACAATAACATCAGTGTATTACCAGCACTACTCTCATCCTAACTCTTACACACAGAACTACACCAACTGCTAGTAAGAAAATTAGTCCTGCTGAAGTCAGGGCAACATTGCAAGAATTCCTGTGGAAAGTTACATTTTAAATGCACTCTACTCCCTCTGGGTCAGCTAGATAGTCCAATTACTCAGCTCTTAGCTTCTCTAAGAGAGACAAACAGGTTTGAAAGTACACTGTTAGTCGATCTGATAGTGTCTGTCCAGATGCTCGATGACAACTTTTTCTTGCTCTGTTCTTCCAGACTGGGGGTCATGAACAGAGCCTCACTGAAATGATTCCCAGAAGCAGAAAGACTTATCCTTATTCCATTATCTAAAAAACACATTAATTTAACCCATACACTATTCCTGCTTTCAGTTAGTTTAAATTAGCATGATTACTTGACGGCATTATGTGATTTATTCAATTTATTTGGTCTGATCTTCACTACAATAATCTACAAGGAACATTAATTACTGCTTAATCAGAAAACAACTTTTGCTTTCACCTGTCTTTCAAACTAGGCATCTGCTTGAAGCTACAGAGTTTGTACAGCTCTGACTACTGAATCCAACTGCTGACAGAAATAGAGATATTCCTCAACTTGTTGTAAAAATTACCTAAATGCCTTATGTATCTACTGAAGAAAATCTAAAGAACATTGCTTAAAGAAGTAATCAGAGACCTTGGTGCTGCCACTTTTATTTCTGGACTGGTCCTTTGCAAGCTTCCCACCCCCTGAAGGAACAGGGCAGAAGAAAGGATTAGGATCTCTGTTTCAATCAGAGGAAAGATTATGGATTACTCTCCTCTCTTATAGAAAAATAGTTGAACTTCTCCCAGAGATGTTTTAAAGGATAAACTGAAACATAGGGAGCAGTAATGTTTAAAACAGTAACTTTGGAAATGGAGAAAATGCTGCAATCTTCTTCCAGATCACACTAAAGGGCAAATACTGAAATAGAACCACATCTTTTGAGAACTACACCTGGCACATCTGGGGCAGCCTCCCTGTCAAGAACAGGGAATGATTAAACCATAAGCAAACCCACAGAATCTTATCAGATCTTAATTTGGAGTACATGCTTTGCTCTTCAGTCTTCCAGGATCAAGACTGAAAGCCCATGACAGACAGGCAGAAAGGAACTAGGAGGGCAGGAGGAATAGACGTGGTTTCAGGGCAGTCAACAGTTTAATGACTTCACAAGTTTAGGCATGACAGAAATGGGAGGTGGTCCCTGCAGTGGTGGGTCAGTCTTTGAGAAAGAAATGTTGTGAGTTGTAATATGAAATAAGTGTGTATAATGGATAAAAGCCCAAGCAAGCACAGTAATTTCTACACAAGTGATTTTGATTTGGATGTTAAGCAAAGTTGCAAGCTTTGTGACCATCTAAACAGTGTTTTCAGACATTTCTTGTATTAAGGAGGGCAGTATTAGCATGAGAAGCAAAATACATGATTTAGGGCTGTAAGTGTTTGGGGAAAAAAACCCAACAACTGCAAACAAAGAGGACAAAAATATCTGAAAACAGTCAGAAAAAGTATTAGGACTTCCAACATCTATGTGCAAATAACAAAAATGTTAATTTATTAATAACTCTTGGCAGATAAAGAACTTGTTTAGGATGTCTTAGCAATTACTGTGGCACCAGTTCTGACTTCATTATTTGAAGTGAACAGTGCTTTACTCTTTGAAGAGTCCTGGTAAGGTCAGGTCCTTCACAGTTCCTGTCTTAACATAGCTTTATTTATTATAGCTGTACTTCAGAAATTTTTCATACAATATTCCTTTGAACCTGGGTTTATAATGAATTGAGATTCACATACACATAAGTAGTCTTGCATAGATTGAAAGTGAAGGTAAAATTACTGTTAAATAATAATAAATAAATAAATAAAGACAACATAGTTACACAGCACAAAATGCAAGGGACAAGGATTGATCACAGACTTAATTAATGATGTGTAAGATGATATTCAGTAACACCAGCTACTCTTTGATGTCTCCAGCATATAATTAGTATTGAGAAGAAACTGCAATCTGAAGGGAAACACAATTGTTTGTTTCTATTGCTTTTAAGCACCAGTGTTAAGTCATAGTGTGAAGAATAAAAACCCTCCAAAAAAAACAGGAATGACATGAACCTTAGAATAAATTAGTATTCTGAAATAACTTAAATCAGCTGAAGTAATTCATACTTGTAGGCTAAGTAAAGCATGCTAGAACATAAAGTGTATAAAAGAAAAACACAACCTTGCTTCCTTAAAACAGAAAGGTTTGGCTCGTAGTACTGCTGTGATATGTACATCTCAACTCCTGACTCTGGACGTGATTTTCTGTGGAGTCTGGGGCAAATTTGGGGCAGGGAAGTTGAGGGGGAGCAATCACGCTGTCAATGAAGGCTGCAGAGTTTGAGGGTTTTTTTTTCCTCCTCAAGGCATCTATTTTTATTTCTCATTTACTTGTCTAGTGCCTCAGAGAAAGTGCAGACAGCTTGCTTAGTATATCAAAGCACGATCTGTCTGTGTTTTAATAATTACACTGTCTCTTGTAAAATAACTTTACAGACAATTCTCTGACATAACCAGTACCAAATTCTGCCTTCAGACGTGCCTGTCACAGCTCTGCTGAGCTCCTCCACAGAGTATGCACAGGTAGATGAGAATGGCTTCATACTGTAGCGATGCCCCTCAGTCACTGGCACAGGGAATAAGAACATCAGAGGTCAAATCTGTAATACTTTTTCAGTCTGCTTTAAATGTGAAATCCCAAATAAGTCATTGATCCTGACTTCAAAGAGGGTTTTGCGGACTGAAGTCCAAATATCATTTACTCTTCTGGAAGTACTGTGATCCCTGACAAGGGCAGAGCTCACAAGACATGACATGGAGCGTCCAAAGGCAAGGGATCTTTGCAAACACAACAGGCTGATGCTCCTATGTGCTGACACAGTGTTTCTTTAGGAACAAACGCTTCAGATCCAAACTTACAAAAAGAGTTTGAGTGTCATTAGGACTTTATATGTGTATTGCTTATGTAGAGTATGTACACTATCTTTTTACTACCTAGATAAAGAAAATTAAGGAATTTAGTCACTGAAATATGTCAGAAAAGATCAGCACCCAAAACAACTCTCTAAAAATGCTAAACATATTCCTACTGCAACAAATTTAAAATTTAAAAAATGTTTGAGAGTATTAGCTTTGATGTTCTATTTCAGGAATTTGGTTGCAGGGAGAGATTTTCATACTGCATTTTTTGTCAAATGGCAATCTAAGTATTTATGGAAAAGGGAAATCTATGCATTGTATGCTTATAAACATGGAAATCCTAATGCATTTACATTCTTCAAATAAAAAAATAATTGTAGGCAACATTTCTGCGAGGCTAGATCATTTCACTGACATACGCAATGCAAGAAACTATGCATTACTCACAGAACTCAACAGCACTGCATGGTCTGTATAGATTTAAGCAACATCAGAAACATCAATAATTATCTTTTCTTTTAAATCTTTTGATAAGAAAAAAAGAACTAAAATATGTTTGTTTAGCACTAACAACAGATGTTATGAGGCACATTAAAAACACTTCCAGAAAAAGAGGAAGCGGGCCAAAAAAAAACCCAACCAACCAACAACCATACCCACAAAACAGTTATCTGCTTAAGTATTTCTCCACCTGTCACAGAATGAAAAAGATATTTTTACAAGTAAGATTAAAAATGAGAACATTATCCTTATATACCTAATCAGGATAGCACTCAGGCTTCTTTGGAACATATGAAACCATTTTCTTTCTTGTATACTTTTGATTAGGACAATATCAATTATATTACTACAATCAAGAAGAAGGTGGCTGATGTGGAACTACCATTAAGTATATAAGATGGTGTATTTTCCCACCAAAAATACTCCCCTGTCACTTTTACCACCTAGAGGACTGAGTTTTTTCCTTGTCTTCTCGTCCTTACTGTCACTGTAAAATGGTGACATTCATAATAATAATAACTAACCTGTCACACTTATTGCATACCTCTTCCACTGAATTTTATGTAAGGACTGGATTTGACCAACTTCCTTAAACTTTTTATTTTCCTTAAAATATTCTTAAGATTACTTAGCTTCCTATGTTTGAATTTATATCTTATGTATAATGTGAAAGTATAGGTATAAATACTAAATGAGAAAACATTGTTTTGTACAGGATAGTGGAAATAATATTACCAAGAACATGGATGCTCAAAAATATCCCTTCTGTTAACAAGACAACGTAATGGGTGTCTTGCTGTTCATTTGGTATAGTATTTTATTCACAAAGTATCTTATTAGACCCCTTAGCTTCTATTTCTCAAACTGCAGTCACCCAACTACTTTTCTGTCAAGAACTGGAATTTATCCTGTAATCTTAGAATCCTAGACTGGTTTGGGTTGGAATGGACCTCAAAGACCATATAGTCCCAACCCCCTGCCATGGGCAGGGACACCCTCCACTAGAACAGGTTGCCAAAAGCCCCATCCAATCTGGCCTTGAAAACTTCAATATTATATTGTTTATTTAAATTGAGCTGTCTTTTTTTTTTTTTTTTTTTTTTTTTAAGTGGGGCAGGGATGTGGGGTGAGGACTCCTCCTCTGAACAAAACTGCTGTCAATTTACACAGTAAAGTTCCTAGTATAAAATTTCACCTTTTCTATTTGAGGAAAATCAGCAGAAAAGTGGTTGTCCATCAGCTGCTTGCTTTCTCTGTTTTCAGCTTTTCTTCTGTTACTGCTTAGGTAATTTGTCAGAAAAAGAGAATTTCTTTCGGGTTTTAAAATCGGATTAGAATTTTAATTAATTTCAGTAAAACTAATCATATATAGACTTTCCCTTATGTCAAAAAGACTATTAAAAATTTTGTGCCAGAGAAAAATACAGAAAAGCCAAAAACAACAGTAAAAGAGAGCAAAATCCAGTCTTTATATTAAGCATGTAGAAAATCTGTTGTGAATCCTCCATCACAGAGAAGAATAGAAGCACGAGAAAAATAAACTACAAACATGCCCGTTTTCCCTAATAATGCTCCAGGCTTGTAGCTTGCCTTAAACAAGACTTAAGCAGATTTCATTTGTCTGAATATGTCATTGTTGTTCAAAAACAAAGTTAAATACAAATGACATCTACAGTCTTCCAGCATGGTCCAGAAAACATTGGGCTACAGACTGTGTTCTTCACCCTTAACTCTAGTGCTGTAACAAAAGCATCTAAATTGAAAGGTTAGTAGCTCTAGGCTCCATTACACTCTAGAGAGACAGGGATAGACTTTTCTGGGACAAATTATACCATAGGCGGATGATAGTTTTCTATAGTAGACTGTCTATAACAGTCAATTTTGGAGGAATTCCAGATTTGACACCTGTTTGGTCTTACAAGGCAGGTGGATGGGGATGTCACGGTTGCTTGATGCTTCTTATTCTGGTCTGCACACAACTGCTTAGCTAATGTGGGTGTCTACCCTACAGAGAAGACAGGGACCTGCAGAAACAGAATTAAGAGCTAAGGACTTTCTACTGTTGTTTTGAGGGTTTTTCAAATATAATTCTGCATATTTTTTTCCTAGCATTTCTCATGAACAGGCATTTCACCAGTAATGACAACATATTCTTGTTAGACACGTGGTTTTCTGAGCAGAGGAAAAGACAGCAATAAAGAAAATTAAAGGCCTTCAATTTCATGACTACTCCTCATGTTATGTTACACACCCATATCTCTAGAGTAAGCCTGTTAGAAACTGAACTTAATGAAAATGTAATATCGCAGAATTCTTTTCTCAGTGTTATATCCCCACTCCCATAAATTAGGTATAAATACTGTATACTCAACTTTGATAATTTTAAAGTATTTTGTGAGTTGGAGACAATTTGCTTGTAGAAGAAACACCTATCGCATATGTGTAGCAAGGAGGTAGGGTGCCAGGCTTGCCAGGTGAAAAAATCCCTTCTGAAGGATCTGGTCATAATGAAAAGGAATACAAACAGGAGAAATTTGCAAACAGTCATCTGTACACTGGGTAATTGGACCTGATTATGTGTGCTTTGTTGTTGTACTGCTTTTTAAAATTAATTTTCATATATAAAACTAATTAAGAATCCTTCACTTACCTAGAATTCCTCCTGACTAAGTACTCCAGTGAACCTGAAATTGCATTATTTCTAGTGCTCCTAAACTAATGGGTATCAAGATATTTTCTGATTCATCTGTATTCAGAGGGATGCAATAGTCTGTCTGTCTTCCATTTATAACCACTATTATTAACTCCTCCACTTTTTTCCTTTTCCCAAAAGAAAAAGCATATGGGAAGTTTGCCTGCCTGCCCGCCTCCCCGCCTGCCTGCCTGCCTGCCTGCCTTCTTTCTCCCTCTCTCCCTTTCCCTCTCTCAATGAATTAACAAGATGCAGTCAGGTAGATTTCTCATACGAAAAATCTTGATGCACAGCTGCAGCAGCTTGCAGAATACTGTGTGAAGGGAGCTGGCATCATTACTCAGAAGTTAAATACCTTAAAAGAAAGTCATACAGTTTTCAAACCCAGGGTGATAGCATAATGCCCAACGTGAGCAGTCATTATCCTGCTGTACAATCCGAGGTCAGCAGCTCAGCATGAACATTGACTAAACAGCTGCATGTGTTGCTCTTCTGCAGCCAGAAGAGGAATGTGGATATTACTTCTGTCTTATGCACCAACAGTGAATAGGCCAATTTAATTTTACCACAAAGCATTTTAATATTAAAGTTTTGGTCCAGTCACACAAGCTGCACGTGTAGGTCACTATTTCAAACTTTTTCTTGTCTTATTGCATACCTGGTTCAAGTTCTCCTCGAGTCTAGGACCACTCCTGACCACATCTAGAAAGACCAGAATTGTCATGAGCAGCAAGAAATCACATCCAGGTGAGAAAAATAACCAGGAAGAGCGTGATACTTCACCATTAGGTGAGCATCAGTGGAACATCATAACAAAACCTCACCTTAGAATAGAAGGGAAAGTTGGGAGGCAGTTTCAAATAGCAAAAACCCAAAACTTCAAGCAGGATCCTCAAAGACTTAGACAGAGGTACAGGAAAAAAGAAAAGCATTGTCCTCGTTCTGTTCTTTAGGTAACACTCCATAACCGGTTCGTTGTAAATCACTCCTGTTTCAGTGAATGAGTGGTTGTTGTCCCTTGCTTACACAGCATAGCTCTGAGTCACTGCAAAAGGTGAGTTTTATACATGCCTTTCACGAACTAGCTAACAAAAATCAAGAAACCTCTCCCAAAGAAATAGCATTGCCCTTTGAACACTAAGTACTTGCTATTTCATTAATTTTAGAAGGCAATATTTATTTTCAAATAAAAAGGTTTCTCTTTATTTGCTAATATTTTTTCCAAGGAAACTTTGCTTCACAATTTTTATGTTAGAACTAAAGCAGTGTTGTAGTTTTGCATGGCTGAGTTCTGGTGGAGAAGGGGGGCTACAGGGGTGGCTTCTGCAAGAAGCAACCAAAAGCTCTCTGCAGACCCCACAGAGCAAACACCACCAGGTTCAAGACCAGAGTCATTGATGATCAAGGCCGAGCCCATCAGCAACAGTTGCAGCGCCTCTGGGAATCATGTTTAGGAGAAAAAAAACCCCACAAGCAGCCGCTTTTTGCCCCCAGAGAAGGGAGTGAGAAGATGTAAGCAACTGTGCAAGCACCAAGACCAGGGAAGGGGGGAGGAGGTGCCCCAGGTGCTGGAGAGAAAGATGCCCCTGCAGCCTGTGGAGAAAACCCATAGTGGAGCAGGTGTCCCCCTGCAGCCCATGGAAAACAACAAGACCCCACCTGCAGTCCATGGAGAGGCCCCACACTGGAGGAGGTGGACACATACAAAAGACACTGTGCCCCGTGTTGGAGCAAGCCTCTGCCAGGAACTTGCAGCCAATGGAGAGATACAGAGATACAAAAATGAGAGAGAGAGAGACCCACGCTGGAGCAGGTTTGCTAGGGGTGGAGGTGGGGAGGGGGGGTTGGAGTTGTGACCCCATGGAGGACCAGGCTGGAGCAGTCTGGGCCTGAGAGACTGAGAGACATTCTATGATATATGACTGCACCCCATAGCAGTGACCCACGCTGGAGGGTGAAGAGCTCAAGCCCCATGGGAAAGGACTCATGTTGGAGAAGTTTGTGGAGGAATGTTTCTCATGGATGGGTGGGATCCCAGGTTGCAGCAGGGGAAGGGTGTGAGGAATGCCACCACAGTTAAGATGGAAAACAACTTGTAAGGAACTGATTGAAACCCCCATTCCCCCAGTCCCTGCCACTCCCTGTGCCACAGTTGGGGGGGTGGGGGGAAGAAGGGAGTGAAGTAATGACTAAAGTGAAGTGTGCTAAGAAGTGAGGGATGGGGGGAGGTGCTTTAAGATCTGGTTGCACTCATTACCCGGCTCTGGTGTGACTGGGTGTGCAGTGTAGTGTAATAAGTTAGAGAGTTTTCTTTCCTTTATTCTGTGCTGAGTCTGTTTTGCCCATGACACTGAATGCGAAATGATCTCTCCCTGTCCTTATCTCGACTCCTGAACCTTTCAACATATATTTTCTCTCCTGTCCATCTGAAAATGGGAGTGATAGAGCAGCTTTGTGGGTGTCTGGCCTCCAGCCAGGGTCAAGCCACCACAAGCAGATAGTCACATAAGTTAACAATGTTTTCACTCACTAAATGCACTGCGATGGTTTTCTACAGTTTTTCCTTCTGCAAATAAATAGACATCAGGCCATCATTAGAACTGATATTGATGAGCCAGTTTTCTGTCAAAGAAGATGATATGCTTCATGTCCTGCTTGCTTGCATCTATCATGGTTTTTGATAGAGTTTGAGAAGTAAATCAAAATTATTAACTTAAATCAATAAATCCCAAAGCAAGATATAATATGACTGAATTATTAGGTATCAAGTTTCAACATTCTTGAGTGTATTATAATTTTTTATTAATTATAATAGCTAGTATTAATTGTGATTATCTGACATTTACATTTAGGAGCCTGGAAGCTTGGTCAAAGATTATTTATCATCAGTTTCTCCCTTCTAAATACATATTGTTTATGAATCCACAACACAACCTACAATATTACTCTGAACTCTGAATTCTTCTTTGGTAAGCAACAAAGGACAATATTATTACTTATAATAAAAATAAAAGAAAACCAGATTGATCATAGATCAGATGCTGTAATTCTCACCTGGTTTTGATGGTTTTGTATGAATGCATAAATAAAATTGAATTTCCTGTAAAATATACAGAAAAATGTGTTTTATTCAGAAGGACAAGCAGAAGAGGAAGAAAATAACATCTTCTCAAATACTTCACTGAATAGAAAGTCCTTTAATATGTTACCTAATAACAAGTTGAGAAACAAAAATAGTATGACATACATACTAACCTGTAAATCAATCAGTATTACTGGGGAAGAAAAATGATCAGGAGGTATTGTTTTTAGAAACCTAATTGAAATAAACCTTTTGGTGTGTTGTGAGAGGAATTATTAATTCTTTTTTTTCTTCCATAATGGAATTCATCTTTATGCAAGTTATCAGGAACTGATTGGCTTCAATTATTCCTGCGAACATCTAAGAAAGGCAAACCATAGACATAAAAAGCTTCTGATATTTTGCATATTCATAATACCTCAGTGAATCACCAGGAATGGCAATACTGCTATCTGAATGCTAATGTAGAACCAACAGATGAATTGAAGGGCAAAGCAACATAGAAATAAGCCAATTTCTCTCAGTTTTATTCAGCACTTAATTGTGAACACTTATGGTATTTTTTTTTTCTCTTGTTGCCACTTCCTCTTTTATCCTATTTCATTTGAGAACAAAAAAAAATCTAATGACTTAATCTATAACAGCCATATACAATAACATGAACCTAATTTTATAGAATTTTTTACATTTAACAATGGTCAGTACAATAGATGTGATCTTTTTTTAAGAAAAAAATGAAGATATTAGTATGCAAAATAACAATGCAATACTCATCTTTACCCAGTCTAGCAAAGAATGCATGCTCACAGCATGCATTCTTTAAAGAAATCTTAATCATCACTTACCAGAGTAGCAGTTATCTCTGGTTCCAAAATGTTATCTTTGAAGGACATGTATCTAAAACACTTCTATTTCTGTTCTCCCACAAAATTATTTAGACTTTAAGTTTTGTTGAATATATCTCATCTTTTACTATGATTTAGGTTAAAAATGTACTTAGAGATCTTATTGATTAACATCTTTGACAGACACAAAAAAATTACCCCCAAACCTAACTCTTTTAAAAGTTTGACCTTCATCTTTCTTTATGTCCGACCGCAGCTGTCATTTCGGTGATGGTAGTGAGAGATGCACATGTAAATTTAGGGTCATATTGTTTGCAATTAGTTGTCCCAGATAGCTTTGTAAATTACTAAGGCGTATTTGGAGGATTTCTCTGGAAATTTAGGGTATCTCAGAAGAACAAGTGTGATGAGTGATGTCAGTGCTATGCTGGGCATTATCTGTGCCATTTTAACACTGAAAGTAGCTGTCAGCTCCTGTGAGAACCCCAGCCAGCAACTCTCAAATGTAATATAGAACTCAGGCTAGAAAGCTGTTAAGTGGAAACGGGAAGTGTTGATGAGCAGTGACTAAAAGCTGTGTAGTTTGATGGAGAAGAATTTCCATGTGGGTGTAAGGTCTCATTTGCCAGCTGTGCAGCATAAGTCTCTTGAAAATACACCAAAAAGTCCCATGGGGTTGATGGTCAAGCCTTTGCAAATCCAGATCATCATATTGTCCTTTCCCCAGTGGCATTAAAAAAAATAATAACCAATGCTCACATCACACAAAATTGTGGAATGGTTTGCCTGGGATAGTTACTAAGGTGATTAACATGATTCTTTGAGGTACTGAGAGTCTCCCTGGAAATTTCATCAGCACTGTTGTCAGGCAGAACAAAATTAATTTGTTATGGTGTTTTCTGTCCTGAGGCTCAGTTGTTTCAAGCTGTTCCTGCTGCCCATCTTAGAGCTACTCAGAAATGGACTGTTTTGTACCTTGAATTATGTTTCTTTTGGGGCTCAGAGGAAATTTTGTTCATCCTTTCTAAGTATCAGCCCACCAGGAGTAAAATGATCAGAGCAGTTTGTATGAGTAAGGTTTTGTCTGTAAGAAGAGCTGCCTTACAAGGTTGGGCAGGGAGAGCACATATTTCTGGATGTCTCTGCAGACCATTTCTCATTGCATTCCCAGAACTTAAGAATATTTTTAGGGATTTTGGAGGATGGATTCCTGGTTAGTCCCTTTAATATCTGTTTATTGCCCTGTCTTCCAATGAATTTATCTAAGCCTCTTTGTAACTGGTGATAATGTTTGCCTTTGCAGTAGCCTACAGCATCAAATAATAGAAGTACACCGCATATTATGAGAAGAAATGCTTTCTTTTACATGTCCAAATCTGAATTTCCACTAGTTTCAGTGTGAGCCTTCAGTTCAAGTATTACAAAATTTGATAAAGAAACAGTCCAGCATAAGTTTATAAACCTCTGCCACATTGCTCCTTGGGTTTCTCCTGTACAAGCTGAACACAGCTATCCTTTACTGGCTCGCTTTGTATGGCAGCTGCTCCATTCATGTTGGATTTTGGTTACCATATACTGTACTTTATTTAATTTAAATTTAGTTGCTACTTCACTGCAAGCAGTAGTGCTACCACAGTTCCATTTTTTGGTAACTAAGACACTTCTTGGGAATCCCTGATTATACTTTGAGATTTGTTTAGCTTTATGCATTTGCAAATTCCAAAGTAGATTTACTGTTTCTGCTACTCAAAGAATTTTTGTTTCAGCTTCGTGTTGGACAAAATGTCAGCTTGGGACAAATCAAACTTTGTCTGTGACTCTGTATTACAACTGCATCAGCTATGGAAGTGAACTCACTCCCCAGAATTTTTCATTTGCTTGGAAGGTACAAGCCATTCTGTGTGGGATTCACTGCAGCTAACTTTAGACATCTATAGTTTAGTCGTCTAGATCAGAATTAGTCACTTTGGATTCCCTTTATAGTCACCATAGAGAAAAGGGCCTTTTAGAGTATGATTCATCTGACCTATTTAGATATCTGCTTAAGAATAAGATGAATCATGTCCTATAAGTTTTTCCTCTCCCTTGACTACCTAGGGAACTAAAATGTTGACTTCTGCAAGTAGATTTCATTGCACAGATTCCTATCTCTTATTTTGACACCATTTTCCAGCAAAAAGTTAGACTGGGTTTCACCAGATGACTCAGTTGTCACAGCAAACTTTTCAACTGAATTCCTGTTAAACTGCAAGCCAGTGCTAAAGTTGCTGTGGCAGGTATGATATGCCTCATGAAAATAGACCTGATAGGCATCACTGTGTAGCTGTTGGTAGTCAAATTCCAATTAGAATATATTTTTCCAACTGGTGTTAATAACTACCTTTAGCTCAAGAAGAATTTTTTTTTTCTGTCAGTGAGAACTCTTTCAAAATTGCTTGTTTCCACAGTCACTGGCCTCAGTAGATGTAACAGAGAACCTGATGTTCAGAAGTACATATAATATATTGCTTGTCTTTGCCTTAGATTTTTCATTTCCTTATAGGATGTTAGGGCACATATTTCAAAACAATACTAGAAAAACTTGTATTTTTCTTCCAAGCTGTCCATTCATAGATTTATTTTGCATAGGTGCTTAGTGAAAGTAATTCACTACAGTAAACTTTTATATATATTTTGTTTCCCAGTTCATCTTCCAGCATGGAAGTCAAAGACTCCAGCATTACACTAGTGTGCATAACTTTGTCCAACTTAAAATTAAGATCCAAGTTGTGTGGGCAAGACAGCAGGACAAAAAACAATCCAGGAGGTTCCTGGAATGCATTGATGACAACTTCTTCCTCCAAATGATACAAGAACTAATGAGGATATGTGCTCCTACTCATGCTCAACAAGCAAAAAGGATTAATTGAGAATGTGAAGATCAAAGGCAGCTTTGGCTGCAGTAACCATAAGACTGGAGTTCACGGTCTTGAGGCCAAGGAGAAGGGAAAAAAGCAAGATCACCACTCTGAACTTAAGGAGAGGAAAGTTGAACCTCTTCAAAGATCTGCTCAGAAGAATCCTGTGAGAAAAGGACCTCAAGAAATCTAGTAAGTATTCAAAGGATCACCTCCTTCAAGCTCAAGACAGTTTCATCTCAATGAACATGAAGTCAGCTAAAAATGTCAGGAGGCGTGCATGGATGAACAAAGAGCTCCTGTCCAAATTTAATCACAAAAAGAAAGCATGCAGAGGGTAGAAGCAAGAACAGGTAAGCTGTGAGGAATGTAGAGACATTGTTCAAGCGTCTAGAATGACATTAGGAAAGCTACAACTCAAATGGAATTAAATGTGGTTAGGGATGTCTAAGAAAACAAGAAAGGTTTCCATAAGTACATAGGCAACAAAAACAAAAAAAAAAAAGGAAAATTTGGACTCATTGCTCAACAAGATTGGTTACACAAGACATGGCTGTGGTACTGAATCCCTTCTTCACCAGTCTTCAGAATAGAACAGTATAGAATAGAGTTGATCAGAACAACATAGAATAGTTGAGTTGGAAGAGGCTTGTAATGATCGTCTATCGTAATTGCCTAATCATTTCAAGTAAGGGCATTGTCCAAATGCCTCCTAAACACTAACAAGCTTGAGAAACTGACTACCTCTCTAGGAAGCTTTTTCCAGTGTTCGAACATCCTCTCAGTAAAGAAAAGCTTCCAAATGTCCAGTCTAAATCTCCCGTGACTGATGCAGCTTTGAACCATTCACTCGCCTCCTATCAGTGGATACCAGGGAGAAGAGGGCCACACCTCCTTCTCCACTTTGCATCCTCAGGAACCTGAAGAGAGCAATGAGGTTGCTCCTCAGCCTCCTGTTCTCCAGACTAGACAAACTCAGAGACCTCAGCTCTCCTCACTGAACATGCCTTCCAGCTCTTTCACCAGCTTAGTTGCCCTGCTTTGGACTTAATCAAGTACCTTCAAATAATTCTTAAATTTTGGGACCCAGAGCTACATAGAGTACTGAAGGTGAGACCTCAGCTGAGCTGAATATGTGGGACAATCTCCTCTTTTGTCTGGCTGGTTATACTGTGTTGATGCACCCCAGGATGTAGTTTGCCCTCATGGCTGCCTGTCCTGGGTTCAGCCCAGCAGCAGGCTGCGTTAGCCCTGAGAGTATTCCATACCAATTGCATCATGATCAGACAGGCTGCCCCCCCCCCTTTGCAGGGGCGACTTCGGACCCAGGCACGGGAAGTCCCGGTCTGGGCAGCCGCAGTGCCAGTTCCGGGGGAGACTCCGGACCTATCAGAAACTGCTGGGCTCGGGAAGTGCCGGTCTGAGCAGGCGTGTGGGAGTTCCGGTTGCTCTCTCGCTCTCTCTCGGGGATCGGCGTGGCAGGAGGTGGTGAGGGGGGTGCTCGGGGGTGCTGGGCTCAGGGAGTGCTGCGTTCGGGAATCTGAATCGGTTCGGGCACGGCTCAAATGACATAGTGTGGTGAGAGGTTTGCACTGTATATAATAGCACTGTAGTTAGTTGTTTTCATACTTTTCCCTGTTGTTTAGTAAACTATCCTTATCCTAACCTTGCAAGCCTGTGGTTTTTTTCCTCTGGCTCTGCAGCCCCTCAATTAGCTCCGTTCGCCCATCCTCCACCTCTTAAAGTGGTAGGGGGCTTTTTTGTCTGACCTTTGTGGCCTCAGCTTTCCGCTGACGTATAAACCACAACACTGCCAGAGCACACTGCTGACTCCTATTGAGCCAGCTGCCAACAAGCACCCCAGATCCCTTTCTGCAGGGCTCCTCTCTCAATTTATACTTGTGTTTAGGAGAAAGAACAGCCTTCAGGAACCTCAGACACCAGGGGGAAAGGATGGAGCTGGCAGGATTTACTTCAGGATCAGGTTAGAGAATGAAAATATTTCCAGGCACATCCAGTACAAGAAAATCATCAGGAGTAGTAGGTATGGATTCAGAAAAGGGAAGTCATGCTTGACCAACTTCTACAGAGAAGAGACTGGGCTGCTAGATGAGAGGAGACCAGTCTGTATCATCCACATGGATGTAAGTAAGCCTCTGCATACTGTCTCTCATAAGATCCTCAAAAAAGAGTTGTTGATGTATAGACTGGATGAGGAAATAGTGAGGTGGATTAGAAACTGGCTAGATGGCTGTGCTCAGAGGGTGGTGATGAGTGGCACAAAGTCTAGTTGGAGGCCAGTTACTCTCAGTCTAGCCCAGAGGTCATAACAGAGTTCAATCCTGTTCAGCATCTTCCTTAGTGATCTGGATGATGGGTAAGAGCATATCTTCAATAGGTTTGCTACTGACACTAAACTGGTAAGAATGGCCATATGTCAATGGGTTGTGCTGCCATCCAGAGTGAACTCACCTAGCTGGAGAAATGTACCTCATGAAGGAACCACATAAATTTCAACAAGGGGAAGTTCAAAGTCCTGTACCTAGGGAAGAACAAGCCCAGGCATCAGTATATGCTCAAGGTTACCCATCTGGAAAGCAGCTTGGCTGAAAAGGACCTGGTGGACACCAAGTTGAACATGAGCCAGATATGTGCCCTTGAAGCAAAGAAGGTACCCTAGGCTGCATTAGACAGAGGATTAGTGGCATGTTGAGGGAGGTGATCCCCTCCACTCAGCACTGGTGAGGTCACACCTAGATTATCAAGTCTAGTTGTGGGCTTCTCAGAACAAGAGATTCATATTGACACAGGGGTGATGGAGTGGAGCATCTATCCTAGGAGGAAAGTCAGAGATATCTGGGTCTGTTAAGCCTCAAGGAGAGAAGGCTCAGTGGGGGATCTCACCAATGTGTACAAGTACCTGAAGGGAGGTTGCAAAGGGTATAGAACCAGGCTCTTTTCAGTGGTGCTCAGTGACAGGACAATGTGCATCTGCAACCCAGAAGGTCAATTACATGCTGGGCTGCATCAAAGGAAGTGTGGCCAGTAGATCGAGAGATGATTCTGCCCCTCTGCTCTGCTCTGGTGAGACCTCACCTGAAATACTATGTCCAGCTTTGGTGCCCTCAACACAAGAAGGACATCTACCTGTTGGAACACACCCAGAGGAATACTACAAAAATTATCAAAGGGGTGGAGCACCTCTCCTTTGAAGAGAGGCTGCAAGAGTTGGGGTTGTTCATCTTGGAGAAGAGAAGTCTATGGGGCCACATGACATGCATACCAGGGTTCTGAAGGAGCGGGCTGATGTGGTTGCTGAGCCACTCTCCATCATATTTGAAAAGTCGTGGCTGTCAGGAGAGGTCCCTGGGGACTGGAAAAAAGGTCACGTCACTCCCATTTATACAAAAGGGAGCAAGGAAGATCCAGGGAATTACAGGCCAGTGAGCGTCACCTCTGTGCCTGGAACAGATCTTCCTGGATGACATATTGGAGCACATGAGGGATGAGTGTGTGATCCGGGACAGCCAGCACGGCTTCTCCAAGGTAAGGTTGTGCCTTAGCAATCTGATGACCTTTAATGATGGGGTGACGGCATCGGTGGATAAAGGGAAGGCAACCGATGTCATGCACCTGGACTTGTGCAAGGCCTTTGACACAGTCTCCCACCACATCCTTATCTCTAAATTGGAGTGGATAAGAAGCTGGTTGAAAGAATGTATACAAAGGGTGGTGGTCAATGGGTCTATGTCCAGGTGGAGGCCAGTGACAAGCGGTGTCCCCCACAGGTCTGTCTTGGGACCAGTTCTCTTTAACATCTTTATCAATGACATTGATGATGGAATTGAGTGAATCCTCAGCAAGTTTGCAGATGACACCAAGATGGGTGGTGTGGTTGATGCAATAGAAGGAAAGGAAGCCATCCAGAGGGATCTTGACAGGTTGGAAAGATGGGCCCAGGTGAACCTAATGAGGTTCAACACTGCCATGTGTAGGGTCTTGCACTTAGGCTGGAAGAATCCCAGACATAGATACAGACTGGGAGAAGAGCTTCTTGAGAGTAGCCTTGCTGAGAAGGACCTGAGTGTCATGGTGGATGAGAAACTTAACATGAGCCATCAGTGGGCTCTTGCAGCTCAGAAGGCGAATGGTATCCTGGACTCCATCAGAACAGGAGTGGCCAGCAGGGATAGTGAGCTGGCTGTCCCTCTCTACTCTGCCCTCGTGAGGTCCCAACTGGAGTATTGTGTCCAGATCTGGGGCCCCCAGTACAAAAAAGATGTAGAACTGTTGGAGAGGGTCCAGAGGAGGGCCACGAAGATGTTAGAGGACTGGAACACCTTTCTTGCAAAGAGAGAGTGGGGGGGCTGGGCTTATTCAGCCTGGAGAAGAGAAGGCCGCGGGGGAACCTCATTGCAGCCTTTCAGTACCTGAAGGGAGCATTCAAACAGGAGGGGAATCAACTCTTTAAAAGGGTAGAAAATGGCAGGACTAGGGGGATGGATTGAAGCTAAAGGAGGGAAGGTTTAGATTAGATATTAGAGGGAAGTTTTTTAGAGAGTGGTGAGGTGCTGGAACAGGCTGTCCAGAGAGGTGGTGGATGCCCTGTCCCTGGAAGTGTTCAAGGCCAGGTTGGGTGGGGCCCTGGGCAACCTTTTGTAGATCCAGGCCTGGAGGTTGGTGGCCTGTTTGTGGCAGTGGGTTGGAACTCTATGATCCTTGGGGTCCCTTCCAACCCAAAGCATTCTATGATTCTATGGTTCTGTGATTCTTTCTGCACATTTCTGCACACTTCTGTAAAGGGAGTTTCATGGTTAGCATTCTCTACCTGATTTACTGAAAGCTGTTTAAAAAGCAAAAGGGCTTCAGAAGCAGATGTCAGGGTTAAACCTTTTGACTACCATTGCCTTTTTTTCATGTATTACTTGCAGTTAATGAATGAAAAATTGTATAAATCTTCTGTACATTTCCAGAATTATCAAGCTAGTAATATTTCCATTCTTCTTTTCAGAATATTTTTGCAGTGTTCTTTATTCGTCATTGTAATTTTTGGTTACAAAATTCAGTTGTACTGAGAATTATCATTCCTGTAATTTCTGCTCAGAGTCCCACTCTGAGGACAACCTTTGGTTCTGCATTGTGACCCATAGATTCCGTAGTAGGAAGAACTGGGCTGAGTCAGATATTAAGTAGAATTAGTGAATACTAATTTGTTCACATTTCCTATGGAAACACTGTACAAATAAAATGTAAACTAAGGGAAAAACTGCCTCTTATAAAAGATATTAAATATATCTAATGTGGTAGTATACATATATACAAAAATGTGAGAATCCTAAATTGCGAAATATTGTTTGTCTGTATGTGATACTGTATATCACTGAACTGTCATTACCAGGCATATTCAAATCACCGCTAACATTTCTCCTTTGTCTTTTATCATGGTTTAATGAAATGTGACACTCATCTCTCTGTGCCTTAATAATATTTTGCAGGTTTACTCTCATGGCAATATTTGGACTTCCACATTCTAGCATGGATGGATTTAAGGTAATGCAATGAAACACAATGAGGTCAGGCAGAAATTACAGTTTCAGTGAAGTATTTCTTAATACATAATAAGATTTAACTTGGATTAGACTGAAGTGTCATCTTTTACAGCCAAAAGTGACCTCCTTCAATTCTTTCACCAGGCTTTAAGGACTAAACACAGTCTTACCCCCCTTCCTCATCATTGCCAATCTGTCAGGGCACTGCACTATAAATAAACAGAAGTAATTCTGATGGGGAATACATATCCCCAGCAATTGGAAGATAACAGGAAACTATGAACTGAATAGCACCTCTGCTCACTTCACCCCATTTTCTAGGATTTCAGTAGCTTTCAGTGTTTGAAATCAGCTAACAATCAGGGGAATCTCAGCAAAGACATGATATCTACCAACAGTCATGCTATCTTACTGCTTTCTTCCTGTAACCTTATTGGGAACTTGTCTTACTAAAATTAGATTAATTTGGGATAGTTTGGATTGTAGAAAGACCACATCACTAGAAATTTCAAAAAAGACAATGCTACAATATGCTAGGAATTTGGCTAGAGATTTGGTCACCTATGCAGGTTTTTCAATCTGAAGAACAGTCCCTAAAGTATTCCTACATATCTGCCATTCAAAATAGTTGAGAGAAGCATTATGAGAAAATTTCTAGATGTCTTGCACCTCTGTTTCAAGGACACATCCTGTGGACAATGCTGTGTTTGTGTTTCTTCAGCCATATGAAGAAGAATCCCAGTAAGATTTTTCCTTGCCTTGATCCTGGTAATTAGTGTTAGATTGTGTAACTTTGTCAAGAAAAGGAAAAGGCATTGTCCATTTTCAAAAGAAATTAATTTAATCCTTCATCAAATGGGTTGGGTTCTAGTCCTGGAGGAGCAATACAATATCATGTGAGATCCTCACCATGTGTTAATGGGGAAAACTCTGAAAGTTTGAAGGGCTACTTTCATGTTTTATCATTGTGCCAGTTTCCAAATGTGTTTGTGATATTACTACAGAGAAATGCAATTTAATAACAGTATCTGTTTAATCCTACGTGTCACCCCTATGTACCAATGGCACTTTCTGATGTTCGTGTTGACAGGATTTTCAGTTTTCTTGAACATCTAGCTGAAAAGCGCCCCGTTTGTTTTCCAGTCATTAAAAGTGTGAAAGTACTGTCATGATTACCTAATAATGTAACTGATGTTCTGGGACTTTATCTTTACAATGATTTTTTTTTTCTATGTAGCCTTGATAAAATAATCTCAGAAAAAGAATGTGTGGGATATAGGCCAATAGCAACAGCTACCACCACGAAAACATGAGTTGCCACCAGCTTGCACAAATTTGTTAAACTCTAGGGCAAGTGACAGATGTGGGAACTTTCTCTGATTCTGGTCTTCTGGGAACTTATTAAGGAAGCAAAGCCTTTCACTAGAAGCCTGAGATAGACTCCCCCCTCCCCCTCTATTTAGTGCTGAAATAAATGCCAATTTTTCAAAGCATTTTCTAATTTTTTTTCATACTCCCATATTGAAACTGTGAACCCCTCATCTTCCTTCATCTTTCCTTCCCTCTTTTTTCCTTGTAACAGTGGAGCTAGAAGTGTCCCAGATGACTTTCAAGACCATCACTCTATTAACAGGCAGAAAAAAAAAAAAAAGTTTTATGATTTGTCCCTGGGGATGAAAACCTTTCAGGAATTTATCAGGCTTTTCAGAACCCCTCTGATTCTCTTGCAGCCATGCAGCAGTGCCATGTACAGTTTCCTACGTTGATTTGATACGAGAGTTTACTTCACAAATTTCTGCTTCCTAAAGCTCTCTGTACAAACCCGCTTTCCAGCGAATTTCCATATTGACTTCAAGCCCCTGAAGAAGTCCCACTGTTTAGATATAAATTAATCTGGGAGAAAGGTCTGTTGGGATTTTTTGCCTCCTAGCTCATTGTGACAGGATACTTCTGTTTGAATTAAACAACCTCTAGGCTAATAAATTTTGATTGCTCTGCTTTGTTAGCCATCTGTTCCCATCCCTTGGGACCCCAGTCTAAGATGGAGGTTAAAAGACAGCTAACCAAAACCCCCAACAGATATAGTGCAATAAAGTTTTTACTCAAAACAGTAAGCAGAGAGGAAGCTAGTGCATAGTATTTGATTAAGACATGCAATAGATGTTCACTGGCTTTTCACATCGTCTGCTGACATATTATGAGTGCATGGTAGTTATAATTAAAATTTTCAGCATTTCTCATAATAATACACTGCTTTTGGATGTTTATTTATTTACCAAATTTTAATCAGTGGAAAAAAGGCAAGCAATAGACACTAAAAATTGGAAGAAAGAGACACAGGATCAACTGAACATAAAAGCAAAATTCTTTAAGACTCTCACAAAGAAGGCCAGCAACCTTGAAGATCTCTATTCCACTGCTGTCAACCAATAACTTGGTGCAAGAAGGAAAATAAATACATTTCTCTCTAAAACTTAATTAGAGTCATTCACATGTACTGCTGGTAGCCAGTGATTTAATTGAAATATTAAAGACTGCCGTGTGATGAAGCTACCAATCTAAAATATTTTAATGACTTATGTAGGTAACATATCATTGCTTGGCATCTTTTTTTTTTTTTCCCCTTTAAAAAGTTACACATTTGAAATTTCTGAGCAGTCAGCAGAAGCCAAGCTGGATGAGATTTGTACAATTTACTGTTAATGTGGAAGTTAAGTAGAACTCTGTTTTCAGCATGACATAATGCTCAAAAGAAGTAAAAGAGGAGATTAATATATATATATATATTTTAAACTCAATGTATGTTTTAAACAGTGGGTGGTAAATAAGACCTTAGGCTATTACACTGATGAAAGCAAATAATTAAAAACTGTTTATTTGCCAAATGAGATATAGATCTTTGGAAAACAGGATGTTTCATGATGTACACAGAAAAGCATGTATTAAATCTACAGATGCAACCAAGAACTTGGCCTTTCTTAATGTCTGGGTAATTGATTTTGTAACCTCGATGTTCACATGACACAGAATTTTGGATATAATGTACTACAAGCTTGCCATAAATATATGTTTTAATATGATAGTTTGGCAACAGAATTTTGTAGTGTTATTTTCAAGATAAAGCAATTTGTTTCTTTTCCATCATCTGGGTAGAAGCTATATGCCCTTATAGGAGCTCTGTCTTATTGAAATGCATGGAGATTCAGTCTTACAGTTGGCTGAACTCTGTCCTTAATAGGTGGAATTCTTCATCTCCATGTAACATGTGAAGGAATACACAAGTTGTGTGCCTTCTCAATGTTCCTGGCTTGATGGTTATCCATAAAATGAATGCCTCTGACATTTAAGCGGTCAATCCACAATAAATTATTCCAGTTTCTCATATTGAACTGAAGTCACTCAGTTCTATACAGAACAGGTCTCAATACTTGCAAAAATATTTTTATCTCTAATTTTAACATTAATTAATTGGAACGCTTCCATAAATTGTGTTATTCTGTTTGACTCATAAGTTGTGCTTTGATAAATTGTTGTGGTTTAGCCCCAGCCAGTAGCTAGGCACCACACAGTTGTTTGCTGACTCCTCTCCTTCAGTGGATTTTGGATGAAAATCAGAAGAAAAAAGTAGAACTTACAGGTTAGGATAAGGACAGTTTACTGAGACAGAAAAAGAAGAGGAAAATAACAAGACTTCTAAAAAATATGCAAAGTAGATGATACACAATGCAATTTGCTCATCACTCCAAAATCTGATGCCCAGCCTGTCCCTGATCAGCCACACTCTTACCCAGCCTGCCCCCTTTATATATTGAGTATGACATCATATGTTTTGGAATATCTTTTGGCTAGTTTGGGGCACTTGTCCTGGCTGTTTCCCTTTCTAGATTCTTGTGAAAATTAACTCTATCCCAGCTGAAAAACGGGACATTTTCCACCCATTACTTTACATCACCTTTGTCTTGCACAGATCCTATGCTTTCCAGTTGCCACCAATATTCTTGTCTTTGATTTATATGTGTGTGTGTATGTGTGTGTAAACATACATATATATATTCGCATATATCATTCCCTAACTCTATGGGCCATCTCACTAAAACGTCTTTGAGTTCATTTACTCCATGACTTTGGCTCCATTTGTCATAATTACTCAGGGCAGGAGAGATGGTGCATGCTGTATCCAGAGTTCATGGCTGGTGTATCTGGTGTGGCCCATGCCCATGGATGTCAATTTCAAGGAAGTTTCCGGGTGCTGGTTGTTGATGTCAGTTCAGTTCCATCATCACTGCATTTTGATGATAAGGGGTATGATATACCCACTCAATGCCATGCTCTTTCACCCAATTGTCTATGAGGTTGTTTCAGAAAAGAGTCCTGCTTGCTGATTCAATCCTTTCTGACCTGCAGTGTTCCTAAAAGACTTGTTTGTCAAGGCCCAGGATAGTCTTCCCAGTGGTGGCATGGGGTATGGGATATATTTCTGGCCATCAGGTGGTTGCTTATAAGCACATGGCACTTGTCTTGGTGGGTATGTAGGAGTGTAATGCAATCAATCTGCCAGAGCTCCCCATATTTGTATTTCAGCCATTGTCCTCCATACAACAGAGGTCTGGACCTCTTCGCTTCCTTGATTGCAGTGTATATTTCAGTCATGGATAACCTGTGTAACAGTGTTCATGCTCAAGTCCACCCCTTGATCATGACCCCATGTATATGTTGCATCTCTTCCTTGATGACTTGG
Organism: Laterallus jamaicensis coturniculus; assembly: GCA_022605575.1. NCBI lineage: Eukaryota > Metazoa > Chordata > Aves > Gruiformes > Rallidae > Laterallus > Laterallus jamaicensis. The sequence continues at coordinate 5,709,572 of JAKCOX010000037.1, read as the reverse complement.
ACCCAACAAGCTATAAATAATTTACCCTTATGTTTTCAGTATAGATCTAGCTGAGTCACTTCAGTCTTAGCAGTCTGACCCACCTGCTGGTTATTTTGATGTTCCTCGGTGGCTTGACTCCTGAGTGCATAGGCATCTACAAGATGTAGTTTTAAAACCAGCTCCTCTAGCCGGGCAGCAGTATCCTGCCACACTGGGGCAGCTCAGATGGGTTTGCCTCTCCGCTACCAATTGCTCTGCTTTCATTTCTATAGCCACCCCCACTCAGTATTTCCCACCATCCATGAGTCAGTATAGAGGTACAACACTGGCCATTTTTCTAATTCAGTAATGTCTAAAGTCAGCTGAATGTTTTTTTCTTCCTTAGACTCACTTGATAGACCTTCTCATTCAGCAGTTTCTATGACTTGTCATGTTGGACTCCATGCAGCAGTCTTCCACCTTCTGTGCTTACCCACAATGAAACAGGACTCATCGGTGAACAAAGAATACCACTTCTCATTTTATGGCAGTTTCTTATACATTGGTGCCTCTTCAGCATGTTTCATGTCCTACTCTGGTGATATTCCAAAATCTTTGCCTTCTGGCAAGTCCTTGATCTATTCCAGAATTCCTGTTTTCCACCCCCTGGGGCAATGGATTCCAGGTGTACTGGACACCACTCCAAGTGAAAGAAAATTGTGGCCTGCCTCTGCTGCCAAAAAGGTTGAGAAAAATGCATTAGTAATATCAATCGTGGCATACCACTTGGCTGCCTTTGACTCCAGTTCATAGTGAAATTATAGCAAGTCTGGCATGGCAGCACTAGTCGGTGACATGACTTCATTCAGACAATATTTTACTGTTAGTCTCCACTCTCCATTGAACTTCTACACTGGCCATGTGGGAGACTGGTGAGTGAGTAAAGGGTGAGCAGGTTCTCCTGATCACTGTTTAGCTCTCTAGTTGGTGAATCAGCTTAAAGATGGGAATCAGGGTGTCTCAGTTGGCATGATACTGCTTCTGGTGCACTGTTGTGGTAGCAATTGGCACTTGTTCTTCAAACCTCAGGAAAGGTCCTCCAAGAAATTGGGCAACGTAGATAACAGTTTCAAGTTCCTCCATCTCCAAGGCAGCTATGTCAAAAGCCCACCATAAGCTTTTTGCATTCTTGAAATAACCCTAAAGAGGTATTCTATGCCCAGGCTGCATGGAGCCTCTGGGACAGTCACAGTGGCGTGCTTTTGCCACTCATTCTCAGTTAGAGAGTTTACTGTTGGGATCCCTCTGTCACTCCAGAAATATATATGAGTTTTGCCCTCTTGTACCTTGATGGCATTAAGATACACTGTGCACCAGTGTTCACTAGAGCTTTATACTCTTGTGTCAGTGTAGGTTTTCCATCCCACTACCTCACCACCTCATGTCCTATCCATGATCATGTAGGTAAACGCATGGGATTCCTCATGGTGTGTATCCTCAATATCCTGTCTCTTGAGTAGAGGAATGCTTACTCCTAAAATAGCTGAGATACTAGTCCATACATTATGTGGGGAATAGGACATGTTATCTTTGAGTTGTGGGACAGTTTCTCCACAGTTGAGATGAAGGAGGAAGAAAGACTTTTTTCATATTGCTAGAGTGTGACAGACAATTCATTCACTATTGGTACCTCTTTGCCTTTCTAGTTTGTTATTACCAATGTGTTGGTGTACAAAGATAGTATGCTCAGTTCAAATTTCTGTCACATGGGTCATGCATTGGAGTTCATCTGGTTCTGTGGGTAGCTGCGTTGTCTGAGTGATAATAAACTGTCTCCCACATGGCTAATTCCCTCAGGTATTGGACATCTTCTTATATGGCCGGGATAACATGCATCTTCACTAAAGAGTTACCTTTCCTTCATGCCTAACAGAAGTTGCCTCCAGAGGCTGAGGACTTGTGTCTTTCTCTCCATCGCCTTGTAAATGCCCACTTCCTTAGACGGGGGTCCCAACTGTTTGGCTTCCCTACCTCTTAATTCCAAACTACTGGGCCCATTATCTGACTGTCAGAATAATCAGATAACTCTGTGCTCACCTAGGGGCAGCTGAAAACTTTTCATATATCTTGCAGCTCACTCAGGAACAGGGATTGGGTGGTGACCTCTAGTTCTGCCTCTTCTTTCTGTTCTCACAATGGTCCTGATTCATCATCATCTCTTGCTAAGTGAACTGATCTTTTTGTGTATTTCTGCTTGTGTATAGGGGCGACTGATACCAGCATGACTTGGTTTTTAGTTCATCTACAGTCCTTGTCTCTGGGGTTTGAGTAGCCACAGTGCCTGTTTCACCTCTGTTCCCCATGCCAGAACTGCCTAATATTGAGCAGTGGTTGGTAAATACTGACCAGGGCCCATGGCAGTGTAGTAAGTTGTGCCTTTTGGGTATAGTCACAACATTTTCCTTTCAAGTTTTCTATCACTTCATCAGAGTCCTATAACTGTTTGTGAGGGAAGTTCCAAACCAGTGGAGGTGAGAATTTCTCTAGATACCTGCCCATGTCTTCCCTCATGATATGCCATTCATGACTACTGAGCCTCAGGGCAGATCTCTGGCTGGTACACATTCAAACAATAAGAGCATATTGGCTTGAACATCCCAAAGATATTAAAAATTCTCAAACATTGCTGTAACCAGCCTGAAAGGAAAAGTGTAAGTGAGACAGTGGAAGAAAATTTTTCCCTGTTTTCCCCATAGATTGGGTGCGATTATTAAAAAAATTAAAGCGATTTTGTCTGAGGTATGGCCATGACAGAAAGGCCGCATACAAATAACAGCTAATCTCATGGCCATTGTTGTTATATCATAATTCGGTATTACACAGTATGAAAAAAATAGGATCCTGATCCTTCACTGAGAGGTGATAAACATCACTGAAGGGAATGCATAAACAAGCAAGCAAGCAACGCACTTTCATTAGATTAGTAACAAAATATTTTTCATTATTGTCCCTCGTCTCCCACAAAAGTATGGAATAATAAAGGTGAAAAATATAACAAGATGAAAAAAAAACCTAACACGTTATTTGAGGAAAAACTTTCAGTCTTTGAAATGGTGTTTCATTGTTGCTTTGCCTGCCATCAGCAAGGAAGCCTATGCCATATAGCAGTGCAGTAGGAGTCAGTATTTAGAATCTACATTTGAAACAAGGAAAACACATGGGTGGCCCAAAGATACATGAACATTATTTATATTGTACTGCTGAAGAGGATGAACTGGTCCCAGAACAGATGGTTACACTGACCACATCCTGTGAAGTGATCAGTGCCTTCATGTCCATTTAAAAAGCAGTTTAGGCAATCAGACCTCTGCTGGAGTCAGACCCATGGGTTACAAGTTATTGTTTCTACTCAGTGTTTTAGATAAAATAATGAGATAGGGTCACAAGCATATTCCCATCTTGTACTGACCTGCAGAACTGAAACAGCAGTTGATGGGCTTTTACAAAGAAGAAATTGCATCCTCTTTTTTTCTCCTTCTCAGGAAGTGTCATAAAAGAAACAGACCCAGATACTTCATAAAGTCTCCAAGGAAAATTTGTTGTTGCCATTTACTTTCTTATGGAAAACTTTACATATATTGGTTGTAAGTGACAGCAGGTAAGCTCAGGACAGAATGATTGATAGCTGCTGTAAAACCTCTGACTGACTCAGCAAGAATACTTCACTGGCACTTGGAGATGTTGAATTTTTCCACATGACATTTTTGTGGATGCAATCCAAAAAATAGTCTCATTTTAAAGTATTTGGGAATCTCTCATGTATATTCCTGTTATTCAAGAGACAATGGAGATACTGACTCCACTGTAAGGAAAAATAGGTTGTTTGTTGGGTTTTTTTTTCCTAACACTAAAATTTTTATCACATACATTATTGATTCTATGTATTGCTAAAATGGCTCCTTAGTTTAAGAAACATTATGCCTACATTTACTATTCATCTCATGTGTCACTTTACATGATTTTCTGCTACTTCTGCTTTGATAACATATGTACTGTTAAACCTAGTTAGACTTTTCTTTGCTCCCATGATGTCTGTATAGCCTATATTGTCAACAGTTTTAAGATCTATTCCATTTGCATTTTAATTTTATATTGTATGTGTGTTGAGCAAATATTCACTTTTACTGAAATGAAGGTTCTATTAATGTTTAAAGTCTCAGAGAATTAAACAACTGAAATAGTTCCGTAATACCCACAGATTTATCTTAAATCTTTTCAGTAAAGAGCCCCACTATTTTTTTAAATTATCTGTCTGTATTCAGAAATGTTGTGTCAAAATGAGATCTACTGATATAAGTCAATCTACTCAGACATGATGGTCTTAACATTAAATGCAAGTTCAGGATTTCTTTGCATTAGCCAAACAATTCATACAGGATAAGTAAATTGAGTAATATCTGTGTAATTATTGCAGATATCTTTCATAATCAAGAGTCCAACTAATGCAATGGCAATCAAAGTATCCAGGGTTAGGTGAACACAATTTGCCTGTGAAGTTGAGAGAATGCCCTTTGGAACATGTTGAATTGCCACTAGCTGGTGGCAAATGTCCCATCATGCATTGTTCAAAATCAGCAGACACAAACCAAGACATAGAATTTGGAATGATTGGAAAAATCTTAAAATCACGGTGCCATGGAATCATAGAATCATAGGATGGTTTCGATTTGAAGGGACCTATATTGATCATCCAGTCCAACCCCTCTGCCACGGGAAGGGACATATTTTACTAGATCAAGTAAATATCCACAACTTCTCTGGAAAACCTGTTCCTGTGTGTCACCAACCTCATAATGAAAAATCCTATATTGGATTTGCATGGCAAGGTTTTGGTAGCAGGGGTGCAAGGGTGTGGCTTCTGTGAGAAGCTGTTAGAAGCTTTCCCTATGTCCAATACAGCCAATTCCAGCTGGTTCAATGATGAACCCACCACTGGCCAAAGGTGCAACAGTGGTAACACCTCTGGGATAACATAGTTAATAAAGGGAAGGAAATCCATCAAGATGAATGCAGCTGAAGAGAGGAGTAAGTATATGTGAGAGGAACAACTCTGCAGACACCAAGGTCAGTGAACAAGGAGGATGTCCTCATTTCAGCAGGGATAGGGGTAATTTTCTTTCCAATAGGTAGTGTAGTGCTGTGTTTGGGATTTAGGATGAGACTAATGTTTGTAACACACAGATGATTTTAGTTGTTGCCATCCAGTTGATGACTTTTCAACTTCTCATGCTACCCTTCCAAACCTCATTGTTTGAGATTGAGTTTAATAGGATGACTAAGGAAGACAATAATAAGAACATCAACAACAATAATAATAAAAACAAAAATTGCACAAATGCAATTGCTTAGCACATGCAGAAGGAAAAAAAAACCACTATAACCCGATATAACCCGATGCCCAGTCTGTTTTGAGCAGCAATCCCACATCCCAAGTAGTTCCCCAGTTATTTCTGGAACATGATATATGGTATGGAATATCCCTTTGGCCAGTCTGGGTCAACTGTCCTGGCAATGGTCCCCCAGCTTCTTATGTTCCATTTTTATTCACCAGTGTCACCAAGAACTTCTCAGGGTCGGTTTCAGTCAGTTCATGCCCCCATCTACACTGATATCAGGGATTGCACTGACCCACGTGGAGGATCTTGCATTCATCCTTGTTGGTATTTTATAGTGCATCTGTATACAGTAAAACTGTTTTTTAATTTAGTGTCTATTTAACATTATCATACTTGATTCTGTCCATGCTGAAACAAGTAAAACTGTGTGTAGATATTTCACACCTGGAACTGAACATGCATGGGTTTAAGTCATTTTTTTACTAGAATTTCGGTTATATCACCTACATCAATAACTTTTTGGAAGGCCACCTCTTTTTCGTTCAGGAACAACTATTTAGCATATTTCAACAAAATAAGAAAAATATACTGAGTATTGCCACAACATATAATCTTTCATATTTTTAAAGTCAAATTCACAGCTCCCCGATGATAAAATTTATTTCTGGAGGTAGTATTTACTGACAACAAGCTCTGCTTCTATATTTTTTTGCCTATAGTTCTTAGTTATAATAAATCATGAAATTGCGTGTGGTTGGATTATGCTTTCTTTTTATTTAGGTTTTTAATAGTTGTAGTGCCAAAACAGTTAGAAACAGAAAGCTGAAGTTTGACCTTCCCTGAGAAGTACCTTTGCTTCTGTTGGAATTGATTTTCCTTTGATGGAGTTAAGAGATTCTGCGAATTGCATTTCTGAGCAGTGAACAGTTCTTGGTGTATAGCTTCAATACTTTTTGCCTGAAATTTGTTATTAAATAATGATAATTATGACATGAGGCTATCTAAGCTAAAGGAGTGAATCTATTTTTTTGTAGCCTTCTCTTTTTCAACCTGTGGTGTCATTGACAGCTTTCTACTTATGATTTTATTATCAGGTAGTAATTTCTGGTTATTTTTAGCAGTAATTTAAAATGAGGATAGCAGTAATAGAGATAGTAATTTAAAATTAGGATAAGCTTTAATGTACAGATTTGTAGTCATGCAAGAAAGGTAGAATTTTAGAATGGAGGTCCACCACACAAAGTTTCAGAGATGTTTTGAAAAGACATTTTCAAAGAGGTGCAGAGCTATTAATATATAACTATCACTTGCACAGGAGTGTTTGGAGCAACCACGAGAGATTTAAATAGCTCTAGGGAGCATGAGTGACCCGGAGCACAGCAAACAGGAGTGGGCAAATGTGTGCATCAGTTTGTGCAGCAGTTCTCATATGCAGGACAAGCAGAGAGAGTAGAGAGTGAATGCTGAGGTCTGCCAGTAGAACCCAAAGACCATGGTGGCCTCTCAGCAGAAAATGAAGGCTGCTCCTAGCTTAGTATCAGTCAGGACTGATGCAGCCTCCCTATATAGAGCCCTAGTGGGTACATGCCGCCACCCAGATGCTGGGCTGCAGGATGTGTGCCCCTCTTGCCGGCCACCAGTTGAGAATTCACAGATTCACAGAATTCTAGGGGTTGGAATGGATCTCCTAAGACCATCGAGTCCACCCCCCCCGCCAAAGCAGGCTCGATCTCTTGAGGTCCTTTCCAACCCCTATAATTCTGTGATTCACTGTGGGAACTGTGATCAGGTGGAGGAACTCCTCTGCTTGGTGGCAGAACTCAAGGAGGAAGTGAGCAGGCTGAGGACCATCAGAGAGTGTGAGAGGGAGCTAGGTCACTGGAATAATACTCTATGCTCCCTCTCTCAGGTTCACCATGCAGACACGGCTAACATGACTAAGAACTCCCCATCCTCTTTCTGTTCAGCTGAGGAGAGGTCTTGGAGCATGTCCAGAGAAGGGCAACGAGGTTGGTGAAGGGGCTGGAGAGCAAACCTTACAAGGAGTGGCTGAGGGAACAGGGGTTGTTTATCCTGGAGAAGAGGAGGCTCTTAGGAGACCTTATTGCCACCTACAATTAACTGAAAGGAGGTTTTAGAGAGATGGGTATTGGTCTCTTTGCCCAAAGGACAGGTAATAGGACAAGGGGGAATGGCCTCAAGCTGCCCCAGGGACAATTCAGATTAGACATTAGGAAAAAGTTCTTCACTGAAAAAGTTATTGAGCACTGGAACAGGCGAGACTTCTTTTTCATACGTGCATCAGTGTCATAAAAAATAGTAGTTAATAAGTGCAAAAGAGAATGTAGCCCTCTCTAAAGTGATATCTGTATTTTCATTGGTGAATTTATTACTGATCATTACTATAAGGAAAGTTTTTCTAGGAAATATATACTATATTTGATGAGAAAATGTACAATGTGGACAGCAGAAATACAAAATTCTACACTTTGTCTTCCCACTCAGACTGTCACTAAGAGATGGGAACTGGAATATTGCAATAGGCTCAGTATTTCTAGTTAAGTCTTCTAGACTAGTGTGCCTTCAATGTTACTTAAATAAGTGAAAAAAGGAAAAAGAAAAAAATAACCGAACAGCATATTTGAATGACCTTCACTAAGTTTAATAATCACGGACTTCACCGTACTGTTGGGGGTCTTATTATTCAGAGTATAATTTTGATATTTGAAAATAAATATCTATTACAAGTTGCTAGAAGCAAGTCCTAAGCATTAAGTAAGGTGAGTTTTGATCAACAGTGATCTGGGCTGGAGTTAAACATAATCCAGGAGTGGAAACAGTATTTTGCCATTCAGCTTTGTCTTCCACATCATTCAAGAGGAACTCAGAGCAAAATAATTCCAGTATGGGCAAGCTGTACTAGTACAGCTGGTTTCCATTTTTTTATGTTCCAATGTCCTTAGCAAAAATGCATGTTTTTTTTCTAAAAGCAACTCACTGAGAATCTGATTTGAAGGTTTATTTAAACAAGTGATATTCTATTTTACTCAACACATGAACAGACCAAGCAGCCTAATTAACATGAAATACCCTGAAGGCTGTATTCAAACCATGCATTTTGATATTATATAAACTTCCGAGAGCCATTTATTTTATCTGTAAAGAACTCTTCATATCTTACACAGGGACCCCACTGAGAGGACATGGGTATAATAGATTGACTTGCTGTGTTAGAAAACAAAATTTTAAAGCATTCTTCAAGATTAATAAAAAAAAGTGTTTAGCGCTTATGATTTTTCACATATTGTGAAATCAAAATGTTCTGGAAAGACTAGTTAAATGAACATAATACATATCATTTAGACGTCACAGGTACATTGGGAGGGAGGGGAGAGCATTATAATTTATAAAATTATTAATTAAGAAAGTTTTTAAAATTGAAAAATTAAAAGATGAAGACAAGTATAACAAAAATTACATTGAATAAATTCTGAAACCATTATATGAGACAGAAATTGTATTTACTGTAGAAGAAACTACCAGAAAGTTATTTTAATCAAAGAAAATGCAAGTTATTACAGTTCAGGTTTTATTCCAAAAGCAATTTGAAACTGTTGGTAGTGATTAGAAGCTCAGAAAACAGAGTAAAACCCATAAATCGATAAAATTAATATATATGAGCTGGGAAAGCAAGCTCTATGATTTTAATCACAAAACCCCTAAATTTTATAAAAGTACTGGATAAGAAATTAACAGATATTAAACTTCTTCCTTATATATAAATTTTAAGAATGCCTTTAAAACTAGTTAGGGCCATAATTTCTGAACTGAACTTGGCATAAAACTGTTATTGTTCTCAAGTTTCAGAATCTGTCCTTCCCCGAGATTTTCTCTAAATTGAGCATGTTTAAATTAGTTGTCCCATTATTGACTGAAAATATATAATAATCAATGTAGTATTCCCTTCAAGAAACAGTTGACATCATAATTCATTCAGATATTCTTAGAATCTGACCTAATGTTAATTTTTCACAAACCAATTGACTTTATCACTTTCCATGCACCATTCCGAAATAATAAAAAAAGATAATCTTAAAAAAAAATTAGAAGTAATAACAAAAAAAACCCACCCCAGTTTTAGACCAAAATGCATTTAAGAAAAAAGTTCTAAAGTTCTCCCATATTCAAAGCATCATGTCCTGTTATCTTCAAACTTGGAAATAATGTTTCCTGAGGACAGGAACCATGTGTAATCAGTAGGAAATTGGAATAAGAATGTGAGTGAAAAAGATAGAATACTGTATGTTGAATTCCTGCCACAACCTTTCGCAGAATTAGAGTTTCAGGGGCTATAAATCTTCATTGCATCTTCTTTTCAACAAGTAAGGACATTATTGAAAGCTTAAATTAGAAATAAAGAAACAAAATCCCCACCCACTCCACACACCCTTAAAAAACAACCCCAAACCAAACAAACCCCACAACAAAATGCCATCACAGTTTTTTCATCTTTTTAAGCCATACAGATTTCTTCCCTTGGTGTGACAATGCATTTATCTGTCTAGAAATCAATTTGCAAACAGATCCAGTGAGGCTTTCCTATGGCTCATCTTTATGATTTGTTTGAATTCAGCAACAAACTTTTAATTGGAAAACTCCCACTTGGAGGCATCTCCCAGTACAAGCTTCTTGCTCTAGCAACCCTGGTAGATTTCTTAGAACAATACAAATTCACATTACAAATTAGTTTTTTAATATGTGCAAAAGGAAAAGACACTGGTGATACCCTGTAATTTTATTGCAGTCCATATGGAAAGGCTGGACTGTGTCACACAAGATTTACTTACCTCAAGCAATAACTTCATAGTATCAAGAATACAAAATGCCTTTGGGTAGCACAGACTGAGTCTACACATAACTGTGGAGGGCTGTCACAGCAAATCATTATGATAAGGCAAGGAGACCTAACATTTTGTGATTTGCAATAAATTATTGCTGCTGTGCACTGAATCTTAGACTGCATCCATAAAAATGGATAATGGATTTTCACCATTATGACATCCAAACCTCACAGTATAGAAGACTCTCAGAATTATTTTAGAAATGCAGGTCTACATGAGAACAGATGTGCCTTGGGCAGCTGCTTAACAGAAGAACAGAGTTTGTGGTTGTTTCAGAAAAAAATTCAGGAAATCCTTACGAACATCCCTGCACTGATGATCGTGTTTCATCATTGCTCTTTCACGTTTCTCATTCTTCTTTCAGATTAGTGTATCCCAGTCAAACATACTGAATCAAGTCACATGCTGCACTTTCCTTATTGACATTTGTTTGGGTTTCTATGGGACTAAAAAGCATAATCCGTGCATTTAATCTTTTACAATGCAACACTTGCCTACCCTAATCTAAATTTCATCCTGATGATTTCCAGCAATCTAATGGACAGTAGCAGTTTGGCCAAGACACATAATTTTTTTTTTAAATATTTTTTTGTATTTCTAGTCTTTAAAGCTATGCCAGTATTTTCTGTCTTTCCCTCCCTGTCTTATTTCACTATTATTTTATTATAACATCCACATTTTTAATGAGCTTTCTGCAGATTTAACTACCTCTACCCCCAGGAAATAATTCCTGGTCTCATTCCTTAATGGTTTATTTTAGTGTTCCATGGAATAATCTTGTAAACATTCATTCATGGCCAGTAAAGTCAGTAATGTGTTTTTAACTGCTCCATCCAGCCCCATATCAGTTCATAATATTATTAACACCTCTATTACTAGTTACGTACATGTACCTTCTGCATCAGTTCCACTGCATTGCGCCCTTAGGATTATTCCAATAAAAATAGGGTAGTATTTAAAAATTCCATATAAGTTTCCAAGTGATAAGATAAATAATAAATGAGCATGACCTTTGTGCTTTTAGATTTGACTGCATGTCCTGAAGGATTCCTATTCACCTTACTGTGTCCTGACATGTCACAGAATCACAGAATCGTAAGAGTTGGAAGGGACCTCAAGAGATAATCGGGTCCAACCCCCCTGCCAAAGCAAGTTCCCTAGGACAGATAGCATAGTTAGGCGTCCAGATGGGTTTTGCATATCTCCAGACAAGGAGACTCTGCATTCCCCCTGGGCAGCCTGTGCCAGGGCTCTGTCACTCTTACTGTGAAAAAGTTCTTGTGCATATTGGTGCAGAACTTCCTATACTCCAACTTGAAGCCATTGCACCTTGTCCTGTTTCCACAGACCACTTCATTTTCCCTTGTGTTCCACACTTAAGATATTTATAAACATTAATAAGATCCTCTCTTAGTCTTCTTTCCTCAAGGCTGAATAGCCCCAGTTCATTCAGCCTTTCCTTATAGGACAGATACTCCAGTCCTTTAATCACCTTCACAGTTCTCCGGAGATCCAGGAGATCCCTGTCTTTTGTATAGCAGGGAGCCTAGAACTGGACACAATACTCCAGGTGGGTCCTGACCAGGGTAGAGTAGAGGGGGAGGATCACCTCCTTTGACTTGCTGGCAACGCTCCTCTTGATGCACCCCAGGATCCCATTGACCCTCTTTACCACCAGGGCACACTGCTGGCTCATGGCCAACCTACTGTCCATCAGGACCCCCAGATCCTTCTCCACAGAGTTTCTCTCCAACAGGTCATCCCCCAGCCTGTACTGATACAAGCAGTTATTCCTCCCCAGGTGCAAGACTCTACACTTGCTTTTATTAAACCTCATCTGCTTTCTCCCTGCCCAGCTCTCCAGCCTGTCCAGGTCTCGCTGGATGGCAGTGCAGTGTTCCTGCATGTCAGCCACTCCTCCCAGCTTTGTATCATCAGCGTACTTGCTGAAGGTGGACACTATTCCCTCATCGAGGTCATCAATGAAGATGTTAAACAGGACTGGACCCAACACTGAGCCCTGGAGAACACTGCTAGTCACAGGTCTCCAGCCTCTGATCTCGACCTGACAGCCAGTTCTCATCTCAGCTCACCATCCACTCATCTATCCCATCCTTTCTCAGCTTTGCTATCAGGATGTCATGGGAGACTGTACCAAAAACCTTGCTAAAGGTAGATGACATCCACTGCTCTCCCTCCATCTACCCAGCCAATGATGACATCATAGAAGGCTACAAGACTGGCTGAGCACGATTTCCCCTTGGTGAATCCATGCTGATTACTCCTCATAGCCTTCTTTTCTGCCAATTGCTTGGATGGCACCCAGAATAAGCTGTTCATCTTTCCAGAGACAGAAGTGAGACTAACTGGCCTGTAGTTACTCGAATCCTAGTTCTTGCCCTTTTTGAAGATCGGAGTGATATTGGCTATCCTCCAGTCTCCAGGCACTTCTCCTGCTCTTTAAGAGGTGTTGAAGGTGCTAGAGAGCGGCTCAGCAATCATCTCCGCCAACTCCCTCAGTACACATGGAGGTCCCTACAGTATCAGCTCTGGAAAGCAAAGCAAAGTCACACCAGCTACAAGAGCAGCACCAAATATGGCCTGTCTTACAAATGCCAGGCCAAGTAAGATGAATGAAGTTAGTGGCTTTAACAATGGATTTGACCAAGAGCTTTTACACTAGAGTTTGAATCTGGGATGAACAGCTTTCTGGAATGATTTTTTTTTTTCCCTTGTAAGAAATTTTAAGGAAAATGAGAAGGGGGACTTGAAATTTCTGTACTGCAGTTTGTCACTCTAGAGTATTCATAAAAAATAGACTACTAGCCATTGGATCAGTTCTGATCTTTTCTACAAGACCACCTCACGGTCCCTTATTCCCCAAGAACTATCGAGCATGTGTGGTAAATTAATATATATAGTCTGATCATGCATAAAGTTCTATATCTAGCTTGCTAAAAACTACAAACCTATTTTAACCCACATCTATGTATAAATAGTTTTTACTTATATAATTTCCGTCTACCATATGTTTCATCTTGGCAGCGGCGTTATTTAATTTTAGAACATGTAGTTTCACAGTTCCTGACAAGAAATGACACGTATAAATCTATTTGTTTTCCAAACACAAATATATATAGTAGAAGAACAAATAATATCATATTAATTTGCATTATCTATATGCTATTTCTGACAGATAAAAAATTAGATATCTGTAGTACTATCACATTTGTAGAAGTCAGCATTTTGTGAGGACTGGTGTACCTCTCAGTGAAGTGACAGATTGCAAGCTGGCTTTTTGTATTTGACATGCTATACATTAGAAAGCACATCTCAGATGAAATAAAATATTGTGCAGTGCCTTTAAGTTCCTTCAGTAATGGGTGACACATGAAAATTTCCTCTGCTCCTCCCTATATTTCGCTGAAGTAAAAATCTTGAACAACATACAATTACTTAAACCGTACAAAATTAGCAAATAGTCATTAAAAAAAATGTTTAAATTAAATTGATGAAGCTAAGAAATAATAGTGATGGTGGAAGAAAAGATGAGAAAAACAAAATTGACATTTTTGTTTGAAGACTGTTTACTCATTTGTATGTTTTCATACAGAGCTGGAAAGGATTAGAATAATAAATAAATACATAACTTATTATTTCATATTTTCCACTATGTGCTCCAGCAAACTCAGTTTTCTTTCCTCACAGTAATTCTTAAGTCACCTAAATGTCCCAGTTCAGGATTATTGTCTTTACCTTTAAACTTGAGTCAGAAAATAAGGTGCAGATGAAAGTCCATAATCTCTTCAGATTTTCACTGAGTAATGTTTTATAGAAAAAAAGTTTCTGAAACCCTTCTGTAGGCAGAATTTTTGACAATTTATCCTTGCTGACTCTTTCCAGGTATATATTAAAAAATTGACTCATCATCAGACTGAAAAACATATATTTTTTACTGGAATGTCTTTGTTCTTGGAAACATTATGTTTCAAGGAAAAGAAAATTTTTATTTCATTTGAAAATTAACAGAACTTTAAATTCAATTTTAATTAATCCTTAAATGTATTCTTCTTATAAAAAAAGGACTGTTTAGAGCAGGAACTTCTGAAGTGGGTACAACATAGAAACAAAATGTCATCAATCAGAGAATGATTTGAGAGATTTGTAATGGCATAGAGATCTTTTAGGTTTTTTTTGAATATTTGTCCAGTATAAATCAAGGTAGATCTACTGAGGGCAGTGGATTTATATGGATTTATAGTGCTGAAAATTCATGCTCTTTGAGATGTGAATTGGCTGTGCATTAAAAAAGGTCTTCTGAACAGTACAAAGCATAGAACATCACTCTCCCTTCCCTTCCCTTCCCTTCCCTTCCCTTCCCTTCCCTTCCCTTCCCTTCCCTTCCCTTCCCTTCCCTTCCCTTCCCTTCCCTTCCCTTCCCTTCCCTTCCCTTCCCTTCCCTTCCCTTCCCTTCCCTTCCCTTCCCTTCCCTTCCCTTCCCTTCCCTTCCCTTCCCTTCCCTTCCCTTCCCTTCCCTTCCTTTCCCTTGCTGTAGTCCATTATTTGAAGACTGCAAATGCTGAAAATATCACATCTCTGAGTAAGAGCTCTTTAACTGGAATGGTTCTGCACTACATTGCTGTTCAGTACTGAGCTGCATCAATATTGTATTCTGGTGACTGATTGTCAATGTTAACTTCACTGGTGAGTTTTCAGTCCCGTTCTTGCTCCAGAAGCATAGAAATCATAGAAACTAAAATAATCTCCATGAGGTTGTTTCAGTCTAAAGCTAGTACTTTCATTGAAAATCAGATTATGTTAAAAAACAACCAATCAACCAAGCATGCTCGTGCTTTCATATACAGCAAAAGCAGGTGAAATGCAGTTAAACCAGCAAAAGATTATTTTGTCCGAAGTAAATGTCTGTTGCTTACAACAGTTAATGTAGCTACATCATATTGATTCCCTTTATCAACATGCACGTCAGATAATGTTCTACCATAGTGTGGCAAAAGGTCTCTCTTGTAGCAAGTTTTAGACATTTGAATAGAGAAGAAAACTCTTTTCACAGTTGGCAGAGAGGTTATGCTCTGATAAAAATATAGAATTCATTCCTGTGCCAGAAATGTTCAGAAAAAAAAAGGTGAGATTTAACCACAGAGTAATTCTTGTGGAAATAAAAACAGAATGCACATATGCATTGCAACTAGAAACCTGATTTTCAAAATAATTATAATGTAAAAATAGAGCTAAAACAATACCAAGCAATTTTATGCATCATTTCAATATTCATCATATATTCAACAGAAATTATTTACGATTAATACATACAATCAAAGTCGCCATATAATTTCCTGGAAAATAATTTTAAATTATTCAATAATAGCATATTGTTGAATATGTAAGTAAAGAGACTGCAGATTACAAGAATCATAGAATCATAGAATGGCAAGGGTTGGAAGGGACCCCAAGGATCATAAAGCTCCAATCCCCCTGCCACAGGCAGGGCCACCAACCTCAGGCCTGGATCTACACACGGTTGCCCAGGGCCCCATCCAACCTGGCCTTGAACACTTCCAGGGATGGGGCATCCACCAGCTCTCTGGGCAGCCTATTCCAGGACCTCACCATTCTTTCCGTAAAAAACTTCCCCCTAATATTCAGTCTAAATCTTCACTCCTTCAGCTTTAAACCATTCCCCCTTGTACTTCCATTATCTGCCCTTTTAAAAGGTTGATTCCCCTCCTGTTTGTATGCTCCCTTCAGGTACTGGAAGGCTGCAATGAGGTCCCCCCGCAGCCTTCTCTTCTCCAGGCTGAACAAGCCCAGCTCCCTCAGCCTCTCCTTGTAAGGCAGGTGCTCCAGCCCTCTAATCATCCTTGTGGCCCTCCTCTGAACCCTCTCCAACAGTTCTACATCTTTCTTTTATTGGGGTCCCCAGATCTGGACACAGTACTCCAGGTGCGGCCTCACAAGGGCAGAGTAGAGAGGGACAATCACCTCCCTGTTTTGTAGATTACAAAAGCAGTAAAACCACATGAAATACTAGATTTTTTTTTCTCCTATTATGAAAAATTTTGCATGATATTTTCCCATCTAAAAATGAGAAAATAAATGGATTTTGATATGATATACACCAATAAATTGAAAGTACACTTAATCTGAGTCTTGAAGAATAAAAATAGCTGTGGCAGTCTTTTCATGTCTATATAAACCACATTCAGCAAAAGCCAAAAAATATTAATTGTGGTTTTGATTTTCTTTAATCAGTAAATGCCTGGACATCTACTTAAAATTCTTGGGCACAGAATAAATATTTTAGGCC
Organism: Laterallus jamaicensis coturniculus; assembly: GCA_022605575.1. NCBI lineage: Eukaryota > Metazoa > Chordata > Aves > Gruiformes > Rallidae > Laterallus > Laterallus jamaicensis. Next base: position 5,692,989 of record JAKCOX010000037.1, on the reverse strand, counting down.
TTTAAAAATGCCAGCAATTGTTAAGAGAGTAACATTTTTTGAAGATAAAATAAACCTGAATAACAATTAACTTTTTGTGTCTCCATTTTCTTTCTCGGTTATTTTTTAAATCCATCCTGAACCTGAATTAGAATAATGAGTTCCACCATCATCACATCCCAGCACTTTCCTCATGCTATCCTACAGAGAAATCCAGATTAGATAGGGATATAGAAGATTTTAGGATCATGTATGAAGGCTTGGAGTGTTTTCTCAGGGTTCACACTTAATAACTACTTTTTCTTTCAGCCAACTTTCACATTATTTTCCATAACAATTCCGGATCAGAGATTGCAATAGATAACATTACATAGGTACTGACTGGCCAGGATAGGTGTGTAACTGATGCTTTTTGTAAAAGTGATTAACATACAAGTTCATAATAGAATAACAGAAATATTAGGAAGTGATCTAAAGAAAAGCAGAGACTTTGTTTAGAATGGTGTTTTAGCTATAGGATGCTTCTTTCTGTCAGAGATCAGATGTCTATCATGACACTTACATTGATGATCACCAAGAAGTACTTCCATTGTATGTAACAGATTGGTTCCCCAAGAAGCAACCTGAGGTCAGAGGTCTATTTTCATATCTTAAAAATGTGTTCTTGAGCTTGTGTTTAATTATTATTTATGGGGCCGAAACAACAGCACAAACAAGAGACATGAAGTTGAAACAAGTAGATTAGGAAAGCCAGCATTATCTCAAAAGTATATATCCAAACTACTCAGTGAGTGAGCATCAATGAATAATTAAAATAATTTTGAAATCAAGTCTAATTTATGGATAATCCGAAAACCAAAACCAAAACAAAACAGAGCAAACCAGATTGCAGTTCAAAAATGGTTGGGGTGTCATCCTTTGGGGCTCTAGTCTCTTCCAGAGTGCTTTAAACTTTGTTACCTTCACTCCTTCCTGATGAAGATTGATCTGATCTCTGACACCAACAGCTGCTCAAAACTTTTTGTGCTCATTATTTACTAGCTTAATCAGTAACAGCAGTGCACTGCTGGACCCTGTGCAATCCCACATCTCCTGATCCTTTCTTTGCCCCACCATAAGCCTCTCTAAATTATGCTTTCATCTGTTTTGCATAATTTTACCACAGGTACACAGGTCCTCACATTGGCCTCCACACCATGGAGGAATACTGTTTCGAGGATTAAAGCATTTTTCATCGCAGACTGTTAAGCATTGTCATTCTTTAACCTTCAGTCTCTTTTCATGCTTACTCTTCAACTTTTTAGAGCAGTAGGTCATAAAAGAGCTTTAAGCTGAAATACTGCCTTAAGCTGTTTAATTGTGATTTTAATGGGTCATTGTGCTTTTAAAATTGCCATGTACAATACTAAAAAGAATAAAGTAAAAAAACTCTCTGAAAGAAGTTCACATTTTCAGATGTGGCTACTATTAAAAGATCTAGCTAGACAGTGAAAGAAGTGGCTGAGGACAAATATTAATAGACAGAAATACTTTAGTTTGCACTAAAGGTGGCTCTGTGAGAGAGAACACAAGTGGCTCACTCTGGGATCCCTTCCCAGGTGAAGAAGAGAGATTGCTGTTGTCCTAAGAAAAAGAGGATACTGGTATAGTTCTATTAAAAGGCCAAATTGCTTATATTCTGATAAATTGCTACTAACAATCTTGAATATCATGTTCTCTACAGCAAAGAAAGGTGTCCCTAGATGTTATTATATAACTAGAGGTTTGTGTTGTCTGTTTCAAAGGAAGCCTTGTGAGTCACTTGCATGGAACCACATCTTTCAAGCTTATTAAGGTTTCATATGAAGAAATTCCACTTCAGAACAGCTAACCCAAAATCATTATTCCAAGCTAAGTTACATGATAAAAGATACATTTATTTGCCTTTAAGTAATGAGTTCTACTTCAAGGCTTTATACATTCATCCTAAGAAACAATATTTTTTAATTTGCATATTTCTCATTAAAATTTCTTTTTCAGAAATAAAATCTTAAATATATTTATTTAAATGTATTTCTGTGTGTTTCAATTGTTTTAATATCTTCCTCCATTCCCATTGAGGTTACTTGTGTAAGTACAGCATAGAAAGGAAACAACAGGAAAGAAAAAAGGTTGAGAGTTTTTTTTTCAAATCTATTTATCATCTAATCCAAAGAGCAGGTGTTTGGCATGAAGCCTCAATTTCTACAACATGTCACTGATTTCCACCTTCTTCTGTGCATGCAGAAAAATATTTCATTATTTCAAACAGTTAAAAACAATCTGGTTCCCAGAAAGAGAAACGTTTTCTTTTCAAAACTAAATAATGGTAACACTTTTTAATCATAAGGTGCATGTTTCATATTCCTCATCAGTAACAATTTCTTCATATTCACGACAGTTTATTTTTTCTCTTTCTGTAATAAAATTTCACATGGACTGCAGCAAAAAAACTTGTTACACTATGTGGTGGTATTTCAAATTGAGGATGAGTATAGATCCAAAGGCAAGTCTGCATCATAATCAGGATTCAAAATTTGCCGTTTTGGCATTCACAGCTGGATGGATCTTCAAAAGCTTTGCACAGCTGGCTGAATTCAAGGGCATCCTAACATATGCACACACATAAACACTTTTTTTTTTTTTTTTTTTTAGTATGTTTAGTAACTAACCCTGTAGGTTTAATTACAGATGAAAATATCACACATGGTAAATCTCACTCTGCTGAACATGCACTATGTGACTGTGTGGGGACACTACATAATGACCATGGTGCTCTTTTGCATTTATTGGCTGAAATAAGCTGCAGTTTTTGCTCTCTTCTTCCCCCACTTTATGTCTCTCCCTTTTGTTCTCATATGACCAAGCTTACCATGAATGTGCATACCTCTCTACATTTTCCTTTCCTGAGGTAATCTGAAAAAAGGATGGGATCTAGAATTACATTTTCTGTTGTGTGTGGACAGAGCCCTGTAACATGGCAAACATGGTGGATGTGTCCAGGTTTCATCAGAGATAGAGTTAATTTTCTTTTTAGCAGTTGGTGTAGTGCTGGATTAGGATGAAAGCAGTGCTGATAACACACCGATGTTTTCAGTAGTTACCAAGCAGTCAATGAATTTTCAGCTTTTCATGTTGCCCTGAGGGCACCCAGGAAGCTGTGAGGGGACACAGCCAGGATAGGTGACCCAAACTGGCTAAAGGGACATTCCATACCATATGACATCATGTTCCTTTCATAACTGGCAATGGGAAGTGAGCAGCATCTGGTGGCCTGTTGCAACAGGTGGGGGTCTTGTGCAGCATCAATTTAGGGGTGATGGGTGCATGCCTGCCTGCTGATGGGAAGTGGTGAATGAATCCCTTGGTGTGCTTTACTTGCACATGTGGGCTGAGAGGCTGGGCAGTTTGAGGGGGTCTTTCACAGTAGCCAGAGGTCTCACATAGCATCGGCTCTGAGTGGAGAGAAATTTATATATTATTAATATATATTATTATATTCCTTTTTTGTATGTTCTAGTAAACTGTTTTCATCTCTACCCATGTGTTCTCTCACTTTCACTCTTCCAATTCTCTCTCCCATTCTGCTGGGGGAGTGAGTGAATGGCTGCATGGTGGGGCTAAACCACAACAACATGGCAAGAATATAAGAGTTTATGAACAATAAAAGATTTGAGCCAGAGAAAACTGCAGGGTTTGGGAGTCTGCTAGAAGGAAAGCTGTGATGATATCATCATGTCATCATTTCTGCTTTTCCTCGTGTTCATTAGAAGGAAAAAAAGGACCTCAAGGCAACTTTGATCTATCTCATAACTCACAGAACCAGAATGGTTTGGATTGGAAGGGACCTCAAAGGTCATCTAGTTCCAACCCCCCCTGCCATGTGCAGGGACACCTTCCCACTAGACCAAGTTGCCCAATTTGTCTTATTGCTACATGCTCTTGTAAACCACCTCTCTCCATCTTTCCTGTAGATCTCCTTTAGGTACTGGAAGACTGCAATAAGATCTTCCCAGATTCTTCTCTTCTCCAAGCTGAACAAGCCCAACTCCTTCAGCCTGTCTTCATAGGGCAAGTGCTCTAGTCCTCTGATCATGTTTGTGGCCCTCCTCTGGACTTGCTCCAACAGGTCTGTGTCTTTCTTGTATTAGGGACTACAGAGCTGGACACGGTACTCCAAGTGGGGTCTCGCAAGAGCAGAGTAGAGGGGAAGAATCACCTCCCTTGACTTACTGCTGGACATGCTGTTTTTCATGCAGCCAAGGATAAGGGCAGGTCACGTTGATGAGCTTTGTCTCAGCTGATACTGATCGTAATACCTGTGTTGTTGAACTTTTATACCACCAGAGTTCAGTGGTGCTTACAGTAAAATTGATTTTGCTTATATCACAACAAAATACTTGTATTGCAGGAATAGTAGTATAAATAGCTCATAACATGCTGGTTGTAAGAGTATGGTACACTGGGCTATATTTTGTGGTCAGCCACCCTCTATTGTACATTGATTTGCAAAGTTTGTCTCTGGAGACAAAAACTTTCTTTACTGTTCATGTGGGTCAAGTAAATTCAATAAACACGTAGATCCCATTTTGGTGAGGGCAAGCATCTTTTTACAGCCCTCTGAAGATCCTCTAGCTGATAGAACTTGTGTATGAGGTAACTAAGGATACAGAGGAATGGAAGAAAACAAATTTTACTCAAGTTTCCCACTGTTATCAGAAGGTTTACCAGGATATAATTTAATTTACTGTCAATTAGATTTTGTCTTTGTATGCTTCAGAATGCAACATACTGAGTTAATGTCAGACTGACAGTTTTTGCCATGGCAATACTTCTGAATTTCTGTGTTTTTCATAGAGCACTGTAAAGTTTGAGATAAGAATTGGGTATTAATGCACAGGATTTTTTTTTTCATGGTCTTATTGCAGGAAGGTTACTTTACCACTTCTTTATTCCTGTATAAACACTACTGCTTTTCTTATTGTCACTGCCATGTTCTCTCTTAATAGTAGTTAAGACTTCTTGACACTTATTTTATATACCTCCCCATTATCTTCCTTTGCTGTCGTCTGGATACGTGAAGTTGCTTACCTTTATGACAGGCAAATAATACCTTGCAACTGATACCTTACCAGAGAACTATATCAAGATATGTATATATTAGGCTAATCTTGAAAATAAAACAGTAAAGACGTGGGGGTTTTGTTGAGGTTTTGGTTGTTTGGGGTTTTTTTTAAAAAAAAAAAGAGCAAAAAATTCAAGAAAAAACAAGATCCCATGTGGTTATGATGCAAAAACGTACATTATGAATCCTTTAATCTAGCAATAAATAGACATAGCTTTTTCTAATTTCCATATAGAATAAATAAGTTTTGTATTAAAAAGATTTAGAGCCAAATCTTTCACTGTAGAATCCATTTTCCAAGAAAAGTTATAATACAATACTAAACTGCATATTCATTAAAATGACTTATTACATAGACAATTATTTTGCATAATGTAGTAAAATCCTTTCAAATTCTTGAATTCTTGAAAGGAATTGCAATTTTAGAGCTACACTACAATGACATTCTCTGGTGGTTTGACCCTGGCTGGAGGCCAGGTGCCCACCAAACCAGCTCTATCACTCCCCATTTCAGATGGACTGGGGAGAAAATATATATTGAGAGGCTGAGGAGTCGAGATAAGGACAGAGAGAGATCATTCTGCGATCAGTTTCACAGGCAAAACAGACTCAACACAGAATAAAAATTAAAAAATAAGCATTTAATTTAATACACTACATACACACACAGAGTGAAACCAGAGTCAGATAATGAGAAGTACAGGCAGATCTTAAAACACCTCCTCTCACCCCTCCAATACTCCATTTTCTTCATGATTTCTCAGCAGACTTAACTTTATTCATGATTTCTTCCCCTTCCTTCCCCCACATTGTGGCACTGGGGGGAGTGTTACACGTGGATGGGTGTTTCAGTCAGCTTCTCATGAATTGTTTTCCTTCTTGGCAGGGGTGGGGCGGCATTCCTCATACCCTTCCCCTGCTACACCGTGGGGTCCCACCCACCCACAGGAGACAGTCCTCCACAAACTTCTCCAAGGTGCGTCATTTCCCACAGGGCTTGAGCTCTTCACCAGTTGCCCTGGCATGGAGTGCGGTCATAAATCACACAATTTCTCTTAGACTCTCAGGCCCAGACTGCTCTAGCCTCGCCCTCCACAGTGTCACAACCCCACCCCCCACCCCCCCCTGCTACACCCCACCTCAACAAACCTGCTCCAGTGTGGTTCTCTCTCTCTCCACAGGCTGCAGGCCCTGCCAGCAGCTTGCTCTAACTTGGGTCACAACATCTTCCCTATAACTCCACCCTCTCCATCGTGCGGTCTCTCCACGGACTGCAAGAGGGATCTCTGCTCCCCATCCTCTTCCATGGGCTGTGGGGGACACCTGCTCAACCATGTGTTTCTCCATGGGCTGCTGGGGCTTCTTTCTCTCCAGCACCTGGGGTGCCTCCTCCCGCACTTTCTTCACTGACTTTCATGTCTGCACACTTTTTTACATCTCACTCCCTTCTCTGGAGACAAAAAGTGTCTGCTTGTGGTTCTTTTCTCCTAAATGTGATTCTCAGAGGCGCTAATGGGCTCAGCCTTGGTCAGCAATGACTCCAGCCTTGAGCCTGACTGTGTTTGCTCTGTGGGGCCTGCAGAGAGCTTCTGGCTCCTTCTTGCAGAAGCCCCCACTGCAGCCTCCCCTTCTCCACCAGAACTCAGCCTCACAAAACCACACTTCACAATGCTTCAAATTCTTCATTTCAGAACACTTATTTCTTAAAATTTTGGAAGCGGTTTTAATGTTTTAAGATCTCCTAATATGTATTTTTTCTTGGCAAATTGTGCTTTGAAAAGAATGTGATGTTAGATAACAGAAACAACAAGAATCTTAGGAAAGGAACAGTAACCAAAAAACACTCCCCCAACTCTTAGACCTTTTTGTATTAAAGTATTTTCTGTAGTACTATATTTTTTGACCTATCAGCCCTTTCAACAATGGGATAAGCACTGTAAGATAAGAAAGATATATCCATAAATCCTAATTCCATTTTCCCGTCTAACATACCTGTGTGTTATGGACAAATTTATCTTATTAATTAAAGAAAAATTTTACAATTACATGTTAATGAAATATATGCATGTTTTCTGTCATTGGTGTTTATAGTGAATGGGGACATAGGTAGAAAAATAACCCAACAGTTATTCCTTTAATATTTTCCTTATTATATGTGGATTTGTGGACACGTAGAATCCAGTTCCAAGATTTCAGTTTAACTTAGTAAATTTTATGAAAAATGTTAGCAATTTTTATTGCCTAAATAATGACATTCCGGTAAAAGCCACCGGGAAAATGTCAGTTCATACTCATTCCAAATTGTGACATTGTTTAATTTTCTGCTAGGAAGAACAGGAAAAAAATAAAAATCTGTTTGCTCCACTAGTAATCACAAAATAAATTCATTGGGGAACATGTCTGCTGATGCTGCAAGCATACTACAAACTCCTCATCCAACAGAAAGGTAGGTAATAAAAATGCTTTTCACTAGGTCAACACCTTTAGCACGAAACAGGTAAACACATTCAATTTGTGTCTATCAGAGAACAGTTTCTAAAGGATCTTTAAAGATGGACATGTAACACCTTCACATCCTTAAGATTGTTAAACATTTGTCAGCATGTTATTAGCCAAGTACGTACAAAAAAATATGCGTTATTCTTTCCTTCCTACTTTTATCCTTAGACATTTTAAACAATGAAAGCATATGTATTAATGATGCAAATGGAAAGAACCTCACACATTATGATAGACAAGGAAATTATTGAGGTACCTTTATAGAGCAATAGATTATGGGTCACATATACAGTATTTTTGTGTAGATTCTGAGATTATCTTTATAAAGGCTCTGTTGAGATAGGGTAATCTGATAGGCTGTTTATTTTTCCCACTTTGCAAGGTATGCTTGAGATTGACTAATTTTTTCAGTCATTGAAGGAAATGCTCAAATATTATTTGAGAATATTTTTTTATCCGCTGCAACAATCTGAGATACTGTTTGATTATGCATCAATAATTATTTGGCAAGGTAACAGATCACAAATTGGCCTTCATAGTATGGGTGTTGGCAGCAAAGCACCACTGCACCCTTTATATTTACTTTTAACTTTTATTTTATTCCTATTGCCTCTAATTGTGGTAAACTGGAAACAGAGAGAAAAATTAATAATTAGTTGTAAAATCAATGCTGTAGAAAATGGATTTTTAATGACAAATAAATGCAGTGTTAGATGCAGTTTCCATTTGAAAGCTGAATTTTCATTGCTAAATGTGAGAAAATTGTTTAAGCTCATACTATTTTCCTTGTTATTAGACTAGTAGTTTATTGAGAAATTGTAGAGTGCTATTGAGGCTCTCCAATATTGTTTAAGCTATTGAAATATAAGTGTAATCACTCACTTCAGCGCTGAAGTACTTCCTGATAGTTCTGTTATTCTTTTCCATATAGCTTTGTATGAAAGACTAAGTGTGGCTACACTCAGGACTGAGCAGGATATCTTCATTCTTCAATACCTGATAATACCAGTGGTCAAATTAATTTTGGTGTTGAACTGCTTTACAGATTTCCTTGTAGTCTCCATAGTCTCAACATGGAGTAATCTGGTTCCTCACTGCAAGTCATGTGTTAAATATTTCACAATAAAGATTGCTAAGAAATTGCTGTAGGGAGCAGAGCCTTCTACATTTGCTTTTAGATGTTTTTTATACAAAAGTATTAGAAGCACTTGAAGACTTTTGATAAATTATCAATGAATGATCAAATCTAATACTGGCTCATGTCAATAACAAGCAAGGAGTCAATATTAGAGGGAAATATCTGTGTGTTTATGTATGGAACAAGTGCTCTAGGATTTTAAGTAACCTATCAAAAATAGCATGCTTTTTAAAAAATTCAACTAAGATCAAGTGTACATTATTTCTGAGAAATCATAGGCTACAAATTTAGAAAAAGGCCAGAGGAGAACCTGCAGAAAAGGACCTGGGAGTCCTGGTGGACAAATTCAGCATGAGCTAGCAATGATCCCTTGTATCCAAGAAGCCCAATGGTATCTGGGGATTCATAAAAAAGATTGTGGCCATCAGGTCAAGGGAGGTTATCCTCCCCCTCTACTCTGCCCTGGTGAGGCCACATCTGGACTGCTGTGTGCAGGTCTGGGCTCCCCAGTTCAAGAAACTGAGGGAACTACTGACCAGAGTCCAGTGGAAGTGCTACAAAGATAATGAGGGAGCTGGAACATCTCTCATATGAAGAAAGGCTGAAGGAGGTGGGGCTGTTTAGCCTGGAGAAGAGCAGATTGAAAGGGGATCTAATCAATATGTAGAAATGTCTATAGGGTGGGTGCCAAGAGGCTGGGGCCAGACTCTTCTCAGTTGTTCCTGGCAAAAGGACAGGAGGCAACAGGTGCAAGCTGCAACACAGCATTTCAGTATGAGGAAAAACTTTACTGGGAGGGTGACAGAGAACTGAGACAGGCTGCATATAGTGGCTGTGGAGTCTACTTCTCTGGAGATATTTAAAACCTGCCTGGGTGTGATCCTGTGCAACATGCTCTAGGGGGATCCTGCTTTAGTGGTGGAGAGTTCGACTAGATGAGTTCCAGAGGTCACTTCCAAACCCTACCCTTCTGTGTGATTCTATTATGACCTCTTGATTTTAGTTCCCCATCAGCTTGCTGAAATTTGGGGGTTTTTATTTTTTAATCTTTATTCAATTACTTGACCTTTGTCTATAGCCTTAAACATCTTTTGAGATGTGACTATCCCTGGGAATAGGGGTGTATAGTAATGCTGGACTTGGATAAATTTATGTGATTTATTTTCTCGGGGGGGTGTGTGTGTGTGTGTGTGTGTGTGTGTAAAATTACCTGCTAATAAAAATGCAAATTAATCCACCACTAATATTGAACTCAAATGTTAATGACTGGTCTGGGACAGGTTACATAAATGCATTAGCAATACAAATACTCAAACTTAGAAGATCTTTCTAAAATAACATAAATGCCCCAAATAGGAAACCAGTTAGATACATTACAGGCAGTTTAGATTAAAAGGAAGTTATCTGGAGTAGAACCATGATTATAAAGTGACAAATTCAGAAAAATATGTCTTCATAAAATAATTTCTTCTTGTGATAAGAAGCACCCATGATTGCACAGTGGGTTGACCCTGGTTGGACTGCAGATGCCCATTAAGCCTCTTTATCACTCCCCTCTTCAGCAGGACAGGAGGAGAAGAAAATAAGATGGCAAAAAAATCATGGGTCAAGACAAAGGCAGTTTGACACAACAAAAGGAAAGGACTGTGCACAGCGGTAAAGGAAAAATGAAAGATTTATCCTCTACTTCCCATCAGAAGGTCATGTCAAGCCACTTCCTGGGAAGTAGGCCTTCAGTAAGCATAATGGTTACTCCAGAAGACAAACTTCATAAATAATGAATGCCCCTACTTCCTTCTCCTTTATCTCAGCTTCTTACTGCTGAGCAGGTGTCATATGGTATGGAATATCCCTTTGGTCAGTTTGAGTCAGCTGTCCTGTGTTCCCAAGGTCTTACCCACCTCCAAGTGGGGGGAGGGGAAACAGAGACAGCCTTGGTGTGTGCCAGCGCTGCTCAGAAGTAACCAGAACCCTGGTGTGTCGCCAACTCCTCAATGGCTACAGACACAGCAGAGCACCGTGAGGGTCGCTGTGGGGACAAGTAACTCTGTCAGACCCAACACAGGCGGACAATTTGCTATCTTAATTTTAGCAATCATATGTATATACATAATGAAGGCATTTTCTGTTAAGAGAATGAAGACTCAAAGAAATGAGGTAAAATTCTGAGGTGTGATTGCCTCCCAGTTTTCAGCCCTGAAACATCCTAGACTAACAATGTCCCATAACGATGCTTTCAGAACAAAGTATATAATTTTTAGAAAAGTAATTGAGAGAAATTACCTCTGAATGCATCTTCCTAGGCAGGTGTTACTTCTTCACCCTACAGAGACAGAAAGAAAACAAACAAACAAAAAATAAATGAAATTGAAATATGATAATGATTACTTAGTAGCTGTTGTTTACTCACCCTGCAGATGCTTCTGTATCCAAAGTCAAAGTTATTCAGACCTCATGAGAGGAAAATAATTAACATTTCTACAATACACTGGAAATGAAGTTTAAAAATGGAACAGTACACTGAAAAAAAAATATATAGTGAAGTTGAAATGGAAAATGCAAACCAAAACACAAGTACAGGGGAGGTAAATCTTTCGGAATTGCCCATTGCTGCTGGAGTCATGAAACGAAAGAGCAAGACTCTTTACCAACTTTGTAATTTAACTATGATTCAAAAATTTCCCAGATCAAGTGTTTTTTCCTACCACTATTTAATTTACAAAGTGGATACTAGAATGTGCTTAACCTTTGTGTTGGAAAAACAGTGAAAACACCTGAATTAAAGTTTAAGTAGATTCAAGTTAACTTAAAAAAAAATTAACAAAATAAACTAATATGCAACATAGAATACGTTTTACTGATTTTTACTATACACAAATGACAGAAATAGACTACAATTTCATAAATGTACTTTGTTATTTTTCCTTTTTCTCATTCCCTTTATAATGCTGAAAATAATTTGTGATTGATGATGAAAATCTATTGGTTTAGTTGTTCCTTTCATCTAACCATTTATGCATTTCTCTTCTATGAGAAGATCATAAGAAATAATGGGCAAGGATTTACAAAGATGTGCAAATACTTGAAACACTGCACTGTGAGCATACTGAAATATAAAAGGAATATTTTTAAAACTGTAACTGAAAATATTCAATTTATAATTTTTTATCTGCATGAAAATTTGCACATTCTTAAAAAAAAAGAATATTTCCTTAAAAAGAAATGTGAGGGATGAACACAAAAGATAGTACACAGAGGATGAATGTAATCATTTAGGTACTCTACATATTCAGCTGCTGCTGAAATGGATGAAGAATGTTTAGGATTTGAAGCATCAGCTGTAAAGTAAGCTGCTTTAATTTTGGAGGAAATGCTTATGCTTGGGTATTTTTTCTACTGTTTACCTTGCTCCACTGAGATAAGCTAAAGTATGCAGATGAAAGTGGCACAAAGTTAATTTCATTTATAGTGCAGAGTAGAGAAGATGATAAAGTGTGACTATTTACTTCTTTATCAAGAACACTTATTTTTCATCCCTGATAGAAATTACAATAGAAGTCTAAAGAAGAAAAACAGCAATGGCCACAGATACTTCAATCACTCAATCTTAAATGCAAATGCATAAGGAAAATAAGGCTAGTTATGTATTTAGAGAGCAGGGAAAATCTGACAAAGTTCTGATTTATTTTCTAAAATATAAATATTGGGTTTGGTTTTATGGAAGAAAAATGAATGGTCATTTAATTCAAAAGAGAACCTGAATTTGTTTGCTGTGCCTACATGATATTTTAGAACAATTCAGCTTTAAAATAATCCAAGCTGAAGTTCTTCCTAATTCATTGGGAAAAAAATCAGATATTTTTGTAGATTTGTAGGTTGAGAATTCTTATTGGATTTTCAAGCAAACTAATTTTTAATTTGTACACACAGCTTCATATGCATAGTTAAAAATGTAAAGTTTCTATATATGCAAATACATACTCTGATTACTCAGAGCACCCGATGCAAATATTGGATGTACTTCCAGTCTTTCCATGAGGTACGTTGAATAATCTTCAAATAAGGAAAAAAATACATGAAAAAAGGCCACAGTTCCTTTTTTTTTTCACCATTAGCATCTTTGAGATTTTTGAGACATTCTTCAGGTTGTAGAATTTTTATGTAATGCTTTGTTGAAAAATCAGATCAGAACAGGAAAAAAATATTTTGTATATGCGTACTCTTTTTGGCAGTGACAAAGTTAGTTTTCTCCACAGTAGCTGGTATGGTGCTATGCTTTAGATTTGTGATCAAAACAGTATTGATAAACCAGGGATGCCTTAGATAATACTGAGCAGTGCTCACACAGCAACCAAACCTCTGCTTCTCACTCTAACCCTGTGAGTAGACTGCCGGTGCACAAGAAGGGGCAAGTTGGGAGGGGACACAGTCAGTACAGCTAACTCCAACTGACCAAAGGAATATCCCATACCATATGGCCTCACGGTCAGCAATAAAAGTTGGAAAAAGAAGAAAGGGATGATGTTCAGAGTGATGGCGTTTGTCTTCCCAAGTCACCATTAGACTTGGTGGACCCCTGCTTTCCAGGGGATATCTGAATACCTCCCTGCCCATGGGAAGTGGGGAATGAATTCCTTGTTTTACTTTGGTTGTGTACATGGTTTTGCCTTACCTATTAAACCGCTTTAATCTCAACCCAAAGTTTTCTCACTCTTACTCTTCTGGTTCTTTCCTCTACCCCACTGACAGGAAACAGAGTGAGCAGCTGTGTGGGACTGAGCTGAGTACCAGGGTTACACCATGACGATGTGATGGCCATTTCCCAGGGAAGTCCAGAAGAAAATTAGGCACATTATTAAATTTTAAATAAAACTTGAAATATACTTCGGTCTGATAGAAGGTGCAGATATCACACAAAATATTTTAGTCTCATCTGTTTTTAAATCCAGTGTTCTTCATTCTAAAGGAGAAGATAATTCTATCAAGCTGTTCCTTTACACCTAATCTCTTCCGACTGTTTCCAGCTATTCCCTAACATTGATCCTCATGATTTAATATTCTAGCATATCCCTTGTCAGGGTCATCACTGCTGTTCTTCTTTGTGCTGTCACCCCTTACAGCTTTGACTGTTTATTCTGAGCATGTCTCCACTGGTGTGGGACTTTAAGGACCCTCTCAAATCCAGTGTCCAGAAGTTGAGGTAGTGCAAATGGCCTTATCCATGAGTCAGACGTCACTTGGGAAGTGATTTTTCAAAAAGATGTTCAGTCACACAGAAATGTCTACTGAGATGGGAGATGCAATTCGTAAAATGTAGCTGTCTTCCCATATGGCATTTCCAGTGTGAGAAGTTGGTCTGCTTATACCAATATACTGGCTGTATTGGAAATCAAGAGCACTGAAATCCACTCTCACTGTAAACCTGCATGAATATTTAAGCCAGATCTTGCTGCCTTGATATCACACTATTGAATTTGTATGTACGCGAGATGCACAGCTGACTGAAACAGAAGAGACAAGAACAAATAAATGGGCCGATAGAAGAAAACAGAACAAGCCACACAGAAAGCAAAAGCCAAGGGTGTTTGCTACAGGTGTTAAGTTTGTTCCTGTTTTGATATATGACAGGAAGGAAAAAGTTTAGGAGAGCCACATAACTCCAGGGTAAAGCAAGCAGAATATGGCTGGGGAAAGAACTCTGTAGAGTTTTGTGGCATGACTGGTGACTGCAGGAACAATGAGCGTCTGACCTTATCTCATTTTTTTCAATGAAAGCAGATGGGAACATCAGTGGCTCAGGAGCCTGAGGTACTTCTCGTCCTCGCACTGTGTGACCAGCAAAGGATCGGCACCTCACAGGAGCACAGCCTGCTCGTACAGACTCAGGGTGCCAGTTTGTCTGTGCATGATCTACTGTTCATGAGATACAGAGGAAGATACAGTCATCATGGACATGACTATGAATCTCTTTTCTGCTGCTATCTATAAACAGATTCCAAGGCCAAAGCTGCCATATGAAGTTCAGAATAAATTAACCTGTGTTTAACTGTAACCTACAAGGACTGTGTAAAATCCAAAGAGAGAATGTCACCAACGTATTTGTCACACATGCAGACTGTGCTGACAGATCTCAAGAACTGTATCAGTCAGTTCAATTTATTTCTCAGAAATCTTAATTTCTTTCTGTTCAGTTTACAATATCCCCTCAGAAGCTGGTCACAGTAAGGTTTATAGTCTTATAACATTCCATGGACAGAGATTAGTTAGAGTAGTCTCATTCCACTACATTCTCTTGGGAACAAGCAGGTGAAGATTTTACTGCAACATCAGCACCAGTTCAAGCTACTCTGCATCTTCCAGTATACTGCAAATCAGCTAAGTATGCTGCTATGTATTGTTATTTCCTACGCACAATTTATCAGCTAAGCCAAATGGTGCATTTGGTACATTCCAGCTGTAACATCTCATTGCTTCTACTCACAGAAAACTCACTGCTTCTTAGGAAAGAAGTGGCAAAAAACCCCAGTATGTGCTACAACCACCTTCAGAAATCCAGGGGAATTTTCCAGTCCTGATTTGAGAACAATGGAAGAGTATACTGTGAGTACTCATATTACAGGCTCATGTTAGAACTCACCACTCGTCCTTCCTTGAGGAGACATTCCAATTATTGCTAGCCAAATCTATTTGATTTTTATTTCACTTAGAAATTCAAGCTGTATGAAAGACAAGACCAAGCATTTATAGATATAGAAAGAGGAAGAAGCTAATGGTACATCAGAGGAAATTAAAAAAAAACTTTATCTCAACATTTGTATCTCAGTACCACACTAATTAGGGTAAAATTCTTATGTCAATCCTGTTAATTTATTTAAAGGAAAAAAGACAACATAATAAGATAATAGTGATAAATGAGTAATAAAAATCAAGTTAAGAGGTAAGCAAATAATTTTAAGTAAGTTAGTGCAATGCTATCTTTAGTAAATCATAATACCTCAAATGTGGAACATTACTTTTTATGATGCAAAAGGGAAAAGCCAATGTGAAATTATAATAAATTTGCATATTTTAATTAACTGGTGAATATAGCCTAGACTAAACTATTGCAAGAATAGCATGAGTATACAAGAAAGCAAATCCTATGATAATACTGTTTAAACATTCTACTTATTTCAAAAAAACAAATTTTGCTTTCAGATATAATTCTGTGACATCATTAGCTTGCTCAAAATAAAAAGGATTTTTTAAAATAAATTTCAAGCCTTTCTTTTTTAATTATTCCTTAGACATAACATATCAGGCATTGTACACTGATTTATTTTAGTCAAATATGCTTTATCAGTATTTTTACACTTTTAACCTGTGTCTCTGTATGCTCTCCTCAGTTAGAGGTTAATCTCTGTTCCGTTGTCTTTATTTATATTAACTGTTTGTCTTTTGTCTTGAATTTCTCGGGCCATACAGCTGTGATATTTAGAATTTAATCAGATTAATTCTGAAAGAAATTGCTTAGTCACCATGGTCATGGTATATTGTAGAGTACAAATGATGTATGATTTCATAGTGCTTTTACACAGCCACTCGCCTACTTCCTCCCCCTCAGTGGGAGGGGGGGAAGTAGGAAGAACAAGTGTGATAAAAGTCATGGTTTGAGATACAGAGAGATTAATATGTGAAGGAAAACAAGGGGGAAAAAAAGCTAAACAAATATGCAAGAGGAACAAAGGAAATCACTCACCTCCCTTTACATGCAGATTTATGTCTAATGAGTCTCCAAGCAATGGTCAACCTGAAAGCCAAATAGAACTCATCCCCCTCTCCCTCTCTCTCTCCCTCTTTCTCTTCCATTGGTGAGCATGATGTCATATGGTATGTAATATCCCTTGGTCAATTGGGGTTAGCTGTCTAGCTGTGTCCCCTCCCAATCTCTCACCCACTCCTACCTGACTTGATGGGCAGGAGGCAGTGGAAAAAAGGAGAAAGTCTTGATGCTGTGTAAGCACTGTTCAGCAAGCACCAAAACATTGGTGTGTTACTAACACTGTTGTAGCTGCAAATCTAAAACATAGCATCATACATGCTGCTATGAAGAAACTTAACTCCAGGCCAGACAGAGCCAGATCAAGCCTTTTGGATCCAGCAGATTTAATAAAAAATATGGAATCTTCTCCATTAACCTATAACTTTAATGCTTTGAGTGTTATATATTGACTCATATATTTTATGAATATATCAAGTCTCTTTCTAAATAGGGCCTATGAAAAGTCATCAAAGCATAAGCTTTGAAGACTGCTTTCAAATAAAAATAGTCCTATACTAGACAAGTTATTAATCAAGATGTTGGTTTCCTCACCCATTGTTAGAAAGTACCAAGTACAATAAATTAAAATAGAACTTTCATGTTGGATATCTTGTGGCTGTAGAAAAGGAGCGTTTAATAGGTAAAGTGATTCCAAATAATTGCAAGAAAGTAGTTGTGTGGGTTTAGACAAAATGTTCTATCAGAAAAAATACTGAAAAGAATGGAAATAGTACTCTATTCTTGACATAGATCCTGCTGTACAAAGGTTAAAGAGGAGTTGTGTGAATGTGTAAAATTTTTTAAGACATTAAAAGACATTAACTTTTCAACTGTATGAGCATAATCCTACCAACCTACCATTTTCAAACAGCATAAGGCAAAAGGCCAATGATGTTTTGTAGATTAATGTGTAATCATGGTAATCAACATAATGTGTTTGCCAGTCACTGCAGCTATCAGGATAGTTCTTACCTTTTTCCCTAGAAAGTAAAAGTATCATTAATAATTTTCCATTGTAAAAGACAAAGTAATAGATGACACAGTATCTACTAGAAGAATCTTTTTAGAAATTACCTTTTCTGTAATCAAATGTCTGATTCTCTTCTCTCACATATCAAATAAATGCAGTACACACAGAAACGTGACCAAGTAGCAAACCCTTTCATAGGTTCAGGACAATGTGCATGACTTGATAGTTAATCCTTACTTAAATATATTTCATTTTGTCTTATTTAGTGAGAAGCACTGCAGAGGTATTTTATGCATGTTAAGTGAATGTTATTTATAAAGAAACTGCCAGCTTTGAAACAAATTGTATTTTGAAAGGGAAAAAAAAAAACCCAACAACAAAAAAGCACCCAAAATGGGGAAGGGAAGACTAGCTAGCTGGTATACAGTGATTGTAATCCCTTTAGTCCAGATTCTGCTGGCAAATAATACCATACAATTCAATTTTATTTTAGGCAAGGGAATAGGAACACATTTCTGTGATTCTTTAGCAAGCTAGCTGTAGCAGTGTGTATAGCTGCTACCTAAAATGATCTCAAGGCAGATGAGAAGTTTGTTGCTATCTTACTAAGATAGTAGTTTACCTGCTGTTCAAAGCTGTAGAAAGCTACATGTCACCTTCACCAGTGATATATGCTAATACTTTTGCTTCCAGAATCAAGTGTTTCATTTAAAAGGTCCTATGCAAAGTAGCCTTTCACCTTTCTCCAGATTTTCAAAACCAGATTTTAATCTCCTCTGATTTAGTGTTCAAAGGCAAATGTATCTTCCACAATCCCTAAACAAACAAACTCTTGTCATATACAAATTGCTCATTTTTTTTTCCTGAAGAGATAACATCTGCTCCTAAAATTGTGCAAAAACACCTGCAGAGGGTGTTTCCTGTTATTTGTAAAAAAAATCTCTGTCATTCAGTGAAGAAGGAAGAGACAGTAGTGCTCTTTAGTGCTACTTATTAGTATTTTTGGCTTTTTAAATTTGGAAAGCAGCAGGATACTGCAGTGAGTACAGTATTAGCAAATGCAGCCTAAAAGTAGACAGCCAAAGATGATTAGGCAATTCAGGATTGACAACTCTGATTTATATATTACTGTAAAAGCTAGAGGAGGCTGGATATCTCGTTTGAAATTAGAAAAAGGAAATACTAAAAGTAGATTACATTTCAAGTTGTTATCTAAAGAAACAATAACATCTTTCCTCTTCATTTCCTAGAGTGATTATTTTTCTAAATCAGATACCACAGTACAGACTTTCTGCTATCCCATCCTTAAAGTAGTCATCACAAGATGCTTCAAAAAAGCAAAAAGGGAATCTACAAATGAGGAAATTTACTTGCAGATTAAGCTCCTCCTTAGATGAAGAAAAGTATTTATTTATTCTCCTGATCATAAGAGTTAATGACTCTTAGATATTTTCTCCGTCTAAATAGTTATCAATTTTTAATCACCCATGTTCATTTCCTGTTTGAAGCTCTTGCAAACTTCTGGCTTCAATGCTATACTGAGCTAAAAAGAATATAAAGTTCTATTTATTTTTATAATTTTTCATTTTATCATCTGTTTCCTTGGGTTACTGCTTATTTCAGATTTCCATAATGAAAAAAAAAAGATGTTTTATAATCCATTTCACTAATATGTAGTTTTATTTTAAAATCAGATTTACAGTCCTCTGATATCAGTATTTCTAACATTTATCACTGAACCTTTGATCTCATCACCAACAATATACATGAATTCACAGCATCGTAGAATCATGTAGATTGCAAAAGACCTTTAAGGTCATGAAGTCCAACCGTCCACTGCGAAGTCCACTACTAAACCATGTCCTAAATCACCACATCTACACATCTTCAGGGTTAGTGGCTCCGCTGCTTCACTGGACAGCCTGTTCTGGTGCTTGACAGCACTTCCTCTGAAGAAATAATTCTTAATATCTAACCTAAACCTTCCCTGGCACAATCTGAGGCCATTTTCTCTTGTCCTATGGCTTGTCACCTAGGAGAAGAGACCAATATCCACCTGTTTACAAACTCCTTTCAGGCAGTTGTAGAGAGCAATAAGTTCTCCCCTGAGCATCCTTGTCTCCAGACTAGTCAACCTTGGTTCCCTCAATCCATTCCCCTTAGGACTGTGCTCTAGATCCTTCACTGGCTTCATTGCTCATTCAGTGAGCAATGGCTTCATTCAATGTCCTTCTTGTGTTGAGGGGCCCAAAACTGAACACGGTGCTCGAGGTACACCAATGCCGAGTGTAGGGGGATGATCACTTCCCTAGTCCTGCTGGCCACACTTTTTCTGACAGAAGCCAGAATGCTGTTGGCCTTCCTTGGACATCAGGGCACACTGCTGGATCATATTCAGTTACCTGTTGACCAGTATCCCCAGGTCCTTTTCAACTGGGCAGCTTTCCAGCCATTCTCCCCTAAGGTTATGGCCTTGTATAGCATTGTTGTGACCCAGATACAGGACCCAGCACTTGGCCTCGTTGAACCTCGTACAGTTGGCCTTGGCCCATCAATCCAGTCTGTCCAGATCCTTCTGTAGTCATCCTACCCTCAAGCAGATTAGCAGTATTGCCCAATTTGGTGGGGTCTGCAAATTTACTGAGGGTGCACTCAATACCCTCATCCAGATAAATGATAAAGATATTAAAGAGACCTGGCCCTGGTACTGATCCATGGGGAGCACTACTTGTTACTGGCTGACAACTGGATTTAACTCCATTTACTAGAGCTCTTTGTATGCAACTATCCAGCCATTTATTTACCCAGTTTCTCCAGGAGAATACTACGGGTGTCAAAGGCTTTATTAAAATCCAGGCAAACAACATCCAAAGCCTCATTCACTACGAAGGTCACCTTGTCATAGGAGATGAGGTTTGTCAAGCAGGACCTGCTTTTCATGAACCCACACTAACTAAGCCTGATACCTGCTTTTCCTGTACATGATGCATGATGGCACTCAAGATGACCTTCTCCATAACCTTCCCTGGCACCAAGATCAGATTCTTAAAATTATATTCATCATTAGAATGCTGTGGTTTTTAATTTATAGGGTTTAAGACAGGTTCTTTCTTTGTCACTGATGGCCACTGGTTTACAATGATGACAGTCTGGCTTTGATGTTTTTCCCTAGTTGGGTGAGCTAATTTAAGATTATCAATGTGTACAATTGTTTGTCATCGTCTCTTGTTATGTATGCTGCTGTGGTTTTGTCTCTATTTAATTTTGACTGCTATACCACTCATATTTGCTTACCATTAAATCCTCCAGAAGTCTTTATAGTTTTCTATGACTAATATATAATTTTGTGATATGTCATTTTGTCAAGTTTTTTACCTAGATCACTAATTGCATCTTCAACACCAATCCTAGCAGAATTATTAGAGAATCCTGTATAAGTTTCCTTCTAAAGTAAGCATTAATGTCTGAAGTTTGGGTCTTAGGGAGTACTCTGCTTCATAAAGCCAGACATATTCTTACTGTTGCTAATCCCAAATTTCCAAGTTAAGAGCAAACCTCTGGAGGTCCTTCACAAACCTCAAATTCACTCGTTACTGGTCCAACATCTCTGTGTGAAATATTATGTATTCAGATGTGAGACATATTCTTTGGCAGTAGCCTAATAACAATATAATTCTTTACCTATTCATTCATGTGACCAGAAGTACTGTGTCCTTCAGCATATTATATACACACAGTGCAAGTGGTGCATAGGTGCATAATTTCTACGACTGGCCATGGCACCTTTGTGACAAAAACTTAGAAAACAATTTCATAATTTCTCTTGATAAAAGTACCAAACAAGAGTTTGTCCTTGTTGGGAAAAAAATAGGATAGAATGGGATTTTAATTTTGCCCAAATATTTTTACTCAAAAAATCTATCATTGTTAGCTGATAGCAATTGTAACTATACTTGAAGTCAGAACTGAGTAAGGTTCTTGCTTTTAATGAACAGTATTTCAAGAGCTACTGTAACAACCCCAATCATTAAGGCAAATTAATCTATTTGACCAAATATGCTGTCATTTAACTGTAGTCTGTTGATTTCACTGTAATACTTTTCACCTAATAGGAATCATAAATGTGCTGAGGTGTGCCTATTCACAATCAATTTAAACGTGAATCAAAAAAACCTAAGTAATGTCCATTAAAATTATTACTTATTTTATGCTCTTCCAAATCTATACTACTATATATTCTATACTACTATATATTCACAGAATCACAGAATCACAGAACTGTAGGGGTTGGAAGGGACCTCGAGTGATCATCGGGTCCAACCCCCCTGCCAAAGCAGCTCCCAAGCTCATACTACACAGATAGGAATCCAGACGAGTCTTGAATATCTCCAGAGAAGGAGACTCCACCACCTCCCTGGGCAGCCTGTCCCAGTGCTCTGTCACCCTCACTGTGAAAAAGTTCCTCTGCATGTTGGTGCGGAACTTCCTATGCTCCAATTTGCAGCCATTGCACCTTGTCCTGTCTCCACAGACTACTGAAAAGGGACTGGCCAATTCCCCCTGCATCCCGTACTTAAGATATTTATAAACATTGATTAGATCCCCTCTCAGTCTTCTTTTCTCCAACCTGAACAGCCCCAGCTCTCTCAGTTTTCCCTTGTAGGGTAGATTTTCCAGGCCCTTAATCATCTTCATAGCCCTTCTCTAGACTCTCTCAAGGAGATCCCTGTCTTTTTTATACCAGGGAGCCCAGAACTGGACACAATACTCCAGGTGGGGCCTGACCAGGGCAGAGTAGAGGGGGAGGATCACCTCCTTGGACCTACTGGCCTCACTCTTCCTGATGCACCCCAGGATCCCATTGGCTCTCTTAGTCACCAATGCATACTGCTCACTCATAGCCAACCAGTCGTCGACCAGGACCCTCAGGTCCTTCTCCACAGAGCTCTTCTCCAGCAGGTCATCCCCCAGTCTGTACTGATACATGCATCTATTCCTCCCCAGGTGCAAGACTTCACACTTGCTTTTGTTGAATTTCATCCAGTTTCTCCCTGCCCAGCTCTCCAGCCTGCCCAGATCTCGCTGGATGGCAGCGCAGTGTTCCTGCGTGTCAGCCACCCCTCCCAGCTTTGTATCATTGGCGTACTTGCTGAGGGTGGATGCTATTCCCTCAACAAAGTCGTCAACGAAGATATTAAACAGGACCGGACCCAACACTGAGCCCTGGGGAACACCACTAGTCACAGGCCTCCATTGAGACTCTGCTCCACTGATCACGACCCTCTGAGCCCCGTCTGACAGCCAGTTCTCAACCCACCTCACTGTCCACTCATCTATCCCATACTCTCTCAGCTTTTCTATCAGGATGTCACAGGAGACAGTATCGAAAGCCTTTCTGAAGTCAAGGTAAATGACATGAACTGCTCTCCCTCCATCCACCCAGCCAGTGATGAGATCATAGAAGGCTATGAGATTGGTCGAGCACGATCTCCCCTTGGTGAATCCATGCTGACTACTCCACATGACCTTCTTCTCTTCCAGTTGCTTGGTGATGGCATCCAGAACAAGCTGTTCCATAACTTTTCAGGGGACAGAAGTGAGGCTGACTGGCCTGGAGTTGCTAGGATCCTCCTTCTTGCTTTTTATAAAGACTGGAGTGATATTGGCTATCCTCCAATCCTCAAGCACTTCTCCTGTTCTCCAAGACCTGTCGAAGATGATAGAGAGTGACTCAGCAATCACTTCCACCAGCTCCCTCAGCACACGTGGATGCATCCTATCCGGGCCTATGGATTTGTGTGCATTAATCCCTTTGAGCCGCTCCTGGACCTCTCCTACCTCAACTAAGGGAAGTTCTTCATTCCCAGAACACTCCTATTTTCATCCAGGATCTGTGGGTCCCGAGGGGCCTTTGGAGTGAAGACCAAGGCAAAGAAGGCATTTAGTATCTCCACCTTGTCGTCATCCCCCATTACCAGGACACCCGCCTAATTCAGCAAGGCACCTACATTATCCCTAGTCATCCTCTTACTATTCACATACCTGAGAAAACTCTTTTTATTGCCCTTTATGTCCCTTGCCAGTTTCTCTTCCAGGTTGGCTTTAGCCTTCCTAGTCGCGTCCCTACAGGCCCTGACAGCATCCCTGTATTCTTCCTGGGTGCTCAGACCCTGTTTCCACAGTTCATAAATCTTTTGCTTCCCTTTGAGTTTTCTCATGAGCTCCCTGCTCATCCATGCAGGTCTTCTGCCTCTCTTTCTCGATTTCTTACTCAAAGGGATGCACTGTTCTGTGCTTGGAAGAAGTGCTGTTTAAATGCTACCCAGCTATCACAGGCCCCCTTTCCTTCTAACGGCATAGCCCATGGGATAGCTCCTAATAGGTTGCGGAGATCAAAGTTAGCTCTTCCAAAATTCAGGGTAGCTATCCTGCTTTTTGGCTTGCTTCTTCCAACCAGGATTTTGAACTCTAACATTTCGTGGTCGCTTTGTCCTAAGCTGCCCCCCGACCTTCACCTCCTTAATGAGCCCATCCTTGTTAGTAAGAACAAGGCCCAGCACCCGCCCTTCTATTGTAAGTTCCTGCACCATCTGTAGCAGGAAATAGTCTTCAACATACTGCAGAAATTGTCTGCATATGACTGGCCGTATTGCTTTCCCAGCAAGTATGTGGGTAACTGAAGTCCCCCATAAGGACAAGCGCCTGGGATCTCGAGGCTACTTCTAGTTGCCTATAGAATGCACTATCAGCCTGCTCCTCTTGATCAGGGGGCCTATAGCACACACCCACAACAGTGTCACTCATACTAGCATGACCCTTCATTCTTACCCACAAGCACTTGACTGATGGTTCATCTTTCCCCAGGTGCAGCTCAATACATTCCAGCTGCTTTCTAACATAAAGAGCAACTCCTCCACCTCACCTCCCTAGCCTGTCTCTCCTGAAAAGCACATAGCCATCAATGACAGCGTGCCAGTCATCCAAGCTGTCCCACCACGTCTCCGTGATTGCAATGAGATCGTGGCCATGCAACTGCAGGAAGATCTCTAATTCTTCCTGCTTGTTTCCCATGCTATGTGCATTTGTATAAAGGTATTTTGGTGGGGCAGCAGATGCAGGTATCTTCAACAGCTCGCAGCAAGATTTCCGACAGGGAAAGAGTAATAGTGGCTCCGCTGAGGAGTTCTCAGGGCAATCCACAGAATTTTCCCTACTGTCACATGGAACAACATCCCGAAGTCCGTCACTGTACTGTTGGCATTTACCTTCTTCCCCCATCAACTCGTGTTGTGTCTCCTGAAGCACTTGCCTGATCCCAGCAGCCTTCGTAATGCCCCCTTCCCCCTTCCTAACTAGTTTAAAGTCCGATCAATAAGCCTTGCCGTCTCCTGGGCAAAGATTCGCTTTCCCCTTTGGGTCAGGTGAGCCCCATCAACAGTTATCATGCCAGGAGCAGAGTACACCTTCCCTTGGTCAAAAAACCCAAAGTTTTTATGCTGACACCAGTCTTTCAGCCACACATTCAACACATGGGTTCTCCTGACCTGCTCCGAACCCCTCTTCCCACTAGTAGGGATAGATGAGAATATTATTTGAGCTCCCCTCCCCTCAACAGAGTGCCCTATGTCACGAAATTCCCTTTTGATAGCACTCAGGCTACACTTCATGATTGCATCCCTGTCTGCTTGAACAATCAATAGTGGATAGTAATCAGAGGGTCTTATCAGCCCTGGGAGCCTTCTCGTAACATCACCGATCCGGGCTCCAGGAAGGCAGCACACCTCCCTTCGTGTAGGGTCAGTTCTACAAATGGGGCCCTCCGTCCCCCTGAGGAGGGAATCCCCTACTACTACTACCCTTCTCTCTCGCTTAACAGAGAAAGTCTCAAGGCATGCAGACATTTGCTTCACTCTAGGCTTCCATCGCCTCTGAGGCAGAGGGGCTGCATTCATCCCCTCACATACCTCTTCCTCAACTTCCAGGGCCCCAAACTTGTTGCTTAGGGGAACCTGGGGAGTGGGGTAGGTAGGCAGGGGGAGTGCCTACGTCAACAAGATGGGACTGTCTTCCAGCCCTCCTCAGGGTTCATGTCACTCCCATTTACCTGACTAGGACGGGACAGAGGGACCATCTTCAGTTCTGAGGTGTCTTCCTGGCACTCTTCCCTCTGGGATGCCAGGGAGCTACACAGTCAATCTCCCGCTCACATTGCCTGATAGTTCTCACTCTCTTGAGCTCTTCTTTTAGTTCCACTACCATGCATAGCAGCTCGTCCACCTGCTCACACCTCACACAGGTGAGGTGTTTGCCTCTCTTCCCTGGCAGCAACAGACTCAGGCATTCCCTGCAGCCAGAGACCTGAACCGCGGCATCCCTAGTCAGGGCCTCCAACGGGGTTGCCCCAGTTGTGTAAATGGAACCTCTCCACCTAGTCGAGACCATGGTTCAACTGAGCACAGAGCAGACAGGAATCCCTTGTTTTGACTTGCGTACTCTGTGAGCAGTAGCTGGTCCGCTCAATTTACCCTGTGATCTAGAAGGGTGGACTTGCTCTGCCTGCACGCTCTGCCTGTGTGAAGTGCCATGCCATGCCCTTCTGACGTGCCACGCCCTGTTTGCCCATCCTGTTCTCAGCGCTCCTGGTCGCTAGTGCTCCCAGAGGCCCCTCTTGTATGGAGAGGGATTATTCCTGCTGCCCTTAGCTCCGCCCCCGATGAATTACGTCTGCGTGCAGTCTCAGCGAGAAGCGATGGCTGCCAACGGGTGCGCCGCGCGGTCTCTGTTTTTTATTTTGTTATTTTATTTGCCCTTGCTGATCAGTGCCCGGGGACTGCCACTTTGAGGAAGGGTCCCTCAATGGAGTCTCCCACTCCAGAGCCCTTCTCCTCAGCAACTGAATAGAATATTCTATATATTCTAATATATATTTTGCTTTTGATATTCACTGACTTTATTATTTGAATGCCTCTCAAGTTATTTGGTATTCAGATTCTCCCTCAACTGCTTCATGTCTCCTTCACTTTTTTGTTTTTTCTTTTCCTCTTTTTTTCCCTGTCATCAGTTTATTTTCAGATCTATTAGTTTCATTTAGAAAATATTTCATTTATTTAAAAAATACCAGTTTGGATGAAGTTCCTCTAGATATTTTTCCTTCCCCCTTCTTCCTATCTTGTTTTTGTTTAAGGGTGTGGAATTCTGTTCCAACTTATTTTTCTCTATGCACATGTTTAATTGGTTGGTGATCTAATTCCAATAAGTTAAATTACCTTATGTTTTACTAAGAAACTTAAATTTGCATTATTCTTTTCTATTCATTATCTCCTGCTGTTTTAAAATCCTCTTTGGAAGTTTTATCTCACAAAGCTAAATTTTGGCATGCCTTACCTCCATTAAACTTGTCACGGCCCACCTAACGCAGAGAGGGAGGTCAGCGCGTGCACACTGCTGACCCTATAGCTCCTGTGGCCGGACAGGTAAATTCTGGCTCTCATCACCTGGGGAACTGTCTCACCTACTGACAGTCTCTGAGACTGCATATTACCATGGCCTCCACCAGGACAAGGGCTCACCCCATTAAGAGTGTGGCGATTCAGACTGAGGGCCTGTCCAGGAGTGAGGCTGTGCAAGTCTCTGGCTGTAGAGAGTGCCTGAGCCTGCTCCTGCCAGCAGATGGTGTCGACAATTTCACCTGTGTGATGTGTGAGCAGGTGGAAGATCTGCTTAACATGGGGGCAGATCTCAAAGAAGAGATGGAGAGACTGAGAAGCATTAGGGAGTGTGGGAGGGAAATTGATTGGTGGAGCAACTCACTGGCTAGCCAGAGGGAAAGTGACCAGGGAAATTTTCCCCAAAAAATGATGGATCCCCAGCCTTACCAGGCTGAACAGGGAGAAGTCAGTGACCAGAAAGATGGAGAGGATTAGAAGATAGTCCCAGCTTGGAGCCATGGGAAAACCTCCTCCCTGCCTACCTTGGTTCCTCAGGTCCCTCTAAGCAATAGGTTTGAGGTGCTGGGAGTTGAAGAGGAGGCAAATGGGAAAGTGGGGGGCAATCCCCCTAATAGGAGGCCAAGAGTGAGGAAGTCAACTCCACGCCTCAAGACTGCCTCCACTAGGAAAGACAGAAAGATGATTTTGGTTGAGGATTCCCTTCTCAAGGGAACAGAGGGCCCCATATGCAGGCCAGACCCTACCCGTAGGGAAGTGTGCTGCCTCCCTGGGGCACCGATCAAGGACATAACTAGAAAACTCTCAGATCTGGTTCATCCCTCTGATTACTACCCACTACTCATTGTTCAGGCAGGCAGTGATGATATCTCTCAAAGAAGTCTGAGAAGTATCAAAAGAGACTGGTGAGCCTCACCTCTGAGCCTGGGAAGATCATGGAACAGATCCTCCTAGAGGACATGTTGGAGAATATGAGGGAAGAGCATGTGATCTGGGACAGCCAGCACGGCTTCACCAAGGGAAGATAGTGCCTCACCAATGTGGTGACCTTCTATCATGGAGCGACAGCACTGGTAGATAAAGGGAAGGCAACCCATGTCATCTACCTGGACTTGTGTGCAAGGCCTTTGACACAGTCCCCCACCACATCCTTATCTCTACATTGGAGAGAGGTGGATTTGATGGGTGGACCATCCAGTGGATAAGAAACTGGTTGAAGGACTGTAGCCAAAGGGTGGTGGTCAATGGGTCAATGTCCAGATGGAGGCTGGTGACAAGCGGTGTCCCCCAGGGGTCTGTCTTGGGACCAGGACTCTTTAACATCTTTATCAATGACATTGATGATGGAATTGAGTGCACCCTCAGCAAGTTTGCAGATGACACCAAGATGAATGGTGTCGTTGCTGCAATAGAAGGAAAGGAAGCCATCCAGAGGGATCTTGACAGGCTGGAAAGATGGGCCTGGGTGAACCTAATGAGGTTCAACACTGCCAAGTGTAAGGTGTTGCACTTGGGCCGGAAGAATCCCAGACATAGATACAGACTGGGAGAAGAGCTTCTTGAGAGTAGCCCTGCTGAGAAGGACCTGGGTGTCACAGTCGATGAGAAACTTAACATGAGCCAGCAGTGTGCTCTTGCAGCTCGCAAGGCCAATGGTATCCTGGGCTCCATCAGAAGTGGGGTGGCCAGCAGGGACAGGGAGGTGATTGTCCCTCTCTACTCTGCCCTCGTGAGGCCCCACCTGGAGTACTGTGTCCAGATCTGGGGCCCCCAATATAAAAAGATGTGGAACTATTGGAGAGGGTTCAGAGGAGGGCCACGAAGATGATTAGAGGGCTGGAGCACCTGCCCTACAAAGAGAGGCTGTGGGAGCTGGGCTTGTTCAGGCTGCGGAGGGACCTCATTGCAGCCTTCCAGCACCTGAAGGGAGCAGGGAAACAGGAGGGGAATCAACTCTTTAAAAGGGCAGATAATGGCAGGACAAGGGGGAATGGATTAAAGCTGAAGGAGGGAAGGTTTAGATTAGATATTAGTCCCTCTAAGTGTTTTACAGATAGTGTGGTGAGGTGCTGGAACAGGCTGCCCAGAGAAGTAGTGGATGCCCTGTTCTTGGAAGTGTTCAGGGCCAGGTTGGATGGGGCCCTGGGCAACCATGTGTAGATCCAGGCCTGAGGTTGGTGTCTCTGCCTGTGGCAGGGAGGTTGGAACTCTATGATCCTTGGGGTCCCTTCCAACCCAGACCATTCTATGATTCTATGATTCTATGATAAACACTGAACTCAATACTCAAACAATGTCTTTGGCTAAATACTCAAAAAAACCCCACATGACTAATTCAAAACCCCTTGCTTTTATTCTCTAAATAATAATAATTCAGGAGGAAGCGATATAATGTCCTGAGAAATTTGGTCCATGATCCCCAGTGTTCATGTATGACTAAAAAGGGAAATAATGCTTAGACAAATAAATTGGTTTTGTACATACATTCAGTGAAAAGGATAAAATTAAAAATAAATTGGGGAAATTTTGAAAAGCAGCATGAACAATCAGAATATGCATCTTCCCAATCAAGCAAATACTTCTCTATCTTCACATTATCCTTATTTTTGTCATTGTTCTTTTATATGAGATGTATTTCTCATAGACTTCTCTTGAAAGATTTGATTTTTTACTTACTACATTTTTTTAAGTGAACATAACTCCTAACCACAGACAATTTTTTTGTTCAAGGTCCAAAAGAAAAGAAAAGAATATAGCCTATATATTTTCACCCCATCTATTTTCACATGAAAATATCTCACATTTTTGGTAAAACCTTTGACCTTAATGACGTTTTATAACAGTAATTTAGTTGATTATGAACTAAGTAAATATTTCAATTTATTCAAAAAGAGCAATATTTGATTGCATTGAGTTTCTTTTTTTTTTGCTGAACCTCTCTATGCTTTTATATTTTTTTAAATACTTTACTTACTTTTAAGCAAACATATGTCAATAAATATTTTGTGCCTAGTTAACATTAGAGTACCTGGCACTTACATGGATGCTTGGAAATGGAGATTAAATCATGATTTTATAATTAATCACATAGACTACCATAGATTTCTGGTAGAACTTAATCTGAAATACTTTCAGTTGGGATTTAAACTGCTCAGTTACACAAATTCAAAGTTCCACTGTAAAAATCCTGAGGCACTGTAGAAATATTAAAATACAATAGTGTTTCCCTGTGGTTTAATCTGGACTAAAAGTGACCACCATCTTCAAAAATTAATCCATAATGGAAAACCAAAACAGTATTTCAGCTCATATTGAATGAAATCTGAAATTTTATGGTCAGTGCTTGTCCACATCAGGTCTTTTGCTTTGGGGTGTCTTTACCTGAGATAAATATGAATTCTTCAGGGAACATTAAATGAAACTTGCTCTAGCTATTAATACTTCTTTCATGCCTTTTACGCCACTATACTTCAAATTCCTATGCAAACATTTCATCTTGATAAACAAAAACTAAGGAGAACCATTATGAAATCCTATACCATATACTTACATTTTGTCTTGGAGCTTTTAATAATATTTTAGCATGTGAGCAAGCAATTTCTTGTTGTTGTTGAATTTCTTACATTTTTAATAAATCTAAGGAAAATATACAAATCAAATGAGGCCGCAAATCCTGTTTATCTTATCCCCTCCCCTAAGATTATCAATAATAGATACGATCAGCAGCTAAAGCTTCAACCATTAGCCCTGGTACAATCACCTCTTTGTGTAACATCAATATAGCAAACAGAGAAACAAAAGAAAATGGTGAATATCTCCATAAGCAAACTCTCTCTTTAGCAGTAAATTTAAAGCCTAGTGTGATTCAGTGTTTCAGAACATAATCACCAAAGGACTTCACTTTGCGTTTTAAAATTGATTTTAAAAATAAATTACAAAGTGACAAAAATGTTGCTTTTTATTATACCTCTTCTAAAATTTTATTCATTTAATATATTAAAATGGAAAATTAAATATTGAGACAATGTATATCTAATTTATTAATAGATTTATTAATGTTTTGCATAGCATAATATTCTCCTTGTACATAGACCAATATTCCATTGAAAAAATGTATATATAATTAAGGAGAGCTAAGCACCACTTAAATCAGTAGATTTCGAAGGGATGTTGTGGAGTCTTTGACAACACTGTCAGGAATGGTTTAAGTAGAATTTTTCTTGCCTTAGGGCAGAAGGTAGGATGAGATGATCCCTTGAGGTTCCTTCCTGCCTTATTTTTGGTGACTCCTAGCACCTTCAGCAATGCTGTTTCTTACGAGTACATTCAAGTAAGTGTAATGAGCTATACAAACAGTTTCTAAGATTTTTTCCCATAGTTTATTTTCTTGGAACTCCAACAAACAAATTAAAAACTAGATTGTTTATACATGCACACATACATATGTACTTATCAGCAATTACTAGCACTAAATAGATTATTCTCTCTAAATTTAGTCTTCCCTTTGTCTTTCAAAGACTACAAAAGAAAGTCAATTTACCCTGCTGTAGCAATGTATTAGTCTGTAGTATCAATGGTGCTCAGACTTAGGTTTAAGGAAAGGTGCGTTGAGATAGAATCATAAATCACAAATGGAAGAGACAAGCAGTTCATTGAACTAATGACCACTGTCCTTCCTAGGATGTGCTGTACAACCTGAGCCATCAGCATCTCTTCATCTCTGTGGCTCTGGTCCCAACCAGGGCCTCCCATTGCTTGGAGCTCCTAGCATCTTCTGAAAAATGTAGCTTCTTCTCCCCAACATCCAAAATGCCATGATCAACACTTTTTTTATGCAGTGAAGAGAACTGGGGATGGAAGAAGCAGATCTATATCTATTTAAAGTCCTAACACAATTTATTCTTCACTAACAGTTGTCTAATCAGCCAGACACTTCAACTGTTTAATTTGTTTTCTCTTTTATTCTGTATTATCATTCTCTCCTTTTGATCTGCCCTGAAGAAATATTTTAACAATACTTTTTCAGTACAGACATTTCAGACTCCCAGAAATCTACTTCTTTCAACTGAAACGTACTCTCCTCTATATCCCTTTTAAATTCATTCTTCTATCAATGAAATGTTGTTATGAAAATCATGAGTGGTCCATAGTCACTCAGGTCCACTGACTTTTAATTAAAGGTGGGTGTCTTATTACCCAGAACACAACTGAAAATTGCCCTAAAATCTTTGTAATAGGTACGCATTTCTTAGCAATCTCAAATTCCTTCTTCATATACAGTGAGTTGCCAAAATAATTTTCTCTGAAAAATCCTTGATCCTTGTCATCAACAATAAACAAATGCAGAAAAGTCAACAAGAAGTTTGCACATCTCCAATTTCTTTGGCAGTTTAATATAACTTTCATAGAGAAGGTGTGCTCTACTTCTGTAGATATCATTGCAAAAAGTAATTTGACTTGAATAATAAGACTCATAAAGCGTATAAATCCTCCCAGAAATCACAATAATAATAAAGAATATTTTCCTATTAATTATTGCAGATCTTCCATTAGCCTTCTTAGAAATACTACGTTTTTAGTAAAATGGAACAGTATATTAGAATTCACCACACGCTTTTGAGAAATTACTTTGAGTTCCATTTTACAGACTACCTTGGAGATTAAAAATATTATGAACTGAATAGACACAAACAAGCTTGGATAAACAGAAAATGGTTTATATTCTGATCTTAAGCTCAACCCATGTTAAATAAGAAAGATCAAAAGGTCTGTACAGAACTTGATGGGTTTAAGTAGATTGTAGAGTCATTGAAACACTTAAGTTAGGAAAGACCCTTAAGATCACTGAGTCCAACCATTTACCTAATGCTGACAAGTCCACCACAAAATCATATCCCTAAGTGCCTGTTGTGGTTTTGCGTGGCAGTATTCTGGTGGAGGAGGGAGGTTGCAGGGGCAGCATCTACAAGAAGCAGCTAGAAGCTTCTCCTGGGCTTGACAGAGTAAATGCCAACTGGCTCAAAGACCAACCTGCTGCTGACCAAGGACAACTGATGGTGGCAGCACCTCTGTGAATCACATTTAAGAGGAAAAAACCCTACAAGTGGACTTTTTTTTTTTGCCACCAGAGAAGAGGGTGAGAAGATGCAAGAAACTCTGCAGACACCGAGATCAGTGAAGAAGTGGGAAGAGGGGAGAGGAGGCACTCCAGGTGCCAAAGAGAAAGATTCCCCTGCAGCCTGTGGAGACACCCTATGCTGGAGCGTATGGAGTCATATAGAAGATGCTGTGACCCACATTGGAACAAGCTGCTGGCAGGATCTGCAGCATGTAGAGAGAGAGGCCCATGCTGGAGACATGTTTGCTGGGGAACATGTGACTCTGGGGGAGACCCGGCTGGAGCAGTCTGGGCCTGAGAGTTTGCATTCCATGGAAGTGATACACATTGGGGCAGTTGGTGAAGAGCTGAAGCCTTGTGGGGAAGGGCTCACATTGAAGAAGTTGGTGGAGAGTATCTCCCATTGGTGGGACCCCATGATGAACCAGGGGAAGAGTATGAGGAATGCCCCCAACACACCCCAAGAAGGAAAACAACTCATGAAGAACTGATCAAAACTCCCATTCCCATCTCACCCTGTAACACCTGGGGGGAAAAATAAAGTTGAATGAATTTATATATTCATGACTAAAGTGAAGTCTGATAAGAAGGGAGGGGTGGGGGAGGTGCTTTACGATCTGGTTGCACTGCTCATTATCCTACTCTCTTTTTACTCTGTGTGTATATGGTGTAATAAAGTAGAATTTTTTTATTTCTTTTTTATTCTACGTTGAGTCTGTTGTGCCTGTGACACTGATTGCAAAATGATCTCTCCCTGTCCTTATCTCAACTCCTAAGCCTCTCAATATATATTTTCTCCCCTGTGCAGCTGAAAAGGGGTGTGATAGAGTGACTTTGGTGGGCACCTGGCCTCCAGCCAGGGTCAAACCACCACAGCACCACATCTACATGTCTTTTAAATACCTCCAGAGATGGTGACTCAACCACTGCCCTGGGAAGCCTGTTCAAGTGCTTGATAAGCCTTTCAATTAAGACATTATTCTTAATATCTAATCTAAACCTCCTTTGTCATAATTTAAGGATGTTTTCTGTTTTCTTAGTTCTTCTTACTGGGAAAAGAGACCTGTCTATAATGTCCTTTCAGGTAGTTGTAGAGAGTGATATGATGTCCCCTCTGCCTCTTTTCCTCCAGATTTAACAGCCCTGGTTCCCTCAGCCGTTCCCCAAAAGAGCTGTTTTCTAGACTCTTCACCAGCTTCATTGTTCTTCTTTGGATGCAGTGATAAACCACAGATAATTAATTTGGTTGGTTTATTTATTTTTTTAATGGGTCAACCAGGAGGGCCAACTGTATCCTGGGCTGTATCAAGCAAGGCATTGTCAGACAGTCCAGGGATGTGATTGTCCCACTCTACACTGCTCTGGTGTGGCCTCACGTCAAGTATTGGGCGCAGTTTTGGGTGCCATAGTACAAGAGGGACACAAAGATATTAGAGAGTGTCAAGAGGAGGGCACCAAGGATGGTGAAGAGTCTGAAGGGGAAGTCTTACAAGGAGAGGCTAAAGTCCCTTGGTTTGTTCTGCCTGGAGAAAAGGAGGCTGAGGGGAGACTTCATTGCAGTCTATGGCTTCCTGATGAGGGGGAGCAAAGGGGCAGGCACCGATCTCCTCTCTCCAGTGACCAGTGATAGAACGCAAGGGACTGCCTTACCGGTCTGATGGCCTTCTATGATGGAGTGACAGCATTGGTAGATAAAGGGAAGGCAACCCATGTCATCTACCTGGACTTGTGCAAAGCCTTTGACACAGTCCCCCACCACATCCTTATCTCTAAATTGGAGAGAAGTGGATTTGATGGGTGGACCATCCAGTGGATAAGAAACTGGTTGAAGGACCATAGCTAAAGGGTGGTCAATGGGTCAGTGGGTCTATGTCCAGGTGGAGGACCCCCAGGGGTCTGTCTTGGGACCAGGACTCTTTAACATCTTTATCAATGACATTGATGATGGAATTGAGTGCACCCTCAGCAAGTTTGCAGATGACACCAAGCTGAGTGGTGTGGTTAATACAACAGAAGGAAAGGAAGCCATCCAGAGGGATCTTGACGGGCTGGATTCTATGGTTT
The DNA here is from genome assembly GCA_022605575.1 of Laterallus jamaicensis coturniculus. Taxonomy (NCBI): domain Eukaryota; kingdom Metazoa; phylum Chordata; class Aves; order Gruiformes; family Rallidae; genus Laterallus; species Laterallus jamaicensis. The sequence goes on along the minus strand of JAKCOX010000037.1, from coordinate 5,657,831 downwards.
TATGAATCTGTGGCAGGGGAGGTTTAGGTTGGATATTCGGAAGAGGTTCTTTACTGAGAGGGTGGTCAGGCACTGGAACAGTCTCCCCAAGGAAGTGGTCACAGCACTGAGATTGACTGAATTCAAGAAGCATCTGGATGATGTGCTCAGTTGTTAAACTTGATGATCCTTACTGGCCCCTTCCAACTCAGAAGATTCTATGATTCTATGATTGCTTCTATGATGATTCTATTCACCAGTGATCCAGTAGATGGTAGGAAAAGATCACTGCCCAGCTTCCAAAGTCTTTGAAGAAACCTGGAATTTGTTGGACAAAATGAAGCTGGAAGCTGGATTAACAAAGAAATACTCAGCATTCTCGGAGTCCTTCGAGCCTCACCATCCATTCTTCTGTCAGTTATCAAACTTTGGTTCATATAATTACGCTCAAGCATAATTGCTGTAGGGAAGCATTAGGTAATACAATGGTATAAAGTAAAAAAAGGTTTACAATGAAACAAACAAAAATGCTCCATGAGTTCAAGATTCAAAAATATATCTTGGAAAGAAAGAAAACCAACTTTTACTACTAAGCAGCCATCTGTATAAAATAGGAAAATTCCAGGTGCCAGAAGGGTAACACAGAACATCTTGACATGCTTTCATCTTTATAGGCTAATTAGAACAAATTACATCCTAACTTACCTTTGATGTTTATTTTGAGGAAAAATCATAACCATTTCAGAGTTTCTGCAAACTTGCCCTTATTGAATTTCCACCCAACTCTCAAGCCTGCTTATCTATGGTAGCACAGCCTTTTGGTGGATCGGCCACTCCTTCAGGTTTTGTGTCATCAGCAAACTTGCTGAGGGTATACTCTGTCCCATCATCCTGGTAATGATGAATGTGTTGAAAAAGACCAAAACAAGTACTGACCCCTGGGGCACACCACTAGCTACAGGCTTCCAGCTAGACTGCTCTCCTTATCACAACCCTTTAGTAGCAAAAGCTCTGCATGGAAGCAAAGCAAGACAAAGAATTCATTCACCACTTCCCATTGGCAGGCAGGTGTTCAACCATGTTCAGAAAAACAAGGGCTCATCACATTTTCTTGACATCATCACATCATCTTGACACATTTTCTGTCTCATTATGATTTCTTGCCAAGACAAACACCATTACTCCCAACATCTTCCTTTCCTTCCTTTTCCCCAGCCCCTGATATTACTGAGCAGGACATCCTATGGTATGGAATATCCCATTAGTCAGTTGGAGTCAGTGTCCTCTCCCAACTTATTGTGCAACCCCAGCCAGTTTGCTGGTGGGGTGGTGTGAGAAGCAGAAATGTCTTGGTTCTGTGTAAGCATTGCTCAACAATAAGAAAAACAGATATAAATAAGAAAATTATCACTATATTATCAACACTCTCACCAGCACAAATCCAAAACATAGCCACATACTAGCTACTATGAGGAAAATTAACTGCATCTCAGCTGAAACCAAGACAGAGTTTCTGAAAGTCTCTAATTCTCTGTTTATCACAGTAAAGCAGTGGGGAAAAAAATCCAAAATCCAATTAATATTTAAAGAGCCGCAAGATACCTCAACATCTGTTATTTCTTTGTTACTGATTGAACTAGGTGGTTATTAATTCTATTGTTTCTTTAATTTCCATCTCATCTTACAAAGTAATGATGTCTCTTTTATTAAGGATTCATTTTCATTTGAATAAAAAATATATGGCTTGCCATGAGAAAAAGATTGTGATGCCTAAGGTCAGAACTTCCTTAACAGCATCACTGCCATTCCTAATTTCTCCAGTGCCTACAGAGCTCCTGTTTTGAAACATGTCTTCTCCCTGGAGCACAGCATCCTGATCTTGTATTATGGTACAAATAATATAAGCATGAAGAGTTGCTCTTTTTGAAATCAGGTAGATAAAAAAAAAATCCACAGACAGAGCTGCTTTCTTCCAGTAAACATTTATGCTTGAAATATCTCTTTACCGATTGATGTAACAGTGAAAACATATTTCAGAGTAAATAAATTTGTTTTAAAAAAAAATCCTATACTCTATTGAATGGAAGGTAAATCTTAAGTATGTATGTGCCTTTTGGAATTGTTACACTAATATTAAAATGGGATAAATTAAAATTTAAAATTTTGCTGCCAATAGTAGCTGTTGTGATTTAACCTCAGTAGGCCGCTCAGCCCCATATAGACACTCCTTCACTACCTCACGTTGAGACTGGGGAGAGAATCAGAAGGACAAAAGAGTGAAAACTCATGGGTTGAAAGAAATACAGTTGAATAGGTAAAGCAAAAAACACTCACACAAAGCAAAGCAAAACAAGGAATTAATTCTCCACTGCCTGCAGTCAGGCAGGTGTTCAGCCATCCCTGGGACAGCACAGATCCATCACACCTAACAGTGACTTGGGAAGACAAACACAATCACCCTGAACATCACCCCTTCTTCCTTCTTTGTCCAGCTTTTGTTGCTGAGCATGACATCATTTGGTGTGGGTTATCTCTTTGGGCAGTTGGGGTCAGATGTCTCCACTTCATGTGCAGTCCCAGACTACTTACTGGTGCAGTGGTGTGGGAAGTAGAAACGGCCTTGATTCTACATAAGCACTGCTGAGCAATCACTAAAACATCCCTGCTTGACCAGCACTCTTTCCACACAGATCCCAAACGGCCCCATACCAGCTGCTGCTGAAGAAAACTAATCCCTTTTCAGTCAAAACTTGTACAACAGGAAATACAAATAGAAACTCTATCAGTTTGAAAGCTACTAAGACATCCCCAAATTATTTATTTTAATTTATTTCTCACTTAAATGAACTTATTTCCCTAAATAATTAGTAATTTACAAATACTACTGCTTGTTTTTCACTATCCAATTTTTAGCATGGTGTAGGGCAACATAAAGTGATCTCCTTCTAGTTAGTGTATATAATAAAACCCAGATTGTTATGCCAGGTGCATAGGTGCCCTAAACCTTCATGCTTACCATTCTAATTGCTCAAAATGATTCTGTGAGGAGGTACAGATTTTATCGTGCTTTGAAATCTGGGTTTAGATTAATTTCTACTGAGATTCATAATATAGAACATGATGCTGGTGTATACTTCTAATAGTGAAAATTGTACGATTTCTAAAAGTTTTCTTTCATTTTAACTAGTTAACATATTAAATATAGTTTAATTTACGTTTCTTCTTAGGGTTCCCTTCCCCTTCCCTATCACCCAGTACTCTCTATTTCCTACATGCTATTTCCACATGCTATTCCCTGTTCCTCTTTTTTAATTGTATAGGAGCATAAGCACTAATAGTCCACTAAAAGTGGAAGTCAGTGGAACTCTGCCAACCTGCAAAACTCTCTATTCCTGTTTATAGCTCATCTGATTAAGAAACAGAGAATACGCAAAGAAACAACTATTAATAATTATAATAATATAATGTCTTGCAGGATATATATTTCATACAATAACTATGTCTATTCCTGCTTTACCAAATAATTAATGGTCTAGATACAACTGAAATGTATCATTTATCCACTAGTACAATATGCAATGGTTATTATAAATAAAAATAGTGTTTAACACATTATTGACTACATTTTTACTTTTTTTAGTGGCTGTTAGCAGTATATTTTTATTACACACAATTTTGTTTTGTTAGGGTGGGATTAACAAAACTAATCTGACCTAACTAAGGTCAGAAAAGATCAGAAAAAGAAATATAAAAATACTTCTTCTGTATTTGGTTCTGGTTTCTTATGCTGGATCCCACATGTTAATTCTTCATTATAGAACATTTTCTTTAAAATAGGGCACTAGAACGCAAGAAAACCCTAAGGTGGAATTTTTAACATGCATATATTTAAGAAAGCCAAAGTTGCTTCTGACAATTGCATCATGCTTTGTATATTTGTGAAACCTGCCTGTACTGAGTGTGAAATTACTTTTCATTTCATATAGCAATGTGCCAAAGCAACACAGATGTTCTGTTCAGGAGACTGTACTTGAATTTTCTTTTCAAACTATAGTGCTGTTTTCATCTTATGCAACAAAGAAGTAACATCTTTCATATAACACATTTGTTTTAAAGAATATGCTGTATTTTTAATGCATTATCTTGGCAACTTTATCTCCAAGGTTTAAGAGAATATATACAAATAGTTATCAAATAACAGTAAAAATCTTAATTTTTTAAAGATGAGTCTATGAATATAGCTCATTCCAAGACTAGATGGTCATGGGAAGTACAAATTTCTTCTGTTGCTTTTTAATACATAGTTGTGCTTTTTTTTTTTTAACATATCACTTCTTTAATCATTTGCTACTGTTCTTCTGTCATATTTGAAATTTAATTCCCTGCCCCCAGTACTAGAAGACTGGACCACTAGTTCCTGATCTGATTATTAATCTACTTCTAAATGCTGAATTGCCTCTATCTGTTGCAGGCATTAGAATTACTTATTATTGATGTTTTCAAAGGAGATACCTTATTGGTCAATGTTACTCAGATGGTCTGTTATCTCTGGGCCCTAATCCCCACTTTATCAGTAAAGAGAACTGAATAAGTAATGGGTTCATCAATGTAAAAGCACCATTGGGAAGAAATGCTTCACGTAAAATGCTGAGGAAACCTGCTAGTTGGAGACATGCTACTGCATCTTTGAAAGGAAACAAATAACCTGACCTGAATATTGTGATTAATTTGCTGCCTGACAGACCTGACATCTAGAAAAGGTTTCTATTTCTGAGTTAGACTGTTAACAAAACACTACAAACTATCAGTTGGAATGATTCCAGTCTCCTTGACTTTTGACGGTCTAGGTTGACCCAGAAACTCTTCACTGGTTATGATTTATCCTCAAAATAAACATCAAATATAAGTTAGGATGTAATTTGATCTGTCAAGTAATGCTGATGTCAATGACTGTCAGACACGGTTGATACTCTGATTGTGCTAGTATGAGTAATAGCTGTTTTATCAAGACTTTTTTTTTTTTACTTGGTCTCTTGAAGAGGCTGGAAAATAATCAGAACAGATTATCTTCCACAAGGCAGAGCAGGTTCTTATCACCTTTTTTATTCAATAAGTTTAGGCGGAATAGCTAGCGGGAACAGTAGTAAACATGCATTTATTCTACAGTGCTACTGTTTAATGTATAATGTTTCCACTTCAATGTGTTTGGACAACATAACTATGAAAATATAGCTATGAAAGAAAAGCTATTAACAATCAATCCAATAGAAAGATTAATAGTGATCCATTTAACTAAATGGCAATTAAAAAACATTCGCTACCCAACTGCAGTGAAAGGATAATGTTGACTTCAATGGTATTAAATGAAGGAGTTCTAAATGTTTCTTTTCATGTTTGCAGTTTGTTCTTGCTGTCCTTTGCTTTCTATGACTTTATTTCCCCTTAACAAAATCTAAGCTTCGTTTTCACAGGAATATTTTTAGAGATGGACAGAACAGGCCCATTTAGTGAGACAGGTGTTACAATACATGACATAACAAGTATATGAAGACCTGGATGGTCTGAAATACATTTATTCTTTATGAATGAACATTAGGCTAAGAAACCTTTACCTCTCAACAGATTCTACCTTACCAGGCATGATATAATTGTAGATGCAATTGTTAGAGATGGAGGAGGAGATAAAATTGTCTTTTAGTCTGAGTAGTCAGTAGCTTTTCTGGAGAATCATCTTAGTATGATTGTGCTGACACTTGGGTTGCTCTCTGTTTGGGAAGAGCAGTGGCCAAGTGTAGCAACATGAATATTCCTGCTCTGGAACATTTACTGGGCAGCAAATTTAACTGTACCCCAATGATGCACTTGATAGTCTATAGCACATTAATGTATTTAATGGCTAAATTTGTTTTTTTAAGAATTTTTTCTACAAAAGGCAATGCTGTATGTTGTTTATATTGACAAAGCCACTCTTGCACTAGCATACCACAACTTGGCTTCCTTTATCTGGATTATTATGATTTCCAAAAACTTGTGATGGTGTACCAGTTCACTTTTTAAGGAGTACTGGTGCTTTCGATTCCTTGATGCTGCCTGCAATAAATGGAATCTCTTTTCACTGCACTTGGCATATAGGCAGGTTGCATCCAGTACTCTTGGCACCCTTTTTTCCTCCAGTTTGTTCCATCTCTTGTGCTAATACAAGAAGATAGAAATAGACTAGATAAGTGGCTCTGTGGAAAATTAATTTATCAGGAGCACATTTCTGTGCTTCCCCTCCCCTCAGCATGTTCTTTGGTCAAAAGTTTCATTATGTTCAATCATATCCCTGCTACGAAGGACCTGGGTGTCATGGCGGATGGGAAACTTAACATGAGCCAGCAGTGTGCTCTTGCAGCTCGCAAGGCCAATGGGATCCTGGGCTCCATCAGAAGAGGGGTGGCCAACAGGGACAGGGAGGTGATTGTCCCTCTCTACTCTGCCCTCGTGAGGTCCCAACTGGAGTATTGTGTCCAGATCTGGGGCCCCCAGTACAAAAAAGATGTGGAACTGTTGGAGAGGGTTCAGAGGAGGGCCACAAGGATGATTAGAGGGAGGTTGGAACTCTATGATTCTTGGGGTCCCATCCAACCCAGACCATTCTATGATTCTATGATTATATGATATCCTTCTACAGTTCAAAATCTGAGAAACAGTAGAACAACAAACAAAGAAAAAAAGAGTTGAGCAACTCATCTAAAAAGTAAAAAAGTATCTTCTGTCAATCAAACACATTTCATATAATTTAGTTAATCTGGCACTTTCCAGAATTTAGATATTTTCCTATATTTATTATGATTTTTCAAATGTTATTTTCTGCCAAATGACTCATACGAGTTTTAGAGAAGAAGTGTTGTCTTTATTTTTTATGTAATTTTTTTTGAGGAAAAAGACTAAAGAAATGCTGAAGGAATATAAAACTATCTGCTAGCTTGGAGACTTATTTTTGAACTAATTAAAGAACCACGCTATAAATTGCAGGTGAGTAAGGCATAAAAATATTGCAGATATGCACTGTTCCCAGCAATTTATATTTCCAAGGTGAAACCTTTACATTTTCTTTACTTCTTGTCCTACATTTGAATCCCACACAGCAATACTAATAGTGACCTCAGGAGACTCTAGTCATACTGCAGGCCAGAAGATTCTTGCTAATACCACGTAATGGTTCAATACTCTCTGTCAACTCACCCAAGCAATATCTCGCTCTCAAATGGGCAACCTCTATAAAGGGTGACACCCTTACCTGGTTTACTGAAATCTGGGAGTTCACTTCTAATTAAAACTGACAAGAGCTTGACACAATCAGCAGCACTGGGATCTGAAATGCTGTTTCTTGAGCATAACAAAGCCTTCAGTTCTTTCCTTTTAACATCATTAAGAGCCCTGAGGACAACAACAGAATATGAGGGAAGGATAATCTGATCAAAAAGACAGAATTCTCTGCTGTCTTTATCTGTGACATGAACCAGATTTTAACAAAAGTAAATTTCAGGATCTGATACAGTAACAGTAGAAATGACTACACTTTCATAGATATGAGGAAATACTAGATAGAATGATGCATATGCAAAAATTTATTCACATAAGACTCATTTGCTAAATATTTTAGAAGAATAATGGAGAGGCATCTACTTCAGATCTGTAGTTTGTATGAAATTAATGTACTGTTTCTTAGGAATGACTTATGAAAATATACAAAGGGGTTTCAGACAGCCATGTAGTTATAGTGGGTGGAAATAGTCAACTTTTCCGAGACCTTGGCTTTTTATTGTATACACGCAAAGTGAAACACTTTACATTTCTATAGTTGTTCAATGGTAACTACGTAATCAAGACAGTACTTGTTAGCCAGCACTAGCCCACCCTAGCTGACCCTGCTTGAGCAAGAGTGTGGTGGCTTGACCCTGATTGAATGCCAGGTGCCTACAAAAGCAACCCTATCACTCCCCTCCTCAGATAGACAGGGAAAAGGAAATAAAACAAAAGGCTTATGGGTCAAAATAAGGACAGGGAGAGAACACACACCAGTTACAATCATGGTCAAAACAGACTCAACTTGAAGAAAAATTAATTTATTACTAGGCAAATAAGAATAGGATAATAAGAAATAAAACCAAATCTTAAAGCATCTTCTCCCCATCCCTCTCTTCTTCCCAGGCTCAACTTAATTTCTCTACATCCTCCATGCCAGCCATGCAGGGGGATTGAGAATAGGGGTTGTGGTCACTTCTCCACAGTGACAGCAGCACAGTCTCTGCAGCTCCTTCCTCCTCAGGGGAAGGACTCCTCACATTCTTCCCCTGCTTCAGACTGGAGTCTCTCTCACAGGATACAGTCCTCTATAAACTTCTCCAACATGGGTCCTTCCCACAGGCTCGAGTTCTTCACAAGCCCTCTGTCATGAGTCCCTTCCATGGGGTGCAGACTTTCAGGAACAGACTGCTCCAGTGTGGGTCACCCACAGGGTCACAAGTCCTGCTAGCAAACCTGCTCCAGCATGGGATCCCCCTTTCACTGGCCCACCGGTCCTGCCAGGAACTTGCCCCATCATGGGCTTCACACATGGTGACAGTATCCTTCAGGTGCCTCCACCCGCTCCTGTGTCTGGTCCTCCATGGACTGCAGGTGGAGATATCTTCTCTGCCATCAACTTCCATGGGATGAAGGGGGACAGCCTGTTTCACCATGGTCTTCTCCACAGAAGCCAGGGAAATTTCTGCTCTGGCACCTGGAACACTTCCTCCTCCTTCTTCACTGACCTTGGTATCTGCTGAGTTGCTCCTCACATATTCCTATGCCTCTCTCTCTGACTCCAATTCTGCCCGGTGTATTTTTTCTTTCCCCTTCTTAAATATGTTATCTAAGAACTGCTACCACTGTCACTGAATGGTTTTGGCCTTTTTCCACGGGGAGTCTGTTATGGAGGCAGCTGGCATTGGTGTTTTTTGACATAGGGGAAACTTCTCTAACAGATTCTCACAAAAGCCCCCCTAAAGTCTCCCTGCTACCAAAACCTTGCCACACAAACCCAATATGAGAAAGTTGGCCTACATGATCTCAAAGGATGCCTTCCAACCTCAACAATTCTGTGAATAATTAAATGAAGACAGTGAAAGTGGATCAGAGAGCTAATGCACTAACCTTTAAACTCAGTATTACACCTCTGGAATTGATCTAAAATGAAGGTCCATTAGATGCTCACAGGTTGCTTGTATGAATGTACTTGTACAATGCTTATGCACTAAAAACAACAGATTCTGTTGGGTGTATGATGAGGAAGCAATATTTTGCCTCTCCTGACAGAAGTATAGGTTGTTGTCAATAGCTGAAGCTATTTTGGCAAGCTCTATGTGGATCGCTATGAAAGATGTTATGACATGCCAAGGACTCAGTGCTACCAGTATTGAAATGGGCACATTGGTTTCTACCAGTGTTTTAGTATAGATGTCCGGTGCTTTCAAGATACTAAAAGTTAGCTGAAAAACATGAGCTGAAAAACATGTCAGGAAGATGATGAAGTACAGACAAAAAGGCTTGAAGAGATTGCCATGTTAGTGACCTTAAAGGAACTTACACCCTGACAGTTGTGTTAAGGTTCAGGTAATTGAAGTCAAGGTCTGCTTCTAAATTCATAGATAGAAGCTTGAGATACATATTTTTGATAAGTGCTACAGAATATTTTTTCTGGAATAAGACTTATCAAAATTATTATGCATTGCTTTAGAAAAATAATGCAATGTAAAATGGGAATGTAATGAGGAATCTTAAAGATTCAATGTTTGCATTCATATATGCATTTCATGTCCAAATGTCTAATAAAATAAATGCTTTCAAGCACATCACATGCATTGTTCAATACAGGATTAGAGGGGCAAACACAGTCCACAAAAACCTGTAGAATATTCTCAGTAATAACAAACAGGTTCTATTGTGCTTTATTAAATGTGGGATTTTTTCCAAAACATCTCTTAGTCTTCTGTACTATTCACAGACAGGAACAATTAGTTTAGTATTTAAATCAAGACAGTAAGAAGTAAAGTTTTTTACATTCTTAATGAAGGACTTTTGCCTCTGGAATCCTTTACTGAAAGAAAAAAGAAGCTATTTTCTGAATACAATTCAAAACATAATTTTATTCAGCAGGCAAAAATACAACCATTTAACAGATGGATATAGTAACCATAATAGGACTTACTCCATGGAGAAAGCAGAATGTCCTGGTCTGTGAGCCAATTAGTCTATCTCCAATTATTCTGTATCTCAGAGGAAGATTGTTGATTCATGAATCTGGTTTCCACCTGAAGTTATTTAACTTCGGGCCATTTCCTAAGGCTTGACCATTCCATCTTACTCCTTTAAGATTAACTGATATTACAGGATTATATACATTTGTGTGAGACTTTCTGTTTGTGCAGAACTGTTTTATTCCAATTGTAAATATATTTTGTGGCAGTAAAAGTAATGCTTGGAAAGGGAATATTTTTATTCTCTGAACAGATAAAAGGGAAAAAACCCCCACATTTTTATATTTTTGATTCTGTGGAAACAGAAGCAGCACCTTAAGAACCAAAGTGAGAACATGAGGGAGTTTATCATAGTAAATGCACCTCACAAAAACTCAGTGCGTTATTGTAGGGCAAATGCACACCAACATCCATAAATCTGTGTCAGGTGAATCCAAGTCAGTGTCTCTTCCCAGTGGAGAGTGCGGGAGAGAGAGAATTCAGTTTGAATCAATATTTAGAAGTACACAATACTGAACTGAAGCAAAGCAAGAGCTCATACATCCACACACACAAGCTGTTAAAAAGTGTTCCTCATTAATTTGCTTGTCTTGATCTCCCCACTGTGCTTCACTCTCCAATTTGGCAACTTAACACTGTCTTTGGCCAAACTTCTCTTTTCCTTCTCCATTTTAATCCTTTATCTGATAGCTCCAGGCTTGCCTCAGTTTTAACCTTGTAAATATCTGTGATACATGCAGTTATGTTTGACAAATCTTTGCAGAACTGCTATACTGACCACTCTAATTTTCATATTGATGCCTTTTTTTCAGGAGCAAATGAAATATTTTAAATTCCCCCACACCCCTGGAAATAAACATTTAACTTCCAAATATCATAGAATCATAGAATGACAGAATTCAAACATAGGTTGGGATGGACCTTTAAAGGTCATCTAGTCCAACTCCCTACAGTAAGCGTAGTCACCTTTAACTAGATCCGATTGCTCACAACTTCGTCAAGCCTGGTCTTGAATGTCTCCAAGGATGGGGCCTCCACCACCTCTCTGGGCAACCTGTTCCACTGTCTCACCACCCTCATAGTCAAGAACTTCTTCCTAATGTCTAATCTAAACCTGTCCTGCTCTGGTTTAAAACCATTACCCCTCGTCCTAACACTACATGACCTTACGAACTGTCCTTCTCCAGCTTTCCTACAGGCCCCTTCAGGTACTGGAAGGCTGGTGTAAGGTCTCCTGAGCCTCCTCTTCTCCAGGCTGAACAGCCCCTAATCTCATAGCCTGTCTTGATAATAGTCTTTGTGGACCTACTCTGGACCCACTATACAGAAATGAATATGCATGCAGAGCTATATATATATGTGTTAAAAAACTCCTAAACCCAAACCTACTCTACTGTGCTATTTATATACCGTAAAAGCCTGAACGTGTTGGGAGAGTAATCAGCACAGGGCTGTCTGGTACTACCACTCCTATGGATGTGATGGAAAGCTGGGGAAGTGAACTAAGCATTCTACCTTTTAATATATCATATACATGTAAAAGTGTTAAACTGTGTTATTAAAGAAGGAGAGATAGTGAAGGGCTCTTCATCCCCAAAACAGAGGAAATACATTGGATTTTAATTTAATTACAGGCTGACTTACCTCATTTTTATTGAGAATTTTTGTCTTGCTCTCATAGTTTCAGCTAATTATTAAACACAGGGAATATCTAAAATAACCTCAAATAAAACTACTTGGTACCTTGAAGGGTAGTCTTTTCTTTACTATGAAATTGCATGATGCTACTCAAATGTATAATATTTTCTGAATGTCCTTTGATTGGGGAATGTTTGGGACTTCTGTAATTTTGTCATTCCATAAAATTGAATTCTTTATCAATTTATTGTTTCCAGCATACAAACTGCTAAGAAATGTAGGTATTTAGAGGATAAAAGGAGAGATTAACTATTAATGCAATGTGTCATCAATATTTGACACCCTACTTAGCATGAACATTATCTACTAAAATCTACAAAATTTATTCTCCATGCTCCCACTGTATTGCTAGAATGCCATATGGCCATGCTTGTTTTTCTTCAAATAATTTTTACATAAACAGCTGGTGTGCTGTTTTCATTGTAACATGGCACATATTTTCCAAGACAGTTAGGAAGGATTGATGTAACACTAGTATCTGCAATGCTTTTCATGTCAGGGTTGTAAGGAAGCTCATATGTATTATTCAAAGACTTCAAGCTCATTTTATGTTTTGGTTGCTTTGGGGGGACCCGTATTTTTGATTGACTGATGAGCAAGAAGATTACATTTTCCCTCTTTCCACTGATACAATCTTTCAAATAGGACTTGGTATAGATGAATGCTTAATCACACAAAAGACAGTCAAATTATAAAGTCTTGTGGAAGCTCTTTCATATTCATTTGATTAAAAGTTGGAGGGAATTTACTTTATATAAAGGTAAATCTGAACTGAGTGTCAATAAGAGGTTATTTCACTTAGGTGATAACGAATTTCTTTATTTTACTCTTTTATCGTATGCAATTCTGAAGGAACAGTATAGTATAAACAGTAACAAAAGCTAAGTTAAAGATGGATTTAAAATCTTTTCCTTATCTATCAAAGATGTTTCATGAAGGCCATGCACCAAAGCCTGTTTCAGCCAGTGATACTAGTTTGCAACAATCTTTATGTAAAAATTAATTTTCCCATCACATTTACCTTTAAAGTTTTGCAACATTCCTGCCTTTCACTTCCAAATAAAGACAAAGTAATTCATAGTTGTTTATAAAATCAAAAGGAAACTCAAAGCTGTAAGAAAGAACTAAAAGATGAGGAAGTACTTTACAGCTTTACTTTTAAAGAAAGGTTTTCTGTTGTTCTCACAAGTATGAGGAGTGAGAAATATTTTATGTTTTATCAGTAGCCAAAGCAAGCATCTGCAAAGGAAACATACACCACGTGGTAGCCGATGACTGTTGAAAACGATTGAAAAATTGTATGGACATCCGGACTGGTGATATAAAATCTTGAAGCCAACTCCCGTTAGAAAAGCAGGACAAGTTTTCATCCATAATGTCTAATGGCCACAGTGGTTCACATGACACCAGAAAGATTACTTATAGAATAGATCTGTAGGACTACATTGAAATGGTCATCCGATATCAGCTGAGCAAATTAGTTCCTGTCAGCAAGAACCTATAAAAAATACTTCACCTTGAGGATCTTCTGAGTTGTGTTTTTTAAATAGGTTTTTCTGCTTGTTTGTACAGACGTTATCTGCAGATAAATTGATGGGTAAATTTACACGCTCTCAAATTCTACAAGGAATAGCAAACACTGCTGAAAATAAATTTAAAAGCTTACCAATAGCAGAAAATTTTTTAAAGATGTGACTTTCTGTGGAATACTTAGAAATCTCTGGTGGGCTCATCCTTACATTTTTTTGGTTTAAGGACTAACCACTTCTACTACTTGCTCATAATAAAACCATTTCAAGAATTAATAGTTAATTCCACCTAAGTTTAATCATACTTTATGTATTGTCAGTGGCTGACTAAGAAAGTCTGAGACCTGCTTAGGCTGACATGGACAGAAATTATTCAACAGTCGGATAAAATGAATGAAGGACTGAAAATTTGCCAATTATTATTAATCCTTGCTCCAGCAAGCGCCCTGGTAAACTCTACCATGCAGAGTTTTTGCTTGTTGAAGAATCTATGTGATTTGCTCTAGACTGGAGCCTCAGGCAGTCTACGATCTCTGCTGACAGAAGAAATCAAACATCTGCTCAGCAAAAAGAAACCTATTTCTTGGATCTTTGCTTGTCCAAACCATCTACTAAATAAAAGGAAAAATTTGGGCCACTAATGGAGCTCTCTCCATCTGCATGGATTCCAAAGCAAGTATAGGATCACCAAAGGGAGGAATGAACACTAGCAATGACAGATAATCCTACCAGTGCGATACAAAACAGGCCCAAATGGACCTTTTGCTCAATGGGTAAGTGTTTGCAAGTACAGAGCATAAGGGGCTTGAGCATGCCAATTGCTTACTTAACAGACATGTCCCAGTTTTTTCTACTGTTCTAGAACATTGTCATAACCACTCAGTGTAATAATTTTGTCCCATAAAACCAGATAGATTTGGTAATCTCTTGGCCTTTCTTTCCAAATAATCTATTGCATATTTGTTATATTTTCTTATTGAAATTTTGCAGTAATCCTGCCTTAAAGTGATAATAATGATTGTATCACAGACTTTATGGTGTTAAAACTGCCTTTTATGACTCTATAACTGTTTTAGCCTAGTATTCATGTTCTGCAATTTAACATGTGTTTGTACAGTATAGGTATTACTGTTTCTGTGATGCCATTACAGTTATGAAAAACTTAGCACCCAAAGGATCAAGACTCTGGAAACAGTTTATTACAGCTATGATAATAAAGAAATAAATAAAATATTTCTTAAGCAATGGAAAACTATGGCAATAAATGCTTGTTGAGTGAATTAACAAATACAGGCAAGCCCTTTTTTGAGTTGGAAATTCTGTAGTCAAGGTAAAGATCTACGTACTAATCATTGAGCTTATCTTCTCTCACCCTACACTAGTATGTATTTGAATTGCTATTATTTAACATTGTTTGGAAGGAGCTCTGATTTTGATTCGGAACAACACATGCTTATGGAGAAAAAAAATGTTTTCAGAGGGAAATAAAAGTGTTCCCTCCATTTCACTGAGACATCTATTTACATTTTCTGTTATGTGATATTAGAATAAGAAGTTCATGTGCACACAAACACACAGAGCTATATACATAAAGTTCCTTTTTTCTTATCTCACCCATATTAATTACATAACTACAGAGATCTCACTATTTTGCTTCTAAGAACCTTTCATGACCATGATTTATGGTTTCCTTGGTACTAACGGAACAGATAATTTTCATGGGTCTTTGTCTTTGACCAGAGGTCAAAATACATTTATGAAGGAACATCTGAAAACATAGTTCAATTCTCATGTCCCTAAAACATCTGAGAACACCTAAGACATCTGAATAAGCCTATGATGGCTCTTTAGATATGATCTTGATATGAGTATTCCCTTGTCCTACAGCATTATAATGTTAAATAAATGCATTAAATAAGAATATATAAATTTCTACAGTAAAGAAAACTGAGGTTGAAAGCCACTTTATGATCATATTAAAAATAAGATAAAATATGTTTGTATTCTGAAAATGGATATCAGAGATAATTTAAATTCAAATTTAAATCTTTCTGATGTTCAAAAAAATTACAGAGAAACAATTTTGCCTCAGAAATGTTTCAATCTGTGCTTGTTTTACTTACACCATATGTTTTGGTAGCTGAAAGATACTCAAGATTTAGTCAATGTTACAATGAATAATGAAGTTCTATCAGCTTATTAGTTGGTAGAAAGCTGGGTTTCTGAAACCTAATCAAAGTGAAGATTTAAACTGGCTCACATTTACAAGGTCACATCACACTATTTTAGTACATTAAATAGAAATTCATGTGTGATACAGTGAAAATTTTTGCATATTTGCAGAAGTGCAGATGTGACAAGGTAAGTGATGTAACCGCACAGGAACACTCTTGGATCAACCGTGCAATATATGATACTCTATTACTGTAAGGGTTTTGTGCTGGGAAGCACAACTACAGAAAACAGCAACAAGGAAATTCCTTGGTACCAGCCACAAAGTTTTGAAAACTGTAAATCCTTCAATAGATGCCTGTCTCTGACTGATGGTGGGATGAGCATCCATAAATAATACGATGCTTTGAAGACAAGGGTTTAAGGAGTTACATTTCCAAGGTATGGACAAAGAATAGACCTTAGTCTTAATCAATAGAAGCCTTGTGCAAGGAATTTAAGGAGGAAACATTTCCAAGGACTAAATCAAATTTAATGCCAATTACAAAGGACCATTTGACACTTGGAGGTTGTTAGAGGAGATACCTCTGATAGTGACAATGTCCAGCTGGGATACTGGTGACTACGCATGCGTCAGGAGGAAGAGGTGAAAAGTTTAGCCCCATGAAGACTACAGGCCTTCATCCTGAAGACCCCCTGACGACCACCCCCATGAGGCAGTGCGCAGGCACAGCTGGGAGGAGTTTATGGAAATGACTTCTTGGGACTAATTTGAATACGAAGCGGGACAGGTTATGCATATGTATAGGTGTTATGAATTCCAAACACCTCTCCTCTATAAAAAGTTGAGCAAAGCAGTCTTCAGTGGAAGGAAGAAAAGGAACGAAGGAAGAAAAGAAGGAATGAAGGAAGAAGAAAGGAAGGAACTTCCCCCACCTGGCATGAAGTCGAGCGGTCCCCCGAGTCATCGCGGGAACCAGTGGTGGTAGCTATAACTTTGCTGTAACTTTAAACTCTTTACCTTTCTTTCTCTTTTTTTTCCCTTTTCTCTCTAACTCTCTCTCTCGTACCTATCGCCAATTTTGCTGTAATAAACTTCCTTATGATGTGGCATTTGACCTCGTTTGTGTCTTAATCTCACTCTGGGAATTATAAAAGAATCTTGCCCCTGACCGGGCTATTCCGGAACAAGACAATTACATAGAATTCTTTTTTTTTTTTTTTTTTAATCCACTGTGCCATAATGTACTACATCAGAGTGTCATTTGCTGTTGTGTACAGAGACAAATGTTTCCCTGCTAGGTCTTTATATAGATGGACAAGTGCTGGGAT
Source organism: Laterallus jamaicensis coturniculus (assembly GCA_022605575.1). NCBI lineage: Eukaryota > Metazoa > Chordata > Aves > Gruiformes > Rallidae > Laterallus > Laterallus jamaicensis. Next base: position 5,640,838 of record JAKCOX010000037.1, on the reverse strand, counting down.
AATAAAAATCTCTGAACTAACCCAGAGTTACAGTTAACTGCAATTTATTTGATTACTCTATCTGTGTGTCTTCACGGTCTTTTTTTGTAAGTTTATTTCCTATCAGGATGAAGTGAAAAATGGATGCACAGAGTCAGATCAGTTATTTATCTAGCAAAGTATCTGGTCCCTAACAGTTGCATGTGCCCAGGAAGAGTGCACCAGAGTTATAGATCAGTCCTTAAAAGTTTACAGCAGAGATTGGATGAAAGTGTGAGCATGGAGTTTATTTCTAGACAATTGAGAAAAAAATAACAAAAGTTCAACACCAATAATGCAGGGCAATAACGAAGAATGATCTTAAATAGAGATATATTTTTAGGGGAATCCTTCATATCCCGAATACAACAGAAACAACATACGTTAATTGATTGTCATCTAGTGTTCCTGAAGTAAACAGAAATGTAACTGTTTTTCCTCTGGCCAAAGCCTTATCAATAGCTGCAATTCTTGTGCAGGAAGCTGTGCAAGCCAATAGAAGTAGATCAAAGGAAACAGTGGTTCTGAGGACCAGCTACCTACACGTCCCAAGGACTTTTTGTTAGAGGAGCTCACATCTCAGCTTAGTCTCATGGATTAAATGCCTATTTACAGCTAGAATTGGGTGTGCTTTTGGAGCACCCTTTCTAGGCTAGTTTCATCTGAACAAAATCCATTCAGTTTTGAGCCAGATACCTTAACTGCCTTAGCCATTCATTCATAGTTAACGGAGAGACACAAATTCTTTTACAGCACAGATCATATGGAGTATTTAAAATATCTGTTCTAGGTTAAAATTATATTGGCATCATGCAGATGTGGTAGAATGGTTACTATGACTGGAGTGTTGAGATGAAAGGATAGAGGAATTTTGGAAAGGACAGGAGAAGGGGGTGTGGCAAACTTAAGCGCAAAAATGGAAGCCTATGTGTGGTGGAAACAAAGGTAGGTAGCCTAGAAGGAATACAGAGATAATGATGTGTGCACCCAGAGATCATTTTAGGAAAGCTGAAGCCCTGATATAATTAAATCTGTCCAGGGATGTCATGGACACAAGAAATGTTTCTATAGCTATGTCAGTGATAAAAGGAAGATGAAGGAAAATATAAGCCACATACAGAACACAAAGGGTGAGCTGGTTACACAGGATATGGAGAAGACTAAGGTACTTAATGCATTTTTTGCCTCAGTCTTCACCAGCACGTATTCTAGCCACACCATTCAGGGCACAGAAGGCAAAGGCAAAGACTGGGAGAATAAAGAATCATCCACTGTAGGAGAAGATCTGATTTGATACTATATAGAGAACCTGAAGGTACACAAATCCATGAGAAGTATCAGCAGGTCCTGAGTGAACTGGTGAATGAAGTGGCTAAGATACTCTCCAGCATATGTGAGAAGACGTGGCTGTCTAGTGAAATTCTCATTGACTGAAAAAAGGGGAAACATAACCCCGATTTTTAAAAATGGAAAAAAGGTAGACCTGGGAAACAACAGGTCACTCAGTCTCATTTCGGTTACCTGCAAGATCATGGAGGAGATCCTTCTGGCAACTATGGTCAGGCACATGGAAAGTAAGTTGGTGACAGCCAACATGGCTTCACTAAGGAAAAAGCATGCCTAACAAAATGTGTGGCATTGTATGTTGAGGTTGCAGTGTTGGTGGATAAGAGAAGAGTGTCATACATCATCTACCTGGACTTGTGCAAAGCATTTGACACTGTCCTACACAGCATGCTGGACTCTGAATTGGAGAGACATGGAATCAATGGATAGACCACTTGGTGGACAAGGAATTGGCTGGATGATCCCACTCAAAGACTTATAGTCAACAGTCCAATTTCCAAATTGAAATCAGTAACGAGTAGTATTCCTCAGGGATCTATATTGGGACCAGCAAAAGTCTTTATCAAAGACATGGACAGTGGGATCAAACACACCCACAGCAATTTTGCCAATGACACCAAGGTCTACGGTGTGGTTGATACACTGGGGAGAAGGGATGCAATCCAGATGGACCTTGGCAGGCTTGAGATGTGAGTCAGTGTGAACCTCTTGAAGTTCTATAAGGCCAAGTGCAAGGTCCTGCAGATGTTGATCGATGAAAAGTTCCAAATGAGCTGGTGTCCTGGTTTCAGAATAACAGTGAGCCATGTTTAGCCAATGAGAATATTCCATACCAATTGCGTCATGTTCTGTATAAAGGAGAAAAGCGCGCCAAAAACGCGGCTCGGGGTCCAGCAGGCATGGCTCCAGGGGGCAGGCGCGGTTCTCTAGGTGGCGTGGCTTCCGTGAGGCGTGGCTTGTCCGCTGAGGCGTGGCACAGCCTAATCACGGGTTGCAGTGAGAGGTTGCATTGTGTATCACCAGTTTCGTGTACCCTGTGTTCTGAAGTAGCGTTGGCACTGTTCTTTGTTCTTTGTATCTTTTTCTGCTGTTTTAGTAAACTATCCTTATCCCAAACCACGGGGGGTTGGGTTTTTTTGGGTTTTTTTTCTTTCCCCGGTGGCTTCCCACTCGCTGCCCCCCTCTCGCCCTTAAAGGAACAGATGATTGTGTGGGACCCAGCTCTCAGCTGAGGTTAAACCACCACAAATACTTGGCGCCTGAACGTGGGGCACAAGGAGGGCAAAAGGTTGGGATAATGATAGATTTGACCCTAACCCAATTGCAATTAAGATAGAACTGTGATAAGCACTGTTATTTAAGCAGTCTCTGGTCACAATGCTATGGGATTTATTCACAAAGATGTGGTCATGGGTGTGGTACTCAAACCGTTGCATGCTGCATGTAATCCTGGCAGGATTCTTTACCATCTCAGGGCTGCGGCTCTCGGACTTGCTCCCGTACTTTGCTTTAGTGTATTTTATGATATCAGTCTATGATTCAATAATATCGATGATCATGAGCTTAAGCGGGTACTTGTATGAGGTTTTGCTGTCCAGTACAAAGGGGAATAAAACAGCTCTTATAAGAGTCTTTAAAAATCTTTAATATCCCTGGGATATTCAAACTAGCATTTTGCTACTGGTGGTTCTGGTGCAGATGGTTCAGCTTCTGTCATATATTAAGCACAGGTTTATGAATACCACCCAAGAGTTTTCCCCGAGGCTGGATAAGCATGAGTGGCAGGGCATGTGGCAGAGTATGGGCAAGTACCTAGGCACTTTCTCACCCCTCATGGTTTGGAACTTCACTCCTGAGCAGCTACAAGACCCTGATAAGGTGACTGCATATCTGAAAAAGAACTGCTGTAGGTTTCCCAGAGATACACATCTTACTGCACTGTGCTGGGCCCTGGCCACTATCTACCAAACACTGCTTGATAGCAGGCAGCACTGTCAGCACTGTCAACACTGCCAAGGGGAAAAAGGAAATAGACTGGCAGATACTGCAGCCGCTGTGATCCCTATGACCAGCACAGTGGCTACTGCAACTACTGTGACTGGCACTGCAGCTACTGCAATCCCTACAGCAGACATTGCCCATGATCCAAAAAAACAACCCACACTAGTGTCTATTGCTCCTGTACAAAAGAGGAAACACACCAAGAAATCAATTCGCATAGTGCCAGATGATGATGATGATGATAATCAACTGGGGCCATCTCAAGGATATCAGGATGAGGCAGAACCAGAGGTTGTTACCTGATCCCTGACCCTGAGTGAGCTGCGTAAGGTGCGAAAAAATTTCAGCCACCACCCAGGTGAGCACATTATCACTTGGTTGCTCCGATGCTGGGATCACGGGGCCAATAGTCTAGAATTAGAAGGCAGGGAGGCCAAGCAGTTGGGATCCTTAGCTAGAGAAGGAGGCATCGACAAGGCAATTGGGAGGAGGCCAGAAATCCTCAGCCTTTGGAGGTGACTGCTGTCAAATGTGAAGGAAAGATATCCCTTAAAGGAATATATTACCTGTCAGACACTCAAGAGCAACAACATAGAGACAGTTGTCCAGCACCTGAGAGAATTTGCTGATAATTTATTATGATCTAGCCAACTCACAGCTTCCTGCTGATCTGGATGAAGTCCTATGCACCCCAGACATGTGGCGTAAGATTGTATGAAGTGCACCATCAGGGCACACCAATTCACTGGCAGCAATGGACAGGAATGATGACAATCCACCAACCGTATATGACGTGGCCTGCCGACTCTGGAAATATCAAGACAACGTTTCACTCTCTGTCATCGCAGCAGTAGAGAAACTGGTTCAATGACTTGATGACAATATGTCCAACTCCCGACCTGTATGGAGCAATGTTGCAGCTACTGGGAGAAAGTGTCCATCGTCCCAAGAGGGAGAATACAGAAGGTACACACCCCGAGCCACACTGTGGTCTTACCTGTGTGACCATGGAGAGGACATGAGGAAGTGGGATAAGAAGCCCACTTCAGCCCTCCAAGCACGAGTAAAGGAGTTGCAAGGTAAAGCAAGCGCACGAGGTTCTGCCAAGAGGGATGTTGCACCAGTTTCTATCCAGGAGCAATAGAGGAGCCCTGCCTCCAGCCAGGTGGAGGAGAGGGATAATTGGACTTATTGGACTGTGTGGATCCGATGGCCTGGAACATCAGACCCACAAGAGTATGAGGCTCTAGTGGATACCGGTGCGCAGTGTACTCTAATGCCATCAAATTATGAAGGGACAGAATCTGTTTATATTTCTGGAGTCACAGGGGGCTCCCAACAGTTGACTGTGCTAGAGGCTGAGGTGAGCCTAACTGGAAAGGACTGGGAGAAACACCCCATTGTGGCTGGCCCAGAAGCTCCATGCATTTTAGGTATAGACTATCTCCGTAGAGGGTATTTTAAAGACCCTAAAGGATACCGGTGGGCTTTTGGAATAGCTGCTTAGGAGACTGAAGGAACTGAACAATTGTGTGCCTTGCCTGGACTCTCGGAAGATCCAGCTGTTGTGGGGTTATTGAAGGTCGAAGAACAGCAAGTGCCAATTGCTACGACGACAGTGCACAGGCGGCAATATCGTACAAACCGAGATTCTTTGATCCCCATCCATAAACTGATTCGTCAACTGGAGAGTCAGGGAGTGATCAGCCGAACCCACTCACCCTTTAACAGTCCCATATGGCCAGTGCGGAAGTCCGATGGAGAGTGGAGGCTGACAGTAGATTATCGTGGCCTAAATGAAGTCACTCCAGGTATGAGTGCCGCTGTGCCGGACTTGCTAGACCTCCATTATGAACTGCAATCAAAGGCAGCCAGGTGGTATGCCACAATTGACATTGCGAATGCTTTCTTCTCAATCCCACTGGCACCAGAGTGCAGACCACAGTTTGCTTTCACTTGGAGAGGCATCCAATATATGTGGAATCGTCTGCCCCAGGGGTGGAAACATAGCCCCACCATCTGCAATGGACTAATCCAGACTACTTTGGAAAAGGGTGAAGCCCTGGAGCACCTGCAGTATATTGATGACACCATTGTATGGTGCAACACAGCAAAGGAAGTTTTTGAAAAGGAAAAAGGATAATTCCAATCATTTTAGAAGCTGGTTTTGCTATAAAACAAAGTAAAGTCAAGGGGCCTACATGAGAAATCCAGTTCTTCGGAATAAAATGGCAGGATGGACGTCGTCAGATACCCATGGACATTATCAATAAAATAGCAGCCATGTCTCCACCAAGCAACAAAAAGGAAACACAAGTTTTCTTAGGTGTTATAGGATTTTGGTGAATGCATGTCCCAAACTATAGTCTCATTGTGAGCCCACTCTACCATGTAACTCAGAAGAAGAATGATTTCCAATGGGGCCCTGAGCAGCAGCAAGCCTTTGAGCAGATCAAACGCGAGATAGTCCATGCAGTAGCCCTTGGGCCTGTCCGGACAGGGACAGACATTAAAAATGTGCTCTATACCGCAGCTGGTGACAATGGTCCTACCTGGAGTCTCTAGCAGAAAGCACAAGGGGAGACTCGAGGGTGACCGTTGGGGTTTTGGAGTCTGGCCTACAAAGGATCTGAGGCCAATTACACTCCAACAGAAAAGGAAATACTGGCCGCTTATGAAGGGGTTCAAACTGCTTCAGAAGTGACTGGAACTGAAGCTCAGCTCCTTCTGGCACCCTGACTGCTGGTGCTGGGTTGGATGTTCAAAGGGAAGGTCCCTTCCACACACCATGCCAGTGATGCTATGTGGAGCAAGTCGGTTGCACTAATTACACAGCGGGCTCGAATAGGAAACCCCAATCGCCCAGGAATTGTGGAGGTGATCACAGACTGGCCAGAAGGCAAAGATTTTGGGATGTCACCAGAGGATGAGGAGGTAACACGCGCAGAAGAAGCCCCACCTTATAACAAACTGCCAGAAAATGAAAAGCGATATGCCTTGTTCACTGATGGGTCTTGTCGCATTGTGGGTAAGCATTGGAAATGGAAAGCTGCTGTATGGAGTCCTATAAGACGAGTAGCAGAAGCCACTGAAGGAAAAGGTGAATCAAGCCAGTTTGCTGAGGTGAAGGACATCCAATTAGCCCTGGACATTGCTGAGAGAGAGAAGTGGCCGATGCTCTGTCTTTATACTGACTCATGGATGGTGGCCAACGCCCTATGGGGGTGGTTGCAGCAGTGGAAAAAGAACAATTGGCAGCGTAGAGGCAAACCCATATGGGCTGCTGACTTATGGCAAGATATTGCTGCCCGATTAGAGAAGCTTACGTCATGTGGACACCCATGTAACTAAGAGTCGGGCCATGGAGGAACATGAAAACAGACATCAGGCAGATAAGGCTGCTATAATTGAAGTGGCTCAGGTAGATTTGGACTGGCAACATAAGGGTGAGTTGTTCCTAGCCCGATGGGCTCATGATACTTCAGGTCATCAAGGAAGAGATGCAACATATAGATGGGCTCAAAATTGAGGGGTGGACTTAACCATGGATGCTATCGCACAAGTTATCCATGAATGTGAGACATGTGTTGCAATCAAGCAAGTTAAGCCGTTAAAGCCCCTCTGGTATAGAGGACGGTGGATGAAATATAAATATGGGGAGGCTTAGCAGGTTGATTACATCACTCTCCCACAAACTCGCCATGGTAAACGGTACATACTTACAATGGTTGAGGCAACCACTGGCTGGTTGGAGACATATCCTGTGCCCCATGCCACTGCCCGGAATACAATTCTGGGCCTGGAGAGGCAAGTCCTATGGCGACACGGCACCCCAGAAAGAACTGAGTCAGACAATGGGACTCATTTCCAAAACACTCTCATAGACACCTGGGCCAAAGAGCATGGCATTGAGTGGGTGTACCACATTCCTTATCATGCACCAGCCTCTGGGAAAATTGAACGATACAATGGGATTTTAAAGACTACGCTGAAAGCAATGGGTGGTGGAACATTTAAACATTGGGATATACATTTAGTGGAAGCCACGTGGTTAGTTAACTCTAGGGGATCTACCAATCGGGCTGGTCCTGCCCAGTCAAAATTTCCACATACTGTAGAAGGGGACAGAGTCCCAGTAGTGCATATGAAGAGTATATTTTTTTGGGTCATCCCTGCTGCAGGCAAATCCATATCTGGGATTGTTTTTGCCCAAGGACCTGGTTGTACTTGGTGGGTAATGCAGAGGGATGGAGAAGTTCGATGTGTACCTCAAGGGGATTTTATTTTGGGTGAGAATAGCCAATATCATTAATAAAGTAGAAATTGTGTTATAATAGTTGCTAAATAATCCATTATTGTGTGTTTTATTGTTGCTATAAATGCTGTTTTATTGTTGCTATAAACGTGTTATGTTATACTAATGACATTACAGCCAGGGTCATGCAGATTGGTGAGGAATCGGTGCCGCAATGGAGGAACGAGGGCCCAGCCTCCCAGGACCTCTTTCTTTTTTCCTTTGAAAGTGAACACCTTTGACCCACAGACTATGGGCATGGACCACGCCAGGTGTATTGGTCGAGAGCCCAAGATGCAGCATGCAACGATCCAACGGCACATAAGACTACTCATGCCCTGAGAGACTGTTGTGACAGATGGACAAGTGGAACCTGAGAATCGTGGACTGAATTAAATCGGCGGACTCAGAGGGATGGTCCATGGACTGAAAGAATCTGTACGCATATACATGTGTACATACATATGTGTGGGTGCGGGAAACTGCTTGGACCCAAAGAAAATTGCTGGATCTGCTCATAATGTAAACGGTATGGAATAAGGGGTGGATAATGTCCTGGTTTCAGCTTAGCAGTGAGCCATGTTTAGCCAATGAGAATATTCCATACCAATTGCGTCATGTTCTGTATAAAGGAGAAAAGCACGCCAAAAACACGTCTCGGGGTCCAGCAGGCGTGGCTCCAGGGGGCAGGTGCGGTTCTCTTGGCGGTGCAGCTTCCGTGAGGTGCAGTTTGTTGGCTGAGGTGCGGCACGGCCTAGTCGCGGGTTGCAGTGAGAGGTTGCATTGTGTATCGCCAGTTTCGTGTACCCTGTGTTCTGAAGTAGTGTTGACACTGTTGTTCTTTGTTCTTTGTATCTTTTTCTGCTGTTTTAGTAAACTATCCTTATCCCAAACCGCGGGGTTTTGGTGGTTTTTTGGTTTTTTTTTCTTTCCCCCGCGGCTTCCCACTCGCCGCCGCCCTCTTGCCCTTAAAGGAACAGATGATTGTGTGGGACCCAGCTCTCAGCTGAGGTTAAATCACCACAGCTGGCAATGCATGCTTGCAGCCCAAAAAGTAGATTGCATCCTGGTCTGCATAACAAAAATCATGATCAGTAATAGGTCAAAGGAGATGACCCTCTACTCAACTCTGATGATACCCTACCAGGAGTACTGCATCCAGATCTGGGGTCCCCAGTACAAGAAAGACACAGACCTGTTGGAGCTGGTCCAGAGGAAGCTCACAAAGATGATCAGAGGACTTGAGCACTTCTATGAAGACAGGCTGAGAGATTTGGGCTTGCTCAGCTGGGAGAAAAGAAGGCTCAGGGAGACCCTGTAGTTTCGTTCCAGTACCTAAGGGGGTCCAATAGGAAAACTAGGGAGGGCCTGTATGTCAGGGAATGTAGTGATAGAAAAATGGCTTTAAACTAAAAGAGGATAAATTTAGATTAGACATTAGGAATAAATTCTTCCTTGTGAGAATGGTGAGACACTGGAACAGGTTGCCCAGATTAGTTGTGGATACCCCACCCTTGGATGTGTTCAAGGCCAGGTTGGAAGGGACTTTGGGCAACATGATCTAGTGAAGATTGTTCTTCATGGCAGGGGGCTTGGAACTAGCTGATCTTTAAGGTCCCTTCCAATCCAAATTCCTCTAAGATTCTATGATTCTAGGTAATGTTTGTCAAGATACTTTGTAAGAAATAAATTATTGGGTTTTAGTTGCCTGCATGATTGGGATCCAGAGATTTTTGCAAGAGAAGTAGTTTCAAAGACTTAAATAAAAAAATATACCTTCTGTGTTGTTTTCCTGATGGAAAGAGATATGAGCTGAGTTTTATTAGAAGCTGACAATGCTGGTATGAAGGACTGCACGATTGACATCAGTGTCTAATCTTATGCTTATGCAAAGAGAAGGCAAGATAACAGATTTTACTTCATTGTCAGTTATTGAAACACTGATCAAGTGGAAGCCATCTGAGTACATGCATGCTGAACCAGCCTCTGAGCTGTCAGACCTCCGCTACCTCTTGGGATAGTAGGAAGAGATGATCTATTATGCAATCAGATGCCCTATTGAGATAGTAGGAAGAGACTGTGATCCCTACTAATATCAGACACAAGGATGAATGTCTATATGACAGACAAGGGGAAACAGGAAAGGCCCTAGCGACACATTCCATTTTTATTGTAGTACTTACCTCTTCCTTTTGTTCTATGTCTTTTTTTTCTCCCCAGGTGCATATTAATAAATAAGTTAAAAATAGAGATTTCAAACCTATTGGAGGGGTCTGTAAATAAACAGAAGGAAATTACAGTAATAAGGCAAAAGTGCCTGTGGAAACTGGGGAATCATCACTTTGGGGTACATGTTGAAGTCCTTACAGAAACAAGACAAGCAGGAAAATATCTCCATTTTGACAGTAGCTGAAGGGTCAGAGGCAAAAACTACCTAACAGTTGCACTAGGGACAAAGAATAATATCCTAGCTACAGCAGCAAGTTATGCAATAAATATGTATATCCTTTTCTGCTCCCTAAAAACAGCATCATCTGTGCTGCTTTCTGTCACTGTTCTGTACTGTGTGCGTTTATAACACCAACATTGCCCCAGGCATCAATGACAAAAACTTTATTTTTTATGGATATGTCAGGGCAAGTTTACCTACATATAGCTGACCTATAATTGCATAGAATGCATACAGCAACAAATATATATTTCTGTTTTCTCTTTAAGATTTAAATAGTTGTTGTTTTATATTTAAAATATGAGCACTTCTCTTCAGATTATATAGTGTGTATCTGAGACATATATACATATGCACACACAGAAAGATGGGGTGTTACTCAAAATCTGAAATGACTTGTATTTTCTGCTACCAAAAAGGAGAAAGTTGCCAGCTTCCTGTTGGTGACTTTAGACTCCACAGCTTCAGAATAAGGACTTTCAAAGTTCATTTACTATCAAGCTGAAGCGAGCATTGTCCCATTCCATCTTCAGAAACCAAAATGTAAAACTGTCAATAAAACTGCAGATAAAAGGAATGAGCAATAGCATAAAAACAACAGTATGAGAAGGAAAAAACAGTGAGATAAAAGCATCTTTACACACAACAGACATATGATTATGGGTCTATGCATGTGTGTGTATGCGTGTAAAATCCAACTACATAGAAAGAAAATGTATGAAATCTAATCTATTAACACAGTTAGGTGTCTGGCTGTTAAGTGATAAAATGAGAATTAAGAAGATAAGGCTATTTTATGCCCAGAATATTTAAACAGTGTTGAGAGTAGGAAAAAAATGTAATTGTTTGCTTTGTATGCCAGCCTTTCTTCATAATTAGAGCATTTATTCAATTCTTTTGTCCTGCTGTAAAATTATCTCATTGGTTTGTTAGGGGTTTTTTTCTTCTTATACTTGCAGATTATAGAAGAAACAATATTTATACTCAAGTACAAGTACTCTTCTCTCTTATACCAGCCACTTTCATTAATCTGTAATTTTCAGCACTTGGAAAATGCATCAAGTCTTTGCCTTTTTTCCTCAAACTGTTTTCTTTCCTTGTAATGCTAATTTGATGGAATTTTAATATGATAAATGTGTTGGAGATTTAAGAATTTCCAAGAGCAAAAAGTATCATAGAAAATACTGTCACTGGGGACAGCGTGCAGTATGACTTAACTGAAAAGTATAAATCAGTAGGATAATGTCCTGATTTTCACAGAATCACTAGGTTGGAAAAGATCTTTAATATCATCATGTCCAAACGTTCCTGTCGTCTACTAAAACATATCCCTGAGCACCTCATCTACTCATCTTTTAAGTACATCCAGGGTTGGTTACTCAACCGCCTCTCTGGGCAGCCTGTTCCAATTCCTGACAACACTTTCAATGAAGAACTTTTTTCTAATGTCTAATCTGAACCTGCTTGAGGCCATTCCCCCTTGTCGTATCACCTGTCACTTGGGTGAAGAGACCAACAGCCTCCTCTCTAGAACCTCCTTCCAGATGACTGTTAGAGGTGATAAGAGCCTCCTCTTCTCCAGGATAAACAACCTCAGTTTCCTCAGCCATTCCTCATAAGGTTTGCTCTCCAGCCCCTTCACTAGCCTCGTTGCTCTTCTCTGAATATGCTCCAAGACCTCTCTTCAGCTGAACAGAGAGAGGATGTGGAGTTCTTAGTCATGTTAGCCGTGTCTGCCTGTTGAATCTGAGAGAGGGAGCATAGAGTATTATTCCAGTGACCTAGCTCCCTCTCACACTCTCTGATGGTCCTCAGCCTGCTCACTTCCTCCTTGAGTTCTGCCACCAAGCAGAGGAGTTCCTCCACCTGAGCACAACTCCCACAGGTGAGCAAGTAGCTGGGAGCAGGTCCAGCCAGGACAGCTGACCCAAACTGGCCAAAGGGATATTCCATATCAAATAATGCTATGGTCAGCTTATAAACTGGGGAGAGTTGGCTGGGCAGTGCCATGACTTGGGAACTAGCTGGGGATCAGTCAGCAGTTGGTAAGCAATTGTACTGTGCATCCTTTATTTTGTATGTTCTATTACTATCATCATCATCATCATCATCATCATCATCTTTTTCTGTCCCATTAAAGTGTTTTTATCTCAACCCATGAGTTTCAGGGGGTTTTTTCCTCCCCCAACACACTGGAGGAGTGAGAAAACAGCTGCATGGTTGTTTTAATGGACGGACAGGTTAAATCACAAGTGATAGGTTCATAGGTTTTGACCCACCACCCACTTAGGGTGGCAGAAAGCACTGTAGAGTTTGTAGAAGTGATGCATAACCTATATAGAATAAATATTTTGCTGTGAGTCATGGACATGTGACTTTATGATCAAGATTTAAGTCATTCACGTCTTTCCACCAACAGGAACACTTTATCATAATTAGATTAAGAGGCAGGGAAAGCTGTTTTCAGCAAAGTTTACATGTCAGGAAGAAAACAGATGAATAGAATTTAACCACAAAGGGATCAACAGCAAAACAGAAAGTACCTTTGTTTTAAGTGAAACCATTTGAATTGTAATCTTCCCAGGACAAAAAGTGTCTTTCCCCACAGTGATGGGGAAGAGGGTCATTTCAGGCTGATGATTAGCGCAGAGAGACACTCCAAAAGCTAAAGGAAAACTTGACTTGGAGAAATAAGTCTCAAAGAAAGGTTTTGGTGCTTCAAGAGACAGAATTGCTCTTCAGGGACAAGAAAGCTGAGGCAGGATTTTATGTACAATTTCTTCTTTGCTAAAGGCATGATATTGTTTTTATTGCCCAAATTACAGAATGATTTTGTTGTTGTTGCTTTACAACATTCTCTAAAAATCCATCTCCTCGATTCAAGTGTTATATCTGGGTTTTCAGAGGTAAGCTACAAGCCATGTTTGAAACTCTAGGTTTTGTCTGAAGATGTTACAGGGATGTCAGTGGTGATCTTTGGAGGTCTACTACAGTTGGCTCACAGGGTCCCCTTGCCATTACAAGAAATTAAGAGACAAATCAATGCCTAGAAAACCTGCCAGTGAAATTGAAAAAGGAGACAAGCTTAGACACAGGAAACTTTATAGAGTTGTGGGGTGTTAGGTACCACAAAGAAATTTGGTAATGCTCCAGTAAAAAGGGGTGGGCTACCACTTCAAACCAACACCTGCAATTAGTTCCTCTTGTTTGGAAGAAAAGGGGGGGTGGGATGTGTCCAGCACTTTTCATAATTAAATGTCTTTCCAAAAGCCCATCTGTGGCCTTTCAAAACTGTGAGAAATATTTATGCACACAGTCAGGTTCTGATGAATTTTAAATTGAAGTATTTGTTCTTGGGAAAACCACTGTGCTCCTAGCTTAGCAATTTAACTGATAGGGCCTTTTTGCAATTCCTCCATTTAATCACAGTACAACAGGTGAGAATTAGTGGATCAAAGTGAAATGTTCAGGAATGCACAACCTGTCTTTTGTGAGAAGTAAAAGCAAATTGCCTCCCAGCTTAGCACCATTAGAGATAGCTGTTTTTATATAGGGTCCAGTGAACCACATGAACTAAAAACTAAAAAATCTCACTCTTTGAAGCATTGTTTGATTATTACTTGATTTGAATTTCAAGAAATAAATAGCAATTACTATTTTGAAAAATTGCCTTACCAGCATCTCCTGATGCCTTTGTACTGTTGGCTTAAAAAAAGAAAAGGTCTCCTAGGGTGAATTTTACATCAAATTTGCTACATAGAAGTGCACTTCCAGAAAATTAATGTCTCATAGATTTTCTTTTGAGAGAAGCACTTTCTCTGTACAAACCCCCCCTGATTTTCATTAAGGACAGAATAGGAAAGCAATCCTGAAAGAATCTGTTTGTTGATGAATCAGGAAAAGTAAATAATTCAACATAGTATTTAGAATTCCCAGTATATATTTAGTACTCACTATCTGGTTTCTCCTTTAAATGTTCCATATTGTATATAATTTGTTGAAAGAAAATTCTGACAATATCTTAACAAGTATTCTCGGACTGTATGGAAGTAAGTAAAAGAGTACACCCATATATGTAAAAATATTGTATGTTATCTATTAATTACTTTAACATCCATGTATGGTATATATTAGTGGGAGCAGAACTTTTAAAGTTCTTGTAGCTTCAAAATCAGTACTTTATGCCAATGGGTGTGAGTGGCTTTTATAAACATAAGCAATAACAATGGAAAGAAAATGTGTACCTGAGGATTCTCTAGTGGAAAATATCCTTCTAGCAAAACTGACCTATTTCAAGGAGAAAGTTTGCTTTCTGCAAAACAATTATCAATTTTGGATGAGGAGCACTTAAAAAAAATGCAAACACAGAATTAGTACAAGAAGCAAAAACTGTGACTTTCTCCATACTATAAACATGGTTTAAAGAAGACAAAAATTAAGTAAGTGCGTTTAGATTGAAATAAAAGTAATCAAAAGAAGGGGAAGGAGTTCAGAATTTGTCGAGTTTTGTCTCTTTCCCGATGGCTCTATTTATGTATGAAATTCCTGATTTTAATTTTTTTTTAAATCCATCAACAAGGCTTGCTCCAAATTACAATAAATCAATCAGTAGATAGGATTTTAAACCTTACTTATATCCTCTTCCACGACTGTGGTGGTTTTGGCCCTAGCCAGAGGCCAAATACCCACTAAGCCGCTCGCTCACTCCACCCTTCAGACAAAGAGGGGAGAAAATAGATATTAGGAGGCTTAGGACTTGAGATAAGGACAGACGGATCACTCTCCAATTAGTGCAATGGGCAAAACAGACTCAGCACAGAATAAAGGAAAGAAAAGTGATTTATTACTTCTGCAACTAATACACCCGGTGAACTGGAACGAGATAAGAAGCGGACAGGTCTTAAAGCACCTTCCCCCTACCCCTCCCCCTTATTAGCACACTTAAAACTCATCACGATTTTACTCCCTTCTTCCCCCCCCCCCGCCAACATAGCACAGGGAGGGTCAGGGAATGGGCAGTGGGATTCCGGCGATTCCTCACAAGTTGCTTTTCTTCCCAAGATCTTAACACTTCTCCTTCCCCCCACCCCTCGCCTCTTCGCACTCTTGACTTTAATCATAGATCTGCTCCCTTCATCCCTCCCCTCGAAGCACAGGGAGGGGCAGGGAATGGGGAATGGGGGTTTTCAGTCCATTCCTCCTGAGTTGTCTTCCGTCTTAGCTGGGGTAAAGGGGAGCATTCCACACACACACATACTTCCCCTGCAGCACCGTGGGGGGCCACCAATGTGAGAGTCGTATCCACAACTTCTGCAGTGGGAGTCCTCTCTATCAGGGAGCCATCTCCTCACCACAGGCCTCTCAGCAGGACTCCTCTCCATAGGGTGCTGACATTCGGGTCCAGACCCCCCCCGGCCTAGTCCCCCGCAAAGTCAGAAGTCCCCTGGCAAACCTGCTGAGGCGTGGATCAATCTTCACAGGGTATAGATGTCTCTGCTCCCCGTCCTCATCCATGGGCTTCGGGGGGACACCCATTTCACCCATTTCACCATGGTCTTCACCACGAGCTGTAGGGGAAACTCTCTTTTCGTATTCTTCACCACCCCTCCTCCTGCGGGCCTGGCCTTGGTGTCTGTGCAGCTTGTTACATCTTCTCCCTCCCGCTCTGGTGGCAAAGTGAGCTGGCCAGCAGGTTGTTTTTTCTCCTCTATGTGATTCACAGAGGCGCTATGACCAGCTCTGATAGGCCCAGTCTTGAACTTGGCCTTGAATTGACCATGTTTTCAAAATATGGGGCTTGCAGAAAGCTGTAACTGCAGCTCACAAAAGCCTCTGAAGCAGCACAGCCACACAAAACTGCAACAGATATCTTTAATTCTTTTGAACTGTATTAGTTGAGATTAATAAGAAAGGAGCAAGAGATAATGCTGTCTTAAAACAACGAAAGATTCCAAACAAACAAACCCCAGCCCCTGTAGAACCCCTTTTCAGTATTTAAATATGCAAGTTCCTGTTTAGGTTTCCTATTCTTCCTGCTTAGTACTACCCCTCTTCCTCACCATGTACACTCATTGACACAGCTTCATCAACTGTTATTTATACCCATTCTTCTTTCAGAGTGTTTATTTCTCTACATCTAAATCAGAAAGGTGAGGAAAATGTATTTAATGCATTCAAGGGATTTAATGGCATGAAAACCTAATGCTGGAGCCAAATTCAATGCCCTACACAGGACAGGTTCAGGAATTCTCTTCTATCTTCTTGTGTGGCACTGGACATCAAATTATCTTCTAGAAAGATATTTCCTCCCTGATTTAGACAGGTGAGGTGAGGGTCCATTCAACTAGCCAGCATTCAAATATCAGGTTGCTAAATTTTAAGTCAAACTCAAGTTTACACTTACATCTTATCCTATACCAAATATACAGCTTGCTTTCTATTCCTTGTATAAGATTTTGTCAGGCCATCATCATCAAAATTGTAAAATACCACAGAGAAGAAAAGAATTTAAGTAGGTGAAATTAACCTCTGGACTTCTGAGGTTTTTTACTTTCAAAATATTGCTTGAAAGTGTCTGAAGGCTTTGCACTGGAAATAAGTAATCTCATATTAGTATCATGACTAAAAAGACCATCATCTCCAAATTCAATGTCCTGCAAAATTTATTCATACCTTAGTAACCCTATACTGTATCTCACCAGTACTTATTTTCTAAATTTCTTCTGAAATAACCTATTACTGCAGCTCTACAGTACCAAAAGGCTGGTGGTGGTGGAAATATTACGTTTCAATGGACTGTGGGTACAGTCATATGCTAATACAATGTATACTGTAAAGCACTATTTTGGTAGAGACTGTACATGCTGTTAGGAGCCAAATGTGTAGTTTTAATTCTAATGACTCCCTTTCTTGGTAAAGAGGAAGTATTAAACATCTGTAAAACAATATTAGAATTGTATATGAAGAAATTAAAGAAAAAAGTGATGTAACTTTGTAATGCAACTTTGAGTTAACATTTAATGAAGATTTACGTTTATAAAAATTCAGAAAAAAATAAGATTATTCAGTTACTTTCAAGATTTACGAATGCTTCAGAATTGTGAAAAACTTGGCAGCATCTACAGCTGGGACTTAAGAAACTATAGGACATTTAAAATCAATGTACTATTTAAATTTTTTGTACATTCATGTGGAAATCATTACAGTGCTATTTTTGTAATTCAAGACCATGGCAATTAAGGAAAAGAATTTAAATACAGAACAAAAATTCAACCCATGCAATTAAACATAAAAGAGCGTTCAAGAGAACATCCCACATTAGCACAGAATCAAAGTATGTTTGCTAATTATTAGAAATATAAAGGGGGGGTGTGCACTTATGTCTCAGTTTTATTTTTGCATCTTGGCCTGTTATACCCTACACTGAGCTAGCAATTAGTACCAGAAGTAAATATATGTGCATGAAAACCTACTCATGTAATCTAAAAATAGAAATTGCAACTTTGCTTCTTTAGTGATATTTAGAAGTTTCTGGTAATAATGAGTGCTAGCAGCTGGGATAGAGAATGAAAATTCATAGGGGAAAAACAAGAACTTCAGAAGAAAAGATATTTTCTAGGATAGAACTCATCAAAGAATGCTGCGGAGATGGTGAATAGCGATGGTGAGGCATCTGTTTTTCCTTATTCCTTTCTCCATGCAAAATATCTAGACTTACCCCTCCTGAACAACTGATATAATCATCAGTCTTCAGTGTTATCTCCAGTTAATTCTGATGCCAAAACTTTGTTACTGTCTCTCTGAATTTGCAAATCTTGGCAGAGATATATTTCTTCAGAAGTGTTTGCAGAACTAAAGATTTCACAGTCCGCACTGCATAAACAGGCAACTAACTGCATGAAGGCTGCAATGGGTCATACAGTTAATTTGAAGTAAAATTGTTTACTTTTCCCTCAGAATATATGTGTGTGTGTGTGTGTGTGCAAAAAAAGATGCTAGGTATAAAAATCGGTACTGATTTCAACTGTATTCTCTGTCTTCTGAGATAGTTGAGGTAACAGAGCTGGTCTTGGTGCCTGCATTTGATTCGATAGTCCAATGACTATTTCAGACATTAGACTGGGTTTTAGATTTCATTAATTTTGAGGAAATTAGTTTCTGTCTTACTCATCCCAAAAAATTGATGAAACAATAATGCCTTTCTTAGTTAACACTCCACCTCTCCTAATGAAACTGATGCAAAAAAAGAAATTTTGTTCAGAACAAGAAAAGTCTGACTCTTTTCCAGCTCTTAACATAGTAATGCTTAATTCTGCATATATCCAAACAGCTAGAAAGTTTCATGCATTTTAGATTTTTTCTATTAAAGAAAAGAATTCCTTATCCCAGATTTGAATTTAAATATAAACAGAATTGGGTGATTCTGGAAAGTGGAGAGAAACATTTCTCAGGACAAAATGAGTTTGATGAATGTAGTCATAATTTAGACATAAATAGGATGCATCATTTCATACCCTCTACCTTTCTATAAGTGATTTGAATCTTACTTCTTTTCACCTTAGTCTCATTACCTAAAAGTTAAATATAACTTTGATAAAGAGAAGATGAATTAGTTACATGTTTAAGTAATTACATTGCTTAACTTACACGTGGCTGTTTCAGTTTATGTATTTTTAGTGTTAAGAATGGGTGAATTAAAAATATTACTGTAAAGATTTATTTTAGTAGTGATTTTATAGAATTATTTCTGAATTTGTATTATAATTAGAAGTGCAGAAAAACATTCTGAATTTTGATTGCTTTTTTCAATAAAATTTAAACATGCTGGATACAATACCAATGCACAATACTTTTTGCTTTCATAAAAAAGAAGCAGAGTTTTGTCTTTATCTGAAGAAGAGGCTACAGCTTTCAAAACCTTGGTTGTGTCGGTAATGATAATCTTAATTTACTAGGTTTATTTCTTCAGAACTATGGTGGTTTACATGCACTTCTTAAATATGATTTTTTCTAAATTTAAGATTTTACTAAGGACTTTAGAATAATTCTATACCAAGATACCCCTTTAAGTATTTTTATTTTTAAAAAATGTGTGTGTCACTCTTTTGGTGGTTTTTCATTATTCCTAGGTATCATGTTCACTTTTAGCTCTTAGTTAGGAATGTTCACATTAACATGTAATTATTTTGTGTTCAATTATCTTCAATTTTCCACTCTAAAACCATTCTGTGCAACATTTTCTGTTGAATGTAAACAATAGAAAAGAAATCCAGAGAGTCAAACATAAAATTATCTACTTATGAAATAAAGATAATACTCTGGATTTCCTGGAACGCATTTACAATTGTTTCACAGCAATTAATAACCCTAATTTCTCCAAGAAATTGACATGCGGATCAAAAGAAGTGGCTGTAGGTCAATAAACTGTTCAGAATTATAGACACCCATATTGCATCTGAGCACCAGTCTGACTATAAATGTGGAGATGGGTAACAGTGGAGAACTTCAGGTTTGAGCCCTGCTGTTCACTATAAAGTCCTACCATCTGCTCTGCAAATATTGGAATGAAGTGTTTAAGACTCTTGGATGTACAGAGATGTTGCCGACTCTGTGAGGGAGAAGCACACAGAGATGTGGCACAACTCTGTGACATGATGCGTGCCAAAGCAATCCTCACACCACTGAAAATCAAGCCACAGATTTGATGGTTGGAACAACTTCAGAGCTGCACACAGGTTTTTATCTCCTTGGTTCTACACATTGGATTTTTGTAAGATTTTTAAATGCTTTGAACTACTTGAATATCTTTAGTTTTCAGACAGAATGCATATTATTTTCAGAAACAAAAAGAATTGGAAAAAGAAGAATGGGAAGACTATGTTTCTCTGTAAAGAAATTAATTCTTTTACCTTTACATACCTTAGTGATAGTACGGGTGAATAACCATCTAATCCTGAGTCATGTCCTTTACAATTACTAAAATAATATCAGGGTTTCCTGGAAATACTAATTTTGTTTTGATCCATTCTTCAGTGATGGAGTGACTTAGATACCCCTCGTGCCTTCACACCATGGATTATGTACCTTGATTGCAACAAGATCCCAACACTAGGCTTCTTTAAAATAACTGTCTTTCAGCCTTTTCAGGACCTTTGGAAAGACATATTTTTCTTTCCAATAAATTATTTATATCATGCTGTGACATACACGAACTTAACCACAATGAAGGTAAGACTCTGTATCTGACTGTCCACTATTGTTCCATGGCCCAGAGGCTGAGAGAAGGAATTAAATCCTGGACCAAGAACTAGAAATGAACTTCTAAACATAGCTGTATCACCCATTTCCACTGGTCAGTTCCAGTGTTTGTTTGAATGTATATATTTAGCACATTATGAAAAGAGAGTCACTTCTACCCAAACTCCAGATCTGAGTCATATTTGCATATTGACACACTTCCTTCCTCACCTCCAGTTTTCATAGGCAGCCTACAGCCTGTTCCAAAATGACCAGAATTTACCAAGACCTAGGATGAGCACAGATAATTCATAGAGAGGGAAAAAATAATTTATGGTCTACCGATCCCTAAATAGAGCAAGTTCACATGCTAGGTTATCCTTCCCAGGTTTCTGGAGGCACCATTATACCTATAATGGGACTCTTGGATTATGTCAGACAAATGCTGGAGGTAGCTTGCTTCCCAAGTGGATCCCTTGTGTGTACATTGTCTCTAGTCCTAGATGAGGCTCAGTCTCCTGAGTGAACTCTTAGATACATGTTGTAGCCTTGTTTCAAGGCTATATTTCTATGGACCTGTCACCACTTGCTCTGGACGTCCCTGGAAGGAGTCCAGAATTGGTGTATCACTTGCTTTGTGTGTGTCCATTGCCAACTCTACCCATTGCATTCAGATCCAAGGAGGCTGCACCACCTTTCTTGAGCACATGGTCTGGGCTCAGCTTCTGCTACAGATGGTGCAGGAACTTACAATAGAAGGGCGGGTGCTGGGCCTTGTTCTTACTAACAAGGATGGGCTTGTTAGGGAGGGGAAGGTCGGGGGGCAGCTTAGGAAAAAGCGACCACGAAATGTTAGAGTTCAAAATCCTGGTTGGAAGAAGCAAGCCAAAAAGCAGGATAGCTACCCTGAATTTTGGAAGAGCTAACTTTGATCTCCTCCGCAACCTATTAGGAGCTATCCCATGGGCTATGCCGTTAGAAGGAAAGGGGGCCTGTGAGAGCTGGGTAGCATTTAAACAGCACTTCTTCCAAGCACAGAACAGTGCATCCCTTTGAGTAAGAAATCGAGAAAGAGAGGCAGAAGACCTGCGTGGATGAGCAGGGAGCTCATGAGAAAACTCAAAGGGAAGCAAAAGATTTATGAACTGTGGAAACAGGGTCTGAGCACCCAGGAAGAATACAGGGATGCTGTCAGGGCCTGTAGGGACGCGACTAGGAAGGCTAAAGCCAACCTGGAAAAGAAACTGGCAAGGGACATAAAGGGCAATAAAAAGAGTTTTTTCAGGTATGTGAATAGTAAGAGGATGACCAGGGATAATGTAGGTGCCTTGCTGAATAAGGCGGGTGTCCTGGTAATGGGGGATGACGACAAGGTGGAGATACTAAATGCCTTCTTTGCCTTGGTCTTCACTCCAAAGGCCCCTTGGGACCCACAGATCCTGTATGAAAATAGGAGTGTTCTGGGAATGAAGAACTTCCCTCTAGTTGAGGTAGGAGAAGTCCAGGAGCGGCTCAAAGGGATTAATGCACACAAATCCATAGGCCCAGATAGGATGCATCCACGTGTGCTGAGGGAGCTGGTGGAAGTGATTGCTGAGTCACTATCATCTTCGATAGGTCTTGGAGAACAGGAGAAGTGCTTGAGGATTGGAGGATAGCCAATATCACTCCAGTCTTTATAAAGGGCAAGAAGGAGGATCCTAGCAACTCTAGGCCAGTCAGCCTCACTTCTGTCCCCTGAAAAGTGATGGAACAGCTTGTTTTGGATGCCATCACCAAGCAACTGGAAGAGAAGAAGGTCATGCGGAGTAGTCAGCATGGATTCACCAAGGGGAGATCGTGCTCAACCAATCTCATAGCCTTCTATGATGTCATTACCAACTGGGTGGATGGAGGGAGAGCAATTGATGTCATTTACCTTGACTTCAGCAAGGCTTTTGATACTGTCTCCTGTGACATCCTGATAGAAAAGCTGAGAGAGTATGGGATAGATGAGTGGACCGTGAGGTGGGTTGAGAACTGGCTGTCAGACGGGGCTCAGAGGGTCGTGATCAGTGGAGCAGAATCTGCATGGAGGCCTGTGACTAGTGGTGTTCCCCAGGGCTCAGTGTTGGGTCTAGTCCTGTTTAATATCTTCATTGACGACTTTGATGAGGGAATAGCATCCACCCTCAGCAAGTATGCCGATGATACAAAGCTGGGAGGGGTGGCTGACACGGAATGATGTCCTTAGTTAAGAGTTTTTGACTTAACAAAACAAGAACTTCAGCAAAGAAAGGCCCAGATTTGGTCTTTCATGGCTGAAATATTTTATTTCTTCTGGAATTATCAGTCTGTTAGAACTATAATGGTAGTTTCACTAGAGTGACAATAGTTAAGCTTTGCCAGATTTTTTTAATTTATAGACACATTTTTATTATTACACACACCCCTATTCTATAATTCAATCAATAAAATTAACTTCAGATAGAAACATTTTTTTCCCCTCTCTCTTTTATTTTTTTTTCCCCTTGACATTTCATCCTACCAAGCTTACTCTTAAATCTTCTGGACATTTTTAACATGAAGAAACTAGTCCTTAGAATTAAATAAAAAATTCCATCTTTTCATTCTGTTCAAGTGATTGTGTCATTCCAACTTAATTTTAACCTAATTAATAGGAATTTATTTGTAATGAGAAAGTATGTTCTCATTCTAATTAAAAACTTGCTAACAAAAAGTAAATACAGTTCAAGCAATTAACAGATTATTTAATTTTGAAAAGTTCATCATGATCATTAGTGAATCAGATGGATACTTTGGGTAGCAGTGACATTAATAGAACAGACTTGTCATTATAGTATCGTAGACCATGACAATGTTACTTCTTTAGAAGAGCTTCCAAAGAGATTTTGTGGTCCATTTCATCAGAGGGAGGAAAAAAAAAAAAAGAAACAAAAACCTTAATAAGTGGATGCTTGGAATCACTGTTGTTCACTATCAACATCAGTCATCACAGTCGTGAATGTACAAGTCTTCTCTCACTGCAGCCTGACACCATATCAAGCAGCCTGAGCAAAATCGGTTTCTCAATTAGAATTAAAGATAATAGAGTCTGCAACCTGAAAAGGGAGTTCCTTCTTAAGTTTAAGGTAAAAATAAAGGTGACAACAAAAATTTAATTTTATTTATTTGGAAGATGGGAAAACTCTTGAGAAAATTTTATATTCAGCACTTTGCTGACATACGTTATGAAAGGTGACAACCTCAACAGCTGTAGGTGGAGTGTAATGAGGCTTTATTATCCCCATTTTACAGATGGCAATCTGAGACATATAGCAATCAAAGCTACACAATGTGAAGAGATTATAACAGAGTCCTATTTTCTGGGATAAAAGAACTTTCACTGACTTTAATAAGCTTTATTTGTATCTCACAGTGAAAAAAAAAAAAAGGAAAAAAGCTTTCTGTTTTCACGGCCCTCAGTCCTACACTAAATCCTCCAGTAGTTTGCACTGCCATTCAAGGAAGTCGTCTTTAATTTATCAGCTACAACCAAACTAAGCTACAACTACAACAAAGACACTTCAGACAGGTTTATGTGTTATACTGTAAATGAGGTAATCAACAGGGGTTCCCTCTGGGGTCTGGGTATCCCACAGAGTTGAATTCCTAAGGAGTGAGTAATTGCAAGTTCCTTTCTGTCTGGTGGATCTAGGTGTGAGAAAAGGCAACTAAAGTGCTTTATGATTCAGTTACTGTGGGCAGATGTGTTCTGTAACCTTAATGAGCCAATTAAGGATGCCTCTGAAAGGTAGGGGGGTGTCTAACTGCAGTTTTAAGGAAAGAGGGTGCTAGAGGGAAGATAGCAAGGCTTGACTCGAGAACACTCTGAGGCTGTACTAGACAGTTACATATGGTAGAATTTTGTTTTGTACAGATTACTGGTTCGTTTTCACAAAATCTGAAACACATTTTTTTAGTTTTAGAATATGCAGCTGTGATTAACACTAAACTGTAGCATTTTGAAGGGGGAAAGGGAAGAAAGAATAAAACATTTTGAGATTTTCTCACTATTTCATTATTTAAGATTTGTATGCATACACCTATAGTTTTCCTGTTTTTCCAAAAATGCTTATATTCTATAATGTTTACAAGAAGGAGAAAAAAAACCCAAACAAACCAATGGAAAAATAAAAGCCAGATCTGGTACATGGAAAAGACAGAAGATACAGAAGACAAATTACTGGAGACATTGCTCCTAAATTTATTTCTACATTCTTTTGACATTCAGCCTCTCTAGGTCTTGGTTTTCCAAGGAAAATTTTCTCAGTGGATTGCACAGTATTTTGTCGACAGACAGTTGTTACTGTTCTTTGCTTTGTTTCACTCAGAAATATACATTTAGGCCTCAGCTTTTCCATTCATTACAAAACACACTTCAAGCTCTCTAGTAAACATATGCTTGCATAGTTCCTCTGAAGTTGCACAGTCCCCAAAAATAGCACATCCTATATAAATAAAGCATAATAACAGGGTCTCTTCATTCCCTGAGGAAATGCAGCCACCCTTAGACGGAAGGGAGATACTGTTTAACAGTGCACAGTGGCACAGTTACTGCCAGAACGTAATTGCTCACATTGAAATTTGTCACGCCACAGACCTACAATACCTTTTGTTTTGTCGGACCTGTATTATGAAGAACACCTGAAGATGTTATTAACATTTCATTCTTCTTATTGCTACCACCCTCCCCCCCCCCAAAAAAAAACCAAAACTGAAGCCAAAACATTAAAGTCTTCTTACTGAAAGCATAGACTGCCCAGTACAAGCCAAAGCTGGCTTCAGCAGGTACTCTATTCTGCTTGTCTGAGCAGAGGTGTGTATCACTTCAACAAAGTGACCTCTCTAAGACCCCCGCTGACTCTCACAGCTTTGCAGACTAATAATGATGACATTACACCCTAGCCTCTGTCTTGTCAGATGGAAATCCTTCTATTTACATAAAACCAAAGGAGAAAATCAGACTTACTAAGAACAAACTGAAGTTTTCTTACCAGAGTAATGTGTGTTCACTGGCACAAACTCTTCCCAGGCACTCAAGTTCGTATACTCTCCTTATTACCATGGCTTGGCTCATTTCCTTTGGGTTGTGCTGTTTCCCAGAGAACTATTTTCCTTCACAAAAATTCTTGCATTAAAAGCATTCAATCACAATACTTAAGGGAAGAAATACTAAATACTTGGTTACCATTGAAAAAAATTTTGCTTGCGAAATTTTGAGAGGCTGAGCAGTATTTAATATCAGTTGTCTTGTATAATGGTTACCTATTATTGGCTGGTCATGTTGCAGTCAGACTCAAATCAGTTTAGGTCACTAAAAAGAAAAAAAAAACGGCTTATTTACCAAATTCAGTAAAAATCACACTCCCCCATAAAATTTTCTAAAGCTATAGGCAGCACTAATGAAGATATTTTTTAAGATCATATCTAAAAATTTTCCATTCCTTCTAGATTTGCTCTAGCCTCTTCTCGGTGTTTAATCTAGATTTCCTACACCTTGACTAGTAAGACTGCCTGTCTGTAGGGGCACTCTTGTTCAATTTCTATTGCAAAGGTTTGCAGCTGGTCCTTCCATTTGGGGATTCCCAAGCAGGTCTAATCCAGTAAATCAAAGGTTTCTTGTCTTTTGGTCCCAATGTTTAATGCTCCCTTCCTTTTCCCTAATTCATCTTCACATCTTTCAAGTGTCAGGTTGGCCCTTATGTAACTTACCATGGTGAATCTTCAGAGGCAACATGGCCCTTACAGTCCAGTAAATTTATATGTCAAGTTTTCCTTCAGGCTCAACATCCCACTCAGTGTTGCTGTGATGAACGTCAAATCTGAACAGGCTTTGGCTATTTTGGGTTCTCTCATGAAAATTTAAAATGATGGCAAAAATATATCCTCATGTATCCACATTGGTTGTCCCTTAATCTGGCATTTGTTGTCTGAAAGATACTGTAAACTAAAATAAGGAAAAAAATACTTGTAAAAAAAATTCATAAATCTCTCTTCTCCCTATCATACTTTTGCCTGCATATAATTTCTTCTTCCATCAGAGAATGAAACAGCTTTGCTAATCTCAGTGTGCTCCTTGGTTTCTTACAGTCATTCATATGTGAGCTAACTTGTATGGTATTAGTTGAATTTAAATTTCAAGACTACTAGGAAATTCCCACATGGAAAGTCATGCAAAACCATATTTCTTCTTAGGAATGTTTATAGATATACTGTTAGTTATCTCTTTCTGTGTTTGAATATTACAATGTCATCGCTGATGGCATCAATTAGAACCAGAGTTGTAGAAACAAAGTACTACCCTGGACAGAAGATGGAAATTCTTTAAGAATGGAATAATTCCTGGAGAATTTAGATAAGTAAAGAAGTTTTGGAGGGATGATGAAGCTTCCATTTTCATTTTAGCTCTAATTTCAAATTTCAAACCCTTTTTTTTCTGGTTTTTGTTTTTGTTTTGTTGGGGGAGGGGGAGTGTTGCTGGTTTGGGTTTTGTTGGTTTGATTTTATTTCTTTTAATGGATTAATTTTAAATAGATTTTGATATGTGGGCATAAAATTTAATTGAATAATGTATTCATTACTAAGTAGAAAAAAATATTAATTAGAGCAGGAAAAAAATGACCTTGTTTTTTATATATTATAAATAATATCCCTCGTTCTAGTCTCTTACACAAATCCAGGTTGATCATCCTGAAAGTTCGTCTATTATATTCTTAGGCTAATTTTGCAAGTGTAATTATCTTTCCTACTGTGTTATCATTTTACATCCATTATCTACTGCTGGTAATAAACTGATTTTAATCCTTTTATATTTCAGTTCATCTTCTGTTTTCCACTTTGTCTCCACAGTTCCCAGCTGACTTAATTCAGAACCTGAAACAGATTACAATTTAAGCTATATAACTTCAAAAGTTAGCATTGTTTACTCCATGAATGGCCCTGGGGCAATGTGGCTAATCAAACACTTGATTAAGCTTGATTCAAAGTAACAGGGTTCTGTGTTCCCTGGACACAGAATACAGTGTCTGTCCCGTATGTTCTTTGCTTTTAGGATTGCCTTTAGTAGTTCTAGTTGAAACTGTTAGTTTTATGCATTCAAGGTGCCCACCACAGATACTTTTCAAAATCAAACATAAAGAAATTGTTAATGTTATGTTTTTGTTAAAAAATGTTGTTTCAAATATGCATTGTGGCTTCATAAAAGATTTTGAGAAAAATAGTAGATAGTATCCCGTTGCTGGATTTTGGCAGCAGTGTCTAGAATAAAATGTTCATTGAAAATTTCTTGCTTTTATTGGTTTGATATCTCAGTAGAATTAAAAATATCAATCAATAAGATCCAATACTTTCTTTAAGGATATTATCTCTCTTTTTCTGAAACATGTCTAAATTAAGACTGTGAAGTTATATGAATTGTATTTAAGTAGGAAAAATCATGTATATTATAATTCTTATTAAAAAAAAGAGGCTAAAATATCTAAGTCCACTATTAAGGATAGTATTTAAAGAATTTGGCCTTTTTTTTTTTCCTTGGGATCAGGAAGAGCATTTTGAAGATTCTTCAAGTATTCATATGGAAAGAAATTGATAAATAATGTGATTGATAAACTCTATAATGTCAATGATTATATCAATAGTTAAATGTGGTACAGTGCCTGAGTCTAGATATTATACATTAACTACATGAACCAGTGGCTGACACAGAGAAATCTATACAGCATTTTTCATTCCTTTGCAATATAATTTAAATCTAGATCCCTAGTAGCTGATAGACCTCACCTTCTGTTTGAAAAGAAGTGGTTTTAGTTAAGAATATTTCCAGTGTTTTGTCTTGTGTTTTTTTGTTGGTCTCCTTAGAAATGTATTATATGCCAATAAATTAAAATTTGATTAAGAGACCTTGTTAATATTCAGCAAAATATTTGTCATTGCATTTTTCTATAGAAACTGTTGAAGGCAGCTTTAAGTCTGTACTTCAGTAATGCAAAAGCTAAGTGGTCAGTTTTACAGAGTGGAGCAGAGAGGCTCATAAAAATTTCATAAAGATCTTTTTAATTCAACTCTGATGTCTAAGAGGTTACTGTCTTATCTTGATCACCAGATGGTTTGTTTTTTTCAAACTCAAGAGTAACATTAACTGAAAATCCATATAAAAAAAAAAGTTGAACAATGTAACATTTGTTACAAAACAGATGTAATAATTTGTAATAATTCCTTGATTTCTTTATATACGATGTACAAAAATTTATGAAACTACATTTTAATACAAAGCAGTAGAAAGGATTTTGCTTTAATATTTTGACACTGGGCTGCTAGTCTTTTATTCTACCATCTACTGCGTTGACTCATTCTGTGATTTCAGGGAAGTGGATTTACTTCTGCCTTTCTTCATTGTATCTGTAGCACTGAGTAACAAGATTGCAATGGAAAAACAGGTGCTGCAACTCCAGTAACATTCATGGGCATATAAAATAAGAAAGAATACAGCTATGTATTGTTTATATGTGAAATAATTAGGCTAATAGCTCACTGCATTGATATACAGGCATTAAGGGCGATGTGTTCAAATTAATGAGGATTAGCCTGATGTCACTAAGGATCTTAAAAAAAAAAATTAGCCCTTGTGTAAAGAAATAGACCAGGAAAGCATACTTTTTCAGACAGTTCTGGGAACCCTGTGTAAAAGATTCAAAAAAATGATATTTTATTCTAATAGGAAAAACAATAGTGAATATTGATATAAACTTTGTCTTTGTATTGAAGCAGCTAATTAGTCAATTAAAGCTGTTAAAAATTGACATAAGACTAATCCCAGAGGAGCATCATCCCAAATCTCAGAAGGAAAATGCAGAAAACATAAAGTCCTTAAGAATTACTTTTAGTTACCTCTTTAGATATCAACACATTAGATCTGTCTTCATACTTCCTATATTAAGTAATGCTTACTGAGTACATCGATGACTCAACCTACAGTCTAAAATTCTTAAATTCCATTCATGTGCTGACAGTATAATTTAACAAAATATATACTGTTGAGATATAATTGATTCCCTTTAATTCACTGTTGAAATGCTTGAACATACTCATGTTTCTTTGTTTTGTTGTGTTGATTATTTTCTACAGTAGGGAATTTTTTCATAACTAGAAGTAAATGGCTCTGTGGTTATCCCTGAAGTAGAGACTTCAGTCAGAAAGACAAGCTGCATAACATGTCTTATTCAGTGCTTTTGCATGACTACTGACTCTGAAACTGGTTTTTGTATGGATGTTGGTCCCTAGGATGATATTTAGCACCTTGAAAGATAACAAGTAGCAACTTGCAGGCTAAAAACAACCTGTTTGAGGGAAGGAGAGCAGGTTGGTGATGGCAACCACATGCAGCTTAGAGTGAAAACTGCCAGAGAACTCCAGTATAATAAGTCCAGTCCAAAGGTAATCTGAGAAGTCAGCCCATGGATCTGGGTGTAAGAATACTGTGTTCCAGCTACCATTATTTTAACTCTGTGTGAGCAATCATGGTTTTGACATCTTGGTTTTCCTTTTGGAAGCATTATACAAATGACATCATAAAAATCTAGCCAGTAAATGTAAAATATTTACTTGGTAGTGAGTCATGTGAAGTGCATGCACAAATACATCTATAGATATTCTCTGTAAAATACTCAATTGCTTGCTAATGTGTTTAATTTCTATGTTTCCTTTCATTATTAAAGAAAACTTCCCTTGGATTTCAGTGGTCTTCTAATACTACTCTATTTTAGAAACTCTAAACTCAGGAATGAAGACTTTATTTTGCCTGCTGGTCAAGAGGATGCTCTCAATGAAGGTGCTTATAATGATTGTTGTGTTGTTTGTAAACTTGGACCTATTAATTTTCAAAAAATTGCAAAGTACTCAACAATAAATGATATTTGTAAGATATCACAGGTTACATATCGTATCTACAGCTACCTCTTATGTATTCTCATCTATATCAAGGTAGATCTAATTTAAACTAAGCACCAAGTACTCATCTAACACCCACTTAGCAGAAGTGGGTTCTTGTAGTGAGCATTCTGTGTTTTTCACACAATTTTAGTGCCTAAAATCCTGTTTTTACTGTTGCTGTTGTTATAGAAATTAATTTCTATAGAAACTTAACAACAACAACAACAAAAAGGATTTTATGTACTGAAATTAAGTCATTGTCTCAGTCTGAGTGTGGTGGATATGTAAAGCCTGTGTCAAGCATACAATGACTGGTAACAGACAAAGATAATTATCACTTTGACTAATCCTTAAAATTGAATGGAATGGCTAGTATGTACATTTATTTTTCCTCCACACTGTAAACAGTATTGACTACCTCTTTACCATTCCATTATCAATGTAAACTACTTAATAGGTACAGATCTACTTAAAATGGTACATTAAATGGACGCTTATGATTTCATAACTTTAAAGAATATCAAAATAAGTATTTGAAAATCAAAAGGTACATCTGATTTTTAAACCCCTGAAAATTCGATGATTTTAATAAAATTGTCAGTATGGGTGCCATGTGAGAGTCAGAGAGATGTGTTGGACAGGTGCCAGTAAACATCCAGAGATACTGTGCTAACTAATTAGAGAACAATAATTTATAAACATAAGTCGAAACATGACTCACTCTGCAAACTTTTGAGGAGAAGTTGTACCCAGATACTGCTTGGAGTAGAGTACACTATCAACAAATTTCTGTGTTCCAGCAACAGATCTCAGAAGCATGCTTATCAGTTAAATGCAGACGCTTTTAGAGAGCACTAAATGCTCAGATGTTTCTGTTAGCCAGATTATTAAGTTTATAATAAAACTAGTCTGTCAGTATTTAATAAGAATTTATTTAAAATTCATATCTTCAAATGCTACAAGTATGAATAAGGGAATCTTCATTAATCTTATGATATGGGTAGTTAAGCATGACTACTACCTTTTATGCCTAAAGCAACGTTGATGTTGAAATTCAATGACTTGACATGGACCACCCCAAAAGAATCAGTATTGCAGCTGATGAGATTACAGGTAAGGCTCCTTGGTTTTGTTCACCCTTCAGTAAAGCATCTGTACTTCCCTGTTCGGGTTTTTTTGTTGGGTTTTTTTGGTTTTTAACACATGAATGACTGAAAGCATGACTTTATAGGTGCTGATTATGCTGATGTGCAAGCGGTGTTCTATATCCAAGAATCTCCCTGGATTGAGAGCGCTGTAACATCTCTGAATGATAGTACTACTAGAGATGCAACATTTCCCTTTCATTGTTGCCTAGGACTGAGTTCTAGCAGCCTGTTCTTTCTGTTGCAAGCCCCATAAATCTTTTATTATTCTTTAGCGGCTGATATGTGTGGCAAGTGATCATGGTGAAAAGGAAAGAGCTTGCACAGCTCTATTAAACTCTGGGAATGACAAGTTTTCCAAAGTGTACAGAACTAAAATGTGGTTTCCTTAGGTAAATGCTCATTTGGTTTGGAAGGGGTTGCTTTCAGAATACAGTGTAAAGGTATGTTCTGGGAAAAAAAAAAAATCACTTCCTTGTGTTGATTTATTTCACAAGCTGACAACACAGAAGGCCTCACAAATGCCTTGATGCTCTTGACTAAAATAAATAAGCTGTAACTGTTGTTACAAATACTGTTGGAACTCACAAAAATAAAATAACATTGAAGAATCATAAATATGCTATGCAGCCAAGGATGAATATTTCTGGAATCATGTTGAGTAGGAATTGCCTCATCATAAAGCAAAATGGTTCCTTTTGGAACATTGCCCAGACTTACCTAACTGTATTAACTCCAAGTAGATATTGCTGCATAAATGTCAGGGCAACGTGAGCAATGGTAGATTAGACAGACCTCTGAGATATGTAAAGAAGTGTTTCCAGACCACCACCAAAGCTGAAGGAAGAAAATTAGATATTATTAAGGAAGAAAATTAGATATTATTATGAATAAAATATTAGGATACAACAAAAATATAACACTAAACATCCCCTTCACCTTCACACTCCACCCCATCCCTACAACCCCCCAAAATAAAAGTTCGGCCAAAAGCATTATCTTCTGGGATTTATATCCTAAAAATGACCAAGACTGTTCTTTCAAGATAGGACATTTCAATGAATCTTCAAAAACCTATTTTAAAATTAAACTATTAGGAATATTTTGGAATTTTAATATCTTCTTTTAAAGTAACTTTTATTATTAAAAGAGAACAAAAATAATACTGAGTAAAACTAGTTTACAATTGTGATTTTCTTTTTGTCTGACTGAATGTATCATTCAATTGTAAAGGTACTGAGGATAGAACTCATTGCAAAAATAATTAATCTAAGTTTTCTTCCAATAATGGAAAACTTTAATGTCCATTTTTTTTCAAAGGATTTTCCTCACATGATGTTTAATGTATTTTTAATTATCATGAGAAAACTTTTTTTTAACTATATGTTTCATTCTATACCCAGGTCTGTTACAGATATATAAAAATTAATCTTCCTGCATCAGGTATTGCCAGTGATGCAAAACTACACTTATTGACTCAGGTGCAAAAAGGAAAACTAACCTTTCCAATATATTTTATTTTAGCAGGAATTTTAACATTAATTCTACTATATCTCATTTCTCCCACAGGAACAAAAATCCATAAAAGAGTAAACAGACAACAATTTTTCCATTCATTTTAGATATATTTAGTTTTAACATTTCTTTCCTAATTATCTCTGAAGGTCTGAACAGAAATAAAACACACAAAAAACCCCATATATGTCTACTTTTAGTGAACAGCATTGATACTTAATTTTTAATTTTTAGTTATGGGATATACTATATAGTTATGAAAGACAGAAACTTCCTTCACCCATTATAAACATTACTAAAGCAATAGATCTATTATTTTTTAATAGCACATTCCACACCTATTGAAAATACGGCAAATTATTCACTTAAATTGGTTCACTGACTATAGTGAAGCTTAGGAAGTACCAAGATGATTATTTGTATGATTGATTTATTATTCATGCCATACATTTCCATGATACATAGACTGCATCTTTAGCACCTTAATCTAAAATAGAAAGGACACATCAAAAGAAGAGAACACACTGTATAGCTATTCATGTGTATGAAGAAAAATTATTTGTGAAAGTATTTTTTCATCAGAAAGAAGATTGTTCCAAGGATGGAAGCAAAAGGTTTATCAGAGCATAAGCAAAGGTCTGAATCTGAAAGATGAAAGTAGCAGAAAACTCCTGAGAATTAGGAAAAGATGTGGGGAAAGCATAATGTGCAGGGGAAATAAAAGCAAAAAGAGCAGAGGGATGTTTTTATTATGTTCTTCATGATCAAAAACCTTGAAATGGGCAATTTAAGAAACAAATTTAATGGAAGATGCAGGAGTGACATATAGCAAGTCCACAGGTAACAGTAAAAAAGGATAAAACCACTCCAAAAGAGGATAATGAGGTATTCATGTGGAAACTGAAAGTATAGTTGCATTATCTTCTGTCAAGCCTACAGCAAGTCATTTTTTGGGAGTGCTACCTCAGGTAAATTTTAGTTTACCTACAAACTACAGTACTTCTTGCCAATTTATTTGGTAATCAAAACTGTATGTACAAACCACAAGTAAGTAAATCCACTGCACTGCAAAACTTTGATACCAGCCATTACTTGCACATGATATTCTGCCATTCACCCACAGGTCACTAATTAAAACACGAAACTCCATCTAAACCTGAACATTCCAGCCATGTTCAGGAATATTCAAGTACTTTATGACTGCTGAAACATTTGCCAAACCCCCACATTAAAACCATAGTGTTTACATTCTAACTAATCTTAACTAAAACTACTTATAAAGCGTTCTCCAGGGCATTGAGGCATTTTATTGAGCTATGGGAACAGGACTATGCATGCAAGCACAGCAAATACGGCTTGGGTTTTTTTTTCTGACTAGTAGCTCTGTCTGGTTTTATCAAAAGCTTTACATGGCTAATTGTCTCATCACCAGCCATGTCAATGGCCAGGAGCAGAAACCAACGAAAGGAATTTATTTCATCTGTCAAACAGTGCATGCCAGTATGTAATAGGATGCAGTGAGAAGTTATACTACTCAGATAATATTTAAATATATCTGCAACTTAGGAAAACAAAATAGAAGCCATGCAAAAAGTGACTAGTTTGTTACCACAGAACAGGTTCACTGCCCTCAAAGCTGAGGGAGACTCATCGGCTGACCATGACCCATCCAAGGCCACCATGAGGAAGCGGCAATCAACGTAGTGGGTAATGTCCTGCTGCAAGGAACAGAAGAACCCATCTGTCAACATGATGTAAAGGTCTAAAGAAGTTTGTTGCTTATCAGTCCCTGGATCCTGAGTGCTGTGGAGAGACTGCTGAAAGCCCTCATAGAAAACTTGATGACATATGGGCTAAACAAGAAGACAGTAAGGTGACTTGTAAAAGAATGGCTGGGCCCAGAGGGTGGTGCTCAGTGACACAATGTCTAGTTGGAGGGCAGTGTAGACCAGAAATCAATACTGAGTCCAATCCTGTTCAATATCTTCCTCAGTGATCTGTATGACAGGCCACAGTGTACCTTCTGCAGGTTTGCTGCTGACACTAAACTTGAAGGAGTGGCTGATACATCAGAGGGTTGTGCTGCCATCCAGAGGGATCTTGAGACTGGAGAAATGGGCTGTCAGGAATCTCATGCTATTCAGCATAGGGAAATGCAGAGTCTTGCACCTGGGGAGAAAAAAAAACAATGTATCCTGTAGGCCATCCTGCTGGAAAGCAGCTTTGCCCAAGAGACCTATCAAGTTGACTGTGAACCACTGATGTGCCCTTGAGGCAAGGAATTCTAATGTTATCCTCAGCTGTATTAGATAAAATATTGTCAGCAGGTGGAAGGTGGCAATTTTTGCTCTCTACTCAGCATTGGTGGGACCACAACTTAATGTTCTGGGCTCCTCAGTACAAGAGACCTAGGGAGGGACTGAAGCAGCTCCCTTATGAGGAAATGTTGAAAGACCTGGGGCTGTTCAACCTAGAGAAGGGAAGGCCTAGGAGGGAACTAATACCTGAAGGGATGGTACAATGAGAATGGAGCCAGGTTCTTTCAGTGGTGCTCGGAGTCAGGACAAGAGATAATGGGAACAAACTGAAACACAGGAGGTTCTGTCTGAACATCCAGAAACACTTTTTGACTATGAGGCTGACGGAGCCTTGGCACAAGTTGTGGAACCTCACAAGTTGTGAGGTTGTGGAATCTTCATTCAAAAGCCATCTGGACACAGTTCTAGGCAACCTGCTGTCAGGTAGACCTCCTGTGAGGTCTAGACATCTAGGCATCTAGGCATCTAGAGATGCTTTCCTACCTCAGACATTCCATGATTCTGTATATACATGTAGAGTGACAGATTATTTAAGCCATTGCTTTACATTTATATATATATATATAAAAGCAGGTATAATTTTTTTAAAGTCTCTTTCTTCATAAATCAATTAGGTACTATTACTTATTAGTCAATAAACACATTTTCTTTCCAAATGTCACTGTGGTAAGACCTTTTAACTTACTTGACTGTTAAGTGCAATACAATAAATAGGAAAAAACAATATCTAGTACATTTTAGATGTTGTACCAAATCTGATACATGTATTGATTTCTAAGTATCCAACTCTCTCAACTACAGTAATAGAGCCATAATAGATTTGGGATTATTTGTAATTCAAAATATTATCATTGTACAGTATTTGAGAAACAAGGTTTGTCAAATGACTTCCAGAACTTCTACAGAACTATATACACCACTTTCTGCTGTCTTTGCTCTGTCAGCACTTAGTTTTCATGCTCCAGATAGCTCAAATCTAAATGAAAAGGTCCTTCAGTGATCTTGAATGTGTGTCCTGACAGACCCTTCCCTGCCTGATCTAACTGTTAGTAACAGTTAAGCGTGATGATAGTATACAGACAGGAAACATTCCCGTATCTCTGTTTCTCTGACTCAAGTGAGAGATTTGTAGCTATTTGGACCTTGTCAAAGGACATCTTCTGAGTTACTATATTCTTCATTGTAGTCTGTGTGTGCTCCTTTAGCTGGGATAGAGTTAATTTTCATCATTGAATCTAGTATGGACTAGTATGTGCTTTAGATTGGTGCCAAAAGCATCTCTGATAATGTAGAGATGCCCTTGTTACGGCTAAGCAGTGTTTACACAGAGATGTTTATACTGCTTCTTGCACCACACCTGCAGTGGGATGGATGGAAGTACACAAGGGGTTGGGAGGGGACACAGCTGGAACAGCTGACCCTAACTGGCCAAAGAGATATTCCATACCATATGACATCATGCTCAGCCATAGAAAGCTGGGGGAAGAAGAAGGAAGAGAGGGAAATTTAGAGTGACGGCATTTTGTCTTCCCAAGTCACCATTACACATGATGGAGCTCTCCTTTCCTGGGTATGGCTGAACACCTGCCCATGGGAAATAGTGAATGAATTCTTTGTTTTGCATTGCTTGCATGCATGACTTTTGCTTTATTTATTAAAACTGCCTTTATCTCAACCCACAAGGTTTCTCACTTTCATTTTTCTGATCTCTCCCAATCCCACCAAGGGGTGAATGAGCAAGCAGCTGCACAAGGCTTAGCTGCCAGTTGAAGCAAAAATCACAATACTGTATCCTTAATATAGCACTTGCACATGCAGTATCTGATTGCTAAGTTTCTCTGCAGAATCCTCATTCAGATCCTTCCTTACAACACATGCCTGCATACCCACAGCTATAGCATTGTTGTAATCATCCGGGCTGGGGTCCAGGTTTTCTGGGGACATGTGTCAGTGTTCAACCACCGTCAGCAGATCTAGTGGTTATGTTGTGGAGAACTGTGGGAAAATGTGCTAGTTATCCCAGAATGCAGCATAGACCCATAGACAAATCTTCACTGAGATGTTTTCATTGTCTCTGTATGGAACCTCCCCCAAGTTTTCCGTTTCCAAAAGCAAAGCTTTTGATAACTGCTACTTCCAAGAAATTTTATCACAATTTCCCTCTTCTGTTAAGCTTTGCACTTAACAACTTTTGTGTAACTACAATCTCAAAATAGTAACACATCTACACTAATTCAGCTTATGAAAATGTTTTTTCAATGTTTGACGTGACTTATGGCTTCCCAGAGACAGCAATTTATTTTTTTTTAAATCTAAATTAAGCTGTTCATCCCAGAACTAAGATATTTTTATGTAAAATAGAAAAAAAGAAAAAACAGGATCTTTTTTTCCTCTTTCCCTTTTTCTAGCTATGGTGTTGCTTATTGTGTCTGTCTAGAGTGACCACAAATTCATTTCATCATACAGCAAGAATAGATGCCTCTCTCAGGGTATTGTTACTATCAATTTCTGTTAGACACAGGGATTGGATTCAGTTGCTTAACAAAAGGCACCCTGTGACATTTTAGTTGTCCTGTGGAATCCCACCTGACATTCATCTACTGTTTTAAAAAGAAGTAAGTCTCTTGCAGGTCTCCTATGTCACAAACACCAGCTACGTGCACTGGTCCCAGATACTTCACAGCATTCAAAATACCACTTAACGTGTATTTAAGTAACTAAATACAACCCAATAAGTTATACTTGGAACAGATCCCATTGATGGGATATGTCTTTATGGGACTCTTGCAAAACCCTGATTTATTTGCAGATACTGTTACAGAACCTTTCACCTTGAGTTTAAACAAAATTTAAAATAACAAGCCTTGTTTTGTATTAGTGTGTAATTTAACAAAGCTAGCAAACACATACTTGGCTCCCCAGAGTTCTCCAATCAGGATTTTTTAAAACTTATTTTCATGCTATTTGCTTCTAACTCAGTGAATTGAATATGATGGTGACTAGTGAGTGCATGTCTAAATGTGTACTTACTTGCAATGTTCTTGATCCTAAACTTCTTAAACGTCTCTGCCCCATTCAGACATTATCCACTTCAGTACAGTACTCCTAGGGAAATAAACAACAAACAAACAAAAAAACCCCAACATCCTACACCCACAACCAAAAAAAAAAGACAAACAACAAAAACCAACCAAACAAAAAAAAACAATCAAAAAATTTCTGGTATGTACAATTTCATGTATAGTTCTAATGTTCTTCAGTAAAGTGCTTTTAGCAAGGTGAAAATAAGCCTGGGGAACAGTCATACTCCCTTCGACTTGATGAAAACAAAGCTACATATTTCTATATAGGCTGACATCTTTCACCTGGACTCTATTGATGACATCTCTACAAAATCATTTCAGTTCCACTTAAAATATTTATACCGTTCACTTGATTTTTTTAAATTTCTAAAAGGACCTTCTTGTAGCTGGTTTTATATACTGGAGCCACTCAAGCTGGTCTGTGTTACTTAAAACTCATTTGAGGTAGTTTTGAAGTTCGAGAGTATGTTCTCTCAGCCACCCATCTGGTACTCTCAATGTCTGTCTGAAGGGGGAAGTTTTTTTTCTTGAAGATCATACAAATATACACAATCATTTGATCAAGATTGGGTTTTGTATTGAATATTTTTCAAGCATTTTGAGGCTTTGTTCACTCACCTAAATTTTTGTACCATTTGTCATTTGAAAAACTTGACATTCGGTATGCTAATGAATCACAGAATCACAGAATCACAGAATCACAGAATCTTAGGGGTTGGAAGGGACCTCAAGGGATCATCGGGTCCACCACCCCTGCCAAAGCAGGCTCCCTATCTCATATTACATTGATAGGCGTCCAGACGAGACTTGAATATCTCCAGAGAAGGAGACTCCACCACCTCCCTGGGCAGCCTGTGCCAGGGCTCTGTCACCCTCACTGTGAAAAAGTTCTTCCGCATGTTGGTGCGGAACTTCCTGTGCTCCAGCTTACAGCCATTGCCCCTAGTCCTGTCCCCACAGACCACTGAAAAGGGGCTGGCCAATTCCCCCTGCAACCCATGTGTAAGATATTTATAAACACTAATTAGGTCCCCCCTAAGTCTTCTTTTTTCCAGGCTGAACAGACCCAGCTCACTCAGCATTTCCTCATAGGGGAGATGTTCCAGACCCCTAATCAACTTTGTCGCCCTTCTCTGGACTCTCTCCAGAAGTTCCCTGTCTTTTTTATACCAGGGAGCGCAGAACTGGACACAGTATTCCAGGTGGGGCCTGACCAACGCAGAGTAGAGGGGGAGGATCACTTCCTTCGACCTGCTGGACACACTCTTCCTGATGCACTCCAGGATCCCATTGGCTCTCTTGGCCACCAGGGCACACTGCTGGCTCATAGCCAACCTGTCATCAACCAGGACTCCCAGGTCCTTCTCCACATAGATCTTCTCCAGCAGGTCATCCCCCAGCCTGTACTGATACAGTCGGTTATTCCTCCCCAGGTGCAAGACTTTACACTTGCTCGTGTTGAATTTCATTAGATTTCTCCCAGCCCAGCTCTCCAGCCTGTCCATGTCTCACTGAATGGCAGTGCAGTGTTCCTGCGTGTCAGCCACCCCTCCCAGCTTTGTATCATCGGCGTACTTGCTGAGGGTGGATGCTATTCACCCATCAAGGTCGTCAATGAAGATATTAAACAGGACTGGACCCAACACCGAGCCTTGGGGAGCACCACTAGTCACAGGCCTCCATTCAGATTCTACTCCACTGATCACGATGCTCTGAGCCCGGTCTGACAGCCAGATCTCAACCCACCTCACTGTCCACTCGTCTATCCCTTGTTTCCTCAGCTTCTCTATCAGGATGTTGTGGGAGACAGTATCGAAAGCTTTGCTAAAGTCAAGGAAGATGACATCCATTGCTCTCCCTCCATCCCCCCAGTTGGTAATGACATCATAGAAGGCTATGAGATTGGTCGAGCACGATCTCCCCTTGGTGAATCCATGCTGACTACTCCTCATGACCTTCTTCTCTTCCAGTTGTTTGGAGATGGCATCCAAAACAAGCTGTTCCATCACCTTTCCAGGGACAGAAGTGAGGCTGACTGGCCTATAGTTACTGGGATCCTCCTTCTTGCCTTTTTTAAAGACTGGAGTGACATTGGCTATCCTCCAATCTTCAGGCACTTCTCCTGTAGTCCAGGATCTATCGAAGATGATAGAGAGTGGCTCCACAATCACCTCCACCAGCTCTCTCAGCACACGTGGGTGTATCCCATCCGGGCCCATGGATTTGTGTGCATCCATTCCTTTGAGTCACTCCTGGACCACCCCTACCTCTACTAGAGGGGAGCCCTTCGTTCCCCAACCACTCCTACTTTCATCTGGGATCTGTGAGTCCCGAGAAGCCTTCGGAGTAAAGACTGAGGCAAAGAAGGCATTAAGTATCTCCACCTTCTCATCATCCCCCATTATCAGGACACCCGCCTCATTCAACAAGGGGCCTACATTATCCCTGGTCATCCTTTTACTATTCACATACCTGAAAAAACTCTTTTTATTGTCCTTTATGTCCCTTGCCAGCTTAATTTCTAAGCAGGCCTTAGCCCTCCTAATGAAATCTAGTTTTCTATGAACTCATGCCCTATACTTCTCTGTTTGTTCCCTTTCTGTGTGTAACCACAACACTCATCAGAAGACAACATGTGCCAAGGTTAATCCAGACCACAAGTCAGCAGACTACTGATGTTGACAAGGCATTGAAAATGAACTGTTCTTGCACCTGTTGGTTGTCACCTTGTTTCATGGCTGAAGAGTTCTGCGTTAACTGTGGATCACCGATGCTTGGTAAAGACATCTATCAGCATATTTTTAGTAAGGTTAAACTGAAATTCTAGATCCAAGCTAAACATGACCTTAATTAGTCATATCTTTCACTTGCAGATCTTATTTCAAGGCAGAAGAAATTTGTGGAGTATCAATGTCCTCCAAGCACCAGCAGATATTGCTTCTAAGGTATTCACAGTATTTCTGGTCTCCCCCACCTCAGCTTCTTGTCACCCAAATATTGCAGGGTTGTCTTATGACTTGGATGATAAAAAAAACAATTCCCTTATTTCCACAATAAATCACAAATACTTAAACCACAATTATGTTGAGATTTAAGACTCCAAAAGGTACTATTTGGTCATTCTAAATAAGGCCATTTCAATCATGAACTCAGTCAGTCAGGCAAGAATTCCTCTATGAAAAGCAAATAAATCTTTTATTTTAAAAAAAAAATTTAAAACCCCACATCCTCAAATGGTAATAATTCCTCAAAACAGGCAGCTGTTTAAATCTTTTGTATGAGGACATCTGTTCTTAACCAAGTGAGAACTGCTATTAACAGAGCAGTATTTGTCTGCGTGTTATAAAGAAGAAACCATCCATACTTTATTTTGGAGCTGTCCCACCAGTATCACCAGCAGGGAAAACCCACCAAAGATCTCACATATAGGCTGAATGAAGGACATTCTGTATGTTACCTGAAATGTCCAAGTGCATCAGCATATATTCGGCCATGTCCTTCCTTCACTGTATGAACAAGGATGCTGAAGCCCCCGTGTGTCCTGTAAACTTAACTTACAGGAATAGTCTCACAGACTGTTTTAGTGAGAGCTTGGTCAAGAATTGTAATTCTGACTGAAAGGGGTCACATACAGTGCCCAAAATCATTTGCCTGAGCAAACTAAGTAGAGCTGTTGACGCTGTAGTGAGAGATCAGGAAAAGAACACATACAGGTTTGGGAGTTCTGTAGGATACCTGAGAGCAATATCTTGGGTTTTTCCTCCCTCTGCAGAACTATCTTGTTTTCTTTCCATGTTTACTCATTGACAGTACAGAAAGTCCTGAGATGCTGAGCATGGTCAGCCACTCATAACAAAAATCCAGAAAGTAATAGAAGTAGGAAGTACAAAGGGGAAATGTCTTGGAGAATATAAGCACGAGATAAATATTTTACTGTCACCTGAGTACTACCTGGCAGTGGCAAGACTCACATTTCTTACCCACACCAAAACCTGAATGGAAGGGGATAGGCACATTGACTAAATGAGAAGCTGGCTGGAAAAATCTGAAAAAACAAGTATGTCTTTTGTGCTGAAGTGCTCTGTAACAGACCTCTCCCCAAGGTGCAAGCAAATCATTGTGGGAACTGAATGGCCCAGACACTGCAGTGGAGAGGTTTCCCTTAATATAATGAAAAGAGAGAAGGCTATTTATCTAAAATGATGAAGGGAAAGATGAAGAAAGATGAAGGGGAAGGAAGATTTGTGAAACAAGGTTCATGGAGAGCTGTGGAATGAGATGAAGACACAGATGTGAAAAATATGTGCAGGATAGACTTCATAGTGTGTATGTGATCAGTGTCAGATATTGCCATCCCTTCATGGGAATCAGAGTAACCTCGCAAACAACTTTATTTTAGGACTGCTCAGGGGTCCTTTCTTGCACAGCTTGTGAACAACACAGATTTCTGCAGTGATCCTGTTGATATCTGTGCTGGTTATATACAATTATATTGATAAAACATTCTCCTGGGTGTTCAGTTATGCAATGAAAGTCTGATCCCTGTACACAGAGGAACATGGGCAGCTGGAGGGACCTCTGTCTCATGTGGGGTTATGGATCCACATCAGCCCCACACCTATCAGGCTGCCAGATTTCGCATCTCCTAACTCTGGGAATCTGCAACTGACTTTTATGTCACCAATTATTAATTCAGCTGCAGTAATTAAGTGTCCTGGTTTTGGTCAGGCCAGGGTTGACCTCCCCAATCAGCCAACACAGGTGAGCTGAGTCAGCCCAGGTGAGCTGAGTTAGCTGGAGCTGTTTTCCACACCACCTGACACCACTTGCCTATAAAAACAGCTGGTTGGGGAAGGGTGAGGACTGGGGTT
The DNA here is from genome assembly GCA_022605575.1 of Laterallus jamaicensis coturniculus. NCBI lineage: Eukaryota > Metazoa > Chordata > Aves > Gruiformes > Rallidae > Laterallus > Laterallus jamaicensis. Next base: position 5,597,592 of record JAKCOX010000037.1, on the reverse strand, counting down.
TTGCCTCTAGGACAGTTGGAGTGTGGCTGGGACATTAGGTCAGTCGGTCGGTTGGTTGGTTGGTTGGTTGGTTCTTGCTGTCGGGTCAACAAGAAAAGTGGCCAAAATTGTACCTCTATACTGACTCCTGGATGGTGGCCAATGCCTTGTGGGGTTGGTTGCAGCGATGGAAACAAAGCAACTGGCAATGCAGAGGAAAACCCATCTGGGCTGCTCCATTGTGGAAAGACATCTCTGCCCAGTTAGAGAACCTAACTGTAAAAGTATGGCATGTAGATGCACACATACCCAAGAGCCAAGCCACTGAAGAACATCATAACAAGCGGCAAGTTGATCAGGCTGCTAAGATTGAAGTGGCTCAAATAGACCTCAATTGGCAATGTAAGAGTGAATTATTTCCCCATCCTGCTGGGCCCATGACACTTCAGGCCATCAAGGAAGATGATGGCTGAAATACAAATACGGAGAGGCCTGGCAGACTGATTACATCACTCTCCCGCAGACACGCCAAGGCAAGCGGTATGTGCTCACAATGGTAGAAGCAACCACTGGTTGGCTAGAAACTTATCTGTGACCCATGCCACCTCCCGGAACACCATCCTGGGTCTTGAGAAGCAAGTCCTCTGGCGACATGGCACTCCAGAAAGAATCGAGTCAGATAATGGAACCCATTTCCAGAATAAGCTCATAGACTCCTGGGCCAAAGAGCGTGACATTGAATGGGTATATCATAGACCCTACCATGCGCCAGCCTCTGGGAAGATCGAGAGGTACAATGGACTGTTAAAAACTACTCTTAAAGCAATGGATGGTGGAACCCTAAAAAAATGGGATATGCATTTAGCCAAAGCCACATGGCTAGTTAATTCTAGGGGATCTACCAATTGAGCTGGCCCAGCACAATCCAAAGTTCCACAGACTGTGGAGGGAGATAGTCCCTGTAGTGTGCATGAGAAATCTGTTGGGGAAAACAGTATGGGTTGTTCCTGCTTCAGGTAAAGGTAACCCATTTGTGGGATTGCTTTTGCTCAAGAACCTGGGTGTACTTGGTGGGTGATGCAAAAGGATGGGGAAATCCAGTGTGTACCCCAAGGGGATTTAATTCTAGGTGAGGATAGCCACTAAATTCTTGGTGTATAAAATCAGTCCATGGTAGATGATTTTACATAATAGATAAATGATCTTATGAAACTCCCCAATACTCTGAAATATAAGATCTGGGCATGATGTAGATGGTGTGGGAAAAAGGGTGGATAATGTCCTGGTTCTGGCCAGGCCAGGGTTGACCTCCCCAGTCAGCCAACACAGGTGAGCTGAGTCAGCCGAGGTGAGCTGAGTTAGCCGGAGCTGTTTTCCACACCACCTGACACCACTTGCCTATAAAAACAGCTGGCTGGGGAAGGGTGAGGGCTGGGTTTTTGCCTCTAGGACAGTTGGAGTGCGGCTGGGATGTCGGGCTGGTTGGTTCTTGCCATCAGGCAGCCCTCTGTAAGTGTCAGTTCAATATGGTACTCTGTGTTAGCACTGGGTGTTCGTGTAACAAGCCATTATTGTTCTGTATTCACTTTGATATTTGGCAGTAAACTGTCCTTATCCCAACCCATGGTGGCTCTGCCTGTTTCTCCTCTGGGAGTGAGCGAGCGGCTTTGTGGACATTTGGCCTCCAGCCCGGGCCAAACCACCACATTAAGGATGCGCACAAATTACTTGTGGGGATAGCAAGGCTGAGGTGGTAGGACAAAGCATTATCCCCACTGGTGCAAATAATTAAGCACCTTCTAATCCCTGATTTTGTAAAATAGTGTCCTCAAACATGTAGCCTATACTTTTGAAATAACGGTCAATCCCAAAGACATTCTAGCCAGCACTGGAAAGACAAATGGCTTGTAGTCACTGACAAAATACTGGAGTCCAGTAGAATTCATCTTGTAAAACCATTGAAAATAAAAATAATTACAGGTCAGCTCCTATATATAATGTATTTGTGGATTTAAATTGGTTTTACTGAGGCTAAGTCACTGTTTCACAAACATATATTGGTTTCCAGCAGACACTGATGACACACTGAAAAGCACGTAGAGATATTGGTGCATGACCTGAATGGTAAAAACATATCAGGTCTAAGCTGGGTGACAGCAGTATCCAGCAACTTGACAAAGATACTACTAATAAGTTGAAAAATAGCAAAGCATTGCTTTTTACGATGGCAATACTAATCACAGCTAGTAGAACAAGACCACGATAAGCATGGCAAAAAGAGAGGTGGAAGCTCCTATTTGCCAGATTTAGCTTTTTCTCTGTAGCTCCCTTTTTCTTCCTTCATATTTTCTCATCCTTGTGAGGTTTTTCAAGGACACTGTTGTATGGGGCCCTTTTTGATGGGCTGCATGTCAGAAGCAAAGTCATAAATGAACAAGAAGAGGGGGTGCACGACAGACTCCTTAGCACTGCCACAAGCTTCTGTGAAGTAAATCTTGAGCTCAGCAGTGACACATTTTCCACACATCCCGTTTTGTTGCTGTTGCTAACTAGGGCAGTGGGAAAGCCTCTTGTAATGTGGACATGACTGAGTGCAGGAGGCAGTTTTGGGGAGCATATGGACAAGGTCACAAGATATCTTAATGCCATAATCTGTGATATTCAGCAGTGAAGTTTGCTAAGAGTTGGCAGTTTCACTAGCTATGAATAAGAAATTCCACTTACCCACACTGCCACAATATCTGAACAGCCTGTTCTATATATTTCTTCAGTCCTTTGTACTACCAGATGCCATACATACATTATTTTTGAAAAAAAGCCACATTCTTTTTATAGAGGTGTTTCCCATATTCTGGCAGAGTTAATTGCAATACAACATTCACCATTTATTTAGAACTTGCTTTTCTGTATTTGTGTACTTTTTATGTGTGTTTGTTCCTGATTTATTTTAAAGTGTGATAAAGTCTGGATTTTTTTTCTTTCTTCATCATGTTAGTTTTAGTACTTTTATTTCCATTTGTATGTAGTTAACATGCAGTACTAACATGTTTCTTTGTAATAGTCGTAATAGACAATATATGTATCAGCAAAACTTAAATGGTTGCAGTGAAATTATCTTCTGAAATAAAAATAGTATATGGTAAAATTATTTAAATGTACTGGAAATAGGATGTACCAACATTTTAATTAAATGCTCCAAAATGGAAGATCTGGTGGTTTAATAGATGATGTAATTTGTTAATACCTTCTTTTGACTCATTTAACCAGATTTGTTACTCTTATAATATGGTCTAATTTTATCCTTCCTGTGTTGAAGTAAATGTACATTTTCCACCATTAGGCTTAAAGTGAGTCAATAGAATTTATATAGATCTGGTTTAAGCAGCATCTTTTTGCTTTTCTGAAGCATTTCCTACAAAGGTATTTATTTCCTTATACACATACATCACAATTTGAATTAATGCTTGCCGTCTACTACATGTGGTTTGATTACTTAAGGTCTTGAGTGGACCAAGTTGCTTATATCTTTTTTTCTCACATTAGAAAGCTGTCCTTCAGCTTTACTTCTCTAAACTGTTTTATCCATGGATGTTTCTCACATATTGGTGCCATAAATGTTAATAGCAACTTCTTAAAGTAATACTAATTTATTGTCAGGGATTTAATTTAGGCTAGTAACATCCATTTTTAATTAATATCTGCACCATTAGTACAGAATTAGCTCAATAAAAAACTGGACATTACACAAGTATTTGTAAAGAAACAATCTTTGTATCAACTTCTTAACATTCAAAGTCATACAGTAATTTTAACATATTTTTCCTAGAGCACTTATATTAAAAAGTATCATAAGTTGGAGTTTTATAAGGAAGGGGGGTTAATAAATAAAATATTAATAGGCTAAATATTAATTTTGTAGTTAACGATTTAATACATAGAGAAAAAAGTATGTCTTCCTCTCTTTAATGTTAATACGTATTTTACCATTTAAATAATTAAAATTATAGTATTTATAAAATAATATATTTTTATAGCAAAGGTCTTGTGCTAGGTTGACCGTGTCTGGAAGTCAGGTGCCCACCAAAATCACTTCTCTTCCTCAACTGGACAGGGGAGACAAACTATAACAAAAGACTTGTGAGTCAAGAAATGGACAGAGAAAGACCATTCACCAGTTACCGTCATGGGCAAAACAAACACAGCTTTGAAAAAATGAACCTAATTTATTATCAATTCAACAGAGTAGAATAATCATAGAATCATAGAATGGCATGGGTTGGAAGGGACCCCAAGGATCATAGAGTTCCAACCCCCCTGCCACAGGCAGGGACGCCAACCTCAGGCCTGGATCTACACAAAGATGTCCAGGGCCCCATCCAACCTGACCTTGAACACTTCCAGGGATGGGACATCCACTACTTCTCTGGGCAACCTGTTCCAGCACCTCACCACAGTTTCTGTAAAAAACTTCCCCCTAATATCCAATCTAAACCTTCCCTCCTTTAGCTTTAATCCATTTCCCCTTGCCCTGCCATTGTCTACCCTTTTAAAGAGTTGATTCCCCTCCTGTTTATAATCTCCCTTCAGGTACTGGAAGGCTGCAATGAGGTCCCCCTGCGGCCTTCTCTTCTCCAGGCTGAACAAGCCCAGCTCCCTCAGCCTCTCTTTGTAAGGCAGGTGCTCCAGCCCTCTAATCATCTTTGTGGCCCTCTAATCATCTTCGTGGCCCTCCTCTGAACCCACTCCAACAGTTCGACATCCTTCTTGTATTGGGGGCCCCAGATCTGGACACAGTACTCCGGGTGGGGCCTCACGAGGGCAGAGTAGAGAGGGACAATCACCTCCCTGTCCCTGCTGGCCACCCCTCTTCTGATGGAGCCCAGGATGCCATTGGCCTTGCGAGCTGCAAGAGCACACTGCTAGCTCATGTTCAATTTCTCATCCACTGTGACACCCAGGTCCTTCTCAGCAGGGCTACTCTCAAGAAGCTCTTCTCCCAGTCTGTATCTATGTCTGGAATTCTTCCGGCCCAAGTGCAAGACCTTACACTTGGCAGTGTTGAACCTCATTAGGTTCACCCGGGCCCATCTTTCCAGCCTGTCAAGATCCCTCTGGATGGCTTCCTTTCCTTCTAGGGTGTCGACCACACCACTCTGCTTGGTGTCATCCGCAAACTTGCTGAGGCTGCACTCAATTTCATCATCAATGTCATTGATAAAGATTTTGAAGAGAAACAGTCCCAAGACAGACCCCTGGGGGACACCGCTTGTCACTGGCTTCCACCTGGACATTGACCCATTGACCACCACCCTCTGGCTACAGTCCTTAAACCAGTTTCTTATCCACTGGATGGTCCACCCATCAAATCCACATCTCTCCAAATTAAAGATTAGGATGTGGTGGGGGACTGTGTCAAAGGCCTTGCACAAGTCCAGGTAGATGACATCGATCGCCTTCCCTTTATCTACCAATAGTATCACTCCATCGTAGAAAGTCACCAGATTGGTAAGGCAATAATAAATAAACCCAAATCTTAAAGCACCTCTGCTCACCCCTCCTTTCTTCCCAGGCTTATCTTTTCTCCTAATTTCTCTACAACTTCCTCTGGAGTTTCACAGGGGGGTGGAGAACAGGAGTTGCAATCAGTACGTCACATGTTTTCCCTGCTGCTCCTTCCTCCCAGAGGTGCTACCACTGTTAATGATGGGCTCAGCCTTGGCCAACAGTGGGTCCAGCTTTTATTGGTTCTGTTGGACTAAGGGGAAGCTTCCAGCAGATTCTCCTAGAAGCCACCACTGCAGGCTGCTTGCTAAAAAAACCTTGCCACACAAACTCAAATCAGGCCTCAAAACAACCTTTTCATTTGACTCGGGTCTTTTAGTTACATTTCTCTATTACCTTTGAGAACAATAGATCTATATTCCTTACATAGCAATATTATCCAGGAAGTAGATCAGATATACTAAATAAAAGTTTTACTGAGATTTTGCGGCATCCAGCAGGGAGCAACACGCAATTCAATATATGAATATTAGGTGAAGCCATGAAGCCATGAAGCCAGCCATTTTATTGGGTGAAATCACGCAGATTATATACCTTTCTTACGGCAAACATGGCAAGCTAAAAAACTGCTAATTGGTTACACACACTGTTCACACCATATTGATAGGTTAGTAACTATAATGAGTTCTGATAAGCCTATCTTATAGCTAAATATTCTTAGTTTACCTTTAATTCCTAAAAGCAGCCGCACACCTGCTGTTTTGACCATCTTGTTATGGATGGTTCCTAACATGTTCTGTTACTCCCAATACCTTCCCATAACTGCTTCTTGGTGTAGGGCAGCCTGTACCTCTAACAACAAGGCCTCTGTGTTTTGAGAATGTGATTATTAAGATCCTCTCTGCATGAGTAACTTTTCCTGTCTCATGGGAACAGAAGAATACTGTCAGGGCCTAAATCTTGGGAGAAGAGAGCTAGGCTGCTAGCAGGCCTGTTGTCTTCCCCGACAAGATCTTAAGCATTATTTGTTCTTAGGTGATTCTGCTTGAGCTGGAGAGGTTGGACCACATGACCTCAGAGGTCCTCATCATAAGCTTTTCTGTGATTCTATGTGCACGTTCATAGGAATTTTTTTCCAACTTTAGGTTGGTTTTAGAGATCAGTGCCCTCAGTCCTGTATATTGATTTTTTTTTCTCTGATACTGTATTAATTTTTTTCTTAAAAAAAGAAACTGAATGGAAGTAAACTGTAATGGGGAACTCTAAATCATTAACCCCTTGTGGCAATCATCACTTTTGAGGAGAGAAAAGGGTAGTGTTCCAGCCAGCTAAGGAGTTCTACCTTCAGAGTACTATGTCTTTGCTAGAAAGCATATATTGAAAGGAATGAACTAGTTCTGACGAGAAACCTGTATAAATCATGGCAGTAATAAGGGGAAGCTTTTTGAGTGTATGGCTTTACTGGCTTTTTTTTTCTCTTTCTTTCCTTCATGCTAAAACTAAAGGTCTTAGTATTTTTTTACAGATTCAGCGGAATAGAGCTTTTTGCACATATGGGATGTTTTGTCAATTCTATTGATCCATGTTTCTATCAGTAACTGATGATGGCACTAGGATAAAGTACCCACAGTTACTCACATGGCCCTTTCAGTCCCACATGCTTATCTTTCTGTCCTTCAGCATTCTGAAAACTCAGGCAGGGCTCAATATCATCCTTCATCTGACTTATATCCCAAATGTCTCAGTGGTTCCAGGTACTTATCCACTTAGCTTTGCTTTATTATTCCTCATTCTAGCTTTACTTCTTCCTTTTGCTCTAATTCCTCTTCAGAAATTCCCTGCTAACAATGCAAACCTTTTGCTGTGATATCTTGTCTTTTTACAAAACTGTTTAATGAGTTTTTCTGTACCTTGAAAGTTTAAAGGATCATATAAGACTGTCTGTTTAGCAGAAATCAATTTCATTTGATCTATTCCTTCTATCACAAGCTGATAGCATTTAAATTTTCAGAGCAAGAGTAATATTTTAGTTTTAATTATGTTTGAAGTGTAGCTTTGGAGGGATGATTTTAAGAAAAATGCACTATGACTCCTGTGGAATTCAAATGTATTATCTGTAAATAAAGCACATAAATATGCAAATATGCCTTTAAACAATTGCTGTTATGGTTTCACTCAGCATAACTCTATATATATATGTATATTCAAAAACCTTTGAAAAGGATAAAGTTTTCCTCAATCAACATTTTTCAGGAGATAGAGTATGATGCAGTATCCGTTATGCTTACCAAACAATGGAATTGGAGTCCTGTACACTCTGTGAAGCGCGTCTTCTACACATTTGTGCAAATCTGTTGTTTTACTTTGTGCCATACTAAAAGCTCCAGGAATAACTAAACTGTTAGTTGGGCTCCATATCTTCACATGAGACGAGCAAGAGGTGATGTGAACTAAACTCACAATAAACAACAGCAACAGAAGTTGAGAAACTAAATCAAAGCTCCAGTGCATGACATAAACCAGCAGCCTTTTAGGTGGAAACAGTTTTATTAACTAAAGTCTGTTCTAACAAAAGTGGATAAGAAAGATAGAGCCTCCATCAATGGAATGAATGTGAAACCTTTGCAAGTGAGGAATTCACTGCTGATGGCAAATTCCATGAAAAAAACAAAGGGAATGTAGTGGTATTTTTAGGTGACATGAACTAATCTGAAATAATTACTAACAATAGGAAAACAAGAGGTGTTGACTATACAGGTAGTTGTTCTGTGGAGCCGGGTGAAATGAGTCACTGTAAACTCAGTTTCATCTACCAACCTGAAACTTGGACTTCCATAAAACATTCATTTACACCCTTTGAACCTGTACACCGTATGAGACTGGCACATAATTTAACATAAAAGCCATAACAGAAAAGCTGTTTCTTTTCCTGTTTATAATGAGAAAAATATGTGTTGATTTGTGTTTGTGGTTTATGTAAGCTTATATAGTTAAAAATGTGAGTAGAGCTAGTAGTGTTCAAACAATCCCATTATTTTAGAATAATTACCTTCTCTGGTCTTCTATTTGAGATAAAACAGAAGAGAGCACAGCAGGTTATTTTGTTTCTGTAGTGCTTATGTTAAGCAATTAGCTGTTATTGTTGATTGCTCCCTTAGAAATAGTCAGGAATTGTTATCCTATGACACATTTCTGCAGTTGTTCTCATGTAGAATATGCCCCTATGGTTTTACAGCTTGGATAGAGAAAACATGTTTTTCTGCCTGTTCCAATATCATTCTTCCTTCAGATTGTAATAGAACTGCAACATGTGCCAGTACTTGCTGTTGTGATGAGCTGTGGAGCACAGTTTGTGCATGCCTTCAGGAACTGGAAGATGTAGCCATGTATAGTCAAGAGCCAAAAAGTATTTCCTGAAAGCTCTTATAGGACTGAGGCTTCTGCACACAGAGACTGTGGAAATTATTTCCCAGCATCTCTTTTGCTACCATTGAAGTACAGTAAATCTTCACTAAATCATTGCAAAATCCTATGGGTCTACTTAGAAGAAGAGAACATTTTCTTAAACAGTTAAAAAGGAAAAGCTGTACATTCATTGAAATACAGGGCTTGCAACGATAGATTCAAATAGACAGATTAGAGTGGCCTGCACATAAAAAAAAGAAGTAATTCTCTCTCTGAAAACTTCTATGTGTTAAAGCCTTTCTTCATTCTATGAAAAATTTGGGGCCCACATGAGGACAACCGTCCCCCATAAAATACTAGGAGTATACTTTCCTTACATATATGGGGAAATAGCTACATTGCCCTGCCTCCCCACCTCCCGCCCCTCCCCCACCCCGCCCTTCTCTTTATGGCTGCATTCAACTAAATTGAATGCTGAGGAAGCAGATAACAACACTATAGCCAAAGTATAGACCACTTACTCTACAGCTGAGGGCTAGCTGAGCCCCCCCACAATGGAGTAAATGCCTGCTATGTAAATGTGACTATAAGCCAATTAACCTACTCTGTATGTAGTATGCAGACCAAGAGCCTGTTGAGCTCTCCTGCACGGCAGCCATCCTCATGGTAGGATCTCCTCCTGAGTAGGGATGCCTCTCAGGGTTACTCCTTGATATTGAGAGAATCCTTATTGCGCTAGATTCTTGGCAAGTGAATTGTGAAACTAGAGAATCTCAGCTAAGTGGTATAAAGGGTTAATTGCATACCATCCTTCAAATGACTTAAAATGACTAAGTCTGGGACTAAGTTTTCTATCCAACTGCCCCTAGACTCCTCTCTGAGAAGGAGGTTAGGAAGCAAAGGGGTCATTCTGGACCTCGTGACTCAAAGGAAGGTTATCTCTGATAAGCTCTGTATGACCCTGTTCTCTGTGCAGTAAATAACTGATATACCATGTCACTGAATTTTATTAAAACAGTGTCACATTTACCATCAGATTTTTAACTATTTTTTATCAATAAATATAGTTACTTCTCTGTAATGAGTGTCTACATTTCTACTTTTCCTCTCTGTCCCCTATTGCTTCATGTCTCAAGAGGCATCTCTCTATGGTACTAACTACTGTATCATCTGTCTCACATATATTAACAGATGGCGATTAAATTTGACAGATAATCTTCCATTAAGTGATTTCTCTGTAAATTGACTTTTGAACAGAATACTTTAAATTAAAAATTTGTTAACCTTTTCTTCATGAAAATAAAACCAGAAAAATACAAATTTTCAGCCTTCAGATTCTTGACAAATATCCTAAAATAAATAAAATTTAAAAGTTATAAAATTAGTCAAAGGAAACATTTATTTCGCAACTAGGTCTAAGAGGAGAACTCAGTCTAATTATCCTTTGCCCTTTGAACAGAGACACAGAAAGAGGTCCAGGATAATCTAAATGAAGGCTTTCACTACTGCATTTTTAATTATGAATGCTGACCTCTGCAAAAATAAGACAGTAATTCTCAGCAGGACTTTCAAGCACTTTCAAAAAGTGAAAACCCTACATGCTTTACCAGCAACATGTGACATGTTATGTTAAAAAACATGTTTGTTAGCTTTTTTGCAACATTCTAGCATTCTTCATCTCTGACAATTTATGTTGTCTTCTGCCATGTATTATCAGGGGAAGACAAACCATTTGAAGTAAGGTATATTTACAACTCAGATAAGAATAAAAAGGGAAAGTTAGAGAACAATGAAACACAGAATTTGTATTTAAAAGTTAAATATTTATCAAAGACAAAATCACCTTGGTTTTTTTGTCTTCAGCCATTTCCTATCAGATAAGGTTGAAATATTTCCTTTTATTCCCTGCCTCAGGTCACTTGCATACATTTTCTTTGGAATGACTGATAGACTCATGTAATATTGCTTCATTTACTTGCTTTGAAGAGAAAAAGACAAGCAATAAAACACATGCATTTTACTAAAAATGAAAAACACTTTCACCCTTATATCAATTTACTATGCTTTATTGCTTTCCCAGGCTTTTAAACTCTGTAATGTTTTATGAAAACTAGTACAATGAGATCTCATCTCTATATTTCCTTGTGGGTGATTGAGTCAATTAAAATCTCTCCACTGGCCTCACTTGTGAAACTTGTAGCATTCATAGCTAGTCATCATTTTTACAGGATAAAAAACATCAATGCAAAGTCAAGAATGGAAGGACAAAATAGCGAGCACACGCTTTGATTACTAAAGAATTTAGGCTGAAAGTTTTTTGAATTTCATGGTCACATAGAATCGTTTTAGCTTTGTCATAGAACAATTACTCAGTGAATTTGAAACTCTTTTTCTCTTAATATGGATCATATAACAGGTTAACTGAGGTTTACTTTCTTTTTGTATGTCAAAGTATTTTTTTAAAAATGCATATTTTGAAAACAAAATATGCTGTCACTTCCTCTTTTTTTCCATCATAGTAAATATTTTATAATAACAGAAAATATTGGTGTATTGCCTGATAGGTTACAGTTTCTCACTGCTGGAGTAATTCTCATTTGTCCTAATAAAGTTTGTATGCAAAGCCAAACCCGCTGAAAGAAATTATTATTAATACTGCACTGTCTCTAGCAATTTCAGAATTAAACAGAATTTTAAAGTTCTTTAGGAGTCGATTATCTTGCCCAGGATAGGATGTTTCATGTGAAGTGGTTGTGTTTGAGACCATGAGCAAGAATTCCATTTTCCTGCCTAGGGTAACCATATGGCTGAAGTCAGAATACAGGGCACATATCTTATGCTTTTAGGGATTCCAAAATTGATAATTCATCCTTATATGTAAAAGCTGGAGAGGAGAAAAATCTGTTTTCATTTTGGGCTGGTCCTAATGTAGAAGTGACTTCTGAGAGATCAAAATGGCACCAAGTAATATGATGGTGTTACAGATCACTAGAAAAGGTATTTCCAGAAGGCTACTATTTCACAAATTATTTCCACAGAAGATTATGTTGTCATACAGTGAAATCTAAAATCTATTACAAAAGTTGAAACATACCAGTGATTTTGATGAGTGGTAGGTCAGCCATCACCCGTTATGATAATCTCTTCCAAATAACTTGTATACATATTTTCCTTACACATAAAACCCGATAGCTTTAATTTGTAAAAAACCAAGAATTACTTTTTCTAGTTTAGTTCCATGCAAGTAAATGTTTCATTAGCAACGTATTGAGATTTAATTTGGAATATTAAGAAAGCTTAAAACCCTCTCTATATTGAGAAAATATTACCCTTTATTTTGTTACTTGCAAAACAGATAAAATTATGATTGTCGCTATGGCCAACTTGTACCTCATGTTCTGCGTAAAATTGCTTTACTTTATTGAGCAGTTCAAGGACTTTGTCCTTTCATTCTGTTTTCTCAAGTTTAGGTTTGTAACAAAACTTTAGAACTGAATTCACAGAATCACAGAATCACAGAATCTTAGGGGTTGGAAGGGACCTCAAGAGATCATCGGGTCCAACCCCCCTGCCAAAGCAGGCTCCCTATCTCATATTACATAGATAGGCGTCCAGACGAGACTTGAATATCTCCAGAGAAGGAGACTCCACCACCTCCCTGGGCAGCCTATTCCACTGCTCCATCACCCTCACTGTGAAAAAGTTCTTCCGCATGTTGGTGCGGAACTTCCTGTGCTCCAGCTTACAGCCATTGCCCCTAGTCCTGTCCCCACAGACCACTGAAAAGGGGCTGGCCAATTCCCCCTGCCACCCATGTCTAAGATACTTGTAAACACTAATTAGGTCCCCCCTAAGTCTTCTTTTTTCCAGGCTGAACAGACCCAGCTCACTCAACCTTTCCTCATAGGGGAGATGTTCCAGACCCCTAATCATCTTTGTCGCCCTTCTCTGGACTCTCTCCAGAAGTTCCCTGTCTTTTCTATACCAGGGAGCCCAGAACTGGACACAGTATTCCAGGTGGGGCCTGACCAACGCAGAGTAGAGGGGGAGGATCACCTCCTTCGACCTGCTGGACACACTCTTCCTGATGCATCCCAGGATCCCATTGGCTCTCTTGGCCACCAGGGCACACTGCTGGCTCATAGCCAACCTGTCATCAACCAGGACCCCCAGGTCCTTCTCCATAGAGCTCTTCTCCAACAGGTCATCCCCCAGCCTGTACTGATACAGTCGGTTATTCCTCCCCAGGTGCAAGACTTTGCACTTGCTTTTGTTGAATTTCATTAGATTTCTCCCTGCCCAGCTCTCCAGCCTGTCCAGATCTCGCTGAATGGCAGCGCAGTGTTCCTGCGTGTCAGCCACTCCTCCCAGTTTTGTATCATCGGCGTACTTGCTGAGGGTGGATGCTCTTCCCTCATCAAGGTTGTCAATGAAGATATTAAACAGGACTGGACCCAACACTGAGCCCTGGGGAACACCGCTAGTCACAGGCCTCCATTCAGATTCTACTCCACTGATCACGACCCTCTGAGCCCGGTCTGACAGCCAGTTCTCAACCCACCTCACTGTCCACTCGTCTATCCCTTGTTTCCTCAGCTTCTCTATCAGGATGTTGTGGGAGACAGTATCGAAAGCTTTGCTAAAGTCGAGGTAGACGACATCCACTGCTCTCCCTCCATCCACCCAGTTGGTAATAACATCATAGAAGGCTATGAGATTGGTCGAGCACGATCTCCCCTTGGTGAATCCATGCTGACTATTCCTCATGACCTTCTTCTCTTCCAGTTGTTTGGAGATGGCATCCAAAACAAGCTGTTCCATCACCTTTCCAGGGACAGAGGTGAGGCTGACTGGCCTATAGTTACTGGGATCCTCCTTCTTGCCTTTTTTAAAGACTGGAGTGACATTGGCTATCCTCCAATCTTCAGGCACTTCTCCTGTAGTCCAGGATCTGTCAAAGATGATAGAGAGCGGCTCCGCTCCATGGTTTGCAATCTCTTAGCCCTCCAATCCTTGTAATATTAGTGACAGGAAACTACAAACCAGCATGTGTCTCTATGGATGTGTATAAAATATATCTTAGCAAGTAAACTACCACATAATCACCACTAGTGAGGATATCTACAGCTATCTTGATCTATACCAAGCTATTGCAAATTACTATCAGCAATCAATAGCGTAGGTTCAATCAACAATGAAAACCAGCAAAACACAGAAGGTATATGCCATTGTATATAATTGTATATAATATTGCATATACTATAATTGCATATTATATAATGTATATAATAATGTATATACTAGTAGTATATAGTACTAATATAAAGTGAATTAGATTTCAGAAGGGGCCAAAATATCCCAGAGGGGATAATGGTCCCACGCTAGAGGGGAGCCCAACCATACCAGAGGAAAAACCATACTGGCCCCAAAAACATGCGAGGAGGAACAGTAAGAGAGCAGGCAGAGTCTCACTGCAGAAACGATCCACGTCAGTATCGCAGGCCCTGTAGTCAGACAGATGTACCCAGAGGAAGACCAAAATCTCATAGGAAGTTTATGTGGAAAGTTCAGCCTGTGTAGGAAAACAAAAGTGCATGCAGCATGGGAGATTCTAAGAGAGACTCCATTTTGGAAAAAAATGTAAATCCTTGTTATAAAGACAGATGAGGAAATAGGGCATCATCACTTTGAGCAGCAAATAGATGCTGTTAACTTTGATTTTTAATCTGTAATAGTACTGTTTTCTGTTCTTTCAGATCAATTTTACTTTCCCAGACTGTTTCCACTTTTTCAGATGATAAATTGCCATTATGATTCCTTAGGTTTTTGCTTACCAATATTATCTGAGTATGCCTCCACTTTCCAGGTACCATGCCTGCATTTGAAATAGGCCAGATGCACTTTTAAAGAATGTTTCTTGATCCCAGACCAAGTCCTGGGCTCACAGCTCCCAGACTGGCAGCCAGTTTCTCTGTCAGTATTTTTCAACAGACATTTTCTTCTATTTAGTAATTTTTCCTTCTAACCAGGACAACTTTACGTCTGCTCACATCAGCCTCATTTTACACATTTAGTTATGCCTGCACATAAGTACTTCACTGATCTGCAATTCAGCATTCTAATTAGCTCTTTGCACTTTCATAACCTAACATACAACCATAGGAAGTCTTAACACATGGTACGCAGACCTGTTATTTAAAAATGTAGACTCAGATTTGGTGTCTAAACACTAGAATTTATTAATAGATTTTTTACCAGTTGTTAAAATAAAACATTTCAGGCCATATTCTAACAGGTTGTATTATCTTACTGTGCAAAACAGTACTCTGATTAATGGTATTTGGAGGGTAGGAGCTTGATTGCTTGTTTAACAGGACTTCAATCATTTTGCATATGAAACTTGAAAATTTCTTCTGCTTGTTGCTATATTAGCTTCTTCCAAATCTATCTACCGCTTGTTCTTTACACACCTCCTCCCCATGCTCTAAAACAAACTTCATAACACAAGCAGTGTATCATACTCATCAGTAAAAATGTTCTTGAGAGTACCAGCACGATAAGTATGATTGTCCCGTATATCCTGTTATAAGTGCATGCTAGCTTATGTATTCAAAAGTCAGTGAAATGATGACTCATGCCAATATTCTGTAATCCTCTCTCACACATGTTCTCATGATAATAAATGTGATGATAAATCCTAATACAAAGTGCTGCTCTCCTATCCAAAATTTGATGATAGGAAACCTAGCTGTAGCCACAGCTGGACAAATATGTGCATTTGGGAGAGGGGGAAAAAAAGTTGTCTGGATCAACAATGGGCTTTGGATGAGGGAAAATTTCTATATTTAAATGTCTACATTTTGCAGGACCTGAGGCTTTGTGAAGACTGTTGGCACCAGCAATTAGTAGCATGTTTACAAACATGACTGCTTGTACTGATTTTTTCCACAAGCAGAGGTTTCTCAGGGAATCTGGTGGCCCAAGACAGTATCCATGTTTGAGGGTTTTGAATTACCAAGTCATGAAAAGTGCTGGAATGTCTACTGATGTACTGGTTCACCATAACTGGTTCACCTCAAAAGACCCTGAGGTTGAGGCAATGTAAAGTCGAACACTGACAGTAGGAAGAAGACTTCACAGTTCCTGCACGTAGTTCAATACTATGAATTAGAAAAACTTGAATTTAGCTCTCATTAGCGAGTGATCTAAGCTATCATCTGCCTTGTGTTATTGTTCATTCACTACAGGTTTGACCAGAAATCTTATTCCAATAATGAAAAGCCAATGAGAAATCACATCTAGGTATGTTTTTGTAAACAGCTTCTCTTTTGAGAGGCCAAAACTGTTAAGCAGGTATTTGTGTTTCAAAATATCTAATTGGCTTCATGTATCTTTCCCCCAACCAAGAATGAGTGCACAGAATTTTATGGATTGAGGGGTGGTTTTCTTTTCGGAAGAATTTATTCCCTAGTAGTTATAAAAAATTATGTGAAGCATATCTATCTGATAATCATAACACACCCATAATAGTAGCCACAAAAGGTATTATATTACTCATGCACAAAGTACATTTCTTGTCTTACAGAGTAAAAAGAAGTATTTGTTTAAAAATATTTTTTCTCCAATTATTTAACTCCTGTTTCTATGCTTCAACTTTATTAGTCCACAAAAATAAGTCTGAGGACCATCAGCGAACGTAACAACACAGAAACTTAAGAACCAGAAGCTCATTTTTTATTCAGGTGTCACGTCAAACCACTACATCAATGAAAAAAGGTTCTTACTAGTGTCCCCATTGAACAGAAGGAAACTTGAAACTGAGATGCTGCTGCTAGAATTTTACATAAACCTGTAAGAAGACTAGACATTTCATTCAGGGGCTTAAGTTCACTAACTAATCTGTACCCTACTGTGATGTCTCTTCTAGAGATGAAGAGAAAAACCTGTAACTCTACATGTCTTCTCTGGACAAGTTTGCTTACACTCTGTAGTTGCATAAGGAATTAGTAATATGCTGTGCATAGGATTTGAGCCACTTCACTCTCCTGGAGCTGATGTGGAAGTTTAATTCTTAGTCACTTGGAACAGAATCTTATCTGAGGTAATTGAGCACATTTTAATTGCAATGAAGCAACTTTATATGAGCTGTTGATTGATCCAGCTTGGTGTAGCTACCTATAAAGAAACAGTGTCAACTGCAGAATTACGTTTCCCATGCTACACATTGGCAATGAGAGATAAACAGTTCTTCCCCCACTCACCCCTCTCCTATAGTCCTTTTTACTTTCTGGCATTTTCATGTGTGGACTTTACACTGAAATTCTCTTTGGCTAACACATCAATAGAGAGCTATTGTGCTACCTTTGATTTCTTTCTGCTTTGAACTAAATCATAAGGTCAATTTTTATAAGGGTTTTTTTTTTGAGACAAGTCCCACACATTTTCTGTCTCTGCATAAATCTTCAAAATCTGCATAGAAACTATTAGAAAATTATTACATTTACAAGACGATTAAAAAAAAAACAAACCAAAAAAACAGAACAAAGCAGACCCAAACATGAAAGAGAGAGAAACATTTTCCCTGATCCATTCACTTTTGGGACTTTGTTTTTTCAGTTGATACTTGTTTAGTTAGAGTATGAATTCCATAATGGCTGGAGATGTGAGTAAGACCACGTGTTATTAAGTAGTATTTCTTAGTAAGGGATAAATACATGTTTCATTCTCTAAAATTGTGATTCCACCCTGAGAGAAAATTGAAAGTAATATACTTGTTGCATCTTCCATGTGGCTATAACTGCAACAAATTGGTCTAGTTTATGGGTGATGTTTTTAAATACAATTTCTACCAGTTTAGGCAATATTTCTGAAATCAGAGATTTTTATTAGGAGCTGAAAATATTGTAAGCATTGATATAGGTGCCTCTACATTTGTGTTTTGTCCTGTATAAAACATACTATTGGAAGCAAACCACTTTGTTTTCCCATTCATCGTATTTCAGTAAGCATTAAAAAGTGGTCTCAGAGTACACTGACTGGATTTCCTCTGGATGCAAGTAAGTCAAATGTTCTTCAACAGCACACATAGAGAAATTCCATTACTCATGTCCATTAAAATTACGTGAGACACTGGTAATAAAAACTCTGAAATTCCTTATAACATGGACATTGAGTCATTAACACTGTTTTGTTCTACAGATACAGTTTTATTGGCTCACTTTATTTTTCCTCCTTACTTGATCAGAGATATAACACTGTGATGGTTCAACCTCAAACAGTGGCTAAGCATGACACACTGCTCACTCCCAAAGGAGAAACCGAACCTCCCAACAGAGTTAGGATAAAGGCAATTTACTGACAAAATTACCATGAAAATTGAACAATAACAGCCCACTTCAAATTACCCTCACACCCACATATAACAAAGAACATCACTGACCCAATGATAAAGGGGACCAACCTGATACTCAGCCACATTCAGACTACCCTGGAGACACACAGGAGTGTCCCTCCCTAACCATCCCCTTTTATGGGGGACTGATGTGAGGTGGTGTGGAAATAGCCCTGGCTAACTCAGCTCCGCTGGGCTGACTGCCTGGGGACATTGACTCTGGCCTTCAAGAACCAGGACAAACAGGAAAGCAACCTCTTAGTGGAACAGTCTAAATTCAATGCAATAATAATTTACCTTTTACATGAATGTATGAAGTTATATGTAAGTTTTATTTGTGGTCATCTCCCAGTAACACAGTGGAAATATGCTAGCCATCTTTTCTTTCCTTTTAGTAGAAATTTCTATCTTTGAATAATAACAGGAATTTTGAATTTCCCTCCAGGCTCACTCTAGCTACCTAACTACCTTTAATGCATTTAAGCAACAAGTTTTTCACAGAAAAAAAGAAAAAACAATAAATTAAAACTATTTTAAAAATATTTTTTAAAGTGTTGGTTTAGTTCTGGGAAACTTCTTTATTCAACCAAATTTATATACTGGCATAATTCCTGTAATGTTTCACAATGATTGTGTATATGGGCTTTTCACTATTTGCTGCCAAAGCAAGGCATGTCTTTATTTTTTAAATACTAGTGTTAAGTCCATTATACTGCTGAACATAGATCATTCTATCCTTTTGTGTCAATTTTGCATCTTTCATATCCTTTCAGCCAAAGCCTGGCCAGCCCTGTATCTTCTAGTACTAAATCTAGCCTTCCCAAATTGTTGAAGAAATATTCTTTTGTAGACTGACACCTGAAGGAGTTTGTTATCCTTCAGAAAATTATATTTTAAAAAATAACCATTTCTTCATTACATACAAGGAGTAGAGGTCTATTTTTCAGTAACACTTCATAAAAAACATACAGATTTTGAAATATTTAATATAAAGATGTTTGTAAAAGTAGTTTTGCCTATTTGACATCTTGTAGGAATCTGGACATTTTTTGAGGCTGTATTTAATCCAGTTGTAATCCTTTCTGTATTTGAGTGAAACATGAGAAAGAGAACGAGGTTTTCTTCTCAGTAAAAGTAACAGTACATTATTGATACCAATGGTAGATTTTTTTATAAATGAGTTTTCATCAAAAGATGCTGGGGTTAAGATATTGAGCTTTCAAAGCTCATAATATTCAGAATGGTTGGGATGAAAAGTGTCTGAGGCTGAAAGTAAAGGCCCTATGTCACTTCTCCAGCAAGAACTGAGCACTGAACTTTCTTCATTCTGGAGGTATAGACTTCAAATCTTTTCCATTTTATGAAAACATTGAAATCTGGGCCTGGGAGGTGGGGGTGTTCAAAGGCAACTCTTTCCTGAAACAGTGAAAGGAAAGAAAATTTTCATTTTCTGTCCAGGCCTAATATGTAATTTACTTAGTAATACTCTTTGATCCATGGATGACATTTCTATATAGGGATTAGATCGTTAGATCCCTTTGGAAGGCTGCAATTTTTCATTCTGTTGTCTAAAGGAAGCCATCCTTCACATAACAAATGTTTTAACTACAGCTTATAGCTGCCTGAAATCACTAGCACAGCAGAGAAAGGCTGAGTAACGGACTCTAAACACTCTCTCAGACCTTCAGAACTAAATAGGCAGAGAAGCAAAGGAAATCTCACTGTGATGATGCCATCTGTGTAGTACATCTTTAATGTTGATATTACAACAGTAACTCAGGAGATTAAAATCTTAGATTTAAATGTTTATTTTCTCTTCTTTAAAAGGGAAAAAATGGCATTTTGTGCTAATAAATATACATAATAATAACCTATATTGGAAATGGTCAGAGTAAATGAAATTAAACAGTGATTATCTTTCAGCAGATGCAAGAACTAGACAAAATGCATTTCATTGGAGAAAATTACTTTTTCTTCCTTGCCAAGTCACCTGCAAAACCACAGTACACATTACAAAACATTTACATTTTTTTTCTGTGAAAATGATGATAGCTACTTCTACACCAGCTGTTTGATACCTTCCTTTCTTGCAAATTGATTGAAGTACTCATATTGTTAAAGCCTTCAGTTTCCTAAGTTAACATAGTTAAGCACTCCCCAAATTTCATCCCTATTTTCTTATTATTGCCTTTGTGGCATCCAGAGACTGACATAGAAGTGGAGATTCTACTGCTTTTTATTTATTTATTTCCTGCATCAAAAGGTGCAGTGCATCATTTTGGAAGAGCAGAAGTGAATAAAATAGAATAGTCGTAGCTATAAAAACACTACTATGTTGTCTATACTATTTCATGTTTTTGTGTTAGTTAAATACACCTTAAAGGCTCCCCACACCACTAGGAAGTCAGCATTTACAGACACGCACATGCATATATTCATACAATAGGTTCATGTATATATTTTCCACTGATTTTCTGGCTGGCAACTGTTATTAGGTAACATTCCTAAGTGTCAAGCATGAATAGAACAATTAGCAGAGATCTCACTGAGAACTAGATTTCATGCAAACTTCACTTTGGACAGAGATCAAGTGACACAGGGTGATAGCATTCATCAGTACAGACATTGTAACAGTAGGATTTAGTGGGACATGCAGGCTAACATTAGAAATTAAGTAATTATATGATGGCAGTACCAGAAAATAAGATAATGGAAGCTATGTCTGAATAGACTGGGATATGAGTACCTAAGGTTCGTACACAGACCAAGAAAACAGCAAGCTACAGTTAAGGTGTGGGCAACAGTCAATTGCTTGCACTATTGTTATTGTTTGCTCTGAAGTAAGAAAATGCAGATATACACACTTACTGCTTTCAGAGCATCCAGGACTTCTGGAGATGTATGTGAACCAACAGAACAGGAGCCAAAGAGCTGGATGATCAGGGACAATGATGTTGTAAATAATAACTGGGGAGGGGGGGGGAAGGGGGAGAGGGTGAATGCAGAACTTTTTTGTTCCTGAAGAAGACTTCAGTAGTTGGCATAAAAACATTGGAGGATGTATTAGAAAGGGTAGTAATATATAAAAAGGAAGAGCTCAAAGTTATATAAACACTATTGAAAATACGATAAAGGCAATATCAGCATTCTCACAGCAGATAGAAAGACTGGAGGGGAGGAATTGCATCAGATATGCAAATAAGGTATAGAAATTTATTCATAAGTAATTTTCTTTTATTTATTAAAATAAAATTATCATATATCATTGTGTTAAGACAGAAACTGCTTCTGGTGTGAACAATGTGAGTTTCTGTACTATGAGATCAAAGGTAAAGGTTACCTTTCATATGTGTCCATGGATGCATGTAGGCACATAGGTTGTGTGCCTCCCCAGCGCGTCCCAAAGATATTTATTAAAGTTTTTATTTTTAATTAAAATTTTCAAACTTAATATTAGGAGTTAGAATGCATGCATTTGAATTTAGAGCTGAATGCCCAGAAGTTGCTTAGATAATTAATTTGATTTCATCTCATAACAACATTGATGTGACCCAAATTGTCCTGGTTCCAGCTAGAATAGAGTTAATTTCTGTTCTAGTAGTGAATGGAATACTGTGTTTGGGAGCTAAGATGACAGCAGTGCAGATAACACAGGATGTTTCTAGTTGTTGCCAAGCAATCAAGGACTTTTCATTTGTTCTGCTAAGGAGAAGGGAGGGGACACAGCCAGGACAGGTGACCCAAACAGACCAAATGGCGTATTCCATGCCAATTACATCATGCTCAGCATAAAAGGGGGGGGTGGGGCAGAGTTGGGGGTGGATGACCTGTTGGCCAGTTGCTCCCACTATATTAACAAAATCTTTGCTTACAGGTATCAATTCTTTATTTAAAACAGAAAAAGTAGCACCTGTGTCACCTAAAAACACCACCGCCTCCTCCTGTTTCCCAAGCTTTATTTTAATCAGTGGAACTGCTAGGGTAGATTCCCTGAGTACTCAGGTGGGATGTAAGCAGCTCCAGGATGTGCAGTTTTGGGGATGGTTCGGTTTTGGGACGGCTCAGATCTGTACAGACTGAGTTGTGCGGTTTAGTGAGACACTGCATTGTGTATCACCAGTTTCATATATTTTGCTATAAAGCCCTGCTATTATTGTTATATCTATCTTTCTGTTATCCCAGTAAACTATCCTTATCCCGACCTGCAAGGCTTTGATTCCATGGGCTTTTCTTCTCCTTCAACTGTCCCCCCTCCATTTTAAAGAACAAGCGGCTGTATGGTGCTTTGCTCTCAGCTGGGACAAAACCATGACACAGTTGTACTACAAAGAGAACAAACACCTTTACATCTGGGGTTCTTGGTTCAAAATTGAACAAATGACACTTGTAACTGGAAGTTTCTTTTTATTACTCAGCATAACAATAGCTTTGGTTGCATTGGTCAAAAGATGTGCTGTGAAAGATGCTATTCATTGCTAGCCAAATAGACTAGCAATATTCCATTCTAGCAATAGGTACAAGTGTGTCAGGGAAGATGGCAGGCCTGCTAGCAGCCTAGCTCTCTTCTCCCAAGATTTAAGCCCTGACAGTATTATTCTGTTCCCATGAGACAGGAAAAGTTACTCACGCTGAGAGGATCCTAATAATCACATTCTCAAAACACAGAGGCCTTGTTGTTAGGGGTACAGGCCACCCTAAACCAAGAAGCAGTTATGGGAAGGTATTTGGGAGTAACAGAACATGTTAGGAACCAACCATAACAAGATGGTCAAAACCATCAGGTGTGCAGATGCTTTTAGGTATTAAAGGTAAACTAAGGATGTTTAGCTATAAGATAGGTTTATCAGAACTCATTATAATTGCTAACCAATAAATATAGTGTGAACAGTGTGTGTAACCAATTGGCAGTTTTTTAGCTTGCCACGTTTGCAGTAAGAAAGGTATATAATCAGTGTGATTTCATCTAATAAAATGGCTGGCTTCATGGCTTCACCTAAAATTCATATCGAATTGCGTGTTGCTCTCTGCTGGATGCCACAGAAGTGAAGGATAAATTTGCTGGCCACTCCCAGTGAGATAGCTAGAGAACCTTGGATAGCCAGGAAATCACCTGGAAAAGCATTTCTGTTTCCCTTTGAAACGTGCTGAGACCCGGTGATGCTGATTTGCCAACTTTAAGTTCTACACTTTTTTTCCATAATATATTTCATGTCTGTACTTTTCCTCTTGAACCCTTGAACACCTAAGTACTCATTTGGAAATAATAATAATCTTTACTTTTGTCTTTTTCTGTTATGCAGTGCTTCACACCTCACACTGTAACAATATTTTTTCTCCATAAAACTGAGCCAAGGTCAGAGAGGTATGTGGCATCAAACTTGGATCATAGACACCTGAATTATGGGTATGAAGATTACATCAAGGTTTTTCTAGGCAACCAGGAAACAGGATTTCTGCTGAGAACAATATTTTCTTAAAAGGGAAATTCTCTTTTCTGACACTTTTTGTTGTCGTTCACTTGAATTTTAACAGAAGTCAGCACTTTTTTTTCCACTCTCTCTAAGGAGTAGCTTCTTCAGCTTTCAAAAGTTTCAAGTTATAAATAGGAAAAAAGTTTAGAGAAATCTAGCAAGCAGAGATACAAAAAGAAAGGCAGTGTCTTTCTGCAGCTATAAGTTCATTCTATATGAAATAAAACTTCTCCAATTTCCTAACTGCTTTGTTCTCCATTTTTAAAATTTTCTTGCTGATGTACCTTCCTCAGATCCATAACATTCTGTGTTATGAAATAATTTAGTAACTGTTCCAGTCTTGAACTCAGATTGGTTCAGTTCTTAAGTTACATATGACAAAAAACATTTAGACCTGCCCACCCAAAATCAGACTTCTGAACTTGTTCAAGAAACTTATTGACAATTTCCTGTTATTTCATCATTCTTCTGAATGTTTCTGGTGTGTTCTAGTAAAGTTCCTTTGCTTCATTCCAATTTACTTTGTTTTACTTGAAATGTTCTTCCCTAAAGCTTTGTGTTCTATTTTTCTGAAAAAAAAACCAAACCAAAAAAACCCCAACCTAACAAGGAAAATATATTATTTTTGGTTCGTGTTCTCTACATGGAAGCATTAAGTGATGTGCACTATAGGAGGAAAACCAAAAGCCAACCACTTTGATAAAGTAATTTTGGGATATATAGGTGGAAAACAGCCAAAGTAGAAAGTGTTCTTCACAAAGAACTCAGAAAAAAAGTATAACTGGAGGAAATATTTACCATTTCATTGAATCAGTAACAGGAACCCAGAAACAGGAGGAACAGAAAAAAAAGTTGCCACCTAGGCCTGTGAGTAAATAAATGACCTGAAGAAGCACTTTGCCCTCCTTTTTGTTCCTCCCCTCCTCCCCAAACCTCCCTTCCCTCCCTATGGAGAATTACACCTCAGTAAGTGGACAGTCTCACTGACTGCTCATTCAAATATTCAAGTAAAATTTCAAAGGTGACTCTTCCACAATGTCTGGAATTGGAGGCAGTTAAAGATCTGAATGGAATTCCTGAAAATGACAATAGATCAACAAAATCTGATTTGTGATAGTAAAGAATAACTGAACTGCTACCCAACACTTTTCTAGGAATGCAGTTCTTTAAAATAAATAGAGTTTTGGGGTCAGTTTCTTTTAATCCTGGATTTTTTGACATGGGATACCATCCTATATCCCAAAGGATGTTTGAAAACGGGCAGAAAAATATATAATTCAAACCAAGAGCTCTAGTATCTAAATCAGGTTAAATTATACCACTTTCCTATAAGAAACTATTCTCCCATCAGTTTCTGTTTAAAAACTTATGAATGCCTTCTGCTATGGTATTAAAATAGTATGAATTAAGTCTAGTATGCAGAATATGTAAACAGTAAAATTTAAATTATACAAATGAGGCACATGCCCATCAGAAGACTCAAAACAATTCCAGACTGAGAATTTGAGGGGTAATTAGGAATCCCTTTCATAATGATATGTGACCACAAACTGGGAGAGAGTAAATTATTTTGTACCAGTAAATCTCACAGTGCCCAGTGCCCCAGTATCTTTTGGCTATCTTACATATGGGAATAAGTATGCATGAAAACTGTTTTGCATATACCCTACACGTCTCCTGCCTTATTTAAATTGAATTCAATTTAATTAAATTGAATTAAACATGCATTGCTTACTTTACAACTGCTGATTTATAAATTGAAACAAGATAGAATCAGAACATTGCATATGATTTTTGTTTTCAAATGTTGGCTTTTGGAAACTTTGTTTTCACCATTTCTTTGCATCCTACCTGCAAAAAAAAAAAAAAAAGTTTTATTCCAAATATTTTACCTAGGGCTTTCAAATAAACATTGTTACACTGTCAGTACGTTTCACAGATTGGTGTCAGTCAGAATGTAACAAATTCATCAGAAATATCTTTTGAGAGAACACATCACTTCCATTTACTCATGTTTTAAAGTTGTATTACATTGTTGTTGTTGTTTTTAATATCTTTGCATATTAGTCTAGCAGTGTATGTATAGAAAAGACATATTTTAAAAGTACTCTTCTACTCTCAATTTGTTTTCTTGCACAAAACACATAATCAACACTGTGCAGGATGGAGTGTTTGCTCCCAGAAATGGCAGTTATATGTATAATTTGGTTCCATGTGAAACAGCTCTAACCAATCTGAAGATAACCGCAACTTAACAGGGGCTATCCCATGGGCTACGCTGTTTGAAGGAATGGGAGTCTGTGAGAACTGGCTAATATTTGAACAGCACTTCTTCCAAGCACAGGAATGATGCATCCCTTTGAGTAAAAAATCCGGAAAGAGAGGAAGAAGACCTGCATGGATGAACACAGAGCTACTGAGTAAACTCAAAGAGAAGCAGAAGATCTATGAATTGTGGAAAAAGGGTCTGAGTACCTGGGGAGAATACAGGAATGTGGTCAGGGCCTGTAGGGATGCGACTAGGAAGGCTAAAGCCAACCTGGAAAAGAAACTGGCAAGGGACATAAAGGACAATAAAAAGGGGTTTTTTAGATATGTGAATAGTAAGAGGAAGACTAGGGATAATGTAGGTCCCTTGCTGAATAAGGCGGGTGTCCAGGTAACAGGGGATGATAAGGTGGAGATACTGAATGCTGCCTTTGCTTCGGTCTTCACTTCAAAGGCCCCTTGGGACCCACAGATCCTGTATGATAGTTGGAGTGTTTGGGAAACGAAGAATTTCCCTCTGGTTGAGGTAGGGGAGGTCCAGGAGTGGCTCAAAGTGATTAATGCACACAAATCCATGGGCCCTGATGGGTTACATCCATGTGTGCTGAGGGAGCTGGCGGAAGTGATTGCTGAGCTGCTCTCTATCATCTTCAACAGGTCTTGGAGGACAGGTGAAGTGCCTGAAGACTGGAGGATAGCCAATGTCACTCCAGTGTTTAAAAAGGGCAAGAAAGAGGAACCTAGTAACTATAGGCCAGTCAGCCTCACCTCTGTCCCGGGAAAGGTGATGGAACAGTTTGTTCTGGATGCCATCACCAAGCAACTGAGAAGAAGGTCATGAGGAGTAGTCAGCATGGATTCACCAAGGGGAAATCGTGCTTGACCAATCTCATAGCCTTCTATGATGTCATTACCAACTGGGGGGATGGAGGGAGAGCAGTGGATGTCATCTACCTTGACTTCAGCAGGGCCTTTGATACTGTCTCCCATGACATCCTGATAGAAAGCATGGGATAGATGAGTGGACAGTGAGGTGGGTTGAGAATTGGCTGTCGGACCGAGCCCAGAGGGTTGTGATTCGAGGAGCAGAATCTGACTGGAGGCCTGTGACTAGCGGTGTTCCCCAGGGCTCGGTGTTGAGTCCAGTCCTGTTTAATATCTTCATTGACGACCTTGATGAGGGAATAGCATCCACCCTCAGCAAGTATGCCGATGATACAAAGATGGGAGGGGTGGCTGACACGCAGGAACACTGCACTGCCATCCAGCAAGACCTGGACAGGCTGGAGAGCTGGGCTGGGAGAAATCTAATGAAATTCAACAAAAGCAAGTGTAAAGTCTTGCACCTGGGAAGGAACAACTGTTTGTATCAGTACAGCCTGGGGGATGACCTGCTGGAGAAGAGCACTATGGAGAAGGACCTGGGGGTCCTGCTAGATGACAGGTTGGCCATGAGCCAGCAGTGTGCCCTGGTGGCTAAGAGAGCCAATGGGATCCTGGGGTGCATCCGGAGGAGTGTAGCCAACAGGTCAAAGGAGGTGATCCTCCCCCTCTACTCTGCCCTGGTCAGGCCCCACCTGGAGTATTGTGTCCAGTTCTGGGCTCCATGGTTTAAAAAGGACAGGGATCTCCTGGAGAGAGTCCAGAGAAGGGCTATAAAGATGATTAGGGGCCTGGAGCATCTCCCCTATGAGGATAGGCTGAGTAAGTTGGGACCCTTCAGCCTTGAGAAGAGAAGACTAAGGGGGGACCTAATTAAAGTCTATAATTATCTGAAGCAGGGGATGCAGGGGGAATCAGCCAGCCCCTTTTCAGTGGTCTGTGGGGATAGGACAAGGGGCAATGGCTGCAAGTTGGAGCATAGGAAGTTTCGCACCAACATGCAGAAGAACTTATTCACAGTGGGGGTGCCAGAACTCTGGAATAGGCTGACCAGGGAGGTGGTGGAGTCTCCTTCTCTGGAGATATTCAAGACCTGTCTGGACGCCTATCTGAGTGATATGTCCTAGGGAGCCTGCTTTGGCAGGGAGGTTGGACCCAATGACCTCTTGAGGTCCCTTCCAACCCCCACAGTTCTATGATTGTTTTATCTCTCTTCATCTGTGTGTTGAACTGGAAGCTGAATAATGAATACGTTGCATTTTGTTGCCATTCCAAAATGGTTTTTGTTACAAAACTGCGAAGGAATTTTATAGAAACTACATAACATAGTTGCAGTACTTGTGAAGTCCATCCATTTTATTAAGTTTGGTTAGAACCTCAGACTGGTTTGGGTTGGAAGAGACCTCAAAGACGATCCAGTTCTAACTCCCTACCATGGGCCACCAGAGCAGGTTGCCCAGAACCCCATCCCACCTAGCCTTGAACACTGCCAGAGAAGGGGGCAACCACAGTTTATCTGTGCCAGTGCCTTACTGCCCTCGTAGTAAAGAATCTTATCCAAATCTGCCCTCTTTCAGCTTGAACCCATGACCTCTTGTTCTATCTCTATACTCCCTGATGAACAGGTAGGCCGTAATTAGGTCTTCCTGGAGCCTTCTTCAGCCTGAGCAAGCCCAACTCTCACAGCCTGTCTACAGAGGAGAGGTTCTCCAGCTCTCTGATCATTTTTGTGGCCCTCCTCTGAACTTGCTCCAAGAGCTCTATGTGTATGCTGCTCTAATATTTATATATATCTTTAGGCAGAACAGCATGTCAGAGACATTATACATTATCTTTGGTATTATTTTTGAATAGTGATTGCAGGTCTAATAATCATATCCACATCTCAGAATTACAACAGGTCTCATTAAGAGATAGCCAACATATTTGAAGTCCCCTTGGTGGAGGAGAAAACAAAATACCTCCATTCAATTATGCTTTTTAGGTATTAACTTGAGAATGGAATTGCGTGTCCCAAAAGACCCATAATGTCAGTTGTCTTGTAATGCTAGCAGAGAAGCTTGCATTAAGAGAGATGTAGTCATTTGAACACTGTCTTAAAGGTCATTCCTGCTGTTTACAAAGTCTCACAGCACCTCCCTTCTTCAAAGATGCTGTATTCTTTTATTAATTTACGTATCCAACAAATTATAAATTTCACCATTTAGGCACAAATTTTGGAGAAAAGGTAAAATTGTTTCAGTTTGTATTAAAAGTTAAAGTAGAAGGAGTGTAATTTGCCACAGGCTGTTATGGTTTCCCTTTCATGGTAATTTTTGTCAGTAAATTGTCCTTATTCCAACTCTGTCTGGGGGAGGGAGGTGAGGGGTGGGGCTCTGTTTCTCCTTTGGGAATGAGCGAACAGTGTGTGGTGCTCAGCCACTGTTTGGGGCTGAACCACCACACCCTATCAGTGTAAGTAACAATATAAAACTATAAGGAGGTAAAGAGCCAACCTTGTATAACATAAAACCCGTAAGTACCAAGTGTGGCGTATTGAAAGGCACGAACTCCAATTGTGGTGGATCGAAGACAACTCTAATAACAACTGAGCAAAATTTTGTATCTTCTCGGTGGCTGACGTAGCAGCCTTGAGTCATGTTTCAGGACTTTTCATGAAGACCAGAACCACAACATTCCTATACAAAAGATTGTCCCAGGGGCCTCTTTCTGTCTGGACCTTCCTTACCATGACAAAGCACACCATGGCACCTCCCTGCTAAATAACAAATTCATATCTCTAAACGACCCTCTTTCCTGCTTCTTCTCTTGCTTTTGCAGCTTGTCTCCAACAAGCATAACTGTCTTTTCCAGGGCCACTTTTCCACTTCCCACAACCAAGTTCACTTTTCTTGGATATTCTTAGGTATTTTGTGAGACAAAGTGTTTAGAGAGTATGATTTGGTTGAAGTTGGTACTGTCTTATTGGTCTTATTTTAGTATGATAAGAATCAATAGGATAGCATTTGAAAATTAGGGTCTACTGTATGTAGTTTTGTAGCTGTCTTGTAATAAGTACTCAACTTGCACACAAGAGTATGCATTCTCTAAGCACCTAAAATTCATTTACTTGGACAAGGAATAAAATACCCCACAGTTTGTTTAAATATGCAGAATTAAAAGCAATAACTGCTGACTACAATTCCACTTGTAGCTCAGTATATGAAATTGTAAATAGACTGACAAGCAAATTAATTCTATGGTAAAAAAAAATCCAGGGGAACATTTTTAATTTAATTCCTATCTAAACAGCATATCTCTATTACTCCAGTTCCATAAACTAGTATCTCTATTTATATCTGAGGCATTTTAAAATCAGTGAAACAAAATGTCATCTAGCTAATACAACCTTTCTAGGTGAGCAACCCTTTCTAGTTGAAGTTTTATTTATTAATTGTCATTTAATCTGTGAATAAAGCTTCTGATCAGTTTTTGTGGACATATTGTATTCAGTCACACTGAATTACTTAAATAGGGATTTTATCTACAGATCTTTACAGATACTCTTTAAACCTACTTACCATTCTATGATCTAACCAGAGCTGACAATAGATTCTAGAGAAAAACTTTCAGTTACCTACAGGTGGATACCTGAATAGCTGGTCAGCCAAATACCTCTTCAGATGAATTGAGCAGCTCTTCACAAATTATAATAGAGGCATAGGGACTGTACCCACTTCTAGACACCTACACTGATGTTACGTAAATTTATCTTCCTGGATCTGGAGGTGAAAGCCAGAGATGAAAAAAGTTTGTATCCAGATAAATGGTTCCTCTTCAGATTACCTGAAGATCCATAAAGGTTCTGAATGTTTATATCTAGTGATGATGCTGACTAGGATCAGCTTTCAGTGGCATTTATATCATTAAAGCATGGATCCAGAGCACATCATTACCACTAATTTATTACATTCAATAGAAAGTAAATTATTTAAAACAGTTTTCCTTGTGTTTTTTGCTGTTAGCCAAACTTAAAATATTTTAACATGTGTACACATAAATAATCGATACTTCACATATTTCATAGTCAATGATCTTTCATTTCCAGTAGAATAAATTAATTTCCTTTTATATTTTAATAGATGTAGCACTTTACAGTCTAAGTATCTTGTTTCCATGGACATATTTTATTCTTATCAGTTCATGTAGTTGATTTATATTTAGTTCAATTTTTTGTTTTAACTTTATTTAACTTTCAATCTATGTTTCAGCAATCAAAACTCTGATTTAGCAAGTAGCAATGACCTAACAAATAGCTGGCAATATAACTTCATCAAGTAATTTAGAATAACACATTTTCTGATTAAATGCTTAGGTAATATTTTTACTTCCCAGATGCATAATTTTAAAAATTGCTTCATGATTTGGTGCAAAAATTTTTCTTAGTCTTTCAGAGCAAGTATTAGTGAATTATTTTATCCTACAAACACATCTGTTGCTTTGCTACTTCCTGCTTTTCCTATCAAAGTGACCCCCTCCCCCCAAAAATGTTAATTTTAATAACTGAAAAATAATATATTAGTAAAAGCAAGTGTATGGATTTTAATGGAAATTGACACATCAATATTTTCATTATTCTTACTGAGGGATGGAAAATATACTGGAATGGATGAAATAAAAAAGATATTTGTTACTGAGTTTTTTTAATATAATGACATGGAATAGGTATTTTTGTTATTCTCTTTAAATAAAACCTTCAATATGAAGTGAAAGCAAGAGTTTTATAAAGTTTATCAAACTAGCCTAATACCTTCTGCCTATGAAAAATTTCATTGTGTCTACTCTTTTCCAGTATATGCTTGGGGAAGGAGAATATGTAGCTCTGCAGATAATTTAATCTTATTGAACATTATTAGAAGTCTTATGAAAAATGTGTATAAATTACCTGAAAGTGTGTGAAATACATTTTTTCTGGATTATTTTAGCATTTTTATTAAAAATAAATATTACTGGTACTGCTAATAGATTAAATATGTTGGGTATTTTCAATTAATTTTCAGATTTGTAAATAGATAAAAGACTTTCTGGTCATTTTTTTACAAGAAAAGACATTCACCTTGAGATGTTTTTTGACTAAGTACCTTACTGCAAGCGTTTCTCCTCTACTTCATAAATAATAAATATTATATATAAGAAAAAATGTAAAATTTCTTCAAGTTTATCTACTTTTAATAAACTCAAAAAACACTGGTTTTTGCTGCCTACTCCATGTTCATGCATGTGTGTTAGGCAGGTTAAAAATTTCTTCATTAGTGATTCATATCCTTATCTGGCTTCAGCTAGAGAAGGATTTGATACATTGCTCTGCATCACTTCTTCCTGATGACAGGGATCTTCAAGCAATATTTTTTCAGCCTAAATATCAGTTTTGGTGCCTGAATGAAGTTATCACCTCTTCCTTTAAACATTTACTGTAAAAAACCCCACTAAACAACAAAAACCCAAAACCAAAAACCCCAAGCCATACTCTGGAAGAGATAATGATAAAGTACAGATTAGATTGATAATACTTGGTTGATACCATCCTGTGCAAAGGAGAGTTTAACTACTAAATGGTAATGTTAAATCTTTGTTTTAAAGTCCTCCGCCATAATTGAGCTCCTAGCTCATGTCTCCTTCATAATCAGCAGCTTGTTAACATAAACCTTTTTGGTAAGCTTATTCTATAAACTATTGATATTTCTGCTGGAGATAATGGTGTTTGTGACCCTCTCTGAATATTTTCATATAACAATAATCCTACATTCTAAGGTCATAGGTATACTGGAAATGTTTTTAATCTTAAATACTACCCGAATCTTATGATTAAATAACATCATTTTCTCTTTTTCTAGTAAACTGTTACAGAGATTAAAAATCACTTTGAAAATACTCCCATTGACTTTATTGTCAAGCATAAATGTGAAATAAAAAATAAACTCAAAACCCCATCTCTAGACATGTTGAGCAGAAAAAGAAATTATGGATGAAAGCTGATCCCACTTGAAGATTAGGTATAGTGTAACATTTTAAATGATAAGCCATGTATGAACTATAGTCTATAAAAAATAGAGTTATACTGTAGCGGTTTGTTGGTTTTTTCTAATTATGTTTTCCCACAGATAAAATATGACTATAAAGATCAAATTAAGTATTTGCTGTTCAACTGTCTTGAGTAAAACAGGACGTATTTTTGTAATATCAATGGGAAATAATTCAAGTAAGTTATAATTTGTTTCATGTGTTGTGAAATGTTGTGGCTCCATAACCAATGACAACAATAATTTACTGCTTTTAGTTTATATATGTTTATATAAAACTCATGCTGGTTTTACATAGTCATAAATTGCAGTATTAAATTTAACATCAATAATCTGTACTTCCACCCAATTACACTTCTAAAGTAAATGTGTAAGGCAGTGAATGTCTCTGTTATTTTTTCACACTTTATCTGATATGGAGTAAATTAATTTTTGTAGTCCTTATTCAACCCAGAATTCATACAAACATAAAGGAATCCAAGGGATGATTGTACCAACATTGCCATGGCAGGATGCATTTGTCTTTTCCCACATCCAGTTCTGAGTTCATATGTATTCTAACTGGCCTACACTGATGAGAAACATGTCCACCTGAGCATTGCTGCCATCAGGTTCTCTTCAGTCCTTTTCCTCCCAAGGACTTCCTCTGGGAGTGTTATAACTGAGGCCTGTGTGACTTATTCAGAGTTAAGAGCTTTGCACATGATTTGGTTATTGAAGCTAGATCTTACAAGCTTTGCCTTAATGATTAATCTGTCTTCCTATCAATAAGAGCAGAAACATTTGCTCAGTTCCAACTTTCTTTTGTATGGACCAGTTTGTGCAGGGAGTGGAAGGTAGCGGCCTGTCACACAATATTCATCTGGAAAAAATCATATCATAGTAAAAATAAATATAACTGGAGAGAGAAAGTTTGCTGAGACTGAGAGGCAGAGAATGGCTGCAAAAGGGGTGTTTATGGAGCCCTGTTCTAAAAGGCCATCAGTAGATGGCCTTAAATCTGTGACTGCAGTAAAAACAGCCAGACCTCACTCTTATGAATACAGCACTTAAGGGTCTCAGAAATGAACTTACCGCTAGCAACTCCAGATGACTGCTAACTGGGCTATCTATTCTGGATAGCATGAGCCGCATATCCCTTGCTGGAATGTTGCTCCAAGACATGCAGAGGAGAAAAGCAA
The DNA here is from genome assembly GCA_022605575.1 of Laterallus jamaicensis coturniculus. Classification (NCBI taxonomy): domain Eukaryota; kingdom Metazoa; phylum Chordata; class Aves; order Gruiformes; family Rallidae; genus Laterallus; species Laterallus jamaicensis. The sequence goes on along the minus strand of JAKCOX010000037.1, from coordinate 5,563,454 downwards.
GTAAAAACATTATTTCTACAGTTACTGTTGGTGATATGCAAGAATAAGATATGACAAGTTGTAATATCACAACCCCTTAGATTTTCAATATCCCAAAACCTGGCATAGAATCATAGAATGTTTTGGGTTCCATGGGACCTCAAAGATCCTCTAGTTCCAACCCCTCGTCATGGGCAGGGACATATTCACTAGACCAGGTTGCTCAAAGTCTCATCCAACCCAGCCTTAAATATTTCCAGGGATAGGACTTCCACAGTCTCTTGGGGCAACCTGTGCCAGGGCCTCACCACCCTCATAGTAAAGAATTTCTTTGTAACATCTAATATAAACCTGCCCTCTTTCAGCTTGAAGCCATTGCCCCTTGTCCTATCACTACACTCCCCGATGAACAGTACTTTTGTAGTAGTATTGATGGGCTGTAATTAGGTTTCCCCAGAGCCTTTCCTTCTTGAGACTGAACAAGCCCAACTCTTGCAGCCTGTCTTCATAGGAGAAGTGCTTCAGCCCACGGATCATCTTTGTGGCCCTCCTCTGAACTTGTTCCAACAACTCTATGTCTTTCCTTTAGTGGGGATAGCAGAGTACTCCAGGCAGGGTCTCATGTGAGCAGAGTAAAGGGGCAGAATCACCTCCCTTGACCTCCTGGTCATGCTGTTATTTATGCCACCCTGGACAGTCGGCCTTCTGAGCTACTAATGCACACTGACAGCTCATGCTGAGCTTGTCATCAATCAGCACCCCAAGTCCTTCTCCTCAGGTCTGCTCTCAATCCATTCTTTGCCCAGCCTGAAGTTGTGCTTGGGCTTATACCCATTCACATGCAGGACCTTGCACTCAATCGTGTTGAACACCATGCAGTTCACTTAGGCCCACCTCTCCATCCTATCAAGGTCCATCTGGGTGGTATCCCTTCTCTCCAAACTCACTATATGCTTTGATGTTGTCAATTTGCTGAGGGTGCACTCTATCCCATTGTCCAATTAACCAACAAAGATGTTGAATACTGCCGGTCCCAATATAGACGCCTGAAGAACACTGCTCATCACAGACCTCCATGAGGACATTGAGCTGTTGACCGCAACCCTTTGATTGTGATCATTCAGCCAATTCCTTATTCACTGAGTGGTCTATCTGTTGAAAACACGTCTCTCCAATTTAGAGACAAGGATGTCGTCCTGAACAATGTTGAATGTGTTGTGAAAGTCCAGGAACATGGTGTCTGTCATCCTTCTCTTGTTCGTTATCTCTATTACTCCGTTGTAAAAGGCCACCAGACTTGTCAGGCACAATTTTCCCTTAGTGAAACCATGTTGGCTGTCACAAATCAATTTCTTATTCTCCATGTGCCTGAGCATAGTCTCCAGGAGAATCTGCTCCATATCTTGCCCAGCACAGAGGTGAGACTGACCTGCCTGTAATTCCCTGGGTCTCTCTTTTTCCCCTTTTTAAAAATGGAGGTTATGTTTCCCTTTCCTCAGTCAGTGGGGACTTCACCAGACTTCCAGGACCTCTCAAATATGATGGAGAGTGGCTTGGGCACTTCATCCACCAATTCCTTCAGGATATGTGGATGCATCTCATCAGGTCCCATGGACTTTTGCACCTCCAGGTTCCTTAAGCATTCTCAGACCTGACCTCCTACAGTGGGCAGTTCCTGCCTTTGTCCTCCATGACTTGGATGGCGTGTCTAGAGCTCTTGCTAGTGAGGACTGAGGCACCTCAGCCTTCTCCATATCCCAGCTAACCAGGTCACCAGTTACATTCTAGAGAGGGACCACATTTTCCCTCATCATCCTTTTCTTATTGATATAACTGTAAAAACTTTTCTTGTTGCATGTCAGCATCTCTCCAGTTACAGAATCACAAAATGTCAGGAAGTTGTGTTTTCCATATAGCTCCTCCAAACATGTTTTCCTTAAGGCTTGTACAATGTAAGAGTTATTGCTTTCCTTCCTAAATTTCAGTAACATAAAAATACCAAAAAGTGGATGGTTTTCATCCAAAAAGTGGATGGTTGGGATGGATACCAAAAACTATACAGATGATTATGCCACTATCCTTTGAGTATTGAGCTGAGGTTTCAAAACACAGAAATGCTAGACTCCCACTTGTCAAAACACCGGATATTCCAAATTATAAATAAATATAGACGCCTATTTTTACAGCACAGGCAAAACATTTCAAACTAAATGGGTTATTTATTCTATGGTAGCCCAAGTACTTTCCTGAGATAATAAAAGAAGAACAGCAAGCATAATTTTTTTGTTTGTTTTTTGAGCAAACTGAAAAATTATTCAATTTGGGTCAACCCAGAGATAGGGAGGTATTGTATCATAAAAACAACACAGCAAAAATGAAGAAAAAAACCTCACAATGGTTTCAGACAAGAGTGCCTATAGTTTTATTTCATTAATATATCAACTATTCTTTTTCTCATTTTTGACTAAACATTTTTCACATTCTTAATAGGAGAAATTGATGGGGGCATAAGATATTTTAAATTCCTTTAAAAATATCTTACCTTTTGTCTGAATTAAATTAATTTTACCCACAAAGTAAATAATTTTGTTTCTTTCAAGATGCCTTTATTTGGTCAAGAATAGTAGTCCTATATCTGAAAAGAAATAAATGTTTTCAGGTTGCATATTTATACTCATGAGGAAAGTTTGTGTAAATGGAGGTGAGAATAACTAGTAAAGAAGTTAAGTACCTTTTTGTGTATGTGTGTGTTAGAGCTAATTATCTTTAAGACTCTGAAAGATTTGGATTTTATAAAACCTACCGCATATGTATGAGTGTATGTTCTTGTGTATGTATTACATTGACATAATACTCACCCCACCCATTATTAATTAGCTGACTTCTTTTAGAAATGTCAACAAAAATGGTTCCAGAGGAAAGATTGTGTTGCAGTGAAGATGGAGGTCAACAGAAAGAGGAATGGCAGATTGCTGAACTCAAGATAAACTTTATAACAGTTGTATGTCTACTTTATCAAGTACACCACATTGTAGCAGCCAAATGAGACACAATTTTTTAAAGCAATGCCAGCTGTAAGAAAAACGTTTCAAGGGAGCGTAAGTTTTCATACACACTTCTCAAAACATTTTAGCCTCTAAGCTCTTCACATATATTATAGAATTTTTGTTCTCGGTGAAGATGCTAAAGGACAGAGTGAAGTGTTTTGATTCTTTGATTACAGATGATAGAGAAAAAACAGATATGAAAGAAAAAAGAAAGTGAAGAAAAAAAGGGGAAGGGAAATGCAAGGAAACACAACAAAGTGCTTAAAGTAGCATGTTGCAGAAAATGGACAGAGCGTCCAAACCAATTGTCTTGAAAATGCCTTCTCACCTGCCTCTGAACAGGTCCTGAACTCCACTTTATTTTCACCTTAATACTCTCCAAACACTAAAAGGTTTTGGTTTTGAGTTAGTATGGAAAAGCTCCAGATTTAATAAATTGTAACTAACACATAGATCCTCAAGGATGTTTAGGGGATCGTGATTAGAAATTGGAAGATTTCAATACCTTTATTCACTCAGTTAAATTCCAGCAATCCTGACAGACACATCCATCATCCTGCACTGCTAGTCTGCAAATTAAGTACATGGGGACATTTTGTGCTACAGTTCCAGTGGTAGATAGGCATACAATGTTCTAGGCTGGAAATTGTACACCTGTCCAAATAATTATGTCCTGCTGTTTCCTGCTGCAAAACTTCTAAATCAAGTCCAGTTCAGATCTTTCCACCACTTCAATATAGAAGTGAAAATGATACTTATGTACAAATTTCCTGCATCAGAGAACCCTTACATTCCATATTACACAAAAGCAAAACTATTTGGAGCAATCCAAGATTAATCTTGAAGCTGGAAGATGTGTACATGAAATTCTTCAGGTTTTTCCAGGATTTACTCTTGATCGACTTTGAGGATGCTGGGCTAATGACTTAGCCATTATACCATTATAAAAGGTTGTCTTTTCCTTCCAAAATTATATCTGAAATAAATAGAATGAAAATCTCATGTCACTGAAAAGAAATTGTGCAACCATTTCTCAAGTTCATCACTAAAAGATGTATCTTGAGTGACAGGAGCAGTAGTTGGCAGAGGAAGAAGATGGAAGCACACATCAGATCATATAGGACCAAGTCCATTCCTCCTGTCTGCTGTAAGATTCAGACTTGCTGTTGCTTTTCATTCCTGATGATGTTCTTTTGGACACCTTCAGCATTCTGGAACTGAGTTTATGTTCAAACTCTTATTCTGTGGCCTAATTTTTATCCCTGTTACTCTATTTCTTGATTTTTATTCCTGTGTAATCATCTTTGCAAACTTCTGAACATTCTTCTCCTTCATGACTCTAATATTTTGACAATATTTATTTTCTCTGATGTTTTCTTGATGTCTTCAATATATCAAGGAAAAAAAAAGTCTGTGTTACCACACCTGTAGTCTTGCAGTCTGTACTATAAACCTTTCATCTTTCTGCAATAAGAATTTCACCAAGAATCAGGACACAGACATTTAGAGAAAAGAATGAGTAGCATAGACTTCATTTTTTGGGGGCAGCAGACAGTAGATTGGTCAGAATTCCTATTTAGAAGAAAAACCCAATCCAAACCAAACAAAAAAACCCCCAGGAATCCTTTACTGAACTGAACTGTACAACTTTATTTGCAATAAACACTGGTTGATCATTGTAAGTTTTTATTCAAGGTCATCAAAATACTGAGAAAAATAATTCACCTGTGTGAGCATAAAGAGCTCTTCAGTAGTGTATCTCATTGCTTCCTCTAAATACTAGGTGGATGCTCTTATTTTTATATTAACAACGAAACTGACAAAAGACCTTATTTCTTCTGATGATTTATTTATGGTTTCAATAGAGGAAGGAAAAAACCCCAACTTATCAATTTGTTAATGTAGAGGAACTTATAGTCATGATTTAATGTGGAAACATATCTATTGACTGACCCCTATGTGGTTCTTCTTTTAGAAAGAGGGTATTACTTTCCATCTATATGACTGCTGCGGCTAATGTCTGAGACTGCTGCAGCCTTAAAAATGCACAGTTCATTCTGCAGATGGTGATAGCTCTACTAACACATCTATTGTTGGTTTGAAAGTCAAGTGATGATATGTGTAGGTGTATGTGTGGGAGCAGTGCAAAGAATTACAAGGATTTTCTCCCACTCTAACAATCCACATGGAAAAGAGGACCTTATGAAACAATGTTTTGTTCCTCTGGTATTTTTAATCAGTCTAATATTTCATTAGAATATCATTTTATTGTACAGCCTGTCATTTTTCTAAGGAGTATCTTTTTAAATAAAAAAATCTTTTCTGTTTTCTCTTCACATTTTGATATGTCATCATTTAAAAAAAAATCTTAGACTGTGTCAAAGCAGAAAAAATAGCTGGAAAATTAATGATTTATCCTGACACTCATGTAATTTACGCTTCTAGTTTTTTTCAACAATTATGCATTTGTTGGACCTGCTAGTAACTGGAAGTTCCTTAAAAGACAACGCCTGTCAGTTTTCTACTCTGTCATTTCAGTGGTGGCTGCAAAACAGGAAATGTATCAGTATTTGATTATAAATACATCCTTCATGGTATAGTTATGTGAGGATAAAGCAGTTGACCTGAACTACCCAGATAATGGCTTCAGCTCCCAAATAGCTTTCTGTATGGCTTCTACAATTCATTTAGGACATTTTAGCATCCTGTTTGGTTGCAAAACCAATCTTTGGTTTTTTTGGTTCCTCCCCCCCGGTATGGTATTAATTTCTTCTGCATCAATCTCTGGTTTTATTTTGGTGTTATACATGCATAAATAAATGTATATGTATGAATATGTACATATATTTTGAATGTGCATATGCAGATATTTTGTTGATAGGAAATATGAATATGAATGCACATGCATACATGTACTAATTTTCCTTAGTTTTTGGTTCTACTTCACATGGTCTATATTCTTAGATCATTGGAAACAATTACACCAAATCTTACCTCATCATCCACCTCTCCTTCATGCTTCTAATACACTTGTTTCTAGGTCCAGCTGTTTTTTTCTCAATGCTCAGAAATAAGCTTCTTATCTGTACATTTTGAATAATGAGGGCTGAGAGAACTATCTTTGGATGTTATTTTTCTTTTCATTGCAACCGTAGTTATATCCACCAATATGTTTTTCACTGAAATTCGGACTCAAAAAAATGCAGACAACTGGCAAATTGTATTTGACTTGAATTCCCATGAACATCAATAGAGTAAGGGAATCTCTTGTGGGTCACATATTGTTGAGTAGCACGAAGTAACTTAGCGCTTAAGGAGGTCCATCTTCTTGTAGACATGACTGAATAAGGTCTTTGCTGGCACATAGGGACTGTTTGGCATTTTGATTGTGATCATTCATAAGGCCATTATTTCACCTATTTCTATGTACATAAATTGTTTTTAAGTCACCTACTTGTCTCATTCTCTAACCACTCAACCTGCTTATATTTTTATAATTAATTACATACCAAAATATATCTGTAAAGTCACATATCTGTTCCAACTGACAGAATAAAATACACTTTTCACTTGATCGTACCAACTATATATACACAACTTTGCATTTGGCTTTAGAGTCATAAGTTTTATTTTTCACCATTACTTGTACTCCTGTTGGATTGGTGCATGGATTTAAGAGGGTTTTAGAAAGAAAAGAAAACTGGCAGTCATGAAAGAAGCTTGGATAGCAGATTTATAGCATGTGTATAAGGATTTTGCATATAGAATGTGTGGAAACAAGTTAAAATGTAGTCATACCTGCCTATGAAATGAGAATGGTACCTAACTATGGTGTTTGTGAGTTGGTGGCTTTTTGGTTTTGGTTTTGATTTTGGTTTTGGTTTTTTGTTGTTTTTTTAAATTATTATTATTTTATTGTAATGAAAGAAATACAGTAGGAAAAGCAGTAAATAAATCAAATATAAATAAATTGATGTATATCAATTAAATCTGTACAAAGAGTTCCTAAATGAACCCATATATCAACAATATTCTTGTCAGCAATTTGAAACCTGCCAAATCAGCATGCTTTCACTTTTACTGCTCAGTTGCGGTATTTGTACACATGGTGATCAGAGAGTGTCAAGTGTTTTGTTTTACAATAACTTTTGAAGTTTTGATTGTCTTTCTCTGATTTATCCTTCTCTCACTCTAAAAGTAATGGCCTTCAGGGAAAGGGAAACTAGGGAGAATGGAGTATGTTTCTGAGACATGACTCAGACAAAATGAGAATAATTTTGTCATCTTCTCCAATCTCCCAACAGTCCACAACTAAGGGGATGTAAATAAAATATTTTCCGAAGTTTTGAGTTATATTTCACTGTTAAGTTTTGAGGAGACATATAAACAAATAAAAAAACCCCAAACATGAAACAAGTTTGCAGAAATGGGAAATTGAAGCCATCTGATAAAATAAATCAATATTCAGGAACATGATTTTCTAATACACCAGAATCTCTTGACAATTAGCATCTTGATTTCTTATTCATTATACAATGCACTTGAGATCCTGTCTCCTGTAACTAAGCACTACATAAATGCATAGTAACATTAGATTGAATTCTCATTCTGAGGGTGACAGTTTAGGCTTCTAAATGTACCTATTTAGAGAGGTAAGAGATGAAAAACATCAACTTTTTCTGTCACTTGCCAGCTGCATCCCAGACTAAAGTGAGAGAGAAATATATCACTTACTGACAAGGTGAAAAAAGAATGGGAAGACCAGGTGAAAACATACATGTATCTAGTGAATGCCCTGACACTCTATCTGAAGATCTAATCTACATCAAGTAATTGTCTGAGACAGATAGCACACTTTCAGCACAGAGTAACAGAGGAAAATATAACTGTTACTAGTAAAACTATTGCTTATCCTTCTACCTGACCGTGTGCACAGGCTAGGATACAACCACTGAAACATAATCTAGAAAAAAAAAAGAGAAATGTACTTGTCGTCTCCCATTTTCCTCATATGGAAGTAAGGCTTTGTGAGCTTATGCCAGGTACTTGAGCAAAAGGAGCCACAAGACACCTAATTATTACCATGTCTGAACCTTGAAGTATTTTATATCACCTTCAACCCCAGATGTTTGTCACTTTGCCAACATTCACAGAAGCTTGTAGAGGTGTGAAGTTCATCAGATACTTCTTTATCCTATCTAACTTTGTATGAATTTTATCCTGCTAATATCACACAATTTCTTTCAGAATTTTCATATTCATTTTTAGGAGGCTGATGGGAAATCTTATTGTTCTTTACAACTACATGAAAGGAGGTAGTAGCCAAGTGAGTATTGGTGTCTTCTCCCACATAAAAAACAATAGGATGAGAATAGCCTCAAGTTATATCAGGAGAGGTTTAGATTGCGTATTAGGAAAATTTTCTTCATCTAAAGAGTGTTATTGGAACAGGCTTCCCAGAGTCACCATCCCTGGAGGTATTTAAAAGATGTGCAGAGGTGTTACTTAGGGACATGGTTTAGAGGTGGACATCGCACTGCTAGACCAGTGGTTGACCCTGATGATCATAAAGGTCTTTTACAATTAAAGTGATTCTATGATTGTTGTAGCTGACCAGTAGGAAATTAATTCAGAAAAAAAATTACATAAGTGACTCTGAATTACTTGCCACAAGTATCTGGGTTTTACTTTGCCTTGGTTTGAGATTTATTTAATATATAATTATATAATAATTTATTTTCTTTCACATTCTTTTGTTTTATGTTTCTTTGTAATGATTACACCCATTACTTGCTGTTCCTTTGTGATATGAAAGGGAGTTCTAATACAAAAAATTACACATAAATAAAGTTTAAATGTTTAGAACATCAGCAAGAAAGTATTGTACTTGATCAAAGTCTACTGCAGCTGACTGAATTTTAAAGAAAAAAATAATAGAAGAAATTTTACTATTGAATTTTCAGTGTTTTGTTCGGTCTGAGTAAAATAAACTTCGATTGGTGATCCTTTTGCTTTCATTTTTGTTTGTCTTGCAAGTTATATTTTTTCTAAATATTCCCAATTCAAATTCAAGCTTGGAAATGAAAGTCTCATTCCATCCTTCTACATTATTCAATACAATACGAAAGACAATGTTAGTGCTTACACTACCCTATGGCTCTGTGTGTAACCTTTCCAAATCCTGTCCTTGACTGCAAGGCAGACAAGTACGATGAGGCCATTGTTTGCATGGTTTAATCATTCTGCTGCTGCTGGCAAATGTGTCAGGCAGAGACTTGATTATGCTGTAAGAGTTGCTTTGTTTCTATAGTTCTAACAGGAGTGGGAAGATTAAATAATTTTTATTTTTGCTGTCAGTTACATGAAAAGACTGGATTTTTGATATTTTGTTTTAAAAAGTGGTGTTTACATGATTTAGTAAGGTTTAGAGATTACCTGAGTAACAGAGAAAACCTTAAATAACAAAAAAAAAATCGCTTCTTAAAATTTGAACTGCTTTAGAAGTGCAGCTGACAGAAGGAGGGGGTAGATAGCAAAGCTTAGATTTTTCCAGGATTTGACCTCCAGACTAATTCTGTTTTCTTTTCTTAAGAAATCTTGTCTATATTAGCTTCCTTTCATTTCTTTACAATATTTCATTAAGTTTTGCGCTGCATGTCCACATTAATCTACTTTCAGAACTGGATGTGAACTCAATAGATAGCTACTGTAATACAGTTTGGGTTTCTCTAAGCAACTCTGAGCTACTTCAGATGACAACCAGCCAAAGCAGAGCTAGTGTTAACACTTCTGTTCAGAAAAACTGTGAAAAATTTAAGGTTGAAAATCATATTCTCGTGTATGTTTTTAGTGCCTCGTGCCAATAGAGAGAAATAATTATAGTAGATGTTAAAAGTTTACAATATCAAAGATAGTTCCTTGCTCTTTCTCTTGAATAGTGTTTACATATTCCAAAAAACGCCTCAATTTTTCTCAAACCTATAGAACAGAATCATAGAATCATAGAATATATTGTGTTGGAAGGGACCCAGGAGGATCACTGAGTCCAACTCTTAACATTATACCTTAACAATAGCTCCCCATGCACATTTTGGGAAAGAATTCTGCCCTGCTTTCTTGAGTTGTGGTTAGAACTCACCAATATGACCCAAGATTAACTCCAGCTACTAGAAAAAGTAGTTTGACGATTACCCTTGAAAAGTTCTGGAAAATTGTTCAGTTAGTTGAACTTGCTGCTGTAGCTCTTACATATTTGTTAAATTCAATACATGCTTTTAAAAAGCAAATGTTTGAAAAATATACAAATGTCCTGTTTATTGTTAATATTCTTGAGTATTCAAAAAGTCAAGATGTAATGTTTGGGACTGTTTTTTCTAAATTGAAATCTATATTAAAGTTTTCCTTGTAAATTCCAAGACTATAAAAAGAACTCAGGCAACTAGATAATAGACAGTACCTGCCTTTTTCCCTGTGGCATATAAAAGTACAATTCTGTTAAATTTCAAACTGTCTCCCAAATTTATAGCTAATTAACTCTCAATGATATATCCAACTGCCAACATCAAGGGCAAATTTTGAAAGTGAGTTGAGGCTTTCAAAATACATTTTTTTCCTTGTCCTATACAATGTTTCTCATTGTATAGATGCAATCAGTGTAATTTAGCAAAAACATGTTTTATAGACAATGTGTGTGTAGAGGGAGAAAATGGGATAATGAAATGCTAATTTGAAACAGGTGAGCACATTCTGTTAGGAAATTAAAACAAAACAAACCAAAAAAAAGTACTTTTCACTTCTACATTTCCTGCACAATGCATTTATCCCATTTCCATGACGTGCCTATCAAAACTACAACTGATCAAAAAAATTACCTGACACTGAATTTCTTTTTGAATGAATAATTACATTTTAGTGTTGAATTAGTTGCAACTCTGAAGATAGCAGTGCTAATTTTGACAAGATCAAAGACCTGATTTCTACTTTTTTTAGTCACATCAAGGATAATTCTTCAGGTGTTAACTGGCATGCACATAGTGTGAGAGTAAAACCAAGTGCCCTGTCTCCTAAAGGTTCTTATAGGATTATGTATACAATTCTCTTTAGCATCTCCCATTTTAATTTTGTCCCCCCCCACTAGCTGAGTTATGTGTGGAACTAAGTGTGAGGCCTGCTTACTCCCCAGCCAGTAATTTCAGATTATTAGATGCCCAGGAAGAATATTCAGAAGTAATGTCAATTGATTTTAGGCAATCAGAGGAGAAAAAAAAGTGCTAACAATATCAGACAGAATATGAGATATTAGCAGATGATATAATCAGGTCATTTTCCCCTAAGCTTTGGAAATGCCTTTTGAAGTTAATTTGTACTGTAGCTACTTTTTTTCCACAATTCCTTTTTCACTGAAATGCAACAGGCTTTTTCCTTAATAGCTGATATAAATACAATTGTGTTGTCTGATTGGTACAAGCACTGTCTGCCTTTTGCTGTATTTAACACATGTATGTTCTTTCCCTCCTGAGAAGATTACATGCTACATGTAATGTTTTCATACTGTTTTGCATCACACAGGTCTTATCAATACCATCAGTGCATTTTTAAAATCTTGCTAGCCCATTTAAGTTGCATACCTACCCTTTTGGGTGTTCACTAAAACATCCCAGTTTAAAAAAAAAAAAAAAAAAGGCAGATAAACTTAATTACACATTTGATTGGTACCACTGCATCAGTAATGTCCCAATTAAGCATAACCAAACAGAAGGGTATGATGTTGCTCAGAACTGCGTATGTCAAAGCAAATGTATTTTAGCCCCTTTCGCCAAGGAGGTAAAAAATAAATCAGTTACAGGCAAGGAGATTTTAATCATGGAAGTTGTGGAATAGTCTTTTAAATACCACAAAGAGAGCAAGGAATTAAATTATTTTGAGGATGTAGCTTGATAAATCCATGGAAAACTGTGCATATAAGTTAAAAGGAGAATGCTTGAGCATGAGTGGGATATTTCCACTGTGTTTTTACACTCTGAACAGTTCTTGACTGATACACATTGCTTTCACAAACTATTTTCTGTCCTAAGGAACCTGCTTTGGCAGGGGGCCTGGACCGGATATCTCTTGAGGTCCCTTACAACCCCTATGATTCTGTGATTCTGTGATTCTATTAAACTTGCTTTTCAAAGTTTTTATTGATTGCTTTCTGGAGAAAGGAGGAATCCTCCTTTCCTTGATCCACAGGGAGGTTTTAGGGGTTTATTAATCTCTTCTCAGATACTCACTATTGACTACATCTATATGTATTGTGGACAGGTGCTTCTAAAAGGGTTTAATACTTATTTGGCATCTAATGTCCAGCTCACAAACTTAGAAGCTAATATCAGAGTTCAAGTGGATTTTGGTTTTTTCCGTCTCATTTTCTGCCGATAAATCAGAGGCTTTCTCCAACCTCTGGATGTGAAGGATAGCCTTCTACCTAGATGATCTCTGTGTGGAAATATTTGAGTTATCAGTTTTTTCACTGAACTTGTGCTTTTTACAGTTTGTAATATATTGGATATTTTCACCTTAGCTGATGGCTCTAGAATAAAGTAGATCGTACCTTAGTCATTTTTAACTGTTGAGAATATTATATCAAAAACATATCATAAGGCATATAGCATAAATTACCCCCCACACACTTAATTTTGAATCCATCACCTTCCTTCCTTTTTCCCTTTATAATCCATGTTTATGAACATAAGTCATTTCATTCAAATTAGTTATTTGGTTGTGAATATTAAATCTCACAGAGTGCTAAGAACCTACCAAGTCAATGTTAATAGGTATTGTATAAAAGCTTTCAGTTTAATTTGAAATAGGACTGCAAAATGGCTTATATGCTGAGATATGCAAGAAAATAATTTATATCTCAGTAACAGTAGAAAGCCAACATGATAGTATTCACCCAGGAAATCTTTAGCAGTTAGATGCATGTAGGCAAGTAAAAAGACATTAATTCTGTTGTATAAGATAAAAACCTTGCAATTCTTCATCTTAATTAAGGCATATACTTCTAGTTTTTTTCAGATATAAAATAATGCCAGTGAATAAAAGCATCAGAAAATTTTCCATCACATTCCTCTAGCAAAATCAGCATATCCTCCATCATTTTTTCCCATGTCTTCTCTCACCAGAAATTCCTTGAATGACTCTGCCAAAGAGTATGATTTCACAAAATGCCAAAAAAATATGAAAGTTTCTTTTTTTAAATTTTAATCACATCCATTTGGATAGGATAGGATAGGATAGGACAGGACAGGACAGGACAGGACAGGACAGGACAGGACAGGACAGGGTAGGGTAGGGTAGGGTAGGGTAGGGTAGGGTAGGGTAGGGTAGGGTAGGGTAGGGTAGAGTAGGGTGGAATAGGTCAAAACAGACTAGACTTGAATTGAATAATTTCAGTTGTAAAGGACCAACAAAGATCATCTGGTCCAACTGCCTGACAACTTCAGGGCTGACCAAAAGTTAAAGCATGTTATTAAGGGCATTGTCCAAATCCCTCTTAAACACTGAAGGGCCTGAGGCATCAACCACCTCACTAGCAAACCAGTTTCAGTGTTTGAATACCCTCTTGATAAAGAGAAGCTTCCAGATGGACAGTCTGAACCTCCAATGACTGATGCAGCTTTGAACCATTCCCTTATCCCCTATCATTGGATACCAGGGAGAAGAGGTCCACACCTCCTCTACTTTTCCTCCTCAGGAATCTGCAGAGAGTAATGAGATCATCCCTCAGACTCCTGTTCTCCAGACAAGAAAAAAAAAGATATCTCATGTGGTGATCACAGGACATGTCTTCCAGCCCTTTCACCAGCTTTGTCCTCTTCCAAACTCATTCAAATACCTTCATAATGTCCTTCTTAAATTTTGGGACCAAGAACTGCACACAGTACTCGAGGTGAGAGTGCACTAATGCTGAATACAGTGGAACAATCATCTCTTTTGTTTGGCTGGTTATGCTGTGTTTGATGCACTCAAGGATGTAGTTTGCCCTCATGGCTGCTGGGGCACGCTGCTGGCTCCTATTGAGCCCGCTGCCAACCAGCACCCCCAGATCCCTTTCTGTAGGATTGCTCTCCAGCCATTCCTCTTCCAACTTATACTTGTGTCTACCATTACTCCATCCCAGGTGCAGCATCTGTCATTTTGACTTGTTACATTTTATCCTATTAATCATAGTGCAATGCTCCAATTTATCTCAATCTCTCTGCAAGGCCTCCTGTACCTCAGGAAAGTCAACAGTACCTCACAGTTTGGTATGATTTGCAAACTTCCTAATGATATATTTAACTCCTGCATCTAGACTGATGATAAATAAATTCATAGAATCACAGAATGGTTTGGAGTGGAAGGAACCTCAAAGATCACCTGGTTCTAAGCCCCCTTCTATGGGTAGGGACACACCCCACCTAGACCAGGCTGCCCAAAGCCCCCTCCAACCTGGCCCTCAATACCTCCATGGAGGGAACATCTACAGCCTCTCTGGGTGATCTATTCCAGTATCTCACCACCCTCATAATGATTGGTTTTTTCCTTATTATCTAACCTAAATTGACCTTCTTTGTATTTAAAAAACATTGCCTCTTGTCTTAATACTACATGCCCTTGTAAACAGTCCCTCACCATCTGCAGGCCCTCTTTAGGTACTAGAAGGCTGCTATAAGGTCTCCCCATAGCCTTCTCTTCTCCAGGCTGAACAAGTCCAACTCTCTCAGCCTTTGTTCATTGGAGAGGTGCTCCAGCCATCTAATCATCTCTGTGGCCCTCCTCTGGTTTCACTCCAACAGATCCATGTCCTTCTTTTGTTGGGGAACCCAGAGCTGAACACAGTATTCCTTCTGGTGGGGTCTCACTAGAGCAGAGTAGAGGGGGAAAGAGCCACCTACCTCAACCTGCTGGTCACACTTCTTTTGATGCAGCCCAGGACACAATTTGCTTTCTGGGCTGCAAGCACACATGGCCATCTGTTGAGCCTTTCATCCACCAGGGCTGCTCTCAATCCATTCTCCAACCTGCCTGTAGTTGTACTTGGGATTGCTCCAACCCACATAGAATCACAAAGTTGGAAAAGACCTTTGAAGATCATCAAGTCCAACCAAACCCATCCTAAGCTAAACCATATCCCTAATTACTTCATCTACCCTTTTTTTGAACATATCCAGGGAAGGTGACTCAACCACCTCCCTGGGCAGCCTGTTCCAGGCCCTGACAACTCTTTCAGTTAAAATTTTTTTTCTAATGTCTAATCTAAACCTGCCCTGGCACAGCTTCTTGCTATTTCCCCTTGTCCTATCTACTGTCACCTGGCGGAAGAGACCATCACCCACCTCTCCAAAACCTCCCTTCAGGTAGTTGTAGGTGGTGAGGACCCTGGCCTTGTTGAACAGAATGGGCCCTAGAATTGAGTCCTAAAGAATATGACTGGTGACCGGTCACCAGACATATGTACCCCCATTCACTTCAACCCTTTCAGCTCTGCCCTTCATCCAGTTCTTCACCCAGAGCACCATAAACCCACTCATTCCACAGATGGACAATTTGTCTAGATGGATGCTGTGGTACAGTGTCAAAAGCCTTACTAAAATCACATCACATTATGTACCTCATACTTTTAACAGAAATGACCTTCATTCTCTGGATAGTGTCCTCTTCTCTCCCTTTTCATAGCATTGTAACTGTAGTAAAGTTTCTATTGGTATTTTGCCAGAAAACTCATTTTTTTCAGAATAAAATTGCAGACAGAATGTAATTATCCGAACTTCAGTATTCAGTCACATTTCTGAGTTGAAGGTTTTCTTTTTGTTGTTGTGCTTGCCATTTTAAAAAAATCTATGGAGCACTTTTACACGGGCTTTTGGGATACCTGTAATGGGAATCTTTCTGTTATTCTTATGAATTGTTGAAATGCAAAAGGAAGGAAAAGACTAACGTTTATATTTTCCAGGATCTTATTTAAATAGCTTTAGAAAGTAATACATTGTGCCAATTTTACAGTTCTAACACACTGTGAGTGAATCTGACCTCACCTGGGGCCTGAAAACTGAGATGTATCCACAATTACCCTTCTGCCACGTGCAACCACATGGCTGTCCAAACTTTCTAAATACACAGACTTACATAAAGATATAGCAGAATACTATTATCTGAATATCTGTGCCTGCTCTTAGCCGACAATTCTTTGCAATTAATTCTACCCAGTTTCTGTATCTAAAAAACAATGAAAATCTTTATACTTCATCCCACAGAAGTAGAGGGATTCTTTTATACATCTGACAAAGCTCAGAGCAGATGTTTTGCACACAGGAAAGAGGCTTTGTGAAACATACCTAAGTAGGCATCTGCCCAGTGATGCTTTATACTAGTAAAGGAAACAGCTAAGGGGAAAGAAATAGCTTAAAGCTTATTTGGAGAGTACTTAAGGCTATGTCAGTTGTGGTATATTTCAGGTATGCCAGGGTGTAGCCACAGACATACC
Organism: Laterallus jamaicensis coturniculus; assembly: GCA_022605575.1. Lineage (NCBI taxonomy): Eukaryota > Metazoa > Chordata > Aves > Gruiformes > Rallidae > Laterallus > Laterallus jamaicensis. Next base: position 5,546,918 of record JAKCOX010000037.1, on the reverse strand, counting down.
GTAAAATAACTGTCCAAATCTGAAATCAAACCATGAGTTGCAAGTTCCCTCAATGTCCTTGAGATCTAGTCAAGGAAGATTTCTGGTAAAGATGTTCCTTGCTGTTTCTTACCTCTAGCAGGAACCTGGAGCAAAGGAAACATGTATTATTGATAATTTGGGACCTTCAGGCACGTTTATCTGTATCATTTTTCACCATACTGTATGTGCACTGGAGGAAAAACTTAGAACTTAAAGGAACGGTGCAATAACACAATCTGTGTTTCCCAATCTATGTGCCCCAATAATTAAACAAAGCTGCCCCAAAAGGTAAATAAAGGTTACTTCATTCATAGAAAAAATACAGCAAACATTTTAAAATATATTGTGTATATAAAGTCAGGTTTAGTTATCTGTCTATAGGTGGGGGTTTTTTCCTCAGAAGTCATCAAACTGCATAAACAAAGAGCATAGTCTATACTCATAAACATATCATTGCATACAGAATATGTATGACACCACATTCTTGCTTTTCTGCACAGCAATTTCACCAGTCTTTCAATGGATGACTAAAATGGTTGAAAAGGTTGAGGATACCGAACTTGGTCTAGAATCAAAATGTGCATTTGGCAAAAGTTAGGCAACAGGAAAGCATTTGACTTACTCAAATTATGCTATTGACTTCAATGTTACACAAGATAATTCAGAGACTGATATGAATTTATGTTAACATAATAGCTTTCAGTCTAAAAAAGACTGAAAATTCCGATTGGGTCTTTGGGCTATAGCATAAGCAATAAATTACAATCATAAATAAATTTTCATTATTCAATTATAATTATTCATTAGAAGTTCAAGAAGGAATGGTTTATACAAAAATGGACAAAAAATCAAGACATATAAAATATTGAATGAATTTAATGATGATGTATGTCAATGAATGTTTTATTTAAACATATTTATAAAACAAAAAAATACTGTAGAAGATATCATAAAAGAAAATGTCTCTGACTTAAGCAGAAACTTAAAGTGACCCTATCATTTTGATATATGTATAAAAATTACTGCTGTTTTGGCACTGCTCAGGAACAGTTCTGAGTCTCAGTTTACTACAGCAACATGCTTGGACTTCTAAATGTGCGATGCAGGATCCTTTACCTATTTCCTGAGTCAATTCAGGCTAAATCACAAGCCTTACTCAACTATTCTTCAGTTATTCTAAGTGGTTTCCAAGTGATGCCACCAGAATTCCTGCAGAAAACTCTTATTTATAAGGTACAAACCATTCAAACACAAAATAAAAGATTACTTACTACTTAAAAAAATCACCAAAGCAAGCCATGTAAGAGCTTGGCAGATATTGAAACATACTTTGCATTAAATAATAGTTTAGCATAATCCAGTTTTGAAGTGACATGGAAAGATACAAGTTACATATTGATTACACAGTTTTTTTAAGTTGTCTCTTTTTCACTAAAGAAACAATGGTGTATGATACAACCTGCAATTACAGTAATAAATTTCAAGTGAAATTATGAAATTCTTCAACAGTTTTTTTTACGTAATTGCCTAATAGTTATTTCACTGGGAGGATCTCAACTACAACATGTAGAAACCAGAGCAATTTTCCCTTACCCATCTTTAGATTTAAACTTGTATATATTTTGCTTCCATTCCTATACTCAGACCTGTAGAAATAAGAAAGAATTAAAAACTAAAGCATTTTTGTAAGTGAAATAACGTGGGGGGAAGAGTAATCATCATTACAGTTCAGTGCATAATATTTCCATTTAGAAGCAGTATGATGTAATTAGTTTATGCACCCTCCCCCCCCCCAAAAAAAACCACCAACAATACAGCAATCAGCCTAGTTTTATGTATACGTAGAAGAAAAAAATATGTTTCTGTTCCGTAGATGTTAAACGTGGAGGGCCAGGCAACATGAAGTACAAGGAGGTCTTCTTATCTTGACAGGTGTGTCTTAATCTATATGTGCAACAAGTAAGCCAAAGAGCTAATTCCTGTTATCTAACATCACTTTTGTTTAATAATTCATGTTTGTTGTCTGGACAGAAAGTTCACATGGGGTTTACATTTAAAGTTCTGTTAGCTTTATTCCCTTCATGTTGCTTAATAATGTTCAAATGCAAAAAAAAAAAAAAAGGTCTTATCTGAAATTTGTAGCCTCTGCATTTAAAAAACACCTTGAGGGTACTATATTGATGGCCTTAGGAGAAGATGGGAAGTACGTGTACACGGTACATTCAGATCATTTTCCCAGACGGCATGGTACTTCGGGTCAGACATAGTAAACCCGAGAAGTTCAAAAGGATATAGAATTAACACCAGGAAATCTTTTAGGAACACTATAAAGAAGCCTGAAGTCAAAAGGCACCTTCATCTTTTCAGATCTTTGCATCACAAAACAAGAACTGCCATACTAAATTGGACTGAAAGTTAATTTAAACTTACACTGATGGAAGTAGAGGTTTAGGAAAATAGTATGGAAATGACTGTATCCTACCCAATATTATACGGTGACCACTTTCTCCCTGATTTTCATTATTTTTCTATACAGCTTGTGCCTGGATAGTGATTTATTTTCTAAACAGGAGAGCTCTTGGGATTTTTTTGTCTCTTCTCATTCAAAACCTATTTCATATTTGTTTCTCTTTTGTGCACTGTGTCTAGCTCTACTATATCCTTCCTGATATAGAAGAATGAGAACTGTCTGGAGAAGAACTGCAAAAAGAATGTTCTGTGTGGATTTGTACGGTAATAAATGCCACGATGGCTTTTGTTTCTTCCTTTGCTATTAATTTTTGAGCATCTATCCAATATTTTTTCAAATCTAAAACCAACTGCTTAAATCTTTCCTGAAAGCCAGTGTCTGGTGTAGATCATATGATTTCATATGACATTGTTTTTAATTACTTTGTGTATTTCCTCCCCCACTCAATCACTGTTACAGTGCCTTTTGTTAATTTTTATCCTTAATTATAGCTCCTACTTCCTTGAAAAATACCATGTTGATAAACTTGGTAACCAGCATACCTTATCCCAGATCATTAGGAATATTTTCAATAGCATCAATTCCCCTGGATTTCTCCATACTGGTAAAAACAACCATTTATTCCAAACATTTTTTTCTTTCTTTAACCACTTATTAAGGGTTACAGGAATATTTTCTCCCTTGTTCCATGTCATCCTGCTTTACAAAGAAGCTTCCTCAGAAGTATTCTACAAAACCAAGGAGATATATCAATCACCCTGTTTACCTACATGTTTGCTTTCTTTATAGAGAATCAAGCTACCTTTGCAAGGCATCACTACAGAACGTGTTGAATTACTACTACATCATATTTACTCATTTATTCTTAGTCACAGGTTCAACAGTTTGCTGACTGTAGATGTACACTTCCCTTTTTATAGTTCTCCAAAGCCCTTTTATAAAAATTGTATGGCATTTGCCATTTTCAATTCCTCCAATACAAAAGACATTTTAAGTGATAAATTACATACTATAGTTAACAGCTCAGCACTTTCATATTTCATTTTCCTTAGAAGTCTAGTTGAATATCATCTGTTTCTGGAAGTTTGCTGCTATTCATTTTATTAATTTGGTTTAAAACTCTTTATTAACATTTCATCTGAGGCAGTTCCTGAGTACTGACTTCTGATAGAAAAAGCTTCCATGTGCGACACTCCTAAGCTCTCACTTAGGTAGCTAATTCATTTTGGCTATGTCCTATAGCCTTATTTTACTTAGACACTCCTTATAGTGAACTTTGACCGTAGATAATTTCAGAATTGGAATTTGTTTTAATACATTATTATAGGGGTTAAATATTTTCCTAGAACATGTTTCTCAAAGTTTTGTTTCAGTTGTTGTAGCACACTATTTACATTCACGTTACAGTTTCACTATTTGTATACAATTTCTCTTTCTTAAATAAGACTTTCTAATTTCTAATGATCTCTCTCAATTTGTATGCCTCCATCCCAACTTTTTAGCATCATCTATATATATATATTTCTTTTGAATAAGAAGTAAACTTTTAGACTAAAATTCTTCTATGGTTGTCACATTTTCAATACAAGCATCTTTCTCATATGAGTTTCATCCTTTTGGCTGTTCATTCTATTTTTTTAATCTTTGTAAGTCTTTACATTAGACTTTTTTCCCCCCACTTTTTACTACTTTACTTCTACACTTACACTGAATGAATGATAGTAGTTTCTCAGGTTAGCTTTTTTTGTTATGTCTTGATCCAGGTCTTGTACACTGATTGAGACTACCTGCTGTCTCTATACTATCCAATTAAAATGGATAAATGTTTATGCATAATGTCCATTCTGATATGAATCTTCTTGAGGATAAATTACATTACCTCAGTGTTTTCTGCTCTCACAGCTTCTCTGATTTTTCTTAATATACAACAGACTGGGTCACTATTCTGTCTAGCTAGTCTTTATCTTTCTGAGCCTAAATTTTAAGATAGCACCATGTTCCATCAATATTCCTTCATCTATTTTATCCACTGAATACTGCAGCAGGGGGCTCCAAGAGATAAACATAGGTTGATATAAGAGGTTGTTGTGGTTTCTCCTCAGCTAGCAGTTGAGCTCCATGCAGTTGCTTTCTCACTTCCCCAAAACTGGGGGTGGGGGTGGGCTGGGGGCGGGGGGGTAGGATGAGAAAAAAAGAAAAAAAAAGACAAAGGCAAACCTCATGGGCTGGGACATCACAGGGAGAGAGAAATAACAATAACAGGACTTTATATGAAAATACACAAAACTGGTAATACACAAAGCAGTGTCTCACTGAACTGCACAACTCAGGCTGTACAGCTCAGAGCCATCCTGAAGCCAGACTATTCCCAAACCCCACACATCCTGGAGCTGTGCACTCTTCCCTCACTAGCCCCCTTAATGCTAAGCATGATGTAATTGGTATGGAATATCTTCCTTGGCCCGTTTGGGTCACCTGTCCTGATTGTGTCCCCTTTCAGCTTCCTGTGTGTTCCCTACCTTCTCCTAAGCAGGGCAATATGAACAACTGAAAAGTTCCTTACTGCTTGGCAGCTACTAAAACAACAGTATGTTATCAGCACTGCTCTCATCCTAGCTCCCAAACACAGCATTCCACCAGCTGCTAGAAAGAAAATTAACTCTATCCCAGCCAAACCCAGGACAGAAACCTTGAAAGTACTGAGACAGAGTATGCTTCTTGCATGCTTTTCAGGCTTCATCCTGTCTTTAGCTCAAGTCTATGGAAATAGCTTTGAGGTTTGGTATTCTTGTTATTTTAGGCTTCAGTAACATAGTCTTATTTTGATTTAAGTAAAGCATGTATTTCCCTAATAGTCTGTGTTTTTTCCAAAATCATTGCTTTATTTGCCGCTTCTAACTCTTACCCATATTGAGATATTCTGTCTCTGTACACATTGATGCACAGATAATAATAGGCATTATGCACACAAAATCTGGAAAGAATATGATATAATAATTTAATTCCCACAAAATAAACTAACATAAGATAAAACATAGTATACTCATAAGATTACGTATTCACACACTTAGATTTGAAAGACTGCTGAACTGAGCTTGAAAGTTCCTTGTCAGTGTTGTGTCCTATTGTCCTGGTTTCAGCCTAGCAATGGGCCATGTTTGGCCAAAGAGAATATTCCATACCAATTACATCATGTTCTGTATAAAGGAGAAAAAGCGCGCCAAAAAACGCGAGTATGGCAGGGCGCGGCTGGGGCTTGAGGCAGGTGCGGTCCGGCAGGCACGGCTCCGGCCTGAGGCAGAGGCGCAGCTTCTCATTTGCTCAGCATGGCGCAGCGCGGCCTAGTCGCGGGTTGCGATGAGAGGTTGCATTGTATATCACCAGTTTCGTGTGCCCTATGTTCTAAAATAGTGTTATTGCTGTTGTTCTTTGTATCTTTTCCGGTTGTTTTAGTAAACTACCCTTATCCCTACCCGCGGAGTTTTTGGTTTTTCTTTCCTTTCCCCACGGCTTCTCCGTTCGCTCCCCTCCCCCCCCCCCTTTAAGGGACAGGTAACTTTGTGGGACCTAGCTTTCAGCTGAGGTTAAACCATCACACTTATTTCCTACTTATATTATCAGATAATATGGCCTTTCAAAATTAAAAATAGAGACCAAGTTTTCCAGGATTTCATTATCATTTGTACTGGTACTTTGTTATTTAAAAATCTTCAGCCATATTATGAGGCTATATTATGCAGTGTTAGAAAAAGCATTGAATTTAGAACATTCTTTACTCCTATATTCCTTTAACATTTTTCACTTTTAAAATAAATTTATTTCTTTATTTGACTTATGTTATTTGTTCTGGAATCTAGGGTACAGGACCAAATGTTTAACCATACAGTATCTTGTGTTTGCTTGGAAAGGTGGTTTGTTGGTAAACAAAAGTAGCAAAGTCTACTCCCTAGTCAAAGTCAACTACCTAGTACCTTACCTAGCAGCTGATGCTAGCCTGTTTTCGTCTCCCTAGTCTTTGTGACAGTCAGTTTTGCTAACACTTTCATATGAAGATATCTTAAAATATCACAATTTAAATACTGTAGTAGGATATTTGAATCTCTTACTTCAGTTTACAATCTGCAATTTAAATGCCTTCAGAGACTGTTTATAAATGTCTACAGAGTTCACAGTACCTTACAATACCATACTGTCTTTCTCTCTTTATTTCTGAACAACTACATATATATAAAATTGTATTTCCAGATAGTTAAAAGTCTGTATGTTCCAAAATATATATTGTTAAATATGTATTTTCAAAAGTGAAGTGCTTTATATACTTGTTTCTCTAAGATAGACAAATCCTTTTTATTTTTTACAAAATGTCATAGTTTTGAAATCTTACAAATGTTCTTAGAAGCAAAAAAAACGCAACACTGTCCCTTCGAGATTTTAAAAATTCTTGAATTTGAAAGAGGAAGGAAAAGCTATTTTTAGGACAAGGAAATTAGATTGCACAGTGAAATGTATTCTTCTGCTTGCTACCTAGTGGGGTGCCTTTGTAAATGCTGATAAAATGAATTTATTCCAAACATTACTGTTAACAGCTCATTGCCTAACTGAAAGTAGTTTTCCTCAATAGGTGCCATTCTGCCCAAAGTAAATTCAAGCAATTCAGCTGATGGATTTAAAGATACCACTCAAAGCATGTAGTGATGTATTGTATATATCAAAGTTAAAAGTAGACTGAAGAAGATATAATGTGCAAGAAAGATAAGTTATTAAACCAAGGAAAGCAACTATCTTTACAACATAACGTGAAAACTTATTTACTATTTTTTAACATAATTACAGCTAATTAAGACATTCTTCTTCACTCTGAATAGAAATTAGCTATGATCATATACACAGCACCATAATATTTCTATTACATCTGTATGAATCCAAACTTTTGTATACCTTTATATAGGACTTATTTCTGAATGAATGAAGAACTGCATTCTGCAATACAGTTCCCTTCAAATAATTTTTTTCTACATATAAGTGAAATTTCATTACTTTATTGTTTTCTTATCAGTATAATTGGGGTTTGCATTTTTAGTTGTTGTGGTTTAACCTCAGCGGAAAACTGAGGCCACAAAGGTCAGGCCAAAAAGCCCCCCTACCTCTTTAAGAGGTGGAGGATGGGCGAACGAAGGAGCTGCAGAGCCAGAGGAAAAAAACCACAGGCTTGCAAGGTTAGGATAAGGATAGTTTACTAAACAACAGAGAAAAGTATGAAAACAACTAACTACAGTGCTATTATTATATACAGTGCAAACCTCTCCCCACACTATGTCATTTGAACCGTGCCCGAACCGATTCAGATTCAGATTCCCAAACGCAGCACTCCCTGAGCCCAGCACCCCCGAGCACCCCCCTCACCACCTCCTGCCACGCCGATCCCCGAAAGAGAGAGAGAGCGAGAGAGCAACCGGAACTCCCACACGCCTGCTCAGACTGGCACTTCCCGAGCCCAGCAGTTTCCGATAGGTCTGGAGTCTCCCCCGGAACTGGCACTGCGTCTGCCCAGACCGGGACTTCCCGTGCCTGGGTCCGAAGTCGCCCCTGCAAAGGGGGGGGGGGGAGGGGGGCAGCCTGTCGGATCATGATGCAATTGGCATGGAATACTCTCAGGGCTAACACAGCCTGCTGCTGGGCTGAACCCAGGACATTATCCACCCCTTATTCCATACCATTTACATCATGAGCAGGACCAGCAACCTTCTTTGGGTCCAGGGAGTCTCTCACATCCACACACATGCATGTACACATGCACACACATGTATGTGCATATAGATTCAGTCTGTGGACGTTTCCTCCGAGTCTGTCGGTTTCGTTCAGTCCACGATCCTCAGGCTCACTGGTCCCTCTGTTACAACAGTCTCTCAGGGTATGAAGAGTTGTACGTGCCATTGGATCATTGAATGCTGTATCTCGGGCTCTTGAACACTGCACCTGGCATGATCCATGCTCATAGTCCGTGGGTCAGAGGTGTTTATTACAAAAGAGAAAAGAAAGAGTTCTTGGGAGGCTGGTCTTCGCTCCATCATCACGGCACCGATGACCCTAGCTGTAATGTCATTAGTATAACATACAGTATCTATAACAACAATAAAACAGTAGTGAATTATTTAGCATGATATTGGCTATTCTCACCCAAAATCAAGTCCCCTTGAGGTACACATCGAGTTTCTCCATCCTTCTGCATTACCCACCAAGTACAACCAGGTCCTTGAGCAAAAACAATCCCAGATATGGGTTTACCTTTGCCTGTAGCAGGAATGACCCAAACTGTCTTTCCCAAAATACTTTTCATGTGCACTACTGGGACTCTGTCACCTTCTACAGTATGTGAGAATTCTGACTGGCTTGGACCAGCCCGATTGGTAGATCCCCTAGAGTTAACCAACCATGTGGCTTCTGCTAAATGTGTATCCCAATTTTTAAATGTTCCACCACCCATTGCTTTCAGTGTAGTCTTCAAAAGCCCATTATATCGTTCAATTTTCCCAGAAGCGGGTGCATGATAAGGAATGTGGTACACCCACTCAATGCCATGCTCTTTGGCCCAAGTGTCTATGAGAGTATTTCGGAAATGAGTCCCATTATCTGACTCAATTCTTTCTGGGGTGCCGTGTCGCCATAGGACTTGCCTTTCCAGGCCCAGAATTGTATTCCGGGCAGTGGCATGGGGTACAGGATATGTCTCCAACCAGCCAGTGGTTGCCTCTACCATTGTAAGTACGTACCGTTTACCATGGCGAGTCTGTGGGAGAGTGATGTAATCAACCTGCCAAGCCTCCCCATATTTATATTTCATCCACCGTCCTCTATACCAGAGGGGCTTTAGCCGCTTAGCCTGCTTGATTGCGGCACATGTCTCACATTCATGGATAACTTGTGCAATAGCATCCATGGTTAAGTCCACCCCTCGATCTCGAGCCCATCTATATGTTGCATCTCTTCCTTGATGACCTGAAGTATCATGAGCCCATCGGGCTAGGAACAACTCACCCTTATGTTGCCAGTCCAAATCTACCTGGGCCACTTCAATCTTAGCAGCCTTATCGGCCTGCTGGTTGTTTGCATGTTCCTCCATGGCCCGACTCTTAGGTACATGGGCGTTCACATGACGTACCTTTACGGTAAGCTTCTCTAGTCGAGTAGCAATATCTTGCCATAAGTCAGCAGCCCATATGGGTTTGCCTCTACGCTGCCAATTGTTCTTTTTCCACTGCTGCAACCACCCCCACAAGGCATTAGCTACCATCCATGAGTCAGTATAAAGATATAGCATAGGCCACTTCTCCCTCTCATCAATGTCCAGGGCTAATTGGATAGCCTTTACCTCGGCAAATTGGCTTGATTCACCTTTTCCTTCAGTGACTTCTGCTACTTGCCTCATAGGACTCCACACAGCAGCTTTCCATTTCCGATGTTTACCCACAATACGACAAGATCCATCAGTGAACAGGGCATACTGCTTTTCATTTTCTGGCAATTGGTTATATGGTGGAGCTTCTTCTGCGCGTGTTACCTCCTCATCCTCTGGTGACATCCCAAAGTCTTTACCTTCTGGCCAGTCTGTAATCACCTCCAAAATTCCTGGGCGATTGGGGTTTCCTATTCGAGCTCGTTGCGTAATTAGAGCAATCCACTTGCTCCATGTAGCATCAGTTGCATGGTGTGTGGAAGGGACTTTCCCTTTAAACATCCAGCCCAGCACTGGCAGTCGGGGTGCTAGGAAAAGCTGAGCTTCAGTTCCAATTACCTCTGAAGCAGCTCGAACCCCTTCGTAAGCGGCCAGTATTTCCTTCTCTGTTGGAGTGTAATTGGCCTCAGATCCTTTGTAGGCCCGACTCCAAAACCCTAACGGTCGCCCTCGAGTCTCCCCTTGTGTTTTCTGCCAGAGACTCCAGGTAGGGCCATTGTCACCAGCTGCGGTATAGAGCACATTTTTAATGTCTGTACCTGTACGGACAGGTCCAAGGGCTACAGCATGGACTATTTCGCGTTTGATCTGCTCAAAGGCTTGCTGTTGCTCAGGGCCCCATTCAAAATCATTTTTCTTCCGAGTTACATAGTAGAGTGGGCTCACAATGAGACTATAGTTTGGGATATGCATTCTCCAAAATCCTATAACACCTAAGAAAGCTTGTGTTTCCTTTTTGTTACTTGGTGGAGACATTGCTGCAATTTTATTAATAACGTCCATTGGGATCTGGCGACGCCCATCCTGCCATCTTATTCCTAAAAACTGGATTTCTCGCTTAGGCCCCTTGACTTTACTTTGTTTTATAGCAAAACCAGCTTCTAAAAGGATTTGAATTATCCTTTCTCCTTTTTCAAAAACTTCCTTTGCTGTATCGCCCCATACAATGATGTCATCAATATATTGCAAGTGCTCTGGGGCTCCACCCTTTTCTAATGTACTCTGGATTAGTCCATGACAGATGGTGGGACTGTGTTTCCACCCCTGGGGCAGACGATTCCAGGTGTATTGGACACCTCTCCAAGTGAAAGCAAACTGTGGCCTGCACTCTGGTGCCAGTGGGATTGAGAAGAAAGCATTTGCAATGTCAATTGTGGCGTACCACCTGGCTGCCTTCGATTCCAGTTCATACTGGAGCTCTAGCATGTCCGGCACAGCGGCACTCATACCTGGAGTGACTTCATTTAGGCCACGATAATCTACTGTCAGCCTCCACTCTCCGTCGGACTTCCGCACTGGCCATATGGGACTGTTAAATGGTGAGTGGGTTCGGCTGATCACTCCCTGACTCTCCAGTTGACGAATCAGTTTATGGATGGGGATCAGAGAATCCCGGTTTGTACGATACTGCCGCCTGTGCACTGTCGTCGTAGCGATTGGCACTCGCTGTTCGTCGACCTTCAACAACCCCACAACAGCTGGATCTTCCGAAAGTCCAGGCAAGGCACACAACTGTTTAGTTTCTTCTGTCTCCACAGCAGCTATTCCAAAAGCCCACCGGTATCCTTTAGGGTCTTTAAAATACCCTCTACGGAGATAGTCCATAGCTAAAATGCAAGGAGCTTCTGGGCCAGTCACAATGGGGTGTTTCTCCCAGTCCTTTCCAGTTAGGCTCACCTCAGCCTCTAGCACAGTCAACTGTTGGGAGCCCCCTGTGACTCCAGAAATGTAAACAGATTCTGTCCCTTCATAATTTGATGGCATTAGAGTACACTGAGCACCGGTATCCACTAGAGCCTCATACTCTTGTGGGTCTGATGTTCCAGGCCATCGGATCCACACAGTCCAATAAGTCCGATTATCCCTCTCCTCCACCTGGCTGGAGGCAGGGCACCTCTATTGCTCTTGGATAGAAACTGGTGCAACATTCCTCTTGGCAGAACCTCGTGCACTTGCTCTACCTTGCAACTCATTTACTCGTGCTTGAAGGGCTGAAGTGGGCTTCTTATCCCACTTTCTCATGTCCTCTCCATGATCACGCAGGTAAAACCACAGTTTGGCTCGTGGTGTGGCTCGTGGTGTGTCCCTGCTGTTTTCTCTCTCTTGGGACGGTGGATGACTTTTCCGGATAGCTGCAACATCGCTCTGTACAGGTTGGGAGTCGGCCATGCGTTCGTCAAGTTTAAGTTTAACCAGTTGCTCTACTGCTGCAATGACAGAACGTGCAACGTTGTCTTGATAAGTCCGGAGTCGGCGGGTCACTTCATATACGGTTGGTGGAAACATCTCCTCGTATTCCATCACTGCCAGTGAATTCGTGTGCCCTGGTGGTGCACTTCGTATGACTTTACGCCACATGTCTGGGGTGCATCGGACATCATCAGGATCATCAGGGAGCCTTCTGTTGTCCGACTCATAATAAATCAACTCTCGTACAGCTAATTCTCTCAGGTACTGGATAACTGTCTCTATGCTGTCGCTCTTGGGTTTCAGACAGGTAATATATTCTTTCATGGGGTATCTTTCCCGCACACTTGACAGCAATCGCCTCCAAAGGCTGAGGATTTGTGACCCCTCGCCAAGTGCCTTATCAATACCTCCTTCTCTAGCCAGGGATCCCAACTGCCTGGCCTCCCTGCCGTCTAATTCCAGACTATTGGCCCCGCTATCCCAGCATCTGAGCAACCAAGTGATGATGTGCTCACCTGGGCGGCGGCCAAAATCTTTTCGCACCTCACGCAGTTCACTCAGGGTCAGGGATCGGGTAACAATCTCTGGTTCTCCTACATCCTGACCTGCTCGAGATGGCTTTGCCCCATTCTTACTTTTCTGAGATGGCCCTGCCCCGTTCTGACTTTTCTGAGGTGGCCCTGCTCCATTCTGACTTTTCTGAGATGGCCCTGACTTTTCATCATCATCCTCATCCGGCCATTCCTGAGATAATGGTTTTTCACCATCATCCTCATCCTGACATTCTTGAGATGGCCCCGGTTGTTCACCATCATCATCTGGCACTACGCGAGCTAACTTCCTGGTGTGTTTCCTCTTTTGAATGGGAGCCACAGACTTTGGTGTAGGTTGGCCAAGATCTATTGTAGAGGTTGCAGTATCTACAGTATGTACTAGTCTATTTCCTTTTCCTCCCTGACAGTGCCAACAGCACTGACAGTGCTGACACCTCTCTTGAATGGAAGCAACAGACATTGGTGTGGGCTGATTCTCTGAATTATGGGCAAGGTCTATTGTAGAGGTTGCAGCATCTGCAGTATGTACTAGTCTATTTCCCCTTTCTCCCTGACAGCACTGACACCTCTCTTGAATGGGAGCAACAGACATTGGTGTGGGTTGACCAAGGTCTATTGTAGAGGTTGCAATATCTGCAGTATGTACTAGTCTACTTCCCCTTTCTCTCTGACAGCCCTGGCACCCCTTTTGAATGGGAGCAACAGACATTGGTGTGGGCTGACCAAGGTCTCTTGTAGAGGTTGCAGCATCTGCAGTATTCACCGATCCATTTCCTCTTTCCCCCTGCCAGTACTGACGCTCTGGATTAGGGACAAGGTCTATTGTAGAGGTCACAGCATCTACAGTATTCGCTAATCCATTTCCTCTTTCCCCCTGACAGTGCTGATGCTCTGAATTAGGGGCAAGGTCTATCGTAGAGGTTGCAGCATCTACAGTATTCACCAATCCATTTCCTCTTTCCCCCTGACAGTACTGACGCTCTGAATTAGGGGCAAGGTCTACTGTAGAGGTCGCAGCATCTACAGTATTCGCCAATCCATTTCCTCTTTCCCCCTGACAGTACTGACGCTCTGAATTAGGGGCAAGGTCTACTGTAGAGGTCGCAGCATCTACAGTATTCACCAATCCATTTCCTCTTTCCCCCTGACAGTACTGATGGTCTGGATTATGGGCAGTGTCTACTGTAGGGGTTGCAGTAGCTGCAGCATTTGCCAATCCATTTCCTTGTTCCCCTTGGCAGTGCTGACAGTACTGACAGTGCTGCTTGCTATCAAGCAGTGTTTGGTAGATGGTAGCCAAGCCCCAGCACAGTGCAGTAGGGCGTATCTCTCTGGGGAGCCCACTGCAGTTCTTTTTCAAATATGCAGTCGCCTTATTAGGATCCTGTAGCTGTTCAGGGGTGAAGTTCCAAACCACTGGGGGTAAGAAAGTGCCTAGGTACCTGCTCATATTTCGCCATTTGCCCTGCCACTCAAGCTTATCCAGCCTCAGGGAAAACTCTTGGGTGGTATTCATAAACCTGTGCCTAATATATATACATATATATATCGAAAGCAAAACCATTTGCACCAAAACCAACAGTAGGAAAATGCTAGTTAGAATTTCCCAGGGATATTGGAAAATGTTAAAGACTCTTACAAGGCCTGTTTTATCCCTCCTTGTACCGAACAGCAAAAGCTGATACAAGTACTCTTTTAAGTTCATGAACTTCAACGTTATCCAATCATAGACTGTTATCACAACATACACTAAACACACGTACGGGATGGCAACGAATCCTGGCAGGATTAAATGCAGCATGCCACGAGTTGGCAACCATGGCAGCATCCTCAAGAGTAAATGCCACAACATTGTACATAGAAATTACTTAAATAACCGTACCTATCACAACTCTATCTTAACTGCAATTGAGTTAAGGTCAAATCTATCGTTACCCCAACCTTTTTGCCCCCCTTGGGGGTCCCCCGTTGAGCCCCACGTTGGGCGCCAAAAGTTGTTGTGGTTTAACCCTCAGCGGAAAGCTGAGGCCACAAAGGTCAGACCAAAAAGCCCCCTTACCTCTTTAAGAGGTGGAGGATGGGCAAACGGAGCTAGCTGCAAAGCCAGAGGAAAAAAAACCCACAGGCTTGCAAGGTTAGGATAAGGATAGTTTACTAAACAACAGGGAAAAGTATGAAAACAACTAACTACGGTGCTATTATTATATACAGTGCAAACCTCTCACCACACTATGCCATTTGAGCCGTGCCCGAACTGATTCAGATTCCCGAACGCAGCACTCCCCGAGCCCAGCACCCCCGAGCACCCCCCTCACCACCTCCTGCCACGCCGATCCCGAAAAAGAGAGAGAGAGAGAGAAGCCGGAACTCCCACACGCCTGCTCAGACCAGCACTTCCTGTGCCCGGAGCAGGTACTGATAGGTCCGGAGTCTCCCCCGGAACTGGCACTGCAGCTGCCCAGACCGGGACTTCCCGTGCCTGGGTCCGAAGTCGCCCCTGCAAGGGGGGGGGGGGCAGCCTGTCTGATCATGATGCAATTGGCATGGAATACTCTCAGGGCTAACATAGCCTGCTGCTGGGCTGAACCCAGGACATTAATTTATATTTTTTGAATCTTATTTTGATTCATGACTTTGCACACTATTTTCTTCTGAGAACTTATAGTTTATGGCATACAGTGTAGTACCTTTTATGTATAAGCTACTTGATTAAAATGTATCTTGTTTTGGTTTTCATAGAAGATGTCTACCCAAAAAAAGCTGCAGTAAGTCTCATGTGCTCCAAAGACTGGAAAGTGGTTGATGTTCCTGGAAATATATGTTTATATGGCATCTATAGGTTGTGTATAAGATACAAGTCTTAAAAGATAAAAGATTGTTGCAGCTTTGACACTCTATCATATATATTGGACTGAATGCTTAGAAACACTTCTGACAAGCAGCTGAATCCTTGGTGAAAATACATACTGAAATGTAGACATCACATCAGGTCTCATGCTGCTAATATATGTAAGTAGAAAATTCTCTGCCGTGTACTGAGATGCTAAAACCAAATATATTTTAGGTCAGAACTGTTTGCATACCTCGAAGAGACTCTAGAGGAAAATATATTATTTACAAGCATTGACTGTTGGTTGTTGGATGCTCTTTTCAATATATTTTGTAGTCCTTAATAACACTGTTTAGAAAGAATCAGAGAATCTTAGTATCATAAAACTGTTTTGTTTAGAAAAGACTTTTGTGATCATCAACTGGTAATTTTTGCACTGGTAATTTTGCACAAGTCCACCACTAAACCCTAAACATCACATCTACAAAACTTTTAAATACCTCCAGGGATGATGACTCTATCACTTCCCTGCACAGCCTGTTCCAGTCCTTGACAGCCCTAATATCCAGTCTAAGCATTCCAAAGCTGGAGCAATTTAAGGCCATTTTTTCTTATTGAATTGCTTGTTATTTAAGAGAAGATACCAACACCCACCTGACTACAACTTCCTTTCAGGCAGTTGTAGAGAGTGATAAGGTCTCTCCTCAGTCTCCTTTTCTCCAGGCTAAACAACGCAGGTTACCTCAGCCGCTCTTCATAACACTTGTGATCTGTAGTGTGATTCTGCTCCTCTGAAGGTGTAGTTTGTTTGAGAAAAGGGAAAAGTTTGCAAATTATACTGACATTACTGAGGGCATGCAACTAATCTGAAGAACATAGATTGGCTATTATGCATATTTGCTTCCCAAAATGGGATACAACTATACAGACTCCAAATTTTATGTATTTATTTATTTTGTGCTTTTGATCATGTATTTACTTTGTATGTCACTCAGGCTGCTACAAAACGAGAAGGTAGTTTGGGGATTTTTTCCATTTTCCAAAATTTGAACAGCAGGCTTCAGGATAGATAAAGGTGATAATACCCTTGAAATCTCTTTTAATCAACTTTAGAATAGTTATACAAAAGTTATGAAATAATAGTAATAGTACAAGAGTTTTAAAGTTAATGGGTCACAAGTTTCTATACTGTTTTCTGAATAAAACTGAAAAATAAATTAAGTTAAATTAAATTTCCTTAACACTGTCATATCTCCAAGTAGATTCAGTTGATATCCAAATATTTTGGCATCCAGGAAGATATTTGGGGATGTGTTCTTTGATTTAGGGGGAAAAACAAATATTACACAAATATTGATCATTGTTCTGAACAAGGGACAAAGGTATTGACTGAATGCTTAGGGAAGTATGTGATTTAATGGACAGAATCAATAAACGGCAAATAGAGTATAAGATAAACTTTTAAAAGTTATTTTGACACATATAACTGTCATAGGAAAAAGTCATAGGCAAGCAAAGTACAGGAACGGGAGACAATAGGTAGAATGATAACAGTAAACTCTTATTCATTCTGAAAAATGTCAAGCATTCATTTAGAATTTCCAAAATCACAAACATCATAATCAAATCTGTCTTGAGGGTTTTCTCCCACTTTTATTTGAGTTTTCAGACATCATTCAGCAGTTGTAAATTTCTAAATTACTTTATCTTGTAAGTCTCCAGTGCCACATAATCTATCTATTCCTGCTTTTTATGATTTCTCTTTTCAAATCCTTCTCTTTCATTGTTTTAGTCCGGTGTTAAGAGTTGTGTACAAGCATCAAAAATGCTGGGCTGGAAGAAAACTCACTACCAACAAGCAGCACTTTTGATTTAAAACACTGTTCAAGTGCCACTGATACTGTAAGAGCAGGGTCTTCTTCATTCTTTCTTTTGGCAAGAGTACCCAGATCATTAGTCTACTAATACAGGATCTTTTTAATTGTTTAATTGTTATTATTACTTATTAACCATGTCATCATTTTATAAATGTATATGAAGTTGGTAAAAACTTGTAATAAACTCCTAAGTGCCCCCACATGTCTGAGGTCTTATTAAAGTCAGTGATGAACTGCTTGGTGAACTTATGTTCTGTAGCATGGTTCAATTCACCCTAAAGTAAACAGTGAGGTTTGATCTTCTGAATACAATAGAATAATCTGTTTACTGCTCCAGCAATATCTCCATTGAACTTAACAGGACCTAGACCACATGAAGATACCAGGGTTGCAATTTAGATGCTTAAAGAGAAGCATTTAATGCTTTCTGAAATACCCTAGGAATCCAAGCCCTTAACGTGATCCTGACAGGTACAACTTGGAACCTGCAGAAGACCTGTGCCCTCCTCTGGTTGTGGCTGAAACTTGGAGAGATGTGTAAAATGACACCAGAAGCCTGAATCTGATCTGTGCATGGTAGCACCTGTAGATATCTTAATTTGAGGTATTTCTCTTCTCAGCATAAGCACTGCTTTCCAGTACCTCTCTATATGCCTTAGATTCTTTCCTCTTGTTTCCATGTGCCACTCCAGAAACATGAGAAACATCTACTGATCTTCTAGATACTCTACTAGGTTCATGGAAATGGCTTGGACGTCTACCTTCAGGCTGAATCAGATCATAGATGTCCGTGTTCTATTTGTACCTACACTCGGTGTAGGCTGAATCCCTTTCTGTATTTCAGTGGCATGCTGTTCTACTTTTTAATAACATGGTTTAAGAGCTTTTGAAGGGCTTACTTCTTGGAGAAGCTCCTTCACCTTAAGCATATATACCAAAAAAGATTCCCTTGCTTATTCATCCTTCCTGTCATCTAGGTTTGCTTTTTTTAAACCTCACCATAGTGGAATCTAAAGTGATTGCATTCACATTTTCTAATGCAAATGCTTTTTTTCTCAGGGGACACACAGTTCTAGGGGAGGACATCTCAAGAAAGTAATGTTTCCTCAAATTTTCAGAAGAAATCAGTACGTACAGAGTATGAAGAGTCTTTAAGTACGTATTTATAGCATGACTTAATTTTCTAGCAGATGCCCCTGTAAGTAGGTACCTATGTGTTTTTTCTAAACAAAACAGACTTCTTTCCAGCGTGTTCTGCACTGATAACAGCTCCTTAGTAGCATAATTGCAACTGGACTCAGATGACCTCTTATGCCCAGTCTGAGCTTTAGAGGTAGAATCCTGAACAATACTATGGAGTTATGTAGGTTTCTTTCATCCCTCATCAATTTAAAGCTAAAATCAGAATATAAAGCCATAGTAATTAATAATTGATAAGTAATAAAGACATTATTTGAGAGACATGCAGGAAAGTATGACAGAAAAGTAACTTTTACATATGTCTCACATTCATGGATAACTTGTGCAATAGCATCCATGGTTAAGTCCACCCCTCGATCTTGAGCCCATCTATATATTGCATCTCTTCCTTGATGACCTGAAGTATCATGAGCCCATCGGGCTAGGAACAACTGTATCTTAACTGCAATTGAGTTAAGGTCAAATCTATCGTTACCCCAACCTTTTTGCCCCCCTTGGGGGGTTCTCCTTCACCCCACGTTGGGCGCCAAAAGTTGTTGTGGTTTTACCCTCAGCTGAAAAGCTGGGGGCCACAAAGGTTAGAAGAAGAAGTCCCCTGCCTCTTTAAGAGGTGGGGGATGGGCAAACGGAGGGAACCAAGGAGCCGTGAGGAAGGAAAAAAAAAACAAAGGCCCGCGGGTTGTGATAAGGATAGTTTACTAAACAACAGGGAAAGATATGAAAACAACTAGCTACAGTGCTATTATATACAGTACAAACCTCTCACCCCACTGTCATTTGAGCCGTGACCGAACCACTGCCGATTCAGAGCCCCCAAACACGGCACTCCCCAAGCTGGCGCTCCCGAGCCCCCCCTCACCACCGCCTGCCACGCCGATCCAAAAAGAGCGAGAGAGAAAGAACCCCGAACTGGCACTGCACCTGCCCAGTCCGGAACTTCCCGTGCCCGGGTCCGGAGCAGTTTCTGATGGGAACTGGCCCAGAACTGGCACTGCGCCTGCCCAGACCGGAACCTCCCGTGCCTGGGTCCGGAGTCGCCCCTGTGGGGGGGGCCGGACCACATGATCATGACGCAATTGGCATGGAATACTCTCAGGGCTAACATAGCCTGTTGCTGGGCTAAACCCAGGACAATATGGAATGATACATTTACGCAGAAATCTTAAAGACCTTTTATCAAAATCTTTTTTGAAGATCTTTTTATGGTTCTTTCCTGTAGGAAGCAAATGAGAAATATTGTTTTGAGGGAATCTGCAAGGGAATCAGGAAATCCAATATGCAGAAAAATTTGTGACCAGTTCCAGTTTTTCAGTATTAATGAAAACTTCAACCTTGCTCTGTGACTGCTGGTGAGCACAAGGGCTTCCCTCTATGCTTTAAATGGCAGACAGAATTCCACTGTTTTTAAATTATATTTTACCCTTTGACTACTTAAGGGTGAAACAGTCATAATTCCAATTGGCAACCAAAATAAAAGGCTCATAGTCTCAACTGTCCAACAAGGAGAAAATATAATTTTGGCTTACCCAAATCTATGAAGCTGCAGTACAGATATTTGGACACATCTCGTGTGATGTACAGAAGTGGCTCTGCACCAGTAAAAGCTCCTGGAGTCTTTCCTATCTATTCTGACAACATTCCTTTTGGACTAAGGGGTAGGACCGAGCAGAACATGGGCTGCTAAACAGACAAAGGTGTTCACTCATACATGAGATATGTAGACTTTTCAGGCTACATAAACACCAGCTCTGCTTCTAGATAGTGTGTAAATTCTGTAACTAATTGAACAAGTCTTCTGATGAACTTTTAAGCAATGCGTTACAAGAGCTACTTGTATGTATCACGTTTGAAATAATAAATATTCCTGTCTCATATGTTTCACATCTAGATAAATAAATTAAAGAAAGGTAGGCAGAGTGGAACATAAACGTGATGCATATCTGTCAGGAACTGAAGCACTGAAAACTAAAGAGGCCATCCAAGGTCCATGAAACAGATCAAAATGTAGTATTAAATAGCTAAACCCCTGCCTAAAATTTCGTTTTTTCCTTAATGAAGAAAAATAGTCTCCTTTATCGTTTTTTCTCATCAGCCCTTTTGATCACATTCACATTGCTAAAAGGAGCCTTCTGTTTTGTTACTTTGGGGATTTTTTGTCTTTTGAGTGTTTTTGGTTTTTGATGGGTTTTCTCGTGGTTCCTTAAGCTTGTTTTCACAGAACCCTGCATTTCTAGATAGTGTCCTGTATATGAGCATTAACCAAGTACTTAGCTTTCAGAGTGAATTTTTATTAGAATGGCAGAAGCAACAGCAAACTGTGCTGCTAAAGAATTTTTTAAGATACACTACTTTCACTAAGTTCAAAGTACTGTGTATTTATCGTTAATGCAGATGGCTATATTCCATGTAAATAAGATGCTTTTGCAGAGTAGAAGTTGGTCTTCTGTGTCACAAATGCCATTCCTTTGATAATTATTGCTATCAAAAATTTCCCTTTACATAATTCTCTAGAAAGAGAAAGGAAAACCAGATGTTATTGTATATTTTGCTGTGTGGTAACTAATGACCTCAACTCTTATGAAGCTTACAGATTTATTATAGATTTATGACAAATACTGAAACATTTTCAAAATGCTATGTGCATGAATTTGAGTGAATAGAATCATATAAGACTTCTGCTTAGAAGCTTTCAATCTCAAATTGCACTCTAATGCAGACCATTGCAGTAAACCAATATTTTTCTATGCATTTAGTCAGATAGCTAATCATTTATTCACTGCTCTGCATCACCAGTATTTCAGCTAATCTACAAGACACTTTCTATTGTGTATTTGCTTTTACTAGAGGTGAGCCGTGAATTTTGGTTAGGTTTAAAACAAATCTACAATGCTGTATAATCTTGAACAGCTCTTTATTATTCATATTTAGTACCATTTATGCAATGAGGTCCTCTTGCAAGGTACTCTCTGCTCAAAGAATGAATACAGCCTGGGTACAGCAGTGCATATCTAAAAAGCCTACAAAAGATACTGCCCTCTGGACTGTACCCTTCCCATGTCTAAAGCCATACATTAAAACTAGGCTATAATCTAGGTTCTGATGCAAGCATTTATTTTAGTACGCCTTTATTTTTGAATACCATTTTTGATCATCCCTTTAGTAACACATGATACTGAAATGAAATAAATTGTAATTTATAACTAGTTCCAAACCAAATGGTTCGGGAAATGAACTGGTACACATTCAGATACAAAATAAGATATTTCTCTGAATGTTTTATTACTTTCTTCTTCATATCCCTTGAAAGTACATGTTGGTTATGTCAGCCAAGGATCTTACGTTCATCACCTTCTCCTTGAGTACTGTTTTTTGATCTCAAATCTAGAAGAATTATCCTTCCTTTCTGAAAAATGAAAGGGGAAAATATGAGAAACCCTTCTTTCTTAGTTCTAATCTCTTTATGTCTTGATTCATAATATTAGCTTTAAAAATTCTTCCACTTTTCTGATAAATTTTGTGTTGTTTACTCAGCAGAAATAGAAAAGCTATGCTTAAATCATCTTTTTGGTAAGGCAAACTGTCTTTTATCAAAGATTTACTCGATACTCCTAAGTGTTTTGCAAAAAACTCCTCTGATGCTTCCTTTGAAGGGAGATGACCCTTTCTTGCTACTCAGCATTGATGAGACACATCTGGGGTGCTGGGTCCAGCTCTGAGCTCTCCAGTAAAGAGAGACATGATCTCAATTTTTTTTTGGACAAAGTAAATAAACAAAATTTTTAAACTTTTAAAAATTAAATTGGTATCAATAATTTCAGCAAAAATAATTTTATATATATATATGAGAAAACCTCTCTTCAAATCCTCTTAACAGTAATTTATTTTGTTAGTAGACCAAATTTCATCTCTTGAAAGATTCTTTTGAAGACTCATTACATGCTTACTAGGACAAGTTATTTTTTCTTAGTCTGTGTCTCTCCCTTGAAATATTTTGTTGCTATAAGAAGAGCTGCTGGATAGGGCAGATCAATGGAATCAAAAGGTTCCTTCCTACAGACATGAATTAAGTTATTAATTAAACTAAGTTTCTAAATTTGGGATGATAGTATGTCTTAAAGGAGAAATAAATAACCAAATTTCCATCAGCATGATCAGATTTTTCTCTTAACATTATTTTATTTTCTTCTTTAGTTAAGAGAGAATCATTATGTTGCACATAATAATGAAAATTGCAACCCAAAGTGCTCAAGTGTTAATAATTAAATTGTAATGCAAAATTGTTTGTTTATCTTAAAAATAAAACTGTGGAACACAATTTGACTTAGTTCTATTTATTTTATGATTCTCAGATGGTCTATTAATTTGCTGTTTCTCCTCCAGCAGAGTTTCTCCTAACATAAACCCCCAGCTAACCAAAGGTGAACAGAGTGGGTATCATGCCACACAAACTTCTGTAGGATATGTGCTGTAAGTTGAGTGTCACTAGTTCAGTGCCGCATCTATTTTCAGTTGGCAAGCTCATGTCGTTTCCTCTAATAAAGCAGAACGATTCTAAAACTTGATTGAGGACACATCAAATCAAGCTGCATGCCACCGCGATTGTGTGCAGTTATGCATCTGGACAGTTGTATCAGTACATACAGCCCAAGGGAAATGTTAATTGAAAATGCAGTCCTGAAATGGTGAAAATACTAACTGTCCTGTGGGAAATGATTACCATTTTTACAGACTGTGGAATGTATTTTGCAAGGGATGACATGCTAGTTGAAATAAATGGAAAGGGAATTTGGTGGCATATGATCAGGAAAATGTGGCAAAAGTATGATTGACAGAGTATATTTTGGTTCTGTTTTGGTAATTCATCTGACCAAATCAATGTTGTTTGCTTGCTTGTTTGTTTCCTCCCCTGCCTTAACACGTGAGATGTGTGTATCTGCAAAGTTTAATTTTAAAACAGTGTCTGTAAGGAAAGTTATATATTGCGGATACATTTCATTAAAGCTACTCTTAATTTATCTTATTAAAATGCCAATATTGTGTTATATTTCACTGGCATCTGTAAAATTGCTTTTATAGCATATCTTTATTCAGAATATGTCATGAAGCAATCATTTAAAAGTTTCCTTTGGCCTGCTTAGTGACTGCCAAGATTTGTAAATGTGTGGGATTCTCTTGAAAAGTATAAAAACTCGATACTTCTAAGAAAAAGGTAGTAGAAGAAAGGAACAAAAGAAAAGAGTTCTGTAAAGTAAAAACTCCTTTACTATTATCCAATATACAAAGAGCAAAGGAAGGCAGTTACAATATTTCTACAGACTACATAGAAGTAGATATTTAGGACTGATAATTTGAGCTCTGTTTCACTTCAGCTTAATGAATGTTTGAAATTGTTGTCTTGACTTCCTTTATAGTCAATGAAAGAAGAATGAACATGCCTACAGTACAACAGTCTAAGATGGGCAAATAACAGATGCATCAAGTTTCCATGGAAATTAAAATCAACAAAATTAGTATCTTTGATGTAGATGTCCAAATCTGGAGAGATTAATCCTACCTATGGTGTCTTTTGACTTGCTATATATTCAGACCTTGCCTCACTAGCTCCCAGTTGCTCATCTTTGCTTACAGCAGGACTCTCTTGAGATTTGTCAGTTCTTGAGTACAACCTAGTCATGAGCTCTTTGCAGTTAGGGTGAAATAATTTGTGTTTTGAATGTACAAATGACCTATATTTGTGTAATATGTAATTCGAGTCCAAATTCAGCTACCCCTTTGGATGCTTTTCATTCCTAAAAGCAGATAGACTGAATTCTATCAGTTAATTGAAAATTACAAGCTTTGAGCAACTAAAGTAACTATGGTTAACATGATCATGGGCTGCAGCACACGGTAAGCCAAATACTTTCTGCTGTCGTAAGTATTTCAAGACATATGTTCAAGCATAATAGACACAAGTACTTTTCACACAGTAGAGAAAAATAATCTAAGGCACTTTCTGTGATAAAAGATAAATTAGACTATGCAAATGCTCCAGAATTAGAATAAGTATGGAAATATTAGTAACCCAGGGTCAACTGATTCATTGTTTTATCAGAGAGAAAGAGGGGAAAGCATTTGTTAGGAAAAAAATTAAAATGTCCATGTAGTTGACAAAATTGATAGTGAGATGGATTGTTATTAAAGTGATTCCTTTTAGCCCAATGACATCTTATAAGGTATTAAATAGTTTAGAACTCCTTCTGAGACCAGCTTGATATAAAATATTCAGCATCCCTCCACTTCATGCCAAAAATATTCCACAAAAATTAGAGTTAGACATCTTTAAAATAATTGGCAATATCAGCTTTGCACAGGAAAGCAAAAGGGCTGGGAGATTTAATAATACTTTCACTGATCTTTGCATATGAGAGTAATCCTCTTTGGAAATGAGGTTGTTAATGCAGGGATGAGACTGCCTTTTTTTCTGGGTGTGCACAGATTAATGACCAAATGCTTCTGCACAAAGTGTTTCCTGTAAAAAGGTAACCAATGCTACTCAGAGGAATGTGCCTGTATTCTGTACACCTTTTTGATAGATCTTTTTCTTTTTAAATGCCACTTGCATGGTTTTACAGGATAGTTAGTCCAGAGAAAGTTGAAATTCAAGAAACAGCTGAAAACAAACTATTGGAATTAAAACTTCGTTTATGATAAAATGCTAGTGAATTTTTGATATGTTATTTATTCATTCATTCGATAAACATCTTGGCACTTCCTACATGAATTCTCAAAGCTGCTAGAGTTTGACATTGACTTTTCCAACAACTAGACTCATGAGCTTCCAAATGCTGTTGAAAAGACATCAGACTTTCAGTATTCATTCAAACATCTCCAAACCTCAGTAACAGGCTATATGGCTATTTGAAATCTTACATGTTTGTAAGAGTAAATGTAATTTATGAACAAGCACTTAATGCATCTTGAGCTGAGAAAGGACAGCACTTCATCTACTTGCACTAAGATGACTCTTGCAGAAAAGCAAACAAGCTCAGAAAATACATTGGGTTACAGAATAAGCACAGATTGCCATTACCTTAACATTTCCAGTAGTTACTTTGCAGCATTTTATGTGCTTGCATGAAAACAAAGTTTCCATGATGGAAAGCAAGGCATAACAACCACTACTCCAGGACAGGCTCTATTTGCACTGCTTTGTAACTCTGACCATTGCTGGCTGTTGTTAATAATGCTAGTCTTCTTAGGGAAGTTTCTAAAACCCTAGGTTTCCCACAGCAGAGTCTCAGGCTTGAAGTCTCATGCGATAACTTATTTAAGATGTATAGGGGTTGTAACATCTCGACCTGGGTCCCTCCTCAGAGGGACCGTAAAAAAAGTGCCAGCATCCTGAGTGGGACTAGAGCTCAAAGGGGCTGTGTGTCTGTGGGACACCAGTGATGTTTGTGATGGTGCATGTGTCAGTTCATGTCACCAGTGAGCATCAGGCTGCACTGGTCAAAGAGTAGGTCAAGTAGACTGGGAAGCTGCCAAGTAAAGGTGTTCATGAGACAACCATAGTAGGTAGCTACCAGAGGGGCCAGAGGGTTCATGCAATCTACTGGAGAGACCACAGGGCTAGGGCATCACCTGAAAGACCAATTTTTCTGTGCAAGAAGTAACTGGAGACTAGAGGCTCCAAGGACAGCTTACAGGTGGACTAGGTGATGAAGGTCAGATGCAGCAGGATCAGTGCCTCATCTGCACGTATTTATATGTATGTGTGTGTGTAGCACTGTGTCATTGGGTGTGAAAGGATCTGCTCCAGCAGCAGGAATGCATCCTTGGGCACTTGTGTGACAGGTGCCAGCAGCTGGGCAAGGTAAGGGACCAAGGTAGCCCCTTGGAGAGTCCACATGTCTGAACTCAGTGGCTAGGGGCCATCTACATTGAACATAGATGTATATATATTGCCACTGAAAGACTTCTATCCTTATTCAGCCAGAGAAAAAATGGAATGAGGTCACTGGTGCTCTTTGTGATTGCATGAGTGCTGTGTCCTGCCTGCATTGGTCTTTGCAGCAGACTCTATATACATGTACATACATGATGCATATGTGTGTTCCTGTATGCCTATGAGGAAGATGTGCACAGCATAAGACCATACAAGAAGGGCCAGAAGGACAATCCAGGGAACTACAGGCCTGTTAATCTGACATTGGTTTTGGGGAAGATGCTGGAGCAGTTCATCTTGAGTTCCATCGTGCAGCACGTATAGGATAACAGATGATCAGGCCCAGTCATCATGGGCTTATGAAAGGCAGGTCCTGCTTGACTAACCTAATCTCCTTTCATGACAACGTCATCTGCACAGTGGATGTGGATGTTGCATAACTGGCCTTTAGTAAAGCCTTTGACACCATTTCCCACAACATTCTTCTGGAGAAATTGGCTGCTCACAGCTTGAATGGGCATATTCATCACTAGGTTAAAAACTAGCTGAATGTCTAGTACCAAAGAGCTCTGGTAAATGGAGTTAAATCCAGTTGGCAGTCAGTAACAAGTGGGATTCCTCAGTATTGCAGCCAAGTCTCTCTAACATCTTTATCAATGATCAGGATGAGGGGACTGAGTGCATCCTCTGTCAGTTTGCAGATGACACCAAGTTGCTGGGGAGTGTTGATCTGCCTGAAGGTAGGATGGCTCTACAAAAGGATCTGGACAGCCTGGATTGATGGACACCCTCACCCCCAAATATCAGTACCCAGAAACGCTGCTCTTGAAGATCTAGCTGCAACACTGCAGGACAGTGTTGCAGTCATGCAACACTTAGGACAATAAGACAAGATCAAACTTTAGATGAAATGTTTCCATTGTAAACAAAACATGGAAAGAAAATATATTATCTGTGTCTTCTGTGATAACTTTGACAAGACTAGAAAATGTAGGAAATTTTGGCTATGCAAGCTCCCATTTGCCCCTTACTTCTCTTTTTCTGATGGTACTTATATACACATTTTACTGTTCTTGCTGTGCAAGCAAGAACAGGACACATTCACTCATAATATTCATCCAGTCTTGCATTTTTAAAAAAATATTTAAAGTGTATTATTTTGTTGACCTATTAGTAACACTTCATATCTAAGGTTATTCCCAAATTTGATATTTCCTTTATCTCTGCATGGAAAGGTTTAGAAGTACTGGCAAAGTTCCTAATGCTGAAATTTCAGCAGATGCACTTGTTTCCTTTCTGTGTTCAGTCCTAATATTCACTGTGCTCTATAAACACCAGGAGAGTGGTCTGTTACTCAAAAGAAGAAGCCTCTAAAAAATATCACACAGACTATCTAGTCTCATTCCTAGAGAGAAACCTTCCCTTAAAGAAATTGAGAGGACTTCTCATCAATGATTCAGTTTGACGAAGAATAGTTGATTTTTATGTATAGATTCAGAGTTTTGCTCAATTAGGGTCTACGAGAAAAATGGCCCATATTTTAAAAAAAATGCCCTTGATGGAAATGAGACAAGTATTTGTAATGCCTGCATAACTTATCAGGCATGGTACAGATGGTGAGGGACTTTGCACTGCAGATGGGAATGATTCAGAAGATAATAGAAGTGCTAAATCCAAATCCTTGCTCCATCACTATCTAGGGATAGACATTATTAAAGGAAAGTTTACATACAAAGTTTACTTTCAGCAAATATGCATACTTGTGGGAGTGAAAGTTAGATGATAAGAAAATGCAAGCTTATCCAATGGAAATAGGATATTTTTTTGGTACTAAAATAATATGTATGCTGCTTGCGGTATGCAGCTATACACAGCTCATAAGATGCTGTGGAAGTGACATCAGCAACAAAACTGCTTTGGGTAACTCTAAAATCAGCAGTTAGCAGTTTAAGGGCATCAGAATGAAACTCTACTCAGCTCATTAATATGTCAAGTCTCCACAATCAGCTGGACAAATCTGCCAGTTACATACACAAGTAAAATACAGGCATTTCTATGGCAACAGTTATACCACACATAACAATCCTCTGAATAAAACTAATCTATGTAAAAGATTCTCTGCGTTGGTCAGGCCCCACCTGGAATACTGTGTCCAGTTCTGGGCTCCGTGGTATAAAAAAGACAGGACCTTCTGGAGAGAGTCCAGAGAAGGGCGACAAAGTTGATTAGGGGTCTGGAACATCTCCCCTATGAGGATAGGCTGAGTGAGCTGGGTCTGTTCAGCCTGGAAAAAAGAAGACTTAGGGGGGACCTAATTAGTGTTTATAAATATCTTAGACATGGGTTGCAGGGGGAATTGGCCAGCCCCTTTTCAGTGGTCTGTGGGGACAGGACTAGGGGCAATGGCTGTAAGCTGGAGCATAGGAAGTTCCGCACCAACATGCGGAAGAACTTTTTCACAGTGAGGGTGACGGAGCAGTGGAATAGGCTGCCCAGGGAGGTGGTGGAGTCTCCTTCTCTGGAGATATTCAAGTCTCGTCTGGACGCCTATCTATGTAATATGAGGTAGGGAGCCTGCTTTGGCAGGGGGGTTGGACCCGATGATCTCTCGAGGTCCCTTCCAACCCCTAAGATTCTGTGATTCTGTGATTGAATATCTATCTATCTATCTATCTACCTACCTATCTATCATCTAATAACACTGTTACTTACCTTCAGTTTATCAACTGATTTATTACAATGACAGTTTATATGGTGGAAAACAATCACTCATATTTCATGCCAGGAAAGCCTTCCAAGAAGGCATGCTACTGAAAATGGCAATACAACTATACAGATTGCTGCTTATTTTCTTTGACAAAAAACACAATAGAATCATTATACAAAGGGGGAAAAGATTGTTCCTTCTTATGTCTTTCCTTGGCCAGGACATTCAGCCGCCCCAAGAGAACTACACACTTCTATTTACAAAAAAGATTCTCTTTTTTTTAAAAATTTTCTTAAATTTTTCTAGCTGTTTTTTAATATCACTGAATGTTAGAAAATTGAGAAGACCATTCTGAACAATATAGGTCAAGAATAGATCAAATACCTTGTTAGGTATTCTAGACATTTTAGCTTGCTTCAGAGTCCTCCAAAAAGTCAAGACATAAGTACGGTAATTTTTTCCCAGGAATATATTCTGCTTGGTTTTAATGACAGCAGATTTTCCACTATTTTCCTTTTCAATTGGAAGAGTGTGGTTTCTTAGAATTTCTGTTTCATGTACAATTTAAAATTTCTTCACTTTTTATTTGTTAATATTCTATGTGCGTATGAGTCTACTCATGGAAAATGCAGCATTTTAATTTCCTAGAAATAGATCAAGAACTTTCTCTTTAAATGGTATTCATGCCTAGAATGGGGTTTTACCAAGTTTCTTCTAAGTAAAAGGTTCAGCACCATGAAGTGCATCTTAAGAAAGGTCTGTATTACTAAGTATAAAACAGTTTATGTACAAGGATATATTACAAAACTATCCATTCTTACAGTAGAATGCCTCCTAATTTTTTTTTTTTGACAAGTAGTCTTTTCTCTGCCCATTTACTTAAAAATTCCAGCGCACATAAGTTTTTTCTGGGAACAAAGAGAAATCTCTAGAGTTTCTTATCTCTGGATCATATAATTCATCTCATTTTGAATTGTTGAGAAGTGAAATCCATGCATACAAGCAGACAATTAAGATAACAAGTAACATTGAACTACAGCATTCCAGGAACTGACATAATATGTTTTTTTCTGAGAAGCAAATTGTATTTTATTTATAAAGATACTTAGAAATCTTTAAAGACAGAAGTTTAAATAGTCAAAGAGGTTACTTATGCAGGCCTAAGTGTATTTACCACTTACTCATATTCAAAGTGCTTTGAAACATTAAGCAAAGAACACAGAAAATAGTCTCATGAAATAAAGACACTACTCTGGTGATATTACAGTTGATGGTCAGAAAGCTAACAAAGTCTTTAAAAACATGAGTATCCTGCCCACACAAGCTTTGTGCAAAGCTCTACGTAGTCAATATACAGAAAGAAACTTGAGATTCACCTCAAGAGAAAGTTCAAATACTC
Organism: Laterallus jamaicensis coturniculus; assembly: GCA_022605575.1. Taxonomy (NCBI): domain Eukaryota; kingdom Metazoa; phylum Chordata; class Aves; order Gruiformes; family Rallidae; genus Laterallus; species Laterallus jamaicensis. The sequence goes on along the minus strand of JAKCOX010000037.1, from coordinate 5,516,290 downwards.
ACTTATGCATAGGGGGAAGCTGGAAAAGATTATGTTAGGTTCTTATTTCTTGTAACTACGTAGGCCTGGCAATCGATGACTGCATAATGTAAAATTCAGAATGGCTATTTTAATGACCACAGTTCTTGAACTCAGGTACCTAAACCTTTTCTGTATCTACCTGTAAATGTCTTATGAAAACACATTTAGTAGCAGAATAAATTAGTTTGCACAGATCTACGCCAGGCAGGTCTATAGGATTTCTGCTTGTACTAACATCATCTAATTAAAGGCTGCTCATATATCTCTATAGTAAGTTATTTCTGAATTGCACAATGAAGCCATTCCTTACAGCTTTCACTGACTCTGCCTTTATGTCTCCATGATTAGAATGATGTTGTATCACTTCTCTAATCAGAAGGGATTACATGTTGTTGAGCGTTAGCTAGCTGGTGTTACAGACAGTTTACGTTTCAGATTATAAAATGCCAAAAAACTTGGATGTACAAAATAATATAAAAATTTTACATGAGTAGAAAAAAGCACAATTAGAATAAATCAGCAAATTAATCAATAAACTTTAGTTATTATAGATTAAAATCCTAGGTAATCCAATCAAATTTGTTCCCAGTTCAGCTTCTAGCTAAATGCTGTATTTATATTCTCCAGTTAATATTTGCCTCTACATAGTCTTCATTATTATGTTGCAGTCTGTGTTAGCTATTTTAGGCATTACTGCACCAATTTCATTTTCTATAACTAGCAGATAACCTCTCCTAGAAAATTCCATGTTCCTTACACTGATACACTTCAATATGCTGTAGTAGTAGTTTTTGGAATGAAAAAAGAAAGTAAGGATTTAGTAAATATAACAATAATCTGCAAACCTGTAATCATTTTATCTATGTAGACTCAATGTATTTCAAATATTGCCTTCTCAGTCAAGACTTCCAGATATCTTATCCATCAATGTTTCTCTCATTTTCTGTGACATGTTGAAAAATTCAACCTCCTCCTCTATTTCTAGTAACTGAGGTTCAACTCTAGTGTTACATTCAGATTTAGAGCCTGATGAAATCAGGTGAAAGCATTGTCCTGAAGATCAAAGACACATTTATAGAATTCCTTAGCAGCAGGGAAGACCCAGAACCCATCATCTCTTGCTGGAATAACTGCTTCAGGTGCTAAAATAGTATCACAAGACTGAGTTGCTATCAATGAGCTCTAACTGGTGTGGAAGGGTTTTTTGTTGGGGTTTTGCTGGTTTTGGGTTTTGTGGGTTTTTTGGTTTTTGAGGTGTTTGGGGGTTTTTTCCAAAACAAATTTTAGGCTGGTAACACCAGTGAAAGTCACCATCACCATGTATAATGTGGACAGTGATACTTGCTTTGCTTTATTCAAGTGTTTGGTATCTGTAGTGGGGGATTAGTTAACCCTAAAAAACTCAAGCCAGAGTTTTCAGTACAGCATCTGCTTCCCTCCATATGTCCAGCTGGGAATCTATACACTTCACAGCTCTGGGTTTCACTCTAGATCCAGACATTTTGCAGCCTTTATAGTGAAAAGAACTACAGCAACACGTAGCCTCGAAAAGACCTGCAGAGACTATCTATCCAGTCTGTAAGGTACTGGAATTATGCCTTACCAATTGCCAACCGAACCGACCCCCCTCCTCCCTTCTCTCACCTTACCAAACCTCATTCCTAAGACACTACATCACCACAGGTCAAGGCCCAGGCTTCCGAGAAACTATTAGTGCACATTGGGAGCCATTGTTCCACTATCAGGAAGACACATCGGGAGCCATTCACACATCAGGAGAGCCATTCGCACATCGAACATTCCATCATCCACCCTGGAGCATTCCCACAGGCCAAGTGGAAGCTTGTAGTGGGACAAAGGAGCTATATCCCTATAAAAAGGGGTGCAACAAGAGGGAAATTTCATTTCTCCATTTTCCCTCTTCATCTTCATCATCGAGCTACAAAGGAGGGAACGTTCTCCCATCCCATCGGACCCAGAGAATACTCTGTCATCGGACGGAATGCTGCAGCCTCGTGGTGGTAGATATAACCTCCCCGCCCCACTCCTCTGCCTTTTTCTATCTCTACCTCTCCTTTTCACCCCCGTTTTCTCTTTCTTTTCCCCCTTTTCCCCTGCACGTTTGTTGTTCCAAATAAAACAATCTACACCTCGACTCTGTTCCGAGTCTCAATTCTGTTCTCCGAGAATTTAATTAAGAACTTAACACGATAAGACACCTAGTGATTGGACATCACTCAGGGGTTAAGCCCAGCCACCCCCAGCCACCCAGAGCAATCTGAGGTTCGGTTGGAACGCAAGGGGGTTTAGCCTCTGCCAAACTAAAGTCTTGTCTAGGTTGTGGATCATGACACAGTCTCCTGCTCAGACCATATCTGGTTTGAAAAAGTTGTTCAGGGCTTTATCTGGATGAGTTTTGAGTACTTCCAAGAGACCTCAGAAACCTTCTCTGCACATGTTTTGGGATTTTACTACCCTAGGATTTACCTTGTTACTGCTTTTACCTTTTACTTTTTACATCTGTTCCTTCTTGTCATGTTACTGTGCACCTCTGAAAAGATATGTTTTCTCTGTTTCCTTCCATTAGGTAGCTGAAGACAACTGTAAAATATCCACTATTTTCTTGACACTTAAGAAAACCAGGGAGTCTCATCCTCTCCTCATACATCAAGGACCAAATGATCCTGGTGTCTTGCATTGGGCTTATTCCAATATATCATGGCCTTTTGAGTGAGGCACCTGAAATGTCTCACAGATGTTAGATAAAGGGAAAAAAATCACCTCCCTGGAAATTCTTGTTACACTTCTAGAACAGCCCAGGATGTGTTTGGTCTTCTATGATGACAATGTCATACTGTGAGCTCATGATCAGCCTTGATGGTTAACCAGTCTTTTTTGGAAAAGCTCTTTCCTAGTCAGTCTGTTTTGGCTTGTACTTCTGAATGGGATTAGACACTTTCATTTACCTTTGTTAATCTTCAAAAGCATTTTGTCCACCTTTTTTTTTTCCTCCCATTCTTGTTGAGTTCACTTTAAATAGATATGAACCAGTTCCCCCACTTTGATATCAGCTGTGAGCTGGCTGAGGATGCACAACATTCTACCATCCAAGTTGTTAATAAACAGTATTAATTGCAGTAGTGATCCATGAGATTGCTGCCAGTTGAACACTGGACCACTTATGACAGTAAGTTTTAAGCCTGGCAGTTTGGCCAATTTTGTACTGAATCATCAGTCTATATTTCACTGTGCAATTATTATGCAAATACTAGTGAAGACCTAGCTAAAGTAAAGGCCTTTTTAGTTCTAAGTTTTTAAGAGCAGCTGGCAAGGCCCATGGAGCAAGCGCATGTTGGGATAATCATGGCCCTGGTAGTACTTTACTGGAGTTGACCTTCGAAAAACTATGTATATGTATTGTGTGGTGACCAGCTTTAGTTTGGAAAATAAATAGAAAATGCATATATGAACACTTAGGATGATAAAAATAAATAAATTCGGTATCACTAAGTGCACAAGTACATCCTGTTCACAGATATCCCAAATTACTATCTGAGAAAGAATATATTTGTGTATTCAAAGCAAAAATAGAAGTCTTATCATGCCACTTTTCTCCCAGCAATGATTCAAAGCTAGAATATGATATGTTGATTATCTGCCATTAGAAATTTCATCAGTCAAAAACATTGTCAAAGGGTTAGGTACAACAGCTTTATGGCTATTGTGCGTCACTGTGGTAATGAAAAACAGAGAAAACAGGGCCATGTTGTGCTATTCATTACACTATGTTTTTCTTAATATATATTTTTTCCATAAAACATGCTTACAACAGAGTTAAGTGAGTAGCCCACATTTCTTTCATCATGGTATATTTTATGTCATTTACATGAAAAACATGGTGGTAAGTGTACCTCATATTCTAATTAAGTAAGTGGTCTGTTTTGTGAGTAGAAATGAATGTTCATGCTTCAATTACTGCAAAGCAATACGCCAGTAGAAAATGAAAGAGTAAATGGAACAGAAAAGAAATAAAAAAATACAGAGAAAAGTAATAGACCTTATGTTGATGACAACGCTACTGCAGGTTAATACTATCTTTATGACTGACAGCTTAATAGAAGCAAAAATATTGTTAAATATTGTTTCATTGCTCAATATATATAACTGAGATTGTCGATGACACTTTCGATTTTCATTTCCAAACAAATTGGGCCCCCTCTTTGGGCTACGGCAAACACTTAATTTTCATTTATCTATTCGGGGTACGTGGAAACAGGTCAGTTTATCTCAGTTAGGAATGTGCCTCATGTGTCTCACATATCCTTCATTTGCTTTGTTCTTCCCCTCCACCTCAAAAAAAAAAAAAAAAAGAAAAAAAGGGTCTGAAAACTGAATAAACATGAGACAAAAATCTGTAAATGGGTTATTTCATATAAAGTGACTTTTCAGTGGTTACATTGATGGTTAGAGAATCTACATAAATAACATTTACTGAGCTTTGGATCTTTCTCAATGAAAAATAAATTAATAGCCAAAAATAAGAATCTTGACATGAATCACTCTAATAGACTATCTCAAGACAAGAAAAATTGCAATAGAGCCAAAATGGTTGGCAAAGCCTGACATTTTATCCAAAATAGTGGCTGTGACAGCCTAAGAAAGATTAACCTAGAAACAGCAAAAAGGCCTCTACAACATCACATAAGAACAAATAAAGTCAGCACAGATAGATAGAATAATAATCTTGATTAATATGAAAAAAAACCCACACACTCACAACCATCAGGTTATGGTCAGACTGAAATTTGATTATAGGATATGCCAAGTAAGACTGCACAACATAATCTGTATGTAGCCAACAATATGAAGTTTGCTTTATAACAAGCTTAGAAATAAATTTAGGATCTTTGACCCTGAAAATCTCTTAAGGCTTTTCTTTTTTAATATAGAGAGCAATAAGTGAGCTAGGAATCTCAGCAACATTGGAATGCATTTATGTTCCAGACTGACACTGAGAAAACAGAATTAAAAAAGCTTACCTAGTTTCTATGTGTGCACAATTCAAACAGTACCAGAAATTCTTCAGAAGATCTTTTCAGATCCTTACAGAATGGAGACAAATTCTGTATACAGAATGGAGACAAATCAGACACAATGCAAAAGACAGCTGGACAAAGCATTAGACTAGAACTAATGGGGAAAGCTTGTATAGCCTTCCAAGTTAACATTAAGACATAGTTCTGAACTTAGGTTGAGTTTCTCATCAGTCTGGAAACTATCTGCAGAAACAAACTACAACAGAGTGAAAGCATCTAAAAGTTCTTAGTGTTTTATTGACTGTCAGAGAGTTTTATAGAAAATTGTTTTATCACAGTGACTAATGGATACGTCCTTCTAATTCAGCATTGCCAATAACCTTAATTGGAAAACTCAGAATAGAGTTTATAAAAACAACAGTTCAACTGAAGTAAAGAAAAGCAGAAACCTCCCGTGGCTGGGGCACGAGTCTAAATGTGGTAAGAAGTCCTGATCTGTTAGATTTCTTTCTGTGACCGTAGCGAATTCAGTCAGATCCCCAGAAGGATATAGGTAGAAATTAAGCATCAAAATCTTAAATTCTAAAAAAATTTGCTTTCTTGATAGCTGAAGAGAAAGAAATTTAGCATTCATAAACCAAGCTTGAAACATTAAAATTCTTCCTTTTTACCTCCGGAGACCCTCAGAAGTTTCTCAGCGTGGAAAAAATTTAAACTATTATTTTAAGTATTTACTTCATCTTATTTCGTAGTGGAATCAAAAAATACCATGAGAGGCAATAAAAATCAAAATAGGTGGCTTATGAAGTGTTAGAAATCAGTAATAATGCAGAAATATGAGAGATACACAGCCTTATGTTAAATAAAGATTACTTCAGATGAAGTTCATGTGAGTGCAGTGTAACAACATTTTAATTGTGTTCAGTAGATAAAAAACAGAAGTCAGTATAGACCACAGTATTAAATAGTGGCAAATTAATATTTTCCTAGGGGAAAAAAAAGTTCACATACTGAAAACTATCACCTCTGGAGGCAATTTTAATGAAATTAGGTTGTCATGGTTCAGCCTCAGCAGGCGGCTAAGCACCACACAGCTGCTTGCTCATTCCTTCCCTGGCAGGATGATGGGCAGACCCCAGCAAGTTGCGCAGTAGGGTAAGGACAGTTTGCTAGGACAGCACAGGGAGGGGGAAACAACAACAGGACTTATAAAAGACCTTACAGAAACAGTGATAACACAAGGCACTTTACCAACCAGACACTTAGCCCAAACAACCCTTCCCAGAGACATGCGCAGTTGCCCCTCCCCAACCAGCACTATTGACACCACAAGGCATGGAAAACACCCTTGGCCAACATGTCTCACCTATCCTGGCTCCTTGTGAAAATTAACTGTCTTAGTTGAAACCAGGACAATGGCACAGAAGAATCATGTGGTGGTAGCAGACTTTATGCCAACATGTAACATCAATAGTTGAATGGATTTCCAAAGAAACCCTGTGGAGAAGCAAGAAGCAAAACTCAGTCATCCAGGTTGCTCACTTCAGGACCTTGAATTCCACAACTGTATTTTTACCTTGAAAAAAGATTCCACTCCTCATATGTACACATTTATAATAGCAAGTACTGAGTTTACCTATTAATCAGTGTCATTTTCTTCTGAGAAAATCTATCAATGTGCATTATGAATATACTGATCAGAAATTATTCTAATAACCCTCAGCTATTAAAGAAGATTTAACGTTATATATACATATATATATTATATATATACATGCATGTATATATAGCAATGCATGGAATGTCAAGCAGATCAATGATAACTAATTTGTACAGTCTAGAAAATTATATATATATATATATCTCAGGCAATCAAAGATTTCTTTAATAATTGCACTGGAACCTTTTTTTTAAGCAATTAGAATTCAGTTGCCTGCAAACACCTTAGATTAGAAGAAATGGCATTTTAAAATTGCATGGATGAAAATTAAATGGAAATTAAGACTACCGTTGCCTAATAGGCAATCAGAAACATAGGAAGATAGGAACTCCCAAGACTACTCAGTTTGGTTCTGTATTTCCCATGTCTTTTGGAGCACTCTTGAATTGATACCATAGGATTGACCCTGTATCTACTCATTTGCAGCAGTCCCACTGAATTCAATGTGAACTCTACATACTCAGCACCTAGGAACGCAAGTCTATGGGACCTAATGTTTCTTGTCAATTATTAGATGTGCAAAAAACAGAGAACAATTTTTTGTTTGTTTTAATTTTATTTGGAATTTAAAAGTTAGTCTGAGCTCTAAGTGAACTGTAGTGCTCTGAGGACAAATCCGACCGACATAAATTAGTCAGATGTCAAGGCAATATGTGCTCTCCAGCCTTTAGCTCAGATAGACAGAAAATGTGGATTTAATATGAATAGATTCAACTCTGATAATAGACAAACTGGTATTTATTAAGCTTTCATATTACTCTAATATCCAGTTAAGGGTTAGAATGCATATAGAGAAAAGGCAAATAACTGCATATTGTAGAGACAATTAAAGTTTTTTCTCCTTTTAGAACTGAAGTTTTCACATCACGTTTATCACTTAGGCACTTGCCTAACTGTAAAGTCAATAGAATCCGTCACTCACTTAGAAGTTAAGTTTGTAAGAAAACACTTCAATTGGTTGTAGTAGAATATAAGTTATTATGCAAAGATTAAAAGAAGAAAAACTCAACAGGCTTCATAGATAAGTGTATTTTCATTTTTATGATAATAACCAAGTAGGAATCCATCAGTGCTATATACTGGTACTGCCCTAAGAGCTATTATTAATAACAGACATAACTTTCAATATAGCTGTGCACAATGATTTGAAATAAAGCCTTCAGACTGTTATAAACATGTTTCATTCTTAAACTCACACTAACTGCATTTTGGGTGAACATGGTAAGAAATTAAGGAAAAAGTGTAGAAGGAAGCATTCAAATCACTATAAATACTAATAAATAATAGTCTTCTCAATGAAAAAAATATATGAAAAGAAATTCTAGATCAAATTAATCCACTAGACATTATGTTAGTAATGTCAGACCAACCACAAGGTTTCTTACTGTTTTGGGCTTGCATAGCAAAGTTTTGGTAGTGGTGGTGGGGCTGCATGGGTGGCTTCTGAAAAAAGCTCTGGGAGCTTCCTCCAGGTCCAACAGAGCCAATACCAGCCAGTTCAAGGATGGACTCACTGATGGCCAAGCCCATCAGCCACCATGGGAGAGCCTCTGTGATAACATATTTTAAAAAGAAAAAAAACCTGCAAGTGTCTGCTTTTTCCTGCCAGAAAAAGGACGAAGAAAATGTAAGAAACTGTGCAGACACCAAGGTCAGTGAAAAAGGAGAGGGAGGAGGTGCCCCAGGTGCTGGAGGAGTGTTTCCACCTGCAGCCTGTGGAGAAGACCATGGTGAGGCAGGTTGATTGCCTGCAGCCCCTGGAAGACCCCACAGTAGAGCAGGTGGAGACACTTGAAGGACACTGTCACCCCATGGGGAGCCCATGCTGGAGCAAGCTCCTGGCAGGACCTGAAGCACATGGAGAGAGAGGTCCATGCTGCAGCAGGATTTCTGGGGGGACTTGTGACCCCATGGGGGCCCCACATTGGAGCAGCCTGGGCCTGGGAGACTGCACCCCATAGAAGTGACCTACGCTGGGGCAGTTGAGAAAGAGCTGAATACCCAACAGCAAGGACTCACAATGGAGAAGTTTGTGGAGGACTGTCTCCTGTGGGTGAGTGGGACTCCACACTAGAACATGAAAAGGGTGTGAGAAATTCGCCTCCCTCCCCCCACCCTGGATAAGAAGGAAAACAACTTGTGAGGAACTGACCAAAACCCCCATTCCCCCAGTCCCTGCCCCTCCCTGTGACACAATGCCAGAAGGGGAAAAAGGAAGCGAAGTCATGACTAAAGTGAAGTCTGCTAAGGGTGGGGTGGGGGGAGGTGCTTTAAGATCTGGATGCACTTCTCATTACCCAACCCTGGTGTCACTGGGTGTGCAGGGCAGTGTCATCAATTAGAGAGTTTTCTCTCCTTTATTCTGTGTTGAGTCTGTTTTGCCCATTACGCTGCTTGCAGAATGATCTCTCCCTGTCCTTGTTTCAACTCCTAAGGCTCTCAATATATATTTTCTCCCGTGTCCAGCTGAAAAGGGGAGTGATAGAGTGACTTTGGTTGTTGGAGTCTGGCAACCACAGTTAAACCACCACACCTGCCTGCCCATGGGCACTGGTGAATTAATTCATTTTCACGCTTTGCTTACACATGTGGCTTTTGCTTAACTGTCTTTATCTCAACTCATGAGTTTTCTCACTTTTTCTCTTCCAATTCTCTCCTCCATCCCACTGGGGGAAAGTGAGAGAGCAGCTCTGTGGAGCCATGTTGCCAGCCCAGGATACACCACCACACACACTGAGTTACCTATAGAAGCTTTTCTTGTTGCCCTTTATGTCCATAGCAAAATTTAATTCTATTGGGGCTTTAGTTTTCCTAGCCTGATCCCTGGCTGCTCACAATTAACTGTGACCAATTATCTGTGGTGGTTATGTAGTTTGAGAGTGATGGCTAGCTTGAAAGCTGCTGGTAGATTCAGGGCAAAACCTAACTACGTATGAATTGTGAGCGTAGAGTTAGGAGATAGTCATTGCTATTCTCATACAGCAAAGTTATAACACCTGTTGAAATGCATTTTTTCCAGAATGTTATTTTTGAGGATTTATGTCACATGCTTTAATATCTGGGATATCGGATGTATTTCTGTTCTGCTTAGCTTGGTTAGGACAAGAATGGGGGCATAACGGGGAACCACAGAGACTGTTCTGAGGTAAGCATTGCTTAAATATCCCAGCATCTGGTTCTATGGCGTTCTTCATTTGTTTTACTTATGATAACCAAAGGATTAAAGGACAAATAGACAGACACCCCCAAAACTACTGCTCAGAGATGCATTGTGGAATTCTGAATATAACACCAAAACAAAAAAGGAAGCAGAGAGAAATATTTCCTAGATATAAAAGTAATATATTAAATGTATTTATTGTGTGAACATAATGCTTGCTCTAAGACTCTATCTCCAGGATGTCAGTTCAGAACAATTAAGTTTTATCAAAAAAACTGCAACAGAAATAATGAAGTAAAATCTTTTAAAATTGCTCCATAATTATGAAAAGCGCAACAGCAAGTGCTCAATAGTCATAATGTTCAGGTTATGTTTCTTTACAGCAACCTTATGTGTTTGAAAGATATTTATGGCCAGGAAAATTAAAATGATTATACGTTTTCTACCAGCATTGAGATTAGCAATCCAAAGGACAATGTCAGTACACATGTGAACTTAGTTTATTCAAGTTTTCTTATTTGGAAATATATTTAAATGTGTGACTGACTTTGCCCAAATAGAAATTATGGTTGAGAAAACAGTATGAAATCTACTCCCTGACAATTTTCCTTAGAAAAAGCAATGTTTTATGGCCTTATTTTCTCTTGCTTGTCTAGATAAGCCTGATACGCTATGGTACCTCATCATTAATAATTTTGCATGCTTGCAAAGAGGTACATTTTTGCACTATACAACTTTTGTAATTCCTTATCACTAGGTGCTGTGCCTTTATGTCCTTTCATCCCACAAGTCAGTGTGAGGGGATATCTCTCTTCATATTCTGCTGACTAGGGTAAATATATCTTCTGGCAACCTTTAGCATGAAAGATTTATCTTTTTCTCAGGAACATTATATAAAAGCAGTTGTGTTAGTAAAAAGATGTTTTTGAAGTATGGGTTAAATTAGATTATCTTTATTAGACTGTAGGAAAAATTCTTATATTTCCCAGACATCCAACCTTCTGTTGCCCTCTTAGCTTCAGTAGAGACTGGTACGTGGTTGTACCATTATCTTTCTAAAAAGGAAATCACTCTTTACTTTTCTCTGAACAGTATACTGCCTTACCTGATGAGAAGAGAAAGGATAATGCAGAAATTGGTCCTACTTTAAGGGTTTAGAGAGGATCTGGATTAATTGTTGACAATACATCTTAATACAGACAGGCCACACTGTCAACATCGTTTCTGATAACCTTCAGGCTCTGTTCTGTCCAGGATAGAATGAGAAATGTATTTTCATTTTCTTGTCTTCAAATACAGTCACAACCATACACGTTCCTATGCTACAGGCAGCCAGCCTCATGAGTCAGACTGACATAATTCTGTTCTGCATCTTCCTTATGGCCATGAGTTCATCAGCTCAGCTGCTTCCAGGTGCTATGTTCACCTCTTGAAGTCAGATGAGAAATTTAGCACAGATTATTCAAGCTTCTTTGTTTTTTTAATTTCGTACTGATTGATTACTGACAGATCTCAGACCCCTGTCACACCTATGTACTGACTACGTCTCCATACAAAGGTAAGGTAAGGTTTGCATTTCTAAGTAGCCATTTATTTCTATGAATTATTGGCATCTTATCTTACATTTAATCACCCTTCAGGGCATCATTTCCACTTCTTATTGCATTCTCTATTGTTCTCTATTTTTCCCTTTTTTTATGTAAATCTACGTAGTTGTCCCTTTTATCCTCACTTCAATTATTTTTTTTCTACACATCCATTTTATTTCTTTGCTGCTCTGATAAACTTTTAAAAACTTTTATTTGTGCATTTTCTCCTTCCCTATTATTGTGTGGTGTTTTGGCCCTGGCTAGACGCCAAATGCCCATCAAGCCGCTTGCTCACTCCCAGAGGAGAAACAGGCAGAGCCACCGTGGGTTGGGATAAGGACAGTTTACTGCCAAATAACAAAGTGAATACAGAACAATAATGGCTAGTTACACGAACACCCAGTGCTAACACAGAGTACCTTATTGAACCGATGATTACAGATGGCTGACCAACAATAAGACCGAACAAACAAACAACCGACCCGATGTCCCACCTTCTCATGTCTTCACCATGGTCACGCAAGTAGAACCTTCTCCTTCAGCAGCTTCTGCAACTTGTCATGTGGGGCTCCATACAGCAGCTTTCCATCTCCAATGTTTGCCAACAAGGCGACAGGACCCATCAATGAACAGGGCATATTTTTTCTCATTTTCTGGCAGTTCATTATACAGACGAGCCTCTTCAGCATGCGTCACCTCCTCCTCTGGTGATATACCAAAATCTTTGCCTTCTGGCCTATCTGTGATGACTTCCAGAATTCCTGGCCGACTGGGGTTTCCTATTCGAGCCCACTGCATGATAAGTGCAACCCATTTGCTCCATGTAGTATCAGTAGCATGGTGCGTGGATGGGGCTTTTCCTTTGAAGATCCAGCCCAGTACTGGCAGTCGATGTGCCAGAAGGAGCTGAGCTTCAGTCCCAATCACTTCTGAAGCGGCTTGAACCCCTTCATATGCAGCCAGTATTTCTTTTTCTGTTGGTGTATAACAGGCCTCGGATCCTCTGTAGCACCGACTCCAAAACCTCAGCAGTCCATCTCGAGTTTCCTCTGGTGTTTTCTGCCAGAGATTCCAAGTAGAGCCATTCTCCCCAGCTGCGGTGTAAAGCATATTTTTTACACCTGGCCCTCTCCAGACAGGTCCAAGGGCTACTATCTCCTGCTTGATCTGTTCAAAAGCTTGTCGTTGCTCAGGGCCCCATTGGAAATCATTCTTCTTCCGGGTTACATGATAGAGAGGACTGACAATGAGACTATAGTTGGGGATATGCATTCGCCAGAAACCCACAGTGCCTAAGAAAGCCCGTATCTCCTTTTTGTTGGTTGGAGGAGACATTGCTGCTATTTTATTAATAACATCTATGGGGATCTGACAACGCCCATCTTGCCATTTTATTCCTAGAAACTGAATTTCCTGAGTGGGTTCCTTAACCTTACTTTGTTTGATGGCAAAACCAGCTTTTAGCAGGATCTCAATTATTTTCTTTCCTTTCTCTAATACTTCATCTGCAGTGTTGCCCCATACAATGATGTCAATGTTCTGTAGGTGCTCTGGGGCTTCACCCTGCTCTAATGTAGACTGTATCAGTCCATGGCAGATGGTGGGGCTATGTTTCCACCCCTGGTGCAGTCGATTCCAGGTGTACTGGATTCCTTTCCAAGTGAAGGCAAACTGTGACCTGCACTCCACTGCCAAAGGAATTGAGAAAAAAGCATTTGCTATGTCAGTCGTGCTGTACCACTTGACTGCTTTTGAGTCCAGTTCATACTGGAGTTCCAACATATCCGGCACTGCAGCACTCATAGATGTCATGACTTCTTCCAGGCGACGATAATCCACTGTCAGCCTCCACTCTCTACTGTTTTTCTTCACTGGCCAGATTGGGCTATTGAAGGGTTAGCGGGTTCTACCAATCACTCCCTGACTATCCAGTTGATGAATCAGTTTCTGAATAGGAATCAGAACCAACTCTGTTGGTGCAATATGGTCTTCTGTGCACCGTCATGGTAGCAATTGGTACCTGCTGTTCTTTAACCTTCAGCAGCCCCACAACAGAAGGGTCTTCCAACAATCCAGGCAGAAAAGACAGTTGTTCGGTTTCTTCTGTCTCCAACGCAGCTATTTCAAAAGCCCACCAGTACCCATTTGGGTCTTTGAAGTACCCTCTCCGGAGGAAGTCTGTGCCCAGGATACATGGAGCCTCTGGGCCAGTTGCAATGGGGTGCTTTTCCCAGTTGTTCCCAGTTAGACTCACTTCAGCTTCCAATAGAGTCAACTGCTGGATTCCCCCTGTCACTCTAGAAATACAGATAGGCCCAGACCCTTCATAATTCGATGGTATTGAGGTACACTGGGCACCAGTGTCTACTAATGCTTGGTACTCTTGTGGATCTGATGTGCCAGGCCATTGGATCCAATAGATCCGGTTATCCCTTTCCTCCACTTGACTGGAGGCAGGGTCCCTCTAATCTTGCTCATCATATTTGCTGTTTACTCCTTGCAAGGAGGACTTAGAGGTCCCCTCAAGAGGGTCACACGTACAATGACAATTACACAGTCTGGTGGGCTGTCTACTGAAACTGGTGCAGCAATTTTCTTGAAGGAATCCTTAACTGTTTTTCCTTATAGATCATTCACCCTGGCTTGGAGGGCTGAGGTGGGTTTCCCATCCCACCTCCTCATGTCTTCACCATGGTTGTGCAAGTAGAACCAAAGGATGACTCATGGAGTGTAGTTTTTCTTGGCTCTTTCTGAAACAGAGGAATGCCTACTTCTGATGGCTGAAATCGTAGTCTGTACAGGTGGGCAGTAGGACATATCCTCTTTGAGTTGTTGGACCTCTTGGGATAACTTCTCTACAGTTGAGACAAGGGAGGAAGAGCGGCTTTCTTCAAATAGAGTCGGCCAGCCACCTCATCCACTGTTGGTGTGTCTTCCTTTCCCCAGTCTAGTATGCATATGTTAGCATATGCAGTGAGTTAGCATATGATGTTGGTGCACTTCGCACAAACTTGTGCCACATGGGTCAGGAACACAGGATCTCATCAAGATTGGTGGGCAGCTGTGGGTCATCAGGATCGTAATAGACCATTTCTCGTACAGCTAACTCCCTCAAATACTGTATACCCCGCTCCATTGTTGTCCATTAGCCTGGTCGACATACAACATCTTCAATGAATGGGTATCTTTCCCTTACACGTGATAGGAGTTACCTCCAGAGGCTGAGGGCCACCTTCTCTCAACAGGTATCCCAGCTGCCTGGCCTCCCTGCCTTCTAATTCCAGGCTGCTAACTCCATTATCCCAGCATCGGAGTAGCCAAGTGATAATGTGCTCCCCTGGGAGGCAACAGAAATCTTTTCTCATGTCTCTTAGCTCACTCAGAGACGAGGATCGAGTTGCAACCTCTAGTATAGCCTCTTCTTCAGATTCTTGTGATGGTCCTGGTTCATCATCATCATCTCTCACAATGTGAACTGATTTCTTTGTGTATTTCTTCTTCTGTATAGGGGCGACTGATACTGGTACTGGTTGGTTTCCTGACTCAACTACGTAGTCAGCCTCTGAGCTTTGAGTAGCTGCAGTGCTTGTCAGAGTTGGAGGAGCTGCACTCTCTGACGTCTGAGTAGCTACAGTCATTGTCGTAGGGGTTCTTTCTGGCTCAGTTACAGTCTCAATTTTTGAGGCTTGGGTAGCCATAGATTTCTTTTCTCTGTCTAGACATTTGCTTGTACTATCCCATAAACCATGCCACCCCTGAAATCTCCTGGCAATATTCTTAAACCAATTTCTTGTAATACTTAAAACTTGAAGAACATTCAGGAGAGCGAGCAACAGATTAGCTAGTCTGAACATCCCAGGGAAAATCAAAGTTCTCAAAGGCTGTTGCAACAAGTCGGAAGGAAAAAGTGGATGAGGAAGCATCCCCCCCCCCCCATCTTCTCCATGAATAGAGTGATCTTATTAAATGAAGTCAGAAGTGACAGAAATGCCACATATAGATATTCTCCAAAGATGACGATCATAGATAATATCTTGTCATAAATTAAAACTGCAAAGTACGACAGGATTAAGAGCCTGACTACCCTTCCTGAGGTGATAAACAGCTGGGCAGGAATCACATAAAGTGAGTGCAGGTTCACAAACCAAAGCCATGAGAACAGACAAAAACATCATTGTTACCATTACCTCTTTGAATAATGTGATAAATATTTTATCACGGCTTTTTAAGATCACTAAGTCAGATTTTACCGTTATGCCAACCCTTCAAGCCCCACATTGGGTGCCGAAAAGGACTGTGGTGGTTTGGCCCTGGCTAGAGGCCAAATGCCCACCAAGCCACTCACTCACTCCCAGAGGAGAAACAGGCAGAGCCACCGTGGGTTGGGATAAGGACAGTTTACTGCCAAAATATCAAAGTGAATACAGAAAAATAATGGCTAGTTACATGAACACCCAGTGCTAACACAGAGTATCTTATTGAACCGATGATTACAGATGGCTGCCTGACAATAAGGACAGACCAAGGGCCAGACCAAATTCCCAGCCACATTCCAACTGTCCTATAGGCAAAACCCACCCATAACCTTCCCCAACCTGCTGCTTTTATGAGCAAGTGGTGTCAGGTGGTGTGGAAAAGAGTTCCGGCTGACCCAGCTCACCTGGACTGACTCAGCTCACCTGTTTTGGCTGACTGGGGAGGTCAACCCTGGCCTGGCCAGAACCAGGACATATTGTTTCTTGTTTGTAATAATCGAGATGGTGACAGACAAATATATATTGATGTTATACAAATGGATGTGCAGAAATATGCTAAACTTGTATGCTAATCTAAAATTTGTGGAGTCAGGTGTCTAGATTGTTTCCATAGAAACACAGCACTTATAGAAGATGCTGACTGGAAGGTTAGTCTTTAGTCTCCGTATTGCCAATAGCATGACACAGGAATCTCAAGGCAAGCCATCTTACCTGTGCCATGAACTGCTATGCATTTTTTCATTAATTAGAAATTATCTGCATTAAATTCATGGTCCTTAAAGAACAAAATCATACCATAAGTCCAGATGGAATGTGCCTATTTCCTTCATGGAAACTTTACTGCTGACCAATACAGACACCCATCAAGATTACTGGTCTGTCTTTTGAAAATCTAGTATTGCACATTAGACCTTCTTTTCCCATTTCACTGTTTCTACTACAAATACATAAAACATAGCCCTGAAGGTAATTTGTAGAAATGTCTCATGTTTTGTTAAAAAAAATGGTTTAGACCATTTAGATAAATTTTTTGCCCATTTTATCACTTCTGTTTTTATTTATTCTGTTGTTTCTCCTCCTTTTCTGATTCTTCAGCCAAGCTTATTTTGGGTCTTCATTATTTTACAGTTTCTTTCTCTATTTGTCTCCCCATCTGTACTTAAATTGAGTTTTTTTCTCCCAATCATTACACAGAATATTGTAAGAATGATATTTTACCATGATAGATGACTTAAAATACCACAAGATCAATTTCTCTCATCTGTCAACATCCAGATATGTCCTTCTTGCTGAGTCATCAAGAAAGTCAACCTGGAGAAAAGAAAATGTAAGAAATAAATGAGAACTTTAAGCAAAATGCAGTCATATACAAAAAGAATTTCCCTAGCTCCTCATTTGTTATTCAAATTGTTCATTCTGTTCCCACTGAAGTAATCCTTAATTTACCAGTTAAACTGAGTCTCACTAAATTTTGTGTTACAAAATCCTTCCTTCCTTCCTTCCTTCCTCCCTCCCTCCCCCCCTCCATTGTCTGTCTCCTTTTTCCCTTTCCTCTTACCTTTCCCCACTGATCCCCTTCCCCTTCTTTTTCTTTCCCCCTTTCTGTGTTTCCTGTCTCTCTTTTCCCTTTCTTTCCCTCATTTGCTCTTTCCCCTTTTTGTTTCATATATAGTTCCTTCCATTTTTGATGGTTTTACCCCTTTTTTTGCAATGCTATTCTCTGAGTGCCAATGCTAATACACTCACTTTTTATCTGGCATTTCCTTTAATGCCATACAACTTTCACTGGGCTGTTTGTACATCTGATCTAGTAAGTGCTCCATACTATTGATGTCTTCCCTTTGTTGTCCTTGTGCCCTGTTTGATATCATGGCTTCATGAGGAGAGCAGCTCTGATTGAATCTTTGTATTTTTCTGCTGGTGATATTTTGTTAAATGCTGTTCAATGTTTTTTGTCATTGCTTTAACTTTGATAATATTGCGAGTATCTCCATTTCTTGATATTACCATGTTTATCAGAAAAGTTCAGGATTTTTTTCACCTACGTATTTTTAAACTAAAATCGTCACAAGGTCCTGTTTCACTGCACACCTTCCTTCTGTTTTTTTTCCTACTGATTACTGATGTCAGATGTATTTTCTAAATTGTTGAAGTTTCTGCTAGCTGACCTAGGACCCTTATACACTTGGCGTTGTTTGAGCTTTCTGACCTGCAGTATTTGCCACTGGGTATATTTCTCCTTCTTCATTCACTACCTTCTATTAAGTGACTGTGTACTTAATAAGAAAGCTGAGAAGCTTTCGGTCAAAGTCTGAGAAGAGGGTTTTTTTCCAGACAATGTGACTCAAGAGCAGAAGAATGAATAAGCAGGTTCTGAACACTTCTAAACAGATTAGGTCCTCAGAAATGCAATGCTGATAATGAGACAATAAGAAGCCAAGAAACACCCTAGTCTGAGAACCTAATGGTGATAAACACATATATGTTTAGACACATATCTAAGCAACATGACCAACATTTGCTGAGGATTGGAGGATGATTGTAGAGGGTGGAAGGGGTCTGATTGGCCCTTGTGAAATACTTTGTATGGAAAAGAGAAGAGGAAATAGACTATGTGAAAGTAATATATAAAAATCAGCTCCTAAAGGCATGTGGACAACAATAGAACTTGCTAAAATACATGAGTAATGCAGGATAAAATGGTGACTCAAACATGAAAATATGTTTAAAGTTTTTCTTTCTGTCTTCTGACTGTTATTTATAATTATTTCACTTTTCCTTTGACGACATATGATCTATTCTTCAGTGTCATTCTTGGTTAATTATTTTTAAGAAAGTGTAAGAGAAAACATGATTTACACATACAGCTTTTGATTTAGAAGTTGTCCTATGTAAGGCACATTCACAAGCATTTCACAGGCTTTATGTAAGAACTATTCTTATTCTTCAAAAAGGCACTAATGAGATGAAATATGTTGCAATACCTTTCAAGAAGACACTGATTTACATATTCAGGGAATTTTTAACAGGTCAGATTTTTATATACAAGCTATGATAAAATCAGAATCCATAGCTGGATGGAAAATGTTATTCTTTGTATGAAAAAGATATTAAAGTGTCTGTCAGCAGAATTAAAGGACTTCCTTTAACTTCAGTGAGGTTGGGATCAGCATTCAGTCTTGATTACCTGTGGTGTACCAGCAGCAAGACAAACAAACAGGAGGCCTGCAAACTCAGCCAAGCGAAGTGGTTGATATCTTTTTATAAAACTTGAACATTGGCATAGGACTACAAGTATTTTTGGCCATTTTGTTTTACTTTTATGTAAAATAGTGAACTAGCTTTTCTCAGTCAGAGAAAAAGAGATGATCAACTTAAATACTGTATTTTTGTGTTTCACATTAATGAAAAGGAAATGTTTTCTTTGGACATTACTGTCTAATTTACTTTCCCCCACGTTCATCAGTGAGATGAAAATATTCTCCCAACTTTGGAAAGACAATCCTGAAAATTCAGGGAAAAAAATTTAGAATTCTGCTTGTTCCAGCATGTCTGTCAGCCTCTCTTCCTCCCCTCCTTTCCCCTCCTCTTCTCCTTCTATTTCCCTTTCCCTTCCCCTTTCCCTTTCACTTTTCCCTTTCTCCATACCCTTCCCCTTTCCACTTCTCTCCCTTCCCTTCCCTCTTTCTTTTACTTGCATCTTTCTTACAATTGTAGATATTTATACCGTAGAAATAGCACTGTTTTTTAATTCGGAATGACAACCAAATGGCAAAATATGAATTATATTTTCTCCTGTACCATCATTTAAATTAAATATTTTTTCCTCATTGACAGTATCCTACCTCTAAATAATATAATCCCAGAGTAGAGATTTTAACTACATGAACTTTCCCATAATCATGTTGCATCCTGTATGTCTCTATTTAATTCTTATGTTGAATATCGAGGTTCATTTATTTTGTAAGTTGAATTTGAAACACACTTTAAAATGTATTCCTTTTTAGTGATATATGTATTTAAAATTACTTTTAATCTTTCAGTGATTGACAAAATGTGGGGTTTTATACACATTGAAGAAGTAGGGTTGTTTAATGAAAATTAGTGATTTTTGCACTCCCCCCTCCAGTTTTCAATCTAAATATGAAAACTGGAGACAATGTGTAGCAGTACAAAGTACTATCTTTAGACATAACTAAAAATGAACAGAATTTTGATCTCAGAATTAAGACCTAAACCACTGATATAAAGATCACTAATAATTAGTGAACTCAAACTGCAGGTTTCAAATTCCAAGTCAAAGAGAGAAGTTCTGAAAGCACATCTATGACATTTGTGTCAAGCAATTAATTTATTCCTTTTTTTGTGAGCACAATCATTAGTATAATAATGTCTATGCATTTACATATCTATTATACTACTGAACTGCAGTGTTCTTTCTGTAGTCTGAGAACAATTAGATTCATGCGTTTCCTGCAAAACAGGCACAAAAATTACAGAAAAATCAAAACATAGTAACACTAGTTTAAAATGTTATATATTGGAGATTGTATCTCCGCCATAAAATACATTTTAGAAAGTCAGAAGGTTGACAGCAGGGAATGATATTCATCTTTCCTATATTATCTGTGCAAAAGTTTGTCTAAAATAGATATTTGATGTTCTATGTATAGTTAATGGAGACAATCTGCTGTCTTCATAAGTTAATTCACTTTGTCGGTTTAGGCATCTGTTTTAATGGAAGATGCAAAAACTATTCAGAGGTGTCTGTGTGACCTCTGTTGTTCAAATCCCATTGGACATTGTCCTAGTCTGGACTGTGTTGCAGAGAAGATGTCACCAAAGCTTCAGATCAGGTTTGCATTACAATGTCCTCATGGACTAAGTTACTTGGGTTTTTTTTTTTTAGAGAATAATTATGGAGTTTGTTTTTGTAAGGCAATTCTCCAATGAGGAACTGATTATCACAACACTGTATGGATACTTGGCTACCTTATGAGTGTAGCTGTACGACAAACCTCAATTTCATTCTTAGATTATAATTATTATTTACATTCCATAGATTTAGTCACAAGCTAAGCTATGGAAAAGGTAGTACCCAATTAATGTTTTTCTGGATTGCAGTATTATCTCTAGATGACTAAACTCTGTCCATCTCAATCGACTTTTATGTTTGTTATATTTTATGTTATATTTAAACTGTACTGTGATCAGAAAATCAGTTTGGGGTAGGTAAGAATTCAGATCATCAAAAATTCTTAACAACTGTTGTTTTAGTATACCTTCCAAAAGCATGCAGTAATTTTTCAGAGATGACAGAGATATTTGAAAATTAGCTGTAAAAAACCTCTAGAAAAATAAGGTTTAATTTATTTGGTATATGGATTTATCTTACAAGTAACAAATAAGCAGTGAATTGACAATATGAACATTTTGCCAGCAGCCATATTTATATAAAAGGCAACAGCAAAGTCAGAATCACTAAAAATGGGAAAAAGATCCCTGAAATTACTGATAGACTCCTGAGCAGAGATGATGGCTTTTGTTTCCTGTTGAGGTTCAAAATTACTCACCATGGTTCTATTTCATGTCATTTTTCTGCAAAAGTTAATTTAAAGGTTTCAGGTGTTCCCTTTTGTAAGTTGCTGTACTCTTGCAATGAGTTGTGCTTTGACAATGAGTTGTAGTTGAGTCACCTTCCCTGGATGTGTTTAAGAAAAGGGTAGATGAGGTACTTAGGGATATGGATTAGCTTAGGATGGGACTGGTTGGAATTGATGATCTTCAAAGGTCTTTTCCAACCTTGTGATTCTGTGATTCTGTGACCCAATGAATTGAGCAACATCTGTTCTCTGGTTTTTTGCAGTTTCTAAAGGATCTGACCTTGAACAAAAAAATAATTTTTAATATTGCGTTTCAGTAACATAGAATTAAAAAAAGAATTCATTATACTCTTCTTGTAATATCTGCTCAAACCCCTGAATTAATGTTTTATGGGATACCGGGCAATTAATTGGCCTCTCTAGTACTAACCCACCCTAAAAGAATAGTGATGATGTATATTTTATGGTAAGAATGGACTCACTGGACAGCTGATTTTGGATTGCTCCATTCTGTGTACTGCTCAGGAACAGATTGCACCATGAGTTGTACAAATTCCTTACCTGATCAGAGCTCTGTGTAAAACTGACAGGGTTCTGTCAATTTATTCACCGTATGCTCAAAAATAGTTCCCTTTCTTTTTATTCCATTTAAAAATGTAGAAACACTCTGCAGCCACCAGTTGCTGTGGAAATAGATTATTTTTGTAAAGTTTCTACACTGTTAAAAATGTCTGCAGATTTACTAAGAGCTGCTAGGCTACACAGCAGGTTCTAGGTTTTAGCTGCCATTACGCTACATTGAACCATTACTTTTTTCTCATGGGTTGTACCAATAAACATTATCTGTTATTCCAGTTTTTCAATTATAGGTGATCATCTCTCAAACTATGACAATAACCCTTTTTCCCCCAGCTGCCAAAAAACATAACTCCTATTTTTTAATGTAACAAATGCAGCACACGAAGTTTTGCAGCTTCCTGTATTGCCAGTGTCATTACATCAACTTGCAGTAGTCACTTCTGTTTCACAGCCCTGGTGGAGATCCTAGCCTCCTCTTTCATCTTGCCACGCCAGTTGCAGAACAAAATTACTCCAATGACCCCATGTGACAGAGGGGAATCTAAATCATTACAGACTTCACTGGCTGTTCATTTATGTCTGGACTTAGAGAACAAAATAGGAGGGCTTACAGCTGCATAAAGAGATGCTAAATATGTCCTCAATAGCTCATTTTCCAAAATTACTACACTTTGATTTGAAAGAAGTATGTAAAGCATTAGGGTACATACATTATGCAACTTCATAGTATAAACAAATGAATAATACTATTTTTTTTTCTATTGAGCAAAACAAAAATAAAATAAAGATAAAAGCAACAGCTTTTGACACACATCTTCATGATGGTGTTGTCAATCAGTGCATTTAAAAGTGGTCTCTGTACATGAAATGTTTTACAGATAAGCACAATAAAATCATATGCATTGGCTGGACAACAGATGAGATGTCAAAGAGTTTAATATAGGAATGAAATTAAATACTGTAGCAGAATTGGATATTAGGAAAAAATTATTCACTGAAAGAGTAGTGAAGCATTGAAACAGATTGCTCAGGGAGATGATAGAATTGCCATCCCTGGAGCTATTCAGAAAACGGGTGGATGTTGCGCTTCGAGAGATGGTTTAGAGGTTATGGTGGTGTAGCGCTGATGTTTGGACCTGATAATCTTTCAGGTCTTTTACAATCATGATGATTCTATAATTCATTATGCAGCTGAAAATTTTTCAACCTCAAAATGCTCACAAGTTCTCTCAAAAATATATCCCTTTTGTTTTCAACCAAGGCAAGGCTCTAGAAAGTTGACAGTTAACTAAGACTAGGCACTAGAGCAAGATTACAAATCATTCAGAAGAAATAGGCCAAAAGTTCAATTAAATAGTTATGTTTTATGATGTGTATAAGCATAAGTCATTCTTACAGTGCAAGTAAAAGAAACAAACTAAATTATATGTCAAACCACTTAATATGGACATAAACTCTTATGAGGTTGGTGCGTCAAAAAGGTTAGAAGCATGTTGATTTTGTTGTTGAAAAGTAATCCATATTAACACTTGGAAAGCTTACTGGAAAAGAAATATCAATGATGCAAATGCAACTTCAGATGTGAAGAGTATAATGACATTGTTAAGAAAAAGATTCGGGGGAAATAATACATCTAATCATGGGATTGAAGGGTTTCTTATTTGGTTTCATCTTTTTTATGTAAATTCCATTTACTGATTTATTTATTTATTTGTTTATTCGGTTGATTTTTTTTATAGTTTTGTTTGGGGGTTTTTTCATTGTTTTTGTGAATGGTATCTTAGGCTGCTGCTTGGAGATGCTTCAACATCAAGGATGGGGAGATTTTGCTTTATGAGCAGGGAGGGAATTGATGTTGGTTAGCTGCATCATACTACAACTTTTATTACTGTGCAACATCAGTGCACAGCTATTCAGTTTCAGATTACTAGTCATAAGGTCACTGTATAAATGCTTGGCAAAGAATTGTTACCACAAAAATAGCATTATAACTGAAGTCAGATATACCATTCCTTATACCTTTTACTGGCAATGTTCACAATTTTCTTCATAAATACTACACTTTTGCTTTTGTTAGGAGAAACAAGACATTTAATCTTTCTTACTATGCAAAACAGAAATTAGTTTAAAAGTTACACTACTACCATTGACATAAACTGCAGATACTACAGCATGCTATTCTGCCTTTTTGGGTTGGATTTCTTTTTAATTGTTTGGATTTGGTTCAATGTTTGTTGAAGCTTATTCTAAACAGGCTTTCCAAACATTAGTGCATTTAGTAAATGCTTATTGGAAATATAGGGCAAGCTTGCAAGGGATTTCTGTTTCTTAATAACTATTTATTTAAAACACAACAGGGGTTGTTCACAAGTTTTAAAAGAAATCATAACTTTACATACCACACTTAGGAAAAAAGATTGATTCGATTAGGATACAACCACCCAGTAGGTACACAATATGCTACCTAGCAATCCAAAAAGAAACTAAATATTTATACATGCTTCATTAAGCAACTATTACTGAAAAGTAGAAAGATTTATTTTTTAAACAGAGAAAAAGAGTTTTAGGGAGCAATGTTTACTTAGATATACGTGAGTACATCATGTAGAATAAATATACGTGTGTTATGTTTTTAGGTCAATAATGTATTAATGGACTAATCATATTTGCCAGGCTTTTAGTCTGCAGTTAATTATGTATGGCCATGGAAAATGTCAAGCCTCACAAACTGTTTTTTAAGAGATAGGTGTGACAAGTATAATAATCAATGTTCTCTCTTACTTTTCCTTTTATCTTTTTCTTTCCTTTTATCTTTTTCTTTCCTTTTCTTTTTGTTGAAACTATGCATTTGTCAGGGAAGGCAGCAGGCCTGCCAACAGCTTGACTCTCCTCACAGAAGACATAGGCCCTGAGAATATCCTTGAGTTCCCTTGAGACAGGAAAGTTACTCATGCTAAGAGGTTTTTGGTAATCACATTCTCAAAACACAGTGGCCTTGAAGACAGGAGTACAAACTGCCCTAAACCAACAAGGAGTTATGGGAGTACATTTGGGAGTAAGTGAACATGTCAAGAACCATCCATAATAAATGGTCAACACACTGCGTGTGCAGATACTTTTAGACATCAAAGGTAAATTAACAATGTTTAAGATATGCTTATCAGAACTTGTTATAATTACTAATCAATCAGTTTGGTGTGAACAGTGTGTGTAACCAATTAGCAGGTTTTTACCTTGCCACGTTTGTAGTAACTAATGTATATAATCTGTGTGATTTCACCCAATAAAAGGCTTCACCTTAATTCCTATCAAATTGTGTGTTGCCCATCGCTGATTTCCATATATATTCTGTTGGTAGAAATAGCTTAAAGACAAGAACACTTTGAAGCATGAAAACAATCTACACAAATCTCTTATTTAATGCTTAATCTTTTCTCAATGGCAATTTGACAGACAACAGTTTGAATCTCATAAATCCATATCTTATTCATGAGGAGGGTCACTTTGAATTCTACCACTATTGTCATGGATTTTAAAAAGTTGATGTTTTTTCATTAAAACACATTTTTACAGTTTGTTGGAGAAGACAGTAAGTTAATGTTTCCTTTTTTTTAATTAAAAAAATGTTTCTACTATTGCTTTTAGTTTGATGGAAAAAGTGATACTCATTAGTCATTCATTTCATAGAATCATAGCTTGCTCTTGGTTGGAATGGACCCTTTAGATCATGAAGTCCTACCATCTCCCTAACCTGCCATCCACTAATCCATATCCCTCAGCACCACATCTAACCATCTTTTAAATATGTCCAGGGCTGGAGACTCCACCACCTCCCTGGGCATCCCATTCGAATACCTAACAACCCTCTCTGTGAAGATTTTCCCTAATATCCAGTCTAAATCTCCCCTGGCGTAACTAGATGACATTTCCTTTTGCCCTATCACCCATCACTACGGAAAAAAGGTCAGCCTCTGCTTCTCCACAACCTCCTTTCAGGTAGTTGTAGAGAGCAATCAGGTCTCCCCTCAACCTCCTCTTCTTCAGGCTAAACAACCCCAGCTCCCTCAGCCTCTCCTCATAAGATTTATTCTCCAGTCCCCTCACCAGCCTTGTTGCCCTTCTCTGGACACATTCCAGCACCTCAATGTTCTTTCTGTAGTGAGGGACCCAAAACTTAACGCAGTACTTGATGTGAAGCCTCATCTTCCTTCCTACCTGCTTCCTTCCTGGCTGCATTCTTAACCAAGATTCCACTGTTTAAAAATAGATGTATGTAGTAAACACTTTATTGACCATTATATTTGTTTGCAAACTTTTATTATTTTTTTAATAAAATGTCCCTAAGTCTGACAGAAAAGACCCCAAATTATCATATTCCATTGCTGGAGAAAGGTCATTTTCAGGGCTAATCACCGAGATTAATTTGTTGGAGTTTCTTTCTTAATGATTTTTGTATTTGCTTCTTGACAACCTTTTTCTAATTTTGCTGGCAGCATTAGCACCTGTACTTTTGATTGATGATCATGCTATGGGAAGGCATTCATAATTTATATCATTTCCTGTAAATGAGTACCTCATTGCCAGCACAATATTGCTGCAATTTAAGACATATCACTTTTAATAATTACATAAGTGTTAAGTACATGTAATAAATACTTAGATACCTCCCTAATCACACTATTATAAGTGCTTTAAACTATGTGTTAATTTGTCATTTACATTGAATATGAAAAAGCAGGTGTCCAGATTCATACATGACTTCAGACTTAGCTAGGAGAAAGAATATTCTTTACACTTCAAAAAAGTGGTTTTGACTTCTGACTGCAGCTATGAGAGAAACATTGTCATTGCATCTGAAAGAACATGACAGAGCTCTTCAGAGGTTGAGTCAGTGCAGCTTCTATGATAGGGTGGGATTTTCACTGAAATTATCCATACAGAAAAAAAAATGCTGTGAGGCAAAAATGTAAGTCTTTTGCAGAACTAAAACAAGGTATGTACCATTTGTATTTGATAACTCACTTGAGTGTGCTCAGAAAAGGTGACAACACACTGATGGGGTGTTTTTCCTTTGAAGAAGAGCACAAGAGTATATAAACTAAAATGTAATAGGGTAATATGATGTAATATGAGGTACCAGATACAATTGTAGCAGATAGAAAACAAATAAAAAAGTAATTCTAGCTATGAAAAGTGAAACAAGTCTCTCAGTTCTGTAGTGGTAAAGTTCACGCACGTTCTTTCTGTCATTTTCCAGTAATCTGGAAAAGTAGCTGAACGGTGACACAGTAAATGCATCAATAGAAAAAGGCAAAGGCAACAGAAACTAAGGGACTGATCAACATTGAATTACTGATTAGCATTAGGGTACATTGCAAACTGTGCTTAGAAATGTTAGATAATTCATATTGTAAAAAATACTTTATTGTAAGTAGTAAACTAACAGAAAATGGAGAAATACAAGAGCATCATTTGAGAAAACGATTGTGGTGGTTTGACCCTGGCTAGTGTCCAAATGCCAACCAAATTTGCTCTATCAGTCCCTTTTTCAGCTGGACAAGGGAGAAAATATATATTGAGAGGCTTAGGAGTTGAGATAAGGACAGGAAGAGACCATTCTGCAATTAGCGTCACGGGCAAAATAGACTCAACACAGACTAAAGGAAAGAAAACTCTCTAATTGATGACACTGCCCTGCACACCCAGTGAAACCAGAGTCGGGTAATAAGCAGTGCAATCAGATCGTAAAGCACCTCCCCCCACCCTCCCTTCTTAGCAGACTTCACTTTAGTCATGACTTCGCTCCCTGCTTTCCCCCCACTGTGTCACGGGGTGGGGCAGGGACTGGGGGAGTGGGGGAATGAGAAGAATACATCTTCTCACTCCCTTCTCTGGTGGCAAAAAGTGGCTGCTTGCAGGTTTTTTTCTCCTAAATGTGATTCCCAGAGGTGCCGTGACCGTCGCTGATGGGTTCAGCCTTGGTCAGCAATGACTCCGGCCTTGAGCTGGCTAGTGTTTGCTCTGTGGGGCCTGCAGAGAGCTTCTGGCTGCTTCTTGCTGCTTCCTGCAGCCCCCCTCCTCAACCAGAACCCAGCCACACAAAACTACAACACTGATTTAAAATTAATTTGTACATCTCTCAAAAATTATGACAGTGATGTCATAGCAGAAAATACAAGATAATAGAAGAAAATTAATAATAATAATAACAATGGTATATGATTGTCCATTATGAGGCATCTGCATCTGAAACAGACTGCTTGATTCTCATTGTAGTTAAGGAAAACTGGTAGGTGACATGAAAGTGTTTTAGGATCGTGTGACAGTGTAAATGAAACTGAGATGTTTAAAATGTTTAACAAAGATGTAGCTTTTGCAGGCTAATGTTTGTATTAGCAAATAATTGAAATAAATTAGTCCCGTTCAAAGAGGATCAGACCAATATGGAAAAGTGGATCATTCAGTGGTTCCTCTTGTTTCTGTTGAATGTATTTCATGGAGTTTACATCAGATAAAGCTTGGATTTTTTAATCGTGGGATGGTTTATTTGTCATCAGGATTGCTGGTGGTAAATGGGGTCGACTTGTCCCAAAGGGTGACAAGGTTCCTAGCCTAGGAGTTGGCAGGGCTTGTGGAGAGGGCTTTAAACAAGATCTGAAAGGCTACCACAAGAAATTAGTTGAGTGGCAGCATGTCAGTGTCAGGGGTGAAACCACATGTCTGGTGATAAAACACAGGATGGCATGATACAATCAGAGGCGCTGTATGTCAGTAAGTTCCTTAAGCTGGCTCCAAGAGTTGAGGGGTACATTGAAGCACATCAGAATGCACATAGTATGAGGAACTAGCAAGAACAGCTAGAAGCCCTGGCTTGGTACCAGAGGTATGGTATCATTGGCTTAAGCAAAACCTGGTGGGAAGAGTCCTGTGACTGGTTGGGAGTGATGGATGGTTACAGGCTCTTTAGAAGTGACAGGAAAGGCAGGAGAACTGGGGCGTGGTGCTCTATTTAATGGAGGAGCTGGACTGCATGCAGCTGTCAGTTGGCAACGACCCTGGGATTTTTCTCTCAGTTTTTATAATGAAAAATCTCTTTTAAAGAATGTTGCCTTGCTATGAGAGTCAAAAGATCAGTCAGCACTCATAATTTTGCTTAGAAATAGATAAGGATGAAGTCTTTGCTTCAGGATGCAAGCTAACTTGAGTGAAAAACCTGTTTTATGGAAGTCAAGTGAAGTTTTGGAGTTTGGAGCATGGTTAGAATTTCAAGGTTTTATGGGCTTTATCATATAACTATATACCTGCTGTGAATCTTGCTTTTTGAGAGCTAAGGAGTAAACCAATAAACAGTCAATGCAAAGCATTTTCATTCACTGAAAGCATATAAGCAAATTCAGTGCAAATGAAAATACACTATTGGAAAAGAGAATGTACACATAATAATAACACTGTCAGGTTCTTTTGGGGGTTATTAGTATTAGTATTAGTATTAAATTCTGGAATATGAGAAATTGGTTGGACATTTCTTCCACTGATCTACACCAAAATGTCAAAAAGCAAAACCTTACTATGTGATGAAAAACTGGAACATACAGGGAATCTTCTTGCATTAAACAACTGGCTACAAATATATTAGCCACTGCTGCTGATTTCTGAGCCTCAATTGTGAATTTGTTTAGCAAGTACATCAATTAAACAAAGGCAATGTTAGTAAGGCTGAAAAATTAATATAATAATTATACGGCTTCAAAAGTTGGGGAAGAATCAGGTCAGTTTTGGGTTTTGGGTCTTGTTTTTTGTTGGTGGTTGTGGGATTTTTACTAAAAAACATATGAAAATATGTACAGTTTTTATTATAAAAACTTATGTAGGTATCCACAGATCTGTCAAGAGTTACACCTATGCTTAAATTTTGACATCAAACAAGATGGTTTTGACTACAACATTAAAACTATAACATTAAGGGTCTCAAAGTAAGATATTTTAATTTTCAGGTTAGGTTAATAAACAGTGACCACTGACTCTGGAACTAAGCTATTGATTAATCCTGGATTGGGACTCATTCAAATCAGCTTTTTACAGGCTGTCCATCTGGAATAAGCTTTTTAATCAGTGGAAAGAAGCCTCAAGGGCTGATTATTTCACTCCTAAAACAGTTTAAATTAAGTACCCTCTCTGTTACTTAGGTACTCTTTTAATCCTAATGAATTTGCCTAGCATAACCCAAGAAACTATTGATTTAGCAAGGATTTAAGCAGATTTCTTGATTCTTTGTCTTTACACAGTCCATATACTTTTAATGGGAACTTGTTTTATTAAATGCTGCTAGACATATCTTTATATACTTATATAAACAGAGATTTTTCTAAAACTGGTCTTAATTTAGTACGGGTTTATCCCCTTTTCTTCCCTCCTCCTATTATTCTAATAATTTTCAGTGCTTCTCTTTCTTTATGTATACAAAGTACTTAAAATTTTTAAAGTTTGCTTGGGCTTTGGTGTTCCTTTGTGTTGCTTATTTGAATTTTTTAATTACACAAAAGGCGCATTTTCGGATTGCTCTGATGCCGGACTAATATGTTAGCTTGATATATATGAATGCTACTAAATAGATAGACTTCATCATTACGGAAAAAATAATTCAAACATATGTTTCTGATATTTATCAAACGAGCTTCTGTACAACAGATTATCTTCCACCAACCAAAAAAAAATCAATATTTTTGTAATAAATTACATTTGGTAAGTAAAGAGAGCTCTGAGTTGAAAAAACCCCAACAAACAACAACCCTAAATGTTTGCAGACCTTAAAAGATCAGTAATCTCATGTTTTAAGAGTTATCAAAAATTAATGACAGAGGGAAGGGGGCCAAGCATTTAATGTAACCAATATTCTTAACGATGGTGGAGATGATGATGATATCTGACTACATAGCTAAAATTTCTGTTTGCATTCTATACGGTATGTTCAAAGGACATAAAATACTTGCCAATTTGGAAAATACTTCAGAGGATCTCTTCGTTTGCTAAAATAAGTACTACTACCTAGTAGTATGTATGCATGGAAAATATTTTTATTCATGTATTTATATATGTACATATATATACAATCAAAGTTTTCAGATAAAACTGAACTTGAATTTCTACACTGCTCCATTCAGAACAGATAATCTCAAAGAATTTTTTATTGTAACTTTATGGAGAATGTTTTCTGCCTGCCAACTAGTAACTGAAGTATAGATAAATAATATACAGTCAGTAGTGTTAGCTTATAAAACAAAAACCCCTCTGAAAACATGTTTCAGTCCATCAAAAGCATATTTTTATGTGTATGTTCCTGCCCCATTTAGAGCATTCCTGAAGATTGCATCCTGAAATAACTATAGGTTTATGTATCTTATATTTTTTTACTTTCTTCAGAGGCAAGGTAAGACATGCAGTTCTGCCCGTATTTCCATACAGTATTCTGGATTTTTAATTTTTTAATGTGATCAAAACCAGGAAGCATATAAATGAAAAATATTATTTAGTTTTAAATAAATACATGTTTCCTGAAAAATCCCTATAGTGATTACACAAATCACTATCATCATTTAATATATAATTCTTTTATGCTAAAATGGGAAAACTGGATACTAATCTCCCTTTCTGCAGTTGCCTCTGGGAAAAAAAGCAATCTTTTCAAAATGCATTTCAAAACATGGCTTTGATACATTCATGTAGGTCTGCATGCCTTTAATATACAGAACTTCTTGTTTTGCTCTTTGGTGTAATGTTGTGACTTACAGTTGCTAGGGAAGAGAAAGCTCAAAGCAAAACTCAAGAACTGCACAGGCTGTTTTGCAAACATTATTCAGGTCTTACTTTCAGATTTGTCTGTCTTGAATGATTGACAAAGACTTCTTTCAGATGTGGAATGTACTAGCTCTCATACATACATTCCATTCATTATAGGAAGTACAAGAATAAAAATGTATATGTATTTTTAAATTATGGACTCAATATTGCCATGCTGATTTGTTTTTCAACTATTTAGTGGTCAAAAGAGAGGAATGTGTCAAGCTGTTTTCATAGGTCCTCATACTAAGAGCAGTTAGTGTCAACTGTTATCAAGTCAAGATACTGTTATCAAGTCAAGATAATGATTAACTGTGAAATCAAAAAACTAGCATGTTGAAGAATATCCAAGAAAAAACCCACAACCCTAAGGCTCTGCAAAATAAAGACTGAATTCCAGTTGAAATACACACATCTGTATTCAAACACAGCTCTGCCTTTCAGTATGACTCTTTGTTTACCTGCTAGAAAAGCAACATGCAAAGTAGAAATAGCAGTTGCAAAGCTGGGAAACTGGTAATCAGTGTGGTTGGCTTCTGTAGGATATAAAACCAATTATCTATGAAGAAAGAAACTGTGGTTGTTCAATCTGAAGAAGATGAGGTGGAACATGGATGTGGTAACAGTAGGGAGAAAGCTGAAAGAAAAAAGCCAGTAGCCAGAAACCCTACTGAAAAGGATAAACAGTAGCACCCACACTTACAGCAAGGAAGATTTTGAGTATAACATGACAAAATCTTTCAAAGAGTAAGAATAGCTAAGCAATGTAATATACAGTCCAAGGGAGCCCATAGAATTTTTTTCTTTCAGAATCTTCCAAAAGGAAATCAAGCAAGTGCCAGCTCCATCCAGGCATCTCAACAATTCACTGATATAGTTCTATAACACAAATTTGAGTACTATATAGTTCTGTTATATACTATAACAGTTTCCTTAATCTATTTGCCCAGAGATGTGCAATGATACCAAGTAAGTAGTTTCTAAGCATCTGCAACATCAGTGAATATTATTTGTGACCAATTCTGGCAAAAGAAGAAAAGACTAACTGTCACAAATGTAAGACGGTAACGAATTGTGTTATGTTCTGAATTTCTGTTGCAATTCATTCTACATGACTTTGTTCCGTTTACATAGGATCAGTAGATAATGGCTTTCTGGAATAAAATTGTACATGATTTCTATGACTAGTAAAGAATGTAAGTAAACTGAGCTTTTGTCAGTAGTAGAAACAGTATTTGTTAAGCTTCACTGAGATTCTGTTAAAAACAAATAGAGATTGTGGAACTGACCTTTTTTCCTCTACAAAACTAAATTGTTCAAATAGATTAAAATGATATTGGTAAATCCTCAAGGTCAAAATATGTATCTGGCAAGTGTCTTCAATCTATGCAATATGTCAGCCAAAGTATGACTATTAGAAATTAAAAAACATAATATCAAAATACCAACAAAGACTCACAGAATATTTCTTCCAGAGGTACATTAAACCGGTATCAGTCTCTTCCTTAAAAATGTATGATTGTGGCTCTTCTGGTTTGTTTTTTGGGGGTTTTAAACCAGTAGATTTGCTTTTGTTACCCAGAACTGTACTGGTGGTTGAAATAAAATGTGAATAATTCATGAAATGATTGTATCATCTGGTGTTTAAAAATGTAGTATGTATGTTTAGATATTAAAAAGCCTTCTTAAAAAAATTTAACCATAGGTTCCATAGCTCAAGAAAAAAACATTATATCTCTAATTAAAAAAAATTACTTTATGGGGTATTTTCATACTTCATACATAGCTAATATTAAACTGTACAGAGCTGGGCTATCATTTGTTATCCACAGAAGTACTAACAGAAGGAAAATGTAACTCCTAATAAGCACCATTGAATTAAAAATTAAGTATGATTATGCTCAGTATTGTAGTAGAAATATTAATAATCAAATAAAGTTTTCTTCTGAAATTGATGTATAATTCAAACTCTAATAAATTTAAATATAGCCCTCTAAGGATACATCTACAAAATACAGTATGGACAGAAACAACTCAGACAAGCAAAACTTACTGTTAGGACATCATCTGATAAAAGATTGGATAAGCTCTGGAGCAGCCCACAGACATCCCTTTTCCTCTTGCTGGGCAGCACTGAGAGGAGTCTCTCCCCGTACTCTTGATACCCACCCTTTAGAGATTTATACATAAGGTTGAGATCCCTTCTCATTCTGGTCTTCTCCAGGCTCAACAGCCCCAGCTCTCTCAGCCTTTCCTCATATAAGAGATGCTCCAGTCCCCTCATGATCCCTGCAGCCCTTCAGTGGACTCTGAAGTGTTTTCTTGAACAGGGGAACCCTGTGCACAGTCCTCCAGATGTAACCTCACTAGGGCAGAGTACAGAGGGAGGGTAACCTCCCTCCACCTTCATGCACCCCTGGATACCACTGGGCTTCTTGGCCACAAAGACACACCGCTGGCTCACACTCCACCCATGACTCCCACATCCTTCTCCGCAATGCTGCTTCCCAGTAGATCAACCCCTCACCTTTACTGGTGCCTGGGGTTATTCCTCCCTAAGTGCATGACCCAACACTTTCCATTGTTGAATTTCATTTTTTGCCTCTCACCCCAGTTGTCCAGTCAGTCAAGGTCTTCCTGAATGGCAGCACAGCCATCTGGTGTCTCTGCCACCCCTCACAGTTTTGTATCATCAGCAAATTTTCTGGGGTACACACTGTCCCTTCATCCAGGTAATTGATGAATGTGTCGGAAGAGGCCACTGGTCCTCGGGACACACCACTTACTACAGCCCCCCGGATAGAATTCGCACCACTCATCATTGCCTTATCAGTGCTCTGCACTGCTTATCAATCTCTGCCATTCACTCAGTTCTCAATCCACCTCACTGTCCACTCATCCAAGTGACACATTCTGAGCTTGCTTATGAGTATTTTATGAGATATGGTGTAAAAAGCCTTGCTGAAGTCAAGATAGACAACATCCACTGCTCTCCATCCACCAAGAAAGTCATGCTATCATAGAAGGCAATCAGATTTGGCAGGCATGATTTGTCCTTGGTGTATCCATGTTGATCACTCCCAATAACCTTCTTCTCTCCCACATGCTTGCTTATGACCCCCAGACTAAGCTGTTCCATCACCTTTCTAGGGAAGAAGGTGAGGCTAACTAGCCTGAAATTTCCTGGGTCATCCTTCTTTCCATTTTTGAGGACTGGAGTGATATGGGTTTTCCTCCAGTCCTCAAGAACCTCTCCTGTTTTCCATCATCTCTCAAAGATGATTGAGGGTGACCGAGCAGTATCATCTGACAGTTCCCTCAGCACTCATGGGTGCATCCTATTAGGACCCATGGATCTGTGGACGTCAGGTTTGCCTAAATGATCTCTAAGCTGATCCTGCTCAACAAGGGGAAGGTTGTCTTTTTTCCAGACTTCCTCTCCTACATCCATGGTCTGGGTAACCTGAGGGCCAGCCTTAGCAGTAAAGACTGAAGCAAAGGTGGTATTCAGCAACTCCACCTACTTTGTATCCTCCATCACTGTGCTGGGTTTGGCTAAGATAGAGTTAATTTTTCTTTCTAGCAGCTGGTGGAATGCTGTGTTTGGGAGCTGGGATGAGAGCAGTGCTGATAACACACTGATGTTTTAGTTGTTGCCAAGCAGTCAGAGACTTTTCAGCTTTTCATGCTGTGCTGCTTATGAGAAGATGGGGTGCACCCAGGAAGCTGGGGCAGAGGAATGGCGGGAAACAGCCAGGACAGGTGACCCAAATTGGCCAAAAAAATCGGTATTCCATGCCGCTTATGTTGTGCTCAGCATAAAGGAGGGCTGGTGAGGGGAGGAGCACATCACTCCAGGACAAGCTGTTTTGGGAATGGTCCAGCTTTGGGGCAGCTCTGAGCTGTACAGCCTGAGTTGTGCAGTTTGGTGAGAAACTGCATTGTCTATCACTAGTTTTGTGGTTTTTGCTACGAAGTCCTGTTACTGTGTGGTGGTTTAACCTCAGCTGAGAGCTGGGTCCCACACAGCTATCTGTTCCTTTAAGAGAGAGGGGGGGGGTGAGCGGAAAAGCTGCGGGGTAAGGAAAAAAACCCCAAAACCCCACGGGTTGGGATAAGGATAGTTTACTAAAACAGCAGAAAAAGATACAAAGAACAATGAACAACAGTGATAACACTACTTTAGAACACAGGGTACACGAAACTGGTGATACACAATGCAACCTCTCACCACAACCCGTGACTAGGCCGTGCTGCACCGAGCCGACCCAGGGTCCGACTGCCACCACCGAGAAACCGTGCCTAATGGAAGCCCCGCCCCACCCCAGAGCCGTGCCTGCCAGACTCGCTTTTGGCGCGCTTTTTCTCCTTTAGACAGAACATGACATAATTGGTATGGAATATTCTCTTTGGCCAAACATGGCTCACTGCTAAGCTGAAATTAGGACATACTGTTATTTCTCTCTCTCTGCAGTCCCTGTAAACTGCCCTTATCCCAACCCATGAGGTTTGCCTTTGGTTTTCTTCCCTTTTCCCCCCAACTGTAGTTGCAGAGAGAGCAAGTACATGGTGCTCAGCTCCCGGCTGGCGTGAAACCACAACAGTCACCCAGGCACCCAACTCACTCCCCAACAGAGAGCTGCCCAGACACTCACAGACAAAGGATTTCTTAAAACAAGCAAATGTATTGATATATTTACATGGGGTAAGCCCCTCCTGTGTTTCCTGGAAGGAGGGGCAAAGACACTGTGAACAGGTGCAGAGGCTGTGAGGGAGACGTGTCCTGGCATCTATTCAGCTTGTCATGAGGTCAAGGAGGAAACACAGCACACTCTCCCACAGGTGCTCTACATGTCTGCTGGAGTACCTCACCAGCAGCTCCCTTACAGTGCCCAGTTCTGGTGGAAGAAGTGCCCAGTGGGTGTTTTTAGGGGCATGAGCAGCAGGCCCCTAAAAGACCCATGATCTTGTCCTCATGGGTGCTCAGGTCTTCGTAGGGGCTGCCTACATCCATGGCTGGATGCAGCCCAATCAGAAAGCTGTTCTTGTGAAGGCCACAGCCACTGCCCCTGGCTCTCTGACCCCTGACACATGCAAAGCACAAACCCCTGGCCGGACAGAGCTCCCAGGACCTCTCCAGAAAGAGAGGCTGGGGTGGTACAAGAGCATACCTGTCTCACACAGGGAGCTCCATGCTCAACTGAGCCCCATGCTTAGGCTCCCAGCCCCCTCCACAGCACCAGCACCAGCATCAGCAGCAGCAGCAGGGAGTAGCCTTCGGGCTCCCACTTTCGCTACTCCAACCTACATCAGATAATTGCAGACCTGCCTTGCACCCAGAGGGTTTTGACCTCTCAGGAAAGCAGAAATCCCAAGAGTTCCGGAGGCATATCTATCACTGCTTATATTCCTAGTCTCTCTAAGAAGAAGGGAAAGTAAATTAAAAGTACAGGCAAAGCAGCATATTTTAATGCATTTTACACTGAGCAACTCCTGGCCTCTTTGCATACAAGCCAAGCCTGAGGCTCTACTGCTGACTAAACCTTCCTGTCTGCGCCCAAACCTGGTTTTACCTGTACCTGGAAGCACCTTCTCAGCTTTATTAGTGATACCAGCTGTAATCCTTGTTTGGAGGAGTAGTACAGGAAGAAACGAGGTAGGTGTGTGCACACAAGCCACTGAACCATGTCTAGGGTAGACAAGCCTCCGGCTGCTGGTGAAGGTCTGGTGGTCAGAAATAGATTAAGCTAATGGCCTCCATTGGACTTTTGGGGTTTGCTTGATGGGAACAACCTCCTTCAAGAAAGATTTTGCAGAGAAGCAATAAGATCCTGTGACAGAACTGTCGGATTTCATCAGAGTCCTTTGAATCCACAGAGGGGTTGTGGGGAGAGGAGAGGAGAGGAGAGGAGAGGAGAGGAGAGGAGAGGAGAGGAGAGGAGAGGAGAGGAGAGGAGAGGAGAGGAGAGGAGAGGAGAGGAGAGGAGAGGAGAGGAGAGGAGAGGAGAGGAGAGGAGAGGAGAGGAGAGGAGAGGAGAGGAGAGGAGAGGAGAGGAGAGGAGAGGAGAGGAGAGGAGAGGAGAGGAGAGGAGAGGAGAGGAGAGGAGAGGAGAGGAGCTGCTTGTGTGTTTCTTCTGGGAGAGGGCTGGAGAGCAAAAATTACTTATTTTTATACTATTTATGCGTATTTAACCTTTATCAAACTTTGAGTGACACATCTTTGATGAAATATATGAGACTTTCTGCCCTGTGAGGAAAATACACTTTTAAAAAAAGATTATTTAAAGATCTTGCTTAAAATATATTATTGGAAATCTTTTCACTGAGGTAAGAAACAGATTTTCTTGCCTATAGTGATGCATAAACCCTTTTTCCTGAATAATACAACATTTTTCTGGGGACAGGGGAAATGGTGGCTGTAAACTCAAAGCAAGACACTAGTACAAGAATGGACAGTCAGGCTTATTTCTTTGAGACAAACTTATCTGTTGACTTTTGAATTCCCAGTCTGACATGAAAGCAGAATGTCACTTATCAGAAGAGTTATGGAGGCATATCTATTAGGGGTGATATTAATACTATCTCTTATAAGGAAGAAATGTACTGGGAATTCAAGGAAAATTAGGTCCTTTACCCAAGGCAGCACCTTCCCTTTTAACATTGTTTGGGGAGGGATAAACCAGCCTGAAATGAATAAATAAATAAAATGTATATTTCTTAGAGCAGTGGAAAGGCTTCTAAATTCTTTTTTTCATTTATAGAAAATTCACCAAATGTAACAGTTTAATTTCAAAGAATGCTGCTATTATAAATACATTTCAGACAGTTTAGTTTTTAATTCTTTATACAGACAATTTCTGGGTATTAAAAGGGGATACTAGTTGAGTTTGGCTTGCATTACATTGCCACACCAGCACTTCCTCTTGTGGTATCCCCCTCCGTGGTACCTAACATGTACATAGGCATCACCAGCCAAGTTGAAGGGCTGTTCTGGACAGGGAAGGACATTTGGAAAAAAATCATTCTGAATTAGTTATTAAGGTGAGGTTGTTAATCTGAGTTGAACCTCTGATTGAAGAGTCTCGTAGAAAATTGTAATGACCTTAATTTGATTTGGCATGATTTACTTTGAAAGTGATTTAAATTCATTTAATTAAACTCTGTTTAATTATCCTTATAGCTTTCACAAAGGGATTTTATGCAGTTTAACCAAACCACTTGTTATTTACACAATGTGTGAATTTGAATTAAGTGCCTTGAATTACCCTGCACAGAGGATATATAAGGAAAATCAGAAAAAAAAATTAGAATTGCTTTCTTCATTGATATTGATTTCTGTTGTATGCAGACCACACCCCCAAATGTACACAGGTGCATACATGCAAAGAAAAAGGTAAAAATGGCTGCTTCCCTTTAGACTGACAGTTTTATAAATGGAATTATTCAGAATTTAAAAATAATCAATTAAAAAAATTAAAATTTTTTAAACATATATTTTAAACTAATCCTAAATCAGGAATTCTTTTTCTCCTGAAAGTTTGATCTTGTGTCTTAATGTGTTTAATAAGTGTTATAAAGCATTATAAAACTATTACAAAGCCTGATAATGATGTTCATACTCTAGATTTTTATTACTCAGCATGAAAGAAATGCAAGTAAATTAAGCTTACATATGTCTTTATTTCATTTTCTTCGTGACAATCTGATCTTTGATAAATATTACAGACAAGGATTGTCTGCTTCTTTTCAAATACTATTTAAAACTTGATTCTTCAATTTTCTGCAGTGCTAAAAGTGTTCAGACACTTCACAGAATCTCTGAGTTAGTTTGGAAATTATTAACTAGTTCTTTTTTTTCTTTCTCTTACCAGAGCCATTAATATTCATTCAGGCATAAATCTCTTATCCTTCAATTTATCCTCTTCTGGAAGCTCTCATGCTGTTTTTCCTTTTCATGGCCAAATGTGGTGCTTTCTACTCCTCCCTAATTCTTCACTCTCCAGTCCTCATTTGGTCTATTCTATTTTTCTCTCAAAGTGTCGCTGTTGATGCTGACAGACAAGTGCCTGGAATCACACAAACCAGTACTGCCTCTGAACAATTTGATGGGCAGAAGGAAGGGAGTTTCCAGGCTTGAGAACCTCTGGATGTTAAAGAATCCAGATGAGCCATGGTGGTGCATGAACAGTTTTCTGAGGCTTGGACACTTGGCTTTCCTGAAGCCTAAGTCAGGAAAAACTTCTGCTGAAAATTCGGTCTAACACAAACTACAGTGATGGCTTTTTAACCTAACCCTCTATTGCAGTTTCACTCGAGCCAGTAGCAAAGCACCATGCAGCTGCTTGCTCACTCCTCTTCCTGTTCCACAAGGGGGTAGAGGAGAATGGGAAAAAAACCCAAGATAGTTTCATAGAATAACAATGAGAAGGAACAACAACTTTACATATGATGCGCAAATGCAACTGCTCACCAAATGCGAAGGGAAAATAAACTAGCCCAAACACGCAGTCGGTTTCTGAGAAGCAAATCTCCCTCACAGCTAGCATCCCCATTTATATATGTATAGGCAGAAATTTCCCTCTGGCCAGCCTGGGCCAGCTGTGCTGGTTGCGCTCTCCCAGTTTCTCCTGCCTTTGGTAGGGCGTGAGGAGCTGAGAAGGCCTTGACACTGTGTAGGCAGTACAACTACCTAGCAACAACTAAACCCAGAAATGAGTTAGTAAATACTATTCTGATACTAAATTCAAAACACAGTGCTATACCAGCTACTAGGAAGAAAAATTAATTCTGTCTCAGCTGAAACCAGAACACCCTTGTAGGAATCAGTGGCATCTGGTCATAGGTCTCAGATAGCATGTGTATGTGCATGTGCGCACGTGTGTGTAAAAGCATGCATGATTATGCATAACAAAATCAATAAAATATTGTCAAGGAAGGATTATTCCACTCTCTACTGGAATATTCTAGTTCTATATTATGGATATAAATTTCCCAGAAATCATGTTTTCTGCTCAAGTCATTATTTGCATTATCAGTTCACGCTTACAAAAGAACAGTTTGAAACCCCTGTACTTGTCATTTCATTCAATTTTGGGTTTCTTGCTTAATTTAATGAAGGCTTTTGATTATGGAAAAACTGTTGGTCCTGAAATCATGCATGACAGTGCCTGAAAAGACTGCATGAAATGCCTGTAGTGAGGTGCTGCTAACCAAGCCTCTAAGCAAAGCACTATTATTACACAGTTCATGGCTATCACTTGTACACTTCTGTAGTTACATGAAGTTCTGAATTTGATGCAGGAGACATTCAAATTTATGAAGCAGAAGAGGATTTAAAACTGATTAGCGGAAGAATGCAAGGAAGTTGGCACAACGCATTACTACCCTCCTCCATTAGATTTTTCTCACAGGTACACCCTTAGTAAAGACCGTCTTTCAGGTCTCTGATGATCTGTTTACAGTAAAGATTTAA
Organism: Laterallus jamaicensis coturniculus; assembly: GCA_022605575.1. NCBI lineage: Eukaryota > Metazoa > Chordata > Aves > Gruiformes > Rallidae > Laterallus > Laterallus jamaicensis. Next base: position 5,475,017 of record JAKCOX010000037.1, on the reverse strand, counting down.
CATTAAAAAGAAACAACCAATCATACTGTAATCTGTTATAGTTATCCTTCATAATTAAAACTGTACGAGGCAAACATATTTTGGGGGTCCTTTCTTTTTGGTTTCAAAAATACTTTTGCCCAGAAATTTAGTCTAACAGACAAGATTTCATGATGCTCAGCTCTTCCAACTGAGCGTGTCATACATCTGCAGCCACACTAGTGAAGGGTTCATCAAGATTTTCTGCCCCTAATACCTCTACTCATGAAGAAGGAAAGGAACTGTTACATTTGGTCATTGTAGGAAGCCTGCAACTCCCGCAGTGGAGTCATCTGCATCTATTTATGCAACAAGGAATATAAGAATTAAGGATATCCCTGCCAGATGATCTACCCCAGTGGTTAGAAACAAAGCAATTCATCTGCCTACAGGTAATACAGGAATATGTAAGTTTACAGGAAGTTTACATGGGATCAGGAAGAAGATTCTAAGCACAAAATATAGTATAATGGAAAATTGGTGCTAGAGAATATTTTGTTGCCACTGTTGTATTCAGTTAGACTATGGAAATTAACTGACAGGATAACAAGCTTTGTTTGTACCTGAAGTATGACTTTGTGGAAACACATTTCACCCACTATTTAGCGGTATACAGAGGAACATCATGCTCATCTCTTCGTTTTGTGTATGGTCAGTTCCCTGCTTTAATAAAGGGAAATATTTTCAGTTATAAAGAAACTAATTATGTGCATGTAGAAATTCTGCTGTGTAAAATTGGTGTTTAGAGACAAAACAAATAATCAAGACATAGTATACACAAAAAGTAGGAGCAAGTTGAGGTTATATGACCTCTTATGGGTCAGGAATATAGATTAATTTTGTCCATCTTATGTAAAGAAATAGACGTTTGGGAATGGGAGATACTTTGTTTCTATGTGGATTTCTGAGCAAATTATTGTCAGACAGAGAAGAGTCTTTCTTGTTTGGGGGACCTCACAGTTGTCTGTCTCACCAGCTCTCTGGGCTCTCAGGCTGTGAAATGGATTTATAAAATAAGACAGTTGCTTTTGAGAGAATAATCGTACCAATGTTTTAGCATGAACTCTTTTAATATCTCCTCTTGCATAGAAGAGTGATTGTTTTTCACTAACTCATATTGCCTATTTAAAACAAAAAGTGATAGTTTATTATATTATACTGTGCTACATATTATGCAGGAAAGATTAGCAATACTGTAATTGAACTCATGGGCAAACTGAACATAACAGTGAATTATGACCTAGAATTGTATTATGAGGGGTTTTTTAATTGATGAAAATCAAAACATTTCATTTGTCTGAAATGAAGTGTATGCTAATGTACCAAAACATTCATGAGAGCATCTGTAACAGCACATCTCTGGTAGGTATATTTTCCTTGGTGACTAACAAATAAGGATCATAAAGAGTTGAGATCAAAGAGAAAGGGTATTTCTATGGTATAACATCTCTTTTCATTAAACTATTCCAAATGTAGTGCTTCTAATTATATTTGCATATTATGACTAAAGAACAAGATTCATAAATGCTGTGAGGCAGAGAAAGTTCCTGAAGTGAAGAAGTTATTTTGATTTACAACAGCTTAAGTTGGGCCAGGGGTGCAGTCTGCAGAAATAATTGATTACTTTTATCCTAGCCTCTTCACAATTGTGTGTTTTATTATACTAATGCTTCTTACAGTAACTGTAGTATTAAATTAGAATTTTTACATTACGATCCATACATACCGTGAAATCTTGTGTAAATAAATCAGGAAAATAAACTGAAAGTTTAACAGGAAGATTTATATACTCACCTACTAAATTAGTACTCTAAAGTTAAGATTTTTCAAGAAGTTATATATGCACCATGCATAAATCAGAGCAATATACCTGAAAGTTTGTATTAATGAACCATGGAAAACAGATATACTCAGAGAGTGTTTTTTAATGTGGCACTTCCAGTTTTATTTCACAGCAGACACTAGCTTCTGAGAGGCTTGCTTTAAGCAGTCCTTTCTCTTACATTTTTGACACAACAACCACCACTACTGTGGTCATCATTAGATAAAGAAAAAAAATGTGCAAAAAAATGAAACACCAGACATGGATCAAATGTTTAATCTATCTAGATCTTCAACTAATATAAAATCAAGGATGTACAGCAAATGATGATCAAGTGCCTAATCCAGATTAATACAGTTTAAACTGTACGTAGACACTTCCGGTATTGTTTCTTTCTAGCTAGGTAATTTTAAAGTCTTAGAACCATCCAGTTAGAAAATTAGATGACTGAGGTTCAGTCAGAGTTGAATACTGTGTTTCCTGCCATCATTATTTGTGCCACTTACAAGCCTTTTCCATAGCATGAGTCAGGGAGTAGAATTATGAACATTTCTCTGTCCACTGAGAATTGACATCACTGCAATCTTTTTGGGTGGAATAATGACCTGCACCTAAGTTACAAGACAGCTCAGTATTTATTTCAGAGATAATATTCCTTAGGATGACATATTATTGCTCTTATTAAGGATTTATACTAACATACCAGACAGAATAGAACCCAGTAATGATCAGCTATGCAGCCTTGTCACTGGAGTAAGCTGCTTCATCATCATCCACTCCAGGGACACTTCTTTTCCATGCATTGTTCTAACTTCTCTGCTCTGACCTTCATACTTGACTTTTTCACAATTTCCCCATCTCAATCAATTCAGAACTCTCACATTAGATAACTCTACAGTCCTTCTTCCTTCTACTGTTTTTTAAAATATTGTTCACACTTATTTACCACACACAACTTTTAAACCCAGTTCAGGCTCTTAAAGAAAGAATTGTTAATCATTCAATAATCCGACATGTGAAAGATCCTGCATATTGTGAGTTTTCATAGATTATTGTCCTCATCCACAAAGTAGTGAGCCTCACAAAAAAGTTTCATATTCACTATATCCTGTGAGCATGAGCTGATAGAAAGTGTAACAAAGATTGTCATCAAGAAAAGTCCATGTGAACACTTTTCTCACCCTAACCTTATCAAAACAGATATTAGAACCTAAGCTTTGCTTTTCAAAAGACAGGAATTTATTTCAGAACTACTTAAAGAAGCAGAGGTAGGTTTGGTTTGGAAGGAACCTCAGAGATCATCTAGTTCCAACCTCCCTGCCATGGTCAGGGACACTCTCAACTAGCCCAGGTTGCCCAAAGCCACCATCAACATGTTTTCATGAGTATGACTTCTTATCAGATACGTGCTTTCCCCCCTTCTGTGTCTCTTGCTCTATTTTCTTCTTTAATTTGAAGAAGTTTAGATCCTGCAATATTTATAGTCTGACTTCAGTACAAAACTAAATAATGATCAAGTATAAACTGAAAAGATTTGGACCAGTTATTTGTAACCCCAGCAATGACTGACTACAGTGTGACCATAGGTACCTACATAGTTTTGCAAATGTAGTCCTTGGCTCTCAGTGGAAAGCAGATGACATGTGGTACTTTTTACAGATGGATCATACAAACAGTGCGTCTGTGAGTAAGTGTCACAGAGGTATTTCAGCTTCCTTTTGCCAGCTGACAAACAGAAATCATGCACAGATGTTTCTAGTGGGAAAGGGAGAGCAAGGGAGGGGAGTCAATTCTCAAGGAATATATGTAGCCAGCCTAACCCTCTGGTGTATGGGTTAGAAAAGCAGGCATATGCCTAACTGGGGAATGTTTCCAGACTCACTTAAAAAGGTATGATGATCTCAATATTGGCTGCAGAAAGCTGAATCCTTCTGTGCATTACATTGGAGCTGCAGCATCAGAGGTGAATTCACAGAGCACAGTGACTATGAACAGCTTACACAAGAGATTCTTACCATACATAATTTCTCATCTTCCCTAAACCTTCAAGATTGTACTGCTAAAGAGTAGGGGCAAAGTGCAGCATTATATGGCTTGTTTTCATTTCAGGTATTCTTCTGTCTTTCCAACATATGAAATCTAATTGGGAAACAGCAAAACAAAAACATAAATAGCAGGTTGAATTAATAAAAGTCATTCACCTGTGTTCTGGACTAGAGGCAAACAAGCAGTGTATTTCTGGATATTCAGATAAACATAAAATCTGGAAAAAAAACCCAGGCAAGCGCATTAAATAAATCTATTCAACATTGGCAATTAAGATTTTTGGTGTTTTTTAAGGAATAAACAGTCGAAGATGTCTTTATATTTTTCTTTCCAGGTAGAGAAATAGGAAGCCCTTGCTAGGTCATCAAGTCCTTCATCTTGCATGTGGGAGAATCATTCTTTTTAAATTGCTCTTTCATATTCGGTGCAGCAATACAATTCCTTTTGAGAGTGAACATAAATGAAATGAGAGAGAGGAAGACAGAGAGAGAAGCCATCATTTCTCCACAGGGATCACAGGAGACTGCTGAACTGGCTGACATTTCCTAGGACATCTTCAGTGATTCCCTATAGCACAGAAAATGTTTCTCTTTTACTAAGGGGAAAAATAATACACACTCATGAAAAAGTGTGTGAAAATGTTAAACCCATACTGATTAATTTTCATGCTACCTGTGTGCATGGATCTACTAACTTCCAAACACTGTCGACTTTTCCTTCGTATCTAAGTCCTAGTGAGTAAGCATAAGACATGCTATAACTCTACTTTCATACCACCTTCCCCAGTCTTCCTTTCCAAGTGCTGTGTGACCTCTGTGCAAGCCCTTGGGAATCCATGTCCACATGTATATTTATCTCCTGTATTTAACCCTCAAACGACAACTGTGGAAAATCTAAGCAACATTCCATGGAACACCTTAAGGGAAATAAGAGGTGTTCCACTGAGAAGGTGACATGGCCAACAGCCCAGATCAAGTCCCTCCACAGGAATGCACACAGATGGGCAACAAACAGGAGTTGGAAGCTACTGTGCTACTAGGAAGCTATGACCTCATTACCACTACAGAAACTTGGTGGAATGAATCCCATGACTAGAGTGTGGTTATTGATGGCTACAGGCTGTTCAGTTGTGGTGCTTTCATCCTGGTTGTAAGCCACACACCCAGCAAAGCTTCTCTATCACTCCCCTTTTCATCTGGAAACGGGAGAAAATATATATTGAGAAGTTTAGGAGTCAAGATAAGGACAGGGAGAGATCATTCCACAATCAGTGTCATGGGCACAACAGACTCAGCACAGAATAAAGGAAAGAAACTCTCTAATTTGCACTCTGCACACCCAGTGAGACCAGAGTCAGGTAATGAGAAGTGCAACCAGATCTTAAAGCACCTACCCCACCCCTCCCTTCTTAGCAGACTTTAGTCATGATTTCGCTCCCTTCTTCTCCCAGCATTGTGGAACAGGGAGGGGCAGGGAATGGGGGAATGGGGGTTTTGGTCAATTCCTCACAAGTTGTTTTTTCCTTCTTAGCCTGGAGAAAGGGGCATTCTTCACACTCTTCCCCTGCTCCAGCGTGGGCTACCACCCACCCACGGGAGACAGTCCTTCATGAACTTCTCCAACATGAGTCCTTTCCCACAGGGCTTCAGCTCCTTCTCAACTGTCCCAGTGTGGGCCACTTCTCTGGGGCACAGCCATAAATCATAGAATGTCTCTCAGTCTCTCAGGCCTAGACTGCTCCAGACTGGTCCTCCACAGGATCACAATTCTCCCAGCAAACCTGCTCTGGCATGGGTCTGTCTCTCTCTCTCTCTCCGTCTCTCTCTCTTTGTCTCCATAAGTTGCAACTGTTGGCAGAGGCTTGCTCCAATCCAAGTCAAAGAGTCTTCCATATGTCTCCACCTGCTCCAGCATGGAACTCCTCCACAGGCTGCAGGGGAATCTCTCACTCTGGTGACTGAAGAACTTCACACACACAAACACCCCCTCCCCCGCCCTTCACTGAGCTTCGTGTCTGGACAATTCCTTACATCTTCTCACTCTCTTTCCAGGGGGAAAAAGCAGCTGCTTATGCTTTTTTTCTCTTAAATGTAATTCCCAGAGGTGCTGTGACTGTTGCTGATGGGCTCAGCCTTGGTCAGCAATGACTCCAGCCTTGAGCCGGCTGGTGTTTGCTCTGTGGGGCCTGCAGAGAGCTTCTGGCTGCTTCTTGCAGAAGCCAATCCTGCTGCACCACCCCCCCCCCTCCACCAGAACTTGGCCATGCAAACCTACAACAACAGGCCAGGAAGAAGAGGCAGTGATGTTGCCCTCTCAGAAAATGGAAGGAGTGTGAAGAGCTGTCCCTGAAGAATAACCAGAGCAGGTTGAAAGCTTATGGGTGAGAATAAGAGACCAAGGCAACAAAGAGAACCTTGTGATTTGTGTCTGCTACAGGCCACCTGATCAAAGGAAGCCCTTAGATGAAGTCTTCATCCTCCAGCCACAGGAGGCCTCACGCTCTCAGGCCCTCATCTTACTGGGGGACTTCAACCACCCTAATATCTGTTGGAAAAGTAACATGGCAAGCTGTAGGCAATCCAGGAGATTCCTAGAGTGCATCAAAGATAAATTCTTAACCCAGGTGCTAGATAGCCCTACTTCAGGGGATTCAATATTAGACATGATAGTCACCAATGCATGTGGCCTTGTCAATGACATTACGATTGGAGGCAGCCTGGGCTGCAGTGATCAAACATTGGTAGAGTTCAAGTTCCAGGGGAATACAGAATAGCCAAGGAGTGCAGTAGGCTGCCCAGGGAGGTGGTGGAGTCTCCTTCTCTGCAGATATTCAGGTCTCGTCTGGATGACTATCTATGTAATATGAGATAGGGAGCCTGCTTTGGCAGGGGGGTTGGACCCAATGATCTCTTGAGGTCCCTTCCAACCCCTAAGATTCTGTGATTCTGTGATTCTGTGTGTGTGAAAGCAAACTTCCATCTCTTCAGGGAATTAGTCAGTAGGATCCCTTTGGAAATGGTCCTTAGGAATGAGGGAGCAGAACACAGCTGGCAGATCTTTAAAGATGCTTTCCATAGAGCACAAGAGATCTCTATTCCCATATTCCCTAGGAAATCAGGCAGGGAAGGGAAGAGATGAGTGTGGTTGATTCAAGACCTACTGGTAAACTAAAGAGCATGAGGCAACTGCACAAGCAGTGCAAGCAGGGACAGGTAACCTGGGAAGAATATAGGGATGCTACCCAGTTGTGTAGGGATAGGGTCAGAAAGGCCAAGGTGCAGCTGGAGCTGAACTTGGCAAGGAATGCAAAGAATAACAAGGTGGCCTTCTACAGGTATGTCAACCAGAAGAGGAAGACGAAAGAAAGCATATCCACCCTGATGAATGAAAATTATGACCTTGTGTCAACAGATGAGGAGAAGGCTGAGGTACTCAACAACTTCTTTGCTATAATATTCACTAGAAACATCTCTCCTTACCCTTCATGAGTCAGTGGACAGCAAGATGGAGCACATTGTAGGGGAAGATCAGGTTTGTGACCACCTGAGGTATCTGAACATATATAAGTCTATGGGACCTGATGAGATGCATCCCAGAGTCTTCAGGGTATTGGCTGATGTGGTTGCCAAGCTATTTTCCATCATATGTAAAGTCATGGCTGTAAGGGCAAGTCCCCAGTGACTGCAAGAAGGGCAGTGTTGTGCCCTTTTTTAAAAGGGAACCACTGACATGTCAGCCTCACCTCTGTGACTGGGAAGATCATGGAACAGATCCTCCTAGAAGCTATGCTAAGGCACATGGAAGACATGGAGGTGACATGAGACAGTCAGCAGAGCTTCACCAAGGGCAAATCCTGCCTGACCAGCCTGGTGGCTTTCTATGATGGGGTAACATTAGTGGACACAGGAAAAGCAATTAATGTCATCTAACTGGACTTCTGTAAAGCCTTAGACACAGTCCCCCACAACATCCTTTTCTCTAAACTGGCAAGATATGGATTTGATGAGAGGACTGTTCAGTGGATAAGGAATTGGTTGAATTGTTGCTTCCAGAGAGTAGTCATCAATGGCTTGATGTCCAGATGGAGATCTCTTGCAAGTGGTGTCCCTCAGGGGTCTGGACTGGGACCAGTACTATTTAATATTTTCACCAGTGACATTCATGGTGAGGTTGAATGCAAGTTTGTGTCATCATCAAGAAGTTTGCAGATGACACCAAGCTGAGTGGTGCAATTGACACGCCAAAAGGATGGGATGTCATCCAGAGGTACCTGGACAAACAGGATAATTGGTCCCATGTGAATTTCATGAGGTTCAACATGAACAGGTGCAAGGTCCTGTTCCTGGGTTGGGCCAATTCTTGTCATCAATACAGGCTAGAAAATGATGTGCTAGAGAGCAGCCCTGTAGAGAAGGACTTGGGGATGCTAGTGACAAGAAGCTTGACAGGAGCCAACAATGCATTCTCGCAGCCCAGAAGGCCAAGCATATCCTCAGCTGCATTAGAAGGAGCATGACCAGGAGGTCAAGAGAGTTGATTCTCCCCCTCTATCCAGCTCTAGTGAGACCCCACCTGGAGTACTGTGTCCAGTTCTGGAGTCCCCAACATAAGAAGGACATGGAACTGTTGGAATGGGTCTAGGGGAGGCCCACGACGACGATCAGATGGCTGGAGCACCTCTCCTATGAAGACAGGCTGAGAGAGTTGGGCTTGTTCAGCCTGGAGAAGGCTCTGAGGAGATCTTATAGCAGCCTTCCCATACCTGAAGGAGGCCTACAAAAAACCTGCGGAGGGACATTTTAGAAGGGCATCTAGTGACAGGTTGAGGGGAAATGGTTTTAAATTGGAGTGAGGTAGATTTAGATTGGATATTACAAATAAATTCTTCACTACAAAGGTGGTGAAGAACTAGAACAGGCTGCCCAGAGAAGTGGTGGATGCTCCCTCCTAGGAGGTGTTCAAGGCCAGGTTGGATGGGGCCTTGAGCAGCCTGATCTAGTGAGAATTACCCCTGCCAATGGCAGGGGGGTTGGAACTAGTTGATCTTTAATGTCCCTTCCAGCCCTACCCATTCTATGATTCTATGATTGAAGCATGTCCAGAGGACAGCCTCTGATATTCTGTGAAAACGTTTTCCAGAAGGAGTCTACTCCTAAAATTAAAGCATATCTGGGGTAAATAAATAAAAATCCTAGCAATTTCTTGTCATATGAACAGATCAACAGAAGTCCATTGTAATCCAAGTCACAATCTTGCATGAAGGAGATTATGACACATGCAATATTCAGAAGAACTTAAAAGAGTTCATTACTGCACAATGAGAAATATGTCCATGGGCCCTATAAACAGCTATCTCTTAAGCCATTTTGATGACTTTACTGGAAAATTCTAATTAATACAAATTGTCACATCAGGTATTTTCTTGATTTTAGGAAAAAAAAAATAAATTCCCATTTCTATTTTCCCATGTATTTTCAAAGTGAGGCCAAGTCAGATAGATTAAATTCTATTATCACATGCTAGTTTGCTTCTCTGCATAAAGTAAACTGCATGAGACAGGCTCTGTTACACTTTCTTTTACATTTTACTTTTTTATGGATAGTACCCACCCACTGAAAACCAAAAAGAACATACAAAAATAAAATATAAAATGATACAATATGTCTAGAAAATGCATGTGAATGACATACAATCCTGACTATGTTTGTAGAAAAGGTGAAGCACTGGATAGATCTTGATTTTTTTCTTTAAAAGTAGGTAGTCATGTAACATTTCTTCTTTTCTTGAACACAGTTGAATAATTATTTACCACAAGTTTTAACACATTGTTTTAATTTCAAGCTTTTTTTTTTTTTTTTTTTTTTTTTTGCTTGTATTCTATCTGAGGGCATTTGTTGTTTAAAACAAAGGAAGCAATAGCTCTTCTCAGTGTGTCTGGTTGACTGCATTGTGGAGGCAGAAATTCTAATAAAAGATTGTATTTCTCTCCAGAACAATGGATACAGTATTAATCTATTTTGAAGTCTTACTTTACATAAGGTTACTGCCGATATTTTAAACACATTTTTAACAACTCCTAGAACAGCTGAGGCTGGAAGGCACCTCTAGAGATCATCTGGTTCAACTCCCTGCTCAGCGCAAGGTCCACACAAGCACGTTGCTTAGGACCATGCCCAGACAGGTTTTATGTTTTCAAGGATGGAGACTCCATGATCTCTCTGATCAATCTCACAGATGATCTGCTCAACCTGATTGATAACCCTCATAGAAAAACATATGTTTCTTATGTTTAAGTGGAATTTCCTGTGTGTGTTTGTGCCAATTGCTTGTTGTCCTGTCACTGGGCACCACAGTTGGTTCTGCTGCCTTTGCTCTCCTCATCAGGTATTTATGCACATGGATAAATCCACCTAAGTCTTCTCCAGACTGAACAGCTACAACTCTCTCAGCCTTAATGCATATAACTGATGGTCCAGTCCCTAAATCATATTTATGGTACTTCCTTGGACTGGCTCCAATACGTCCATGTCTTGTACTGGGAAGGCCAGTACTGATCACAGAACTCCAGATGTGTTTCACTAGGGTTGAGTAGAGGAGAAGGATCAATCAAACCTGCTGGTGATGTGCTGCCTGGACAGCACTGGCCACTGCATAAGCATAACAGCTCTGGCACTCTCTCAGAGGCAGCCATGATCCCACCCCCAGCCCTGGGATTCTGTCTCCACCCCAGTGTCCCATTTCCCAGGTTCAGACAAGAGGAGAAATTAAAACAGCATGAAGTTATAAAAATATTGTAATGAATGGAAGTCTAATGCTAAACAAAGCATGGTGGGGGACACAGTCTATTGCAGGATCCAGCTGTGTTCAAGGAAAATCTAGGAGCCTGAGAATAAATCTGGTTGCTACAGATCTTTCAGACAAAATGAAACAACACAGTATTCAGCAGTAGGTATGGCAGTTAGCAGGTGCAGCAAATATTAGTTGATATTTCAGCCAGACCCCTGTGGCTTCAGATTTGGCAGCATCTGGACAAATCTTATTTGTACATCAGTGCTTTGGCTCTTTGGGGCACTAAGTTTGATATTCTTGTGATGTTTATACTGTGGAATCGTTTGTCCTTTACTCTTATGGGGAATGGTGGCTCCAACACTTAGTCAGCTTCTAGTAATACACTTATAAATATCAAAATATTATGAGATTTAGGCCTCAGGAAATATGTTTGGAATCTGTCTATCATGATGAAAATGAATGAAAAATGGGGTTCAGAAAACAGTTATTTGCTAAAGGAAAACACAGTAAGTAGTTGTGCACCTTTCACTTTAACCAGCACATACTATTTAATGAACTCATTCCTTTCTTCTTCAGCCATTGTAATTATAAAAGCAGATTTGTATATACAGTCAAGCTCTGTTAAAAGGACACTACTGTTTATGCACTCCACTCTTAGTGTGTTTCCCAACCTCTCCTACACCTCTTCTACAAGGACAAGGCTGAGAGAGTTGGGCTTGTTCAGCCTGGAGAAGAGAAGGCTCAGGGGAGACCTTATTGGGGCTTTTCAATATATAAAGAGAGCTTATAAAAAAGGTAGAGAGAGACTTTTTCACAGCAGTGACAGGACAAGAGGTAATGGTTTTAACCAAACGGAGAAAATTCTTTACAATGAGGATAGCGAGACACTGGACAGGACGCAGCTGCTTGCTCCCTCTTCCCTGGTGGGATGGGAAAGAGAATGGGAAGAGTAAAAGTGAGAATAATCATGGGTTGAGATAAAGGCAGTTTAATAGGTAAAGCAAAATCCAATGCACACAAGCAAAGCAAAACAAGGAGCTCATTCCCCATTCCCCATGGGCAGGCCCGAATTCAGCCATCCCCAGGGCTCCCCAGGAAAGCAGGGCTCCATCACGCCTAACAGTGACTTGGTAAGACAAATGCTATCATTCTAAATGTCCCCCCCCTCATCTCTTCCAACAGCTTTATATAATGAGTGTGACACTATATGGTATGGGGGCCATAAAGATGATTAAGGGAGTGGAACATCTTCCTTATGAGGAAAGGCCGAGGGAGCTGGGCCTCTGTAGCTCAGAGAAGAGGAGACCAAGGGGTCACCTCATTAATGGCTATAAGTATGTAAAAGGTGAGTGTCAGGAGGCTAGAGCTAGGCTCTTCTCAGTGATGGCCAGCCATAGGACAAGGGGCAACTGGTGCAAGCTGGAGCAGAGGAAGTTCCATGTGAATATAAGAAGGAACTTTTTAATTGTGAGGGTGACAGAGAACTGGAACAGACTGCCCAGAGAGGCTGCGAGAGTTTCTTTCCTTTATTCTGTGTTGAGTCTGTTTTGCCCTTGACGCTAATTGCAGAATGATCTCTCCCTGACCTTATTTCAACTCCAAAGCCTCTCAATATATATTTTCTCCCTTGTCCAGATGAAAAGGGGAGTAATAGAGCGACTTTGTTGGGTGTCTGGCCTCCAGCCAGGGTCAAACAACCGCAAAAAATAAAAACACCTCTACTCCATCAACAGAGTCTTCAACACAAATCCTAAAGATAGTCCCATACTAACTGCTATGAAGTAACTATATCCCAGCCAAACCTGACACATGAGGGGGGTTGGACTAGATGACTTTTAAAGGTCTCTTCCATCCTAAACCATTCAATGATTCTGTGGTACTGGGGCTAGCTTTTACTTTAGAGATGGAGACGTACCACTGTTATTAACAGGGGAGTTTCTAAAGTGAAACAGTAATGATCGAGATAAAAATGGCCTTCCTATTATATAAAATCTAAAATATGATGATACATCTTAAACCAGAATAAGGTGGGCCTGATTTCAATTAAATTAGAAAATCCTACATGTAAATATGTTAGTACTCAACTTATACCTTCTGCATCCCTGAAAATCCAAAAAAGGAAAAGGACAATCATGTTTTGTAATAAAGTAGATGGAACAAACAGAAATAGCTAGGATTTAAGGGCAAAATGCAGTCATAAATTTAAGCTAAACATGAGAAAATAATCTTCTTAACAATAAGACCTTTAAGACAGTGGAATGTTCTCTTAGGAAAGTGATGGAAAGCCTTTCACTTCAATGTGCATGGAAATGAGTTTTAAATGGTGTTTGATGTGTGCTAGAAAGAAATTGGTGAGTCATTGCACTGTACTTTGAAGACCTGAAGACGTTTTTTAAAAACCTGTGCCTTCCAGTCAAGTGTAATATCTGCTTCACTGCTCAGTTCTTGACATGGAGATAACCACAAGTGATTTTTATGTGATGACAGAGTAGGATCAAAACCAAAATTATATTCACAGATGAACAAGTTTGTGGCTATCCTACTCAAAAACTAAAGGGCCCACTGGGCAGTATAAATTACTCCATGCTGCAGCTACATTTGGCCTCCTTTCTGCAGAAACATTTTCCTGAACCCTGGAAAAATGGCAAGTCAGGTATATAACTTCAATTACTCACATTGTTTGTTTAAATAATTGTAATCTACCTGTCCCAGAGCTCTGAGAGATGAAACTAGACCAAAACGGGCTGTGACCCTGTGAGAAGCCCACACTAGAGTAGGTTTGCTGGCAGGACTTATGACCTCGTGGAGGCCCACACTGGAGCAGTAGTGAAGAGCTGTAGCCCATGGGAAGGACTCATGTTGGAGACATTCACAGAGACTTGTCTACCGTGGGATGGATCCCAGTCCAAAGCTGGGGAAGAGTATGAGAAGTCCTCCACACTGAGGAGGAAGAAGCATCTGAGACAAAATGCAATTAACTGACCCCAACCCCCATTCACGATCCCCTTACACTGCTTAAGGAGGGAGGTAGAGAAGAGAGTAAAGTTAAGCCCAGGAAGAAGGAAGAGGTAGGGGGAAGGTGTTTTAAGATTTAGTTCTTATCTTCTGATTACTTGACTCAGATTTTTATTGGAAATTAAATGAACTAATTTCCTCTGAGTTGATTCTCTTTTGGCCATGATGGTAACAGGTGAGTGGTCTCCCTGTCCTTATCTTGACCCATGTGCCCTTTGTTATTCTTTTTCTCCCCTGTCCAGCTGAGGTTGGCAGTGATAGTGCGGCTTTGGTGGGCACCTGGCTTCCAGCCAGGGTCAACTCACCACACCATCCTGATAACCTCAGCACAGAGTGAAAAGTCGCTCACTCTTCCTGTGGTGACCAATGGAGGGGTGACTGCACAGCCCACCTTTGGTGGCAAATTGCCTGCCCTAGTCAGAGCGGGAGTGTGAGCAATCGGATGTGTGCCTGTGTGCATGTGTACATAGCAAACACAGAAACCCTTTTTTGGAACATTGTCTCAAAACTGATCACACTCAAAAAAGGAAATGATTGTTAGACGGATTAAACAGTAATGGGGGAATTATAAAGAAGCATTTGTTACAAAGAAGGGGTCACTGGGAGAAGTATAACAGAAGCATAAAAATTTGTAACAGTAGGACAAGATCTTGCAGTGGAAATGACAGGAGTGAAACCTGATTTGGCACTGCCAGAAGTTACCTTGCAGCATCAGAGCCTCTGCCGAGGCCAGAGGAGCAGCCTCCCTGCCCGATGCTGTGGGTGAAACGCCTGTCCTGGTGGGTGGCTGCTCCCCATGGAGTAGGGACAAGCAGCAGGAACCCACCTCAGGTAGGGTCACCGCAGGTAGCTGACCTCCTGGGGCCCTTTCTCATCAGTGCATGTGTTAGCAGTTATAGGGGCAACAGGGGTGTGCACAGAACTGGGGCTCCCATGGGAGGAGAACGCAAACAAGGAAACCCCCATGGCTGGGAGAGTGGGGATTACTGGCAACCCACTTTTCCTGGGGTACAAGAGCTTTGAATATAATTGTGTGTGTGTGTGTGCATGTGATAAGAACTTTCCAGAATTAGTTGTAGAAGAATGATTAGGAATTTGCCTGTGGTTATCATTTTTGTTGCTGTTATGTTTGTTATTATTTACTTTGCAGCTGTCTCATATTGATGATTAGATACTTTATTACTGATATCTGTCCTGAATGTATAGTTCACTGATAGCCAGTTAATAAATCTGTTAAGAAAACAATAAACTGCTTTGATCCTGATTTGATCTAGACTCTGTGAAATAAGCATGGCTTTCTTCTGATTATCAGAAACCATTAAAATAATTTCTACTGGCAAAGGAATACCTGCAAAATTTTAAGATTTATAAAACATATTCCTAATGGCAGAAATATTAATGTACATCATATTATTCCTGCTAACAGTCTCAAAAAGTGATGGGTAAAACCAAAAATATATATTAGGAAACTTAAGATAGTTTTATATTAGTTCCTCTGTAAAGGTTTTTGAAACTTCTTTGTGGGAGATATTTACATCTGAGTGTAAAAAATAACAGTCCGTCAGATTTTGGCAAAGATGCATGTTTACCAAGAGACATAATATGAAGCATGTGGTGTTAAAAGATACCAATATTCTATTTTATGCATTTGGTTAAGTTCTTCCTTAACTCAAATAACAGAAATGAAAAATGGGTTTAAATTATCTGATCACAAAAATTGGGTATCTTCTTTCAATCTTTTCTTATATATTTTTGCGTAAAAGTGTAAATTGTAAGTCTTACAACAGGATACATGAGTTTACAAGAAGCCTCAGGACACCTTTCAGTCAATCTAGACTGGCCCCCTACTAGATTAAATCTGGTGTCATTTCACATCTACCTGTGAAATCTTATGCTAAGGCTTTGTATTATAAATTGTAGGAATACAAAATCATTCATCTAAAGAATTCCACTAGGAATTTTTTTTTTATATTTTCTCTTGCCTTTGACTGTAAGTAGTGATTTTATAAGTCTTGTTTTCAAATGGCATAAAATAGGAGATATGCTTGGAAGATATTTTCATATGAAAGACGAGAAGAAGGAGCTCATATGCCTATAGCAGTCTGTGTGAAATCTTTGCATAAACTGAAAGCAATATCATATATTCAGGTAATTGTCTTAGGAGCACCACATTTTTCTTGTAAGAATGAAATAATTTGCTTGCAAATGACTCAGTAAGGGAGGTTTCCATAAAAATCATACTCTGTTAAAAAAAATCTTGAAATATCTAAAAAAAAAGTTGTGAGAAGTAATCATCAAGATATCATTTCAATGCCATCTGTCTAACTTTCCAATGCCTGATGCACTCTACAGTAGAATGAGCTCAAATGAATGGTTTATCATGCAAAAATTAGAGCATTTTCTTCACCCTTTGTTCAATTTGGTTTTTTTAATGTTTTCTAGCTGTGAAAAATACATGAAATCATCTTAAATGTTATCAATTTCTATTGGGCAGCTGAATGTTATCATTCAAACAAACAAACAAGATGTAAAAGAAAAAACACCTCTATTCACTCAAAGATTCAGTGTGTTTATTTTGGAAAGCCAGGGCCTGTTCCACTTCTCCAGAAATCTCTAGCTCACTGGGATTTACAAATACAACCACTTGCAAAAAGATTCAGAGACACAGGGTTTCATTTGGTGTAAATGCATGTGTTGCAGTATAAATGCTCAAAGAAGCCACTTACAGTTTTTAGGAAAAGGAAAATCTGGTCCACAGGCAGAACACACAGAGCCAACAAATCATAAGGGTCTGATTCTGCCCCAGATTATTCATCTTCACCTCACTGTGTATGACTAGACTAGCTGCAAGACAAGAGTCCAGTAAGATTTTCAGTGATTTTAGTAAGCACTTAAAACTAGAACTGAACAGAGGGGTTTTTTTTCCTCCAGGAGTTATTTTAATTTAAAACACAATATTATGATGGAAAATTTTGCTCCCTTTTTATTAGCATACAAAGTTTTTTTGTCATTTAGAAGTTTCAAGCACAAATAAATTTCTCTTTCTTTTGCGGGGTGGGGCATAATGTGCACGTAAGTATGATTTAAACTCTTTCTATGTTTCCAATTTTAATGTGACCCCTTTGGTTGCATATCATAAAATTACAGAATAACTCAGATGGAAAGAGACCTCAGGAGGTCTGTAGTCAAGGTTAACGTTCAAGGAATCATTAGGTATGAGATCAGACCAATATTCCTAGAGCTTTTTCTCCAAGGATAGACACTGTACAACCACCCTGAACTACTTGCTTCACTGCTTGATCACGTGGACCAGCTGGGACCTCCTGTGTTCTGGCCCGCTGCCTCTCACCCTCCTGGAGAAAAGCGGGGGTCCTTGGTCACAGCAGCCTCTCCAGTGGGTAGAGGCAGGTGCCTGTTGGGGCCCTCAAGCAAGCCCAGGTCCCCTAGCACCTTCTTACAGAGCCCAGCCTGGTCATCCTGTGGGTTCCCACAGGCTCAGCTTGGTTTGTCGAAGTCTCTCCTCTACTAGGACACACAACTGGAGGCAGCGCTCCAGGTGGGATCTAAAGAAGGATGGTGCATTCCCTCAATCTGTGAGTGGTACAGCTGCTATTGGAGCCTGGGTTGCTGCTGGCTGCCCTTGCTGCCAGGGTAGGCTTCTGGATCCTGTCCTGCCTGCTGATGGCCAGGACCCCAAGGCGTCTTCCACAGAACTGCTCTCAAACTTCTCAGGCTCTGCCTGTATCTGCCCACTCTCCCTCCCCAGGAGAAGAACCCAGCATCTGTCTTTGCTGACCTGCACAAGGTTGTAGCAAACCCATTCCTCTGACTCACTGAGTTATGTCTGAACAGCAACCCTGCCCTTGAGTGTGCTCACTGTCCCTCCTCCCCTCTTCTTCCCCACTCCCCACCCCCCACTCTGGTGTTATCTGAAAACTAGGTGTGTACTCTGTGCCATCATCAAGGTTGGCAACAGAGCTATTAAGAAGGACAGATTCCTTCTTGTTCCCTTTTGTCTTATAGCACTTCTTTTGAAGTTATTTCCTCAGACATCAACATTAAAATGAGGAAAAATATAGTTTCCACACTTTCAATGCTTATGCTTCTTTTTTTTCTTGTTTCTTTTTTTCCTTTTTTTTTCCACTTGGAATAAAAGGTGAGAAGAAGGATGGATGATAAAGGGAGAAAAAAGCAAAACCAAACCAAACTATAAGAAAATCTTGACACGGAAAACCAAGGTCTTTCCTACATATATTTTGAAACACAAATCAATAGGAATAAAGCCTTGCAAAATGAGAGAGATTTTGATGATTTTTCAAATAAAGTATTTTTTTATTCCTATTTATCAACCAACCCACCCCACCCCCCACCCCCCGCTCATCTACTGCCTCTCTCAAAACACTGGATTTAAGTTGCACATATTTTTAAAAAAAACAGTAGATCTGGAACCAGCCACATCCAGAATAACTGGGACCTCAAACTCTCATGCAATTACTCTGGATAAGTGACTGTGATAAAGACAAAAAATACATAATACGACTAATGAAACACCCTTGATATATTTTCTGTTGGATGGAAAAATGTTTTACATACTGTACAAATTTGGGATATGGCCCTGTTGTCATTGCCAAAGAATTAGCACAGAGTCAAACAAATGAGCCAGTCAAGAATTTTACTGAACTTTGTGTAGCTAGGGACTGTGGAAGCAATTATTTTATCTCAAAGTGACAAGAGAAAATTACAGTTAAACTGGGCTGCAAATAAACATAGCATATTTTTTTCCCAGGACTGGTGCCTCGGGCAAGGCCTGTGTGATTCAGACTAGGAAAGTTTCTGAGCATTTAAAAAATTCATTAATCCTGATTATCTGACATCTCCGCTGAGAGATTTAGGACCCAAGAGGATTCTTAAACCATCCTCTTCCATGCCAGAACTTTACTTTGAGCCCCAGAAAGGCAGAACAGTGCAGAATGGAGACAGCCATGAAGGCCACTGTTCTGCTTGTCTGTTGAAAGTGGGCGTTAGATCAGGTCCAAGCCAGGTATAAATATTTCCAGTGAAGGAGGTCCCACCTGTTCTTTGACTGATTTCATCACCTTGTTCTGATACTGAAGAAATCATTTCCTGTATCCAGAAAGAATTTCTCCTTGTGACAATTGCCTCTTGTCTTATGCGTTCATGTGAAGGAAGTAGCTCCTCCTACTCTGTAGCTACTTGTCAGGTACTGGGAGGCTGTGATTAGATCCCCCTGAGCTTTCTCTTCTCTAGGCTTTACAGTCCGAATTTTTTCAAACTTTCCTTATATATATATACTTCTCCAGCTGCTTTGATGGCCCTCTGTCACGCTCTCCATTTTTTCTAGTCGTGTTGAACTGAGGGTGGACGAAAACTCTGCTTCACATGTGGCCTAATCAGACCTCTTCATCTGCTGGATATATTCTTACCGATACATGCCAGCCAAACATATAGCTTGCCTTCATAGCTGCAAGGCCACACAGCTGTCTCATGTTCAGCTCTCCACCAGCCTTCCAGGCATTTACCAGCAGATCTACATCCCAGACACTGATCCCCCAGCCAGTACTGCTGTTTAGGATAAATTCATCATAGGTGCAGACTTTGCATTTCTTGTTGCTAACCATCATGCATTTGCATGATCTGCATACCTTCCAGCTTGTCAGCGCATTGCTGCATGATAGCATTTCCTTCTAAGAATCCACTTCCTAAATTTGGTGTCCACTCACCTAGTCACAGAACAGAAGTCAAGCCACATCAACAGTTCCACCTACCCAACATGGTTAAGATTTTAAAATCTAAAGAAAAAAAACCCCTCCTAATAAATGTTTCACAATCAGGAAAATATAAGCAAAGAGAATAAACAGCAATTATCTGGTAAATTTTAAGAAACAGCATGGAAGCAACTGAAGACGGTTTAAAAGTATCAGGCAGAAATTAAAGACCTATGCAATGCAGTCTTCCATGTAAAAGATAATAGTAGATTAAGATATCAAAACCAGAATAAGAACAGTTTATACATAAAACTCCCATTTATAATCTGTTATGGCATTCATGGCAATTAACCTACCTCACAAAAATGCCTTCAGTCAGAAGCAGATAACATGCCATTGCACTAACAGGAAGGAAACAAGAGTGCGTTGCTGTAGTTTCCTCCAGTTGGTGGACAAGCTACACAACTGTCCCTGGTCTTGCCAATGACTGAAATGTTAATGACGGTTATATTTACTATACAAGGGTATGACCCACAGCTGCGCAGACAGTAAAGGAAGAAACTCACAGAGAGTAGCCTGTTACCTCTTGTAGTGGGTTGACCCTGGGTGCAGGCTAAGTGCCCACCAAAACTGCTGTATCACTCACCACCACAGCTAGACAGGGGGGAGAAGATAGAATGAAAAGTTCCTGGGTTGAAATAAAGACAGGAAGGTATCACTCACCAATTACTGTCACAGGCAAGACTCAACATGGAATAAAACACATCTAATTTATTACCCAATTATTTGCATAATTAGAAATAAAACCACCCCTCCTTTCTTACCGGCCTCAACTTTATTCCCAGTATCTCTACCTCCTCCCCCTGAGCAGCACAGAGGGACAGGAAATTGGGGGTTGTGGTAAGTTCATCACATGTTTTCTCTCCTGCTCCTTTCTGCTCTGGAGGAGCATGGGGTCCCACCCACGAGAGACAGTTCTCCATTAACTTCTCCAACATGAATCCTTCCCACAGGCTGCAGTTTGTCACAAACTGCTCAAGAGTTAGGTCTCTTTCACAGGGTGCAGACCTTCAGGAACCAACTGCTCCAGTTTGGGCCCCCATGGGGTCACAAATTCTGGCAGCAAATCTGTCCCACTCTTTCCACAGGGCCAAAGGTCCTGCCAGGAACTTGCTCCAACACAGGCTTCCCACTGAGTCACAGCATCCTTCAGGTGTCTCCACCTGCTCAAGTGTGCGGTCCTCCATGGGCTGCAGGTGGAATCTTTACTCCCCATTATCTTCTGCGGGCTGCAAGAACAGCCTTTTTTACCATGATCTTCTCCAAAGGCTGGAAGGCAATCTCTCCTCTAGCGCCTCCATCTCCTTTTTCCTGACCTCGGGGTCTGCACATTTTCTCACATCTTCTCACTCTTTTCTCTGGCCACAAAAAGCTGCCACTATTTTTTTTTTCCTTTCTTCAATATGTTATCACAGAGGTGCAACCACTATCCCTGTCTGGCTCAACCTTGGTCAGTGGTGGGTCCATCCTTGAGTCAGCTGGTATGTGCTTTTTAGGACCTGGGGGAAGCTTCTCGCAGCTTCTCACAGAAGCCACTCCTGCAGCCCCTTCCTCTGCTCCCCACCCACCCCAACCTCTCCAAGCAAACCCAAAACACCTCTGCTGCACTTGCAAAAGGAGATATGAAAATATGAGCTGGAGAAGTTCATGGTGTGTAGCTCAACTGAATGCTGAAGCACCTGCAGTCCAAGAATTGCTGCAGACTTTTCTGTTTGGAATCAGGAGTTTCAGCACTGCCCCTTGGAGGCCCAGCAGCTTTTGGCAATTATTTTTACCTACAACTTCCAAGAAATCAGATTCTAGGACTTTCACAGGCCAAGATCATTGTCTAACTGCCAAAGGGCAGCTAAAAGGTAGTCTAGTGTGCATGAATTAGAAGTCTAAAACTTGATCTGTTTGCTCTCCAAAAGTTCTTCAACTTTTGACATTGCTATCTTCTTGCTCAAATGGCTTTAATATCCCTCTTCCCATCCAAAAAAGCTAGAAAGCTTCAAGATCAGAATTTTTTTTCTATATAGATGATAAAAAGAAAAAAAAATTAAAATCTTAATTGCTTCTCGTGAAACTCTCAAGCATAAAAGTCTTTCAGGTTCTTAGGCACTTGCATATTTTCACTGCTGTCTTCACTTTTTGCAAGTGTCTGGATATTCTCTTTTATTTTAATATTTTCTCAAACAACTCTAATACTGCTAAAACTACACTGAAAAAATGGATTATAAATGACAAGTATAGACATGGGAAAATTGTTTATACAGTTTTACTTCTGACTTCTCTTCATCATCCATTTCCATTCACTCACTTGCCATTTAACTTACAGGCAGAGAAACTATTATAAGGTTCACTCACTTAATTGCTCAGTCTGTTGCCTCCTCACCTTATCTGGCACCGCAGCCACGATAGAGATTTTAACAAGGGTTTGCGGACTATATGTTGTAATTGGGCAATGAATATACTAGTAGTATGCATAATAGCCAGAGTTTACTTCTAAAAATTGCAACTTTTTATTAGGATAGGATAGACTAGAGTTACCTTTCCAAGGTCCTCTGTTTATCCTGACAACTGAATGTCTAACAACTTTCTAGAAGAATGCAAATAAATAGATGCAACTCTAAATGTCCCTTTTCAGGCAAGTATATTACCCACTGGGAACTGTTTTTGCTGGACATATAGCTGGTCAAAAATAATTTCTAGTTTAATGAATGTACAATACAATTTGGCATTGAAACAATCAAGAAAAAATAAATAATGCTTAGAAAGATTTGCCTTAATATCTTTTATATCTTCCTTGTCACCAAGATACTAAGAAGGGGACTCTACAACCAAGAACACAACTTTGAGAATACCCTATAGTAATTGATTTCAAGACTTCTTGCTGCTGCTGTTGTTGCTGCTTTTCTTTTTTTAACATAAAGAGAATTTTATTGATAATAGTTTCTGGGGAAAATTTTCTTGTCTGATAAAGAAAACTTCAATAATCCATAATTATTTAATTTTTTGGCTATTCATCAATAAACATTATATGGACCCCTTTCATATCCTTAGATTTTCTCATATTGCATTAGTACATTTTTTTTCTTTAGAGAGATTCATCAGAGAGTTACATTAGCGCAGAATGACAGTCGTCCTGGGACTTAAGAAACAAAGAGTGTGCTCAGTCAATCCATAAATATAAATCACAGAAAAAATTCCCAAAGCAATGAAGACAAATCCTGGTCTGGAGAGGAAAAGCAGCACAATACCACCACACCTTGTGATGAGAAAAGGCAAAATGTCATTTCTGTGTAATTTCCTGTTCAGTGGTACAGTCAGAAATTATGTTAAAATGACTTTGGTGGAATGCAGTGATGGAGAAATTGATAGATTCAGAATGTTCAACAATTTAGTAAATGAGCCCTGCTGAAAGGTTTCTTTTTTTAAAGAAGTATCCGCTCGCAATTAAGCAGTGATGACAATTTATCCGAAATGAGTGATGTGATGCCGAGAAGAAGTCACTCACAAGGCTGTGTCCCTGAGCTCCTGGGAAGAGTCACATGACAGTGGTGTATGCGCTGGTAGTGTCAGAGGCAGAGCACTGAGCTGTGCTCACAGGCTGTTCTGATGACTGAAACACAAGCACAAGGATGGATTGCAAAGTGCAAAGTTTCAGTGTTTTAATTCTGTATTTTATTAGAGAAAATTAAAGAAGTGGCCTAGCTCACCAAGACTTCTGTAGCACCTTGTGGCACTGGTATTGGTACTAAGCATGCAGCACAACCCGTGGAGAAATAATTTTAATGATTTTTGGAACTCAAGTGCTTTGCATACCCCACCTATTAGCAGTTTATTGAAACCTGCTGATGTTACAGATAATACTACAACACAGAAGATCTCAGAGGGTTGTCAGTCTTTGTGCATCACTGGTGTGTCATTTATCTGTCAGACAAAGAATAATGAAACATTGTTCAGTAGAAACACCTTGGAGTAATGTGTCAGTTTAATCTAGGAGATGCTATTCCCCTGGTTTCTGTACAGGGAAAGGAAACGGCAGTAGAAAACGCACAAAAGCAAAGCAAGGAAACAAATGTGTATGATAGGATACAAACCCAAGGGGCTGACAGAGTAAAACAGGAGGCTTTGGGCAAAGAAGTAGTCTGCACAAGTTCACACTGATTAACTGTGACAGTGTCTGCACTTCTGGGCTTGAATGTATTTTTGAGTTGTTGCTTCTAGGGACATACCTGAGCTGTGCCTGCTCCCATGACAGGGACAAACTCTATCACCTTGCCTTCTCCCTTTGCATTCTGGTTTCCACGTAAGGGAACTCCACCCTTCCTCTGGGCACACAGTGGCCATAACTTATTATCAAGGTGTGTGTGGGGAGGTGAGGGGTGTGGAACTGTGAAGTAGTGCAGGATGAACAGTGGCACATGTGCACAGAGGAGCCAGCTTCCACCAAAAGTAGATGCTGAAGTATCAAGACAAGTGACAGGCTCCGTGGTTACACCTAAAAACAGAAGGAAGCTTAATACTGTGGGGCTGATCATCCTACAGCTGAGTTACTGACACATACACAAGTGTGGCTGGAGTAAACAAGTAGTGTGCAGGGTTCACAGAAGAGCATTCACCACAAGGGTCCAATGAGTGGAATACCAGTATCTCCCTAGGCACAGTGGTCTGCACCAGGCTTGTCTCCCT
Source organism: Laterallus jamaicensis coturniculus (assembly GCA_022605575.1). NCBI lineage: Eukaryota > Metazoa > Chordata > Aves > Gruiformes > Rallidae > Laterallus > Laterallus jamaicensis. The sequence goes on along the minus strand of JAKCOX010000037.1, from coordinate 5,450,867 downwards.
TTGCTCTGTAGCATCTGCTAATAGTATCCCAGTATTTTAGCACACCGCTGCATGCCCTCCCTTTTCTTTCAACACACTGGTACACTGAAGTGTCCTCACATTACTGTATGCACTCTGGACTGAAAAAACTACTCACAAAAATTGCATGTATTTTAGCGCCATAGGGCAGCATGCAGAGTTGAATGCTATGTACTGTGGATGTGTGCCAGTTTATGTCACTTGGGCTCAGAAACAGAGAACAATCCATTTATTTAGTGGTCATATGATTCAGATGCAAAATGTGTTACAGTTGTCTACTGCAATAAAGCTGAGAAACTAATTATGTTGGAGAATTCTTTCTAGGTCATGAACCTGTACCTAAATTATAAATCTAGAACATCCTTATGGCTAGAATCACTGAAGACAAGCTACATAAACAACATTAACTACCGTGAACTGGGGAAAGCGAGTTGGTACACTCCACAAATGCCTGAGGAGTCAGCTCTAGAGTCTCATTTTCATAAAGGGATCAGAAAAACAAAGCTCGTGCCTGGGAATGGAGCCAGAGGAACTGCTTAATGATCTAGGCATACATACAAAGATTCAGCACTTGAGGACCCAATACATCAGCTTGATGAAAATCCAACAGCTTTTACCAGAATTGTGAACTTTTTGTTCAATTCCTACTCTCTGGTAACTTGGGACAGGCTTTGAGAACAGTGGTAAGAAAATATAAATAAATACATAAACAAAAGCACTGTAAATCTTACACATGCTTCTTTCATAGAATTCTAACCTGAGTGTGGAACATAGTTGGCCAGCATCTGATATACCAGAAATTTAATCCAAAATATTTTCCAAATGAAGGGCAATAAGGCTGCTCCACAACTTAGGAGACTTTCATACTCAGAAAGGCAAATGTATGAGGGACAACTGCCTCTTCCCCCCAGCACAGTTAGCAGCAGCAGGTGAAGGTACAGAAGCACTTTTTCTTCTCACTATTCAATATGCAAATATCATCTTCTTTAGAGTCTTGTATGCAATGGAAAGTCTGAGAGGCCATTTCCTTTAATCCACGCAGTATTCTTGGGTTCCTTTTCCTTACTGACATATATTTTTCCAGAAAAGATGGGAACCATACTTATTTTCAAGTTAAAACAGAAGCCTGGGAAAACAAACTGATTCATTTACTTGACAAATTTTTTAACTCCAGAAGGAAAATACCAAAAATATTTGGCTCTTAGTTGACTTATAACAGTTTGAATAATTTTAAAATATATAAAAAAAAAATCACTGTAGAAGCTTGACATTATACCTATGTCAGAACACTCCACCTTCCAAATTCCCCCCACACCCCAAAAAAAAAACCCACCAAAAACCCCACAATTATCTGTGTACTGCATTCAATGTTCAGAAGCTATGAGATACATCCTGAAGTCCGGCATTATACAGCGCTTCTGTATTCAGTTCTCAGGTGGAAAGAAAAAGCCTGTGGGGACAGCAACAATCTGTGTTATGCAGTGTTTTAATTTTGTTCTGTGTCTAGATTAAGTGCCACCATGAGGAAAGATGAGGTCAAGGTAGAAAAAATAATACAGGATGCCACAAAGCAGCAGCTTCCATTGCAGTGCAGAAGCTCAGATTGCCTCTGTGAAAAATGCTGTTGCACAACTACATAAAGGGGATTTCAAAAGAATTTAAATTATTTAAAATAAATTATATATCAGACCTATACTGAAAACTAGATTTCAGCTCAGTGAACTGATTTTTCATGCATTATACAATGCCATTTACCATGTAAATAATTATGAAATAAATTAATGTATAATTTAGGAGTTTTGTGTTTCACAAAGTAAGTATCACTGTGTGACCTAATCTAGGTGATCCTACTCTGGCGGGGGGGTTGGACTAGATGATCTTTTGAGGTCCTTTCCAACCCCTAACATTCTGTGATTCTATGATCAGAAAGCATTTGATCTTTTAAGTTCAAAAAAAAAGTTATGACCTTTATCATTCACATGTACAGAAAAAGCTGGGGGATAGGAAAGGAGATGATTCAAAGCCCATTTTGAATTATGGGGCAAAGATTGTCTTCAGCTCAAACATTATTTTCAACTTCAAAAAGTTTTCTGGGGTTGAAGGCATGCCTGATTGAAGGAAGGCCTGAGCCTTCACAAGAAGTGAAATGCTCTATTTATTTGGAGACTCCTTCCAGTAAGAGAATAGGATTGGAGCTCAGGTTGTTAGGAACACATTAATTCCCTGTCAAGTTAGAAGCAATAGAGATGGTGTCTTTCAAGTCAAAAGAATTTATAGTCTGGTTTTATACTACAACATTGGGATTTGACATTTCTCCTCAAAACATCTGTATTATCACTGTTAGGTCATGCTTGCTATCTGTCTGATAGTGTGTGTTTGGCCCCAACTTTAGCTTACACCATCAGCTTCTCATGGTGGAGGAACCTGCACGTGCTGGAGTGGGTTGTCCACTGCCCCTGTGGGTAGCCCAGGCCTGACTGCAACAGGCCTAGCAACAACTGTTGCACTGAAATTTTTCTAAAGCCAAAGATCCTCTGCCCTTACATATGCCTTAGTGCTGAGTATTTCCCCTCTGTGCAACTGTTTGTGTCTCCCTACAAAGAGGGCAGAGGTCCTGTGTCCTATAAGAAGAGTTAGGATGCCAGGAAGGGATCTCCTTTCAGGTAGCCCTATATTTATGCACCTGCCTAATGCCTTCTCCTTAGAAGGAAACCAGAAACCACAATCTCCAGTTGCAGAGATTTCTTTTTCAGTTGATTCAAAGAAACACAAACTTATGAAGACTATTTTATAAAAAAGAATAAAACAATTCTTCCAGAACACTGATGTGTTCATAAAAATAATATCTGGGTACGTACGGATCTTCCAGTCCTCCTCCTGTCTCTAAAGAAACTTCTACAGCACTAACTTTATCTCTAAGGACAAATGAACAGTGTTTGGGGTTTTTTTATTATCCACAGAGTTTATCTAAAAGAATGGAGGGAGAACTAAAGGACTCAACTGAATAGGAGGAAAAGAAAACGCCAAAGTTATCACTCCTCTCCTTTCTTTAGGCTCATGGGTCTTAGCAGCCATTAACAGAAAAATACATCCTTGTCTTTTCAGTTGTCTTTCAATGTGAATGGTTAGTGTCAGGGTTATAGTAAGGCAAGGCAAGTGACAGGGTAGGCACTTCCAGCTGATGTGGCACACACCAATCCTGAAGAATATTGCAGCTTTGGGCTGCTGTTTAGGGTGCAATGGGTACACAGAGCGTAAGAAAAAGTATACTAGGAGTTCCTGATTGCCTGTAATTCTGGCAAAATTCAGTCTCAACTGAATACAGAGCAAACCTAGACACATCTGCTAAAGCTGTCACAGGAACTGCAGTTTCAGAAGCAATGAGTGCTGAGAGGAGAGAAATGGGTGTTCAACAGGTGCCTTGTGAAGATGAGTGGTTTTTTCAACATTTTATAGAAAATAAATCATAAAGAAAGGCCAAGAATGTGTGTGATACCAGAAACACTTACTTAAAACAGTTCAACTACTCAAAGCAAAAAGTATTTGCATAAAGAAAATAGTTCATATCTTGGAAGTCTTGTGGCAGATGAATCAAAGATCACTCAGATGTATATGTCAAAGGGAAAAACAAAATCAATTATAGGTCTGAGTGACAGAAAGGATGGTGCTGCAGACAGAGCATTTTCAGAGTTCAGTTGATAAAGATGTTGTCAGAGAAGTTTTGGCATGGAAGAAAGCTGAGCATCATCAGTATGATGGTAAAAGTCAAAATGGGGTCATTCCTAATATAGCAATATAAGAACAAGTTGTGGAAGAGTCATTGGAGCCTCTGTTTTTCTAGAAACAAAGATATTAAACCCAACAAATCAAGGTATTCAATAATATAGGGGAAAGACATATATACTGCTTGTTATAGCTCAATTTTTAGGAAAAGAATATAGTGAAAATTCAGGTTTTTCATAAGATTTAAGAGGACAAAACTAAAAAAGCTAGCATTGAAATGTAATCTAATTGTTAAAGTGGTGTTAGATGTGAAAATTGTCCCAAACAAAATGAGGAACTGTAATAAAAATTATATAAGTATGTAGTTGTATTTGCTGAGAACAGATCTCTAATTTCAATTGATTATTTCTCAATAAGGTCAATAATTATATATCGTGACCTAGACACATCCTGGTGCCATACATTGCACTGACTTCCAGCATCCTTTTAACATCTACTTTGAACTAAACCATTAATTTGTGCCACAGTATCTCTCAAATGAAATTCCTTGTTAGGTCCTTATTACTGCATTACATCAGTATGACTTACGAATGAATAGTAATATCATAGATGAAAACCTATCAAATTATTTAAACATAAAAATGTCCTTAAAATGCTACGTGTTACTGTTCTGAGCAAGGGGCAAAACGCATCTTAACAGGGATGTGGGTTCGTGAGTGACAAAGCCTGTTGTTTCACCTCCTGACAAGAGGCACCTGCACAGCATGTATGTAGGGAAAGCAAAATCCTCATCACCTTTTTCTTTTCTATGAAGAAAATGAAGCAAGACAAAATTTGAGCTACTTTTTTTTTTTCCTGTATTAACAGTTAAATTGAAAGCAGAGCGACATTTTAAGAACACCCTGGAAGTGTCTGTCTCATTTCTGTTTAGCAGCTAAGCCATACTGTAGTGAAAGTCTTCACTTTGGAAACCATTACTGAATTATGTGTATGTCATGCTACAGTTTCAGAACAAAAGAGAAACTTTTCACCTTTGTTTTCATGTTATTTGTTTCTACATTGGGATATTTGTATGTCTCCATTCTGTTGCTTCTCTGTAAACAGACAGACTGCATTAAATGAGAAAGGACAGGGGAACCAATGACCTTGAAATCATGCTGCTTCTAAGCAAGAGGAATCTGGGTGTTTCACCCTGACCTGAATAGCTTTAAAAGTACGAGTGGAAGGTGACAACATAAACTGTTACAATAACTCTCTTAGGAGCTGCCTTGCTACAGATGGATTCTGCTATTAATGTTTCTGTGGGACTTGTAGCGCTACTACAATCCATCAGCTAAGGCCTGTCTTAAGTGTCCTGAGTGTTCATTGCAGCAACTGGCCATGAATAAGTTTTATTGCTTAATCAAGAGATTATGCTATTAAATCAGTACTCGAAAGATGCCTGTAAGAAAGCTGGGGAAGAACTGCTCACAAGGGCATGTAGCGTTAGGACAGGGGGCAATGGTTTTAAACTAGAAAAGGGGAGATTTAGGTTGGATATTAGGGGGAAAAAAATCTTCAATATGAGGATGGTGAATCTCCAGAAGAGGTTGCCCAGAGAGGTACTGGAGCCCCCATCCCTGGAGATATTCAAGATCAGGCTTGATGGGGCTCTGAGCAACCTAGTGAAGCTGTCCCTGCTTACTGCAGGGGGGTTAGACTGGATGACCTTTAAAGGTCGCTTCCAACCTAATGCATTCTATGATTCTAAATACTTCAAGTTTGATTTTTCTGATTTTGTTTTTCTTTTCTGAATCACTCAGTGAGAGTGGCAAGTATCTGTCATGTCTGGAAAATCAAGGTAATTGTAAAAGGCCAAGGACATAACATAATCACAAATCGAAAATGCCTGGAAATCAATTGAAGTTGAGTAAGAAGCAATATCATTTTCCTCTTGCCCCCTAGGACAAAATATTGAATAAAAAACATTTAATTAAAGCTAATCTCTTGGGTACGGAATTGTTTCCATTAAATGGCCACCTTTACTGACTTCAGCTCATTTTGAGAAATTAATTGAAAGCAATTATGTCTTAGAAGTATTTTGTCTTTGGTTTTAATCAGTCAACTCCTATGCAGGTCTCCCACCTCTTAATGATGATATTTTATCTTTTAATCAGTGAATGGAATATTCTTTATATTGATATGTACTTCAAGCTGTGCCTACCTGTGAACTTTTTGTAAAGTTACAGAGCATCCAACTTGAACAGGGACAGACTCTACACTTAAAGTGCAGAAATATAATTCAAGTATATTGCAGAAGCATAAGCAGAGCTATTATTTGGCTGAATTTAACAATGGTCCAATTGTGTTTTTTTAAAGTGACATTGCAGATATTTGTGTGTTTACATCTGTGCAGGTGGAGAGGAAGAGAGTGAGCCAGTTGCTATCTCTAGTCCAGGAAAAGACACTACATACTTGTAGTATTTTATGTTTCAGAAAGGGATACTACCTATACTTTAGATCTGGTCCCTGAAAAATGTCAGAGGTCTTATTTCTAATTTCAGAATATTATTTCTAAATTGCGATTTTTTTTTAACTGGATAACAACCTCATAAGTGTTAAATTTCAGTATCTTTATTAATATATCATATATCAGAACCAACCCTCCTGTAACCAAAAGGTCCTTAAGGAATAGGATTATTTCCTCAGGGAAGTATTTAGTGTCACATCTTGAAGCACACACATAATCTCCATGACTTTACTGGAATCTCTGACAGGCACATAGAAATTCAAAACTCCAAAACAGTACAAAAGTAAATATTCTTATTAGGATGTCGCAGTTTTGCGAGGTTGGGTGCTGGAAAAGAACAGGGGTGCAGAAAATGGCTGCTGTGAGGAGCTGCTGGAATTCTCTGGAGCTCCATAATGTAAATAATCCAAGGCCAGAATCAATGTTGACCAAGGCCAAGCCAATGAGAGATAGTCATAGTGCCTCTGAGAATCACATATAGGATTAAACAACCCAGAAGCAGCTGCATTTTGCCACCTGAGAAGGGAGTGAGAAGATGTAACGAGCTGTGCAGACAGCACAGGGAGGCTGGTGACCCTGTGGAGGACTGGGACTGAGAGACATTGTAACTTATTGCTGCCCACCATAGCAGTGATCCAGGTGGAGCAGCTGATGAGACTCACGTTGGAGAAAGTTCGTGGAGGACTATCTCTCAGGGGTGGGACCCCACGGTGCAGCAGGAGAAGGATGTGTGGAATGAATGCTCCTCCCCAGACGAGAAGGAAGCCAACTTGCAAGGAACTGACCAAAGCCCCATCTCCCAGTCCCTGCCCCCTGTACTGTTATGGGGGGGAGGAAGAGAGTGAAATCATGACTAGAGTGAAGTCTGCTAAGAAAGGAGTGTGTGGGGGGGAGGTAAAGGTGTTTTAAGATTGGAAAACAGCTCATGAAGAAGTAACCGAGAACTCCATTATTTTCCTAGTCCCTGTCCCGCCCTGTACTGTGAGCCGGGGGAGGGAGGGGGGGAAGAAGGGTGTAAAATCATGGCTAAAGGGAAGTCTGCTTGGAATGGAGGGGTGGGGGGAAGGTGCTTCTGAGAACCCCATTTTCCCCAGTCCCTGCCCGCCCTGTACTGCAAATGGGAGAGAAGAAGGGAGCAAAATTCTCACTAAAGTCTGCTAAGAAGGGAGTGGTGGGGGGGGAACGTGTTTTAAGATCTGGTTGCATTTGTTTTAAGATTTGGTCACACTCCTGACTCTGTTTTTTTTCTCTGTTCTTTTTAGTGTAGTGTAATAAATTAGAATAGTTCTTTCCTGCACTGTGTTGAGTCTGTTTCGCCCATAACGTTGCCGATAAAATGATCTCTCCTTGTCCTTATCTTGACTCCTAAGCCTCTTAATATATATTTTCTCCCCTGTCCTTATCTTGACTCCTAAGCCTCTTAATATATATTTTCTCCCCTGTCCAACTTAGAAGGGGAGTAATAGACTGGCTTTGGTGGGCATCTGGCTTCCAGCCAGGGTTGAACCACCACACAGGATCATATGTGAAAGTCCTGTATGCTCACCCAAATCTTATCTTACATTACAGTATTTTTTTAGTTGTAAGAGCTGAAAAAAATCTCTTTAAAATATAAAGCCAAGATGAGTGTTAGAAAATGTCAGCAAGAGGCTAAAGTGCAGTGAGACAGGACACTAGATCTGGCAGATACCCCACCTGGTGATGCTTTGCTGGAGGCAAGATTAATGTCCATCCAAAGTAAAAATATATTCCTAAATTATTGTAAGAATGTATATTTTCTTTGTGATTTGGAAAACCAGATTCTCCCTCAATAGACATCACAATTTAACCTTTGCTTAATTTTTGCAGTATATTTAAGTACACTGCTGAATCAGTGCCCCAATCAGAATAATTATTCTGATGGCATTTGAGTTATATCAGCTGGAAGCCTGAAGGCAAGGGTAAAAGAAGTTAAGTGGAATACTTAAGCAAATAAAATTAACTAATGATTGAGGTTTTCTCAGTCATCTGCTAGGTATTTCAGTTTGGGGTTTTTTTTCTTCTTTTAATATACACGATTTATGGTCAATGCCAGGGCTTTGGTCCTATCCATTCTTTCACGATTTAGTTTGTGTCTCAAAAAAGAGATATACAAAGATAAAGGATAATAGCCTGAATCAGTTGGCTCTGTTTCCCCCAACACTATCCCTGAAGTAATTGCACAGGCTTGTCACAGCTACAGGTACCCAGACACAGTGGATTCAGGGATACATAGGGGATTTTTCCTGCCTCCATCATTTAAGATTCTCAAAAAGTGTACAGTAGCAGAGAAAAAAGGTTCCTTTCAGCAGCTTTTATTTGGGAGATACATAGCCTCTTAAGAGTGAATCTGACAACCTGCATCTCATGTAAAATGATAGAATTTAACTATTACATGGAGAATAACTGAAGTCTTTGAAGCTTTCTGCTTCACACTGAAGCAAGGATGCCCGACTGTAGCACAAGGCCTGAAAGGGTGTTGTGGTTCCGCCGGAGCCGGGGACCACGCGTTCAGATTTCCCCGGAGCGGGGGGGGGGGAGAAAACCAAAAACAGCCCGCAGGTTGGGATAAGGGTATTTTTACTGGAAATAACAGGGGAAGAACAAATAACAATGAACAATACAACCTTTTGCTGAGATGAGCAGTTCAGATCGCGCACTCCCCGTAACGGACGCCGCGCCGCAGCCCGCGCAAACCCCAGCCGCAACACACAGGACCCGAGCTCGCGCCGCGAGTAAACAAAGCCCCGAGCCCCGAGCACACTTCCGCCCGGTCCCTGCTGTTCGCGCCGCAACACTGCAACACCCCCTGCTTCTTATACTCGGCATGATGTAACTGGCATGGAATGATCCTATTGGTCAATTTGAGTTACTTGTCCCGAGCCCAGCAGGTTAGCCCCTTCCTGGCTGAAGCCCCTGGCTGAAACCAGGACATCATCCACCCCTCATTCCATGCCATTTACGTCATAACCAAAACCAACAAAATCTTTTATACAACATATAACAATTATAATTATGGCAGTAATGAATATACAACAACAAGTTATTTTACAGTCATTATACTACAATTTCTACTTAGTAATTGTATTGGTTATTCTCCCCCAAAATCAAATCCCGTTGAGGTACACATCGCACTTCTCCATCTCTCTGCATTACCCACCAGGTACAACCAGGTCCTTGTGCAAAAACAACTCCAGATATGGGTTTGCCTTTGCCCGAAGCAGGGATGACCCAAACTGTCTTTCCCAGTATGCTCTTCAGATGCACTACTGGGACTCTATTTCCTTCTACAGTATGTGGAAACTTTGTTTGGACAGGGCCATCCCGATTGGTAGATCCTCTGGAGTTGACTAACCAGGTGGCTTCGGCTAGGTGTTTGTCCCAATGCTTGAATGTTCCACCCCCCATTGCTTTCAATGTAGCTTTTAAAAGTCCATTATATCGCTCAATTTTCCCAGAAGCTGGTGCATGGTACGGAATATGGTACACCCACTCAATGCCATGCTCTTTGGCCCAGGTGTCTATTAGGGTGTTCCGGAAGTGAGTCCCGTTGTCAGATTCAATTCTTTCAGGGGTACCATGTCGCCACAGGATTTGCCTTTCAAGGCCCAGGATTGTATTCCGGGCAGTAGCATGGGGCACAGGGTATGTCTCTAGCCAGCCAGTTGTTGCCTCCACCATTGTAAGTACATAATGCTTTCCCTGGCGGGTTTGTGGGAGAGTGATGTAATCAATCTGCCAGGCCTCCCCATATTTATATTTCATCCACCGCCCTCCATACCAAAGGGGCTTTAACCGCTTGGCTTGTTTAATTACAGCACATGTCTCACATTCATGGATGACTTGTGCAATAGCATCCATGGTCAAATCCACCCCTCGATCGCGTGCCCATCTATATGTCGCATCTCTCCCCTGATGACCTGAAGTATCATGAGCCCATCGAGCTATGAATAGCTCACCCTTACGTTGCCAGTCTAGATCTACCTGAGCTGCTCCAATCCTAGCAGCCTTATCCACCTGATGGTTGTTTTGATGTTCTTCCGTGGCCCGACTCTTAGGTACATGGGCATCAACATGACGTACCTTTACGACAAGCTTCTCTACCCGAGCAGCAATGTCTTGCCATAGATCAGCAGCCCATATGGGTTTGCCTCTCCGCTGCCAGTTGTTCTTCTTCCATTGCTGCAGCCACCCCCACAGGGCATTGGCCACCATCCATGAATCAGTGTAGAGATAGAGCATTGGCCACTTCTCTCTTTCAGCAATGTCCAGGGCTAACTGAATAGCCTTAACCTCAGCGAACTGGCTTGATTCACCTTTTCCTTCAGTAGCTTCTGCTACTCGTCTTGTTGGACTCCATACAGCAGCTTTCCACATGCGATTCTTTCCCACAAGGCGACAGGAACCATCGGTGAAGAGAGCATATTGCTTCTCATTTTCTGGCAGTGTGTTGTAAGGTGGGGCTTCTTCAGCACGTGTTACCTCCTCATCCTCTGGTGACATTCCAAAATCCTTGCCTTCTGGCCAGTCTGTGATTACTTCCACAATTCCGGGGCGATTGGGATTTCCTATTCGAGCTCGCTGTGTAATTAATGCAACCCACTTGCTCCATGTAGCATCAGTGGCATGATGTGTAGAAGGGACCTTCCCTTTGAACATCCAGCCCAGCACTGGCAGTCGGGGTGCCAGGAGGAGCTGGGCTTCAGTTCCAATCACCTCTGAAGCAGCTCGAACTCCTTCATAGGCGGCCAATATTTCTTTTTCTGTTGGAGTGTAATTGGCCTCTGATCCTTTGTAGCCCCGACTCCAAAAACCCAGCGGTCGACCCCGAGTCTCCCCTTGTGCTTTCTGCCAGAGACTCCAAGTAGGGCCATTCTCCCCCGCTGCAGTGTAGAGCACGTTTTTAATATCTGTCCCTGTCCGGACAGGTCCAAGGGCTACTGCGTGGACTATCTCACGTTTAATCTGCTCAAAGGCTTGCTGCTGCTCAGGGCCCCATTGGAAGTCATTCTTCTTTCGAGTCACATGGTAGAGTGGGCTCACAATAAAACTGTAGTTTGGCACATGCATTCGCCAAAAACCTATAACGCCCAAGAAAGCCTGTGTTTCCTTTTTATTGTTTGGTGGAGACATGGCTGCTATTTTATTGATAATGTCCATGGGGATCTGACGACGTCCATCCTGCCATTTTATTCCTAAAAACTGGATCTCTTGTGCAGGACCCTTGACTTTACTTTGTTTTATGGCAAAGCCAGCCTTTAAGAGGATTTGAATTATCTTTTCTCCTATCTTGAACACTTCTTCTGCTGTGTCGCCCCATACAATGATGTCGTCAATGTACTGTAAATGCTCTGGTGCTTCACCCTTTTCCAAAGTGGTCTGGACTAGTCCATGGCAGATGGTGGGACTGTGTTTCCACCCCTGGGGCAGACGATTCCACGTATATTGTGTACCTCTCCAGGTGAAAGCGAATTGTGGCCTGCACTCTGGCGCCAGTGGGATTGAGAAGAAGGCATTGGCAATGTCAATCGTGGCATACCACTTAGCTGCTTTCGATTCCAATTCATATTGGAGTTCCAGCATGTCCGGCACAGCAGCACTCATACCTGGAGTGACTTCATTTAGGCCACGATAATCTACTGTCAGCCTCCACTCTCCATTGGACTTCCGCACTGGCCATATGGGACTATTAAAGGGTGAGCGAGTCCGGCTGATCACTCCTTGACTCTCCAGTTGACGAATCAGGTTGTGGATGGGGAGCAGAGAATCTCGGTTGGTTCGGTACTGTCGTCTGTGTACTGTTGTTGTAGCAATTGGCACTTGCTGTTCCTCAACTTTCAACAACCCCACAACAGAAGGATCCTCTGAGAGTCCAGGCAAGTTACACAACTGTTCAATTTCGTCTGTCTCCACAGCAGCTATTCCAAAAGCCCACCGGTACCCTTTTGGGTCTTTGAAATACCCTCTACGGAGATAGTCTATACCTAGAATGCATGGAGCTTCTGGGCCAGTCACAATGGGGTGTTTCTCCCAGTCCTTTCCAGTCAGGCTTACCTCAGCCTCTAATACAGTCAATTGTTGGGATCCCCCTGTGACTCCAGAAATGCAAACAGGTTCTGTGCCTTTATAATTTGACGGCATTAAAGTACACTGGGCACCAGTATCCACTAGAGCCTTGTACTCTTGTGGGTCTGACGTGCCAGGCCATCGAATCCACACCGTCCAGTAAACTCTGTTATCCCTCTCCTCCACCTGGCTGGAGGCAGGGCCCCTCTATTGCTGCAGATCATACTTGCCGTTCATTGAGTGCATGAAGGACTTGGAGGTTCCCTCAAGAGGATCAGACATATCAGGAGTGTAGATAGGCCTTCTGCTTGGTCGAGGGTTCTGTTCGGTGGTAACTGGTGCAGCGTTCCTCCTGGTGAAATCTCGACGTGCGATTGTTTTACCTTGCAGCTCATTTACTCGTGCTCGAAGGGCTGAAGTGGGCTGCATATCCCACTTCCTCATGTCCTCCCCTTGGTCAACCAGGTAAAACCACAGTTTACCTCGTGGTGAGTACCCTCGGTTTTCTCCCTCTCGGGATGATGGACGCCTTCTTCCAAAAGCTGCCACACTGCTCTGCAAGGGTCGGGAGCTGTACACATTGTTGTCAAGGCGCTGGACCAGTTTCTCTACTGCTGCGATGACAGAGAGGGAAATATTGTCTTGGTATTTGCGGAGCCTATAAGACACATCGGCTACAGTTGGTAGATCAGTATCACTCCAGTCTATTGCTGCCAGTGAATTGACGTGCCCTGATGGTACACTTTGTACAACCTTTCGCCACATGCCTGGGGTGCACGGGACTTCATCAGGATCGGCAGGGAGTTGTGAATTGTTCAAATCATAACTGATTATCTCCCGTACAGCTAATTCTCTAAGGTACTGGACAGCTCTTTCCATATTGTCGCACTTGGGCATACGGCATGTAATGTATTCTTTTATGGGGTACCTTTCCTTCACACTTAACAGTAACCGTTTCCAGAGGCTGAGGATTCCTGACCTTTTTCCAATGGCTTTATCAATGCCTCCTTCTCTGGCAAGGGATCCCAACTGCTTGGCCTCCCTGCCATCTAACTCCAAGCTATTAGCCCCATGATCCCAGCACCGAAGCAACCAGGTGACAATGGGCTCACTAGGTTGGCGGCTAAAATCCTTTCTAACCTCACGAAGCTCACTCAGGGACAGGGATCGGGTGACAACCTCTGGTTCTGCCTCATCTTGATATCCCCCTGATGGGCCCGGTTGATCATCATCATCAGCTGTTGTACGAACTGATTTTTTTGTGTATTTTCTCTTTTGAACCGGGGCGACAGACACTGGTGGGGATTGTTTCTTTTGATCATCAGTGGTGTCTGCTGTGGGGATTGCAGTAACTGCAGTGCCAGTTACAGGGGTTGCAGTAGCTGCAGTGCCAATTACGGGGGTTGCTGCAGCTGCAGTGCCAATTACAGGGGTTGCCGCAGCTGCAGTGCCAATTACGGGGGTTGCCGCAGCTGCAGTGCCAATTACAGGGGTTGCCGCAGCTGCAGTGCCTGACAATCTGTTTTCTTCCCCTCCCCCCTGACAGTACGGACAATGCAGACAGCGCTGTCTGATATCAAGCAGTGTTTGAGCCGTACTTAGGTAATGGCCTATGTTCTGCCCCTCGTGGTTGTCCTGCCCCTCGTGGTTATCCTGCCTTTGGGAAACCTCTTGAGCAGTATTCATAAACCTGCTCTTAATATATGATGAAAGCAGGATCAAGTGCAGAAGAACTTCTAGCACTGTGGCCATAGTTTCCATGTCAAGGTGATGGTGAAAGTTTTCAAAAACTCTCATAAGAGCTGTTATGTTTAGCCCAGAAAGGAAAAAACCAGTGTAGTTCTCTCCCTCTGTGCTCTCACCAAAATGGCCACCACCACCAGCCCCTCTCAGCCCAGGGACTAGACAGGACCGCAAAACCTCATACACTTTCCAGATTAAACTCATAGTCACTAATATAACTGCATCATAAAACATTGTCATAAAGCACACTAGAGCAAAGTATGGGAACAAGCAGGGAAGCTGCAGCCCCGAGATGATACAACATCCTGCCAGGACTGCAAACAGCCTGCTGAGGTTTTTTTTCCACAGCCAGGACCACACCTTTGTAAATAATACCCACAGCATCTTAAACAGCATCCTTACAACTTTTACCGTAATTGCAACCGGGTCAGAGTCAGATCTACCGTTATCCCAACCTTTATTGCCCCACGTTGGGCGCCAAAATATGTTGTGGTTCCGCCGGAGCCGGGGACCACGCGTTCAGATTTCCCCGGAGCGGGGGGGGGGGAGAAAACCAAAAACAGCCCGCAGGTTGGGATAAGGGTATTTTTACTGGAAATAACAGGGGAAGAACAAATAACAATGAACAATACAACCTTTTGCTGAGATGAGCAGTTCAGATCGCGCACTCCCCGTAACGGACGCCGCGCCGCAGCCCGCGCAAACCCCAGCCGCAACACACAGGACCCGAGCTCGCGCCGCGAGTAAACAAAGCCCCGAGCCCCGAGCACACTTCCGCCCGGTCCCTGCTGTTCGCGCCGCAACACTGCAACACCCCCTGCTTCTTATACTCGGCATGATGTAACTGGCATGGAATGATCCTATTGGTCAATTTGAGTTACTTGTCCCGAGCCCAGCAGGTTAGCCCCTTCCTGGCTGAAGCCCCTGGCTGAAACCAGGACAAAGGGTCAAACAGAAAGTCTAGCACTCTGCGTCTGTCGGAGGCAGATGTGCTGGAACTTGTTGGGCACAAACCTTGGGAGAGTTAAAATAACAAAGAGCTGGTTGATAAGGGACGAAAGAATGTTGGGTGACTAGACATCTTGACACCAAAGTGCATAACAGGACTTGGTCAGCCTTGAAAGGGAGAATGAAACATGCTTTAAGAAACAA
Source organism: Laterallus jamaicensis coturniculus (assembly GCA_022605575.1). NCBI lineage: Eukaryota > Metazoa > Chordata > Aves > Gruiformes > Rallidae > Laterallus > Laterallus jamaicensis. Next base: position 5,435,638 of record JAKCOX010000037.1, on the reverse strand, counting down.
AACCGGAATATGTGTAAAGGCTTTGTGATTAGGCCTAAGTGGTTTTTGCTAATAATCTTCCTAAGTGTTTTTGAACCAATCAGCAAATAGTGAATGTAAGAATGGCTTCTGTGCTCCAATGAAACTAAGGCACATGTGGGCTTTGCAAAGTATATAAACTTGTGATTTGCTACAATAAAACGACAATTAGCTTGCATCAAGCTGTGTCCCATCTCTTAATTGCAGCACCCAACACACACACACATACACACAAACCCCCTCAAGAGGACTCACTGTCTTTACCACACAGCTGCTGGCACCAGCACCAGGTGTCTCCAGCTGCTGTCCTGGCCCCACAGCCCACTCAGCCCCATGCCTCTCTCCAGGGCTGGTGCTCAGCCTAACCTCCCACTCCTCCCCTAGCCTGGCTGGGGCATTTGCCAGAGTTCTTGCACACAGACCCATAACACAGAATGCACGGGCACTGAACACCGTCAGAAGTGGGATTTGGCGAATAAACTCTGATGAAGTAGACGGATCAGCCAGACAAGCATGCTGACCTGTCTGCGCATCATCAGCCCCTTTTAATCTTCTTTTCCTTTTATTTTCTCATGCCTGTTCCTCTCTTAACTACTTTGCTCCTTTTGCCAAACAATCCCCCCAAAACAACCCATAAAAATTTTTTACACAATCCCAAAATGCTCTTCTATCCTACATCCCATAGGCAATAGTCCATTTTATATGGTACTGCAAAAAGAGTTTATTTCACTGGTTCATATTGGTGGGTTATACACCAAGTTCAGTGGTCCAGTTCTCCTTTCATAGTTTCAGGAGTAGCTGATTTGGTATTCTGTAATTTTCACTGATTAGACTTTCACTGATGAGGTTACTAGAGGTTCCCCACCAACCACTCTTCCCCTGAACTTTGCAGGGTCTCTGTCTGATCTGCATAGCCTTTCATCAGATACTTAGCAGGTATGCTGTTTCCCTTCATAGTTTTCTTTACCTTTCCTTCACCTTTGGGCTTAATTTTGGAAGCATGCTTGTACCACAGGTAAACATTTGCACCCAGGTGTAATTTCTTAGCCATCCTATAGAGTCAAAAGGAGGAGGTAACTTCAGAAGATGTTGCATGAAGACATTGCTTAAATTAGCTGATCTTCATGCTCTGCCTTGAGTAGATGGGTATGCTTTACTCTGTCCACTATATATGAGGTGTTCTAGGAACCTATCTTAGGCAACGGAGATCGCAGTGCACATATATTTACTCACAGCCTACACTGGTAAACTATCATCGTAGAAGTTTTCAGTAAAAGATACACAAATACAATAAAGGCAAGTAGTTGTATGATGACAGCTCTTCAGTAAATCAAGTCTTGCATACAGTCAGGCATTTTGCCTTCTGTCTGACATCAGTTGCATCTTCTAAACATTCCCATTCTGGACATACATATTGTGAACAGCTCTTCTGAACATTGGAAAAGATTTAAGTCAGAGATTAATGTACTTTTGGAAGAAAAATTATGTTAATCCTTGCAGTATTGTCTACTGATAATTTAAAGAAGCCAAGGGAATGGAATAAATTTTGCACTAAGGAAGAAAAAGCGTGGAATTACAATAATTTTTGTCAGCCATCATCCTACTAGGCTGAAGTCAAAACTACAGAAAACAAACCAAAGTAATTCTCACTGACCTAGAATGTGCAGACATGTATTTGGAAAGGACTGCTAGTTAAGACAAAGAACTACAGGAAAATAAGAAGACGTGGTTCAGTAGTATGATTTTGCATGTGTGTGCATGTGCATAACGTTCTTCAGCAGAGGAGAGAAAACATTGCTTTATTTTTACTTTTGAGATAGCACTGGAATCACATTGCTACCAGTAAAAGTACACTCTGTAACAGTATGTAAAGGCAGAAATTGAAGATGCATGTTGCATGATAGAAAAGAAAAAGGACTTTTTCATTGCATAAAACAAAGGCCTTTTAAAGCCTCCAGTTCAAATTCTATGGAGAATCAAAAGGATTTTTTTTTTAGTTTTGATTTTTGTAGGCAATGAAGAATGTTTTGCATGGACATAGAAAGGAAAAACACTGGGTCTGCACTGTTTTCCCTTTTTTTCATTTACTTGGCTGAGTTCTTGTCAGTGGCCTCGGAAACTGGGAGCTGTTGGAGTGTACCAGGCGGCAGATTCACAGAAGAAAATTCTGGTCTCTAAGCCCTTTTTAAATATAATCTGAAAGTCACTGACTATAGCACTAATGGAGTTCTATATTGCTTTGGTGACTCTTATCGAGTACTATTTTCCTCTGCAGTTTGCTAATGTAACAGGGAGGAGCTGTTGACTGTTGAAGGTGGAGAATCCGTATGGGGAAACCTGGACAGATCAGAGAGCTGGCCAATCACCAACAGTATAAAGTTTAACAAGGGCAACTGTCAGATCCTGCACCTGGGAAGGAGCAGCCCTGGCTACACATACAGACTGGGAGGGTCAGACACTGGAGGCCAGCCATGCTGAGAGGGATTTGGGGGTCTTGGTCAACAGCAAATTAAACATGAGCCAGCAGTGTGCCCAGGCAAGCAGGAGAGCCAACCATATCCTGAGGTGCATCAAGCACAGCATTGCCAGCTGGTCCAGGGAGGGACCTGTCCCGCTCTACACTGCACTGGTGCAGCCTTACCTTGAGTACTGGGTGCAATTTTGGGCTCCATTGTACAAGATGGACATAAAAATATTGGAGAGTGTGTAGAGGAGGGCAATAAGGATGGTGAAGGGTCTTAAAAGGATAGGCTGAAGTTCCTTGGCCTGTTCAGCCTGGATAAAAGGAGGCTGAGGGGAGAGCTCATTGCAGTCTATGGCTTCCTGATAATGGGGAGTGAAGAGGCAGGCACCAATCTCTCTTTGGTGACCCGTGATAGAACCTGAGGGAACGGCATGAAACTGCTAAAGGGGAGGTTTAGGTCAGGTATTAGGAAGAGGTTCTTTACTGAGAGGGTGGTCGGGCACTAGAACAGGGAAGGGGTCATGGCACTGAGCTTGACTGAGTTCAAGAAGCATCTGGTCAATGCACTCAGTCCCATGCTCTGACTTGTCTGGCCCTGTGTGGAGCCAGGAGTTGGACTTGATAATCCTTATCAGTACCTTTCAACACAGGACATACTATGATTCTATTTGAGAAACTAAGACAATAGAATCATTGCTAGCTTCTTTAATACAGAGAGCAGCTGAAAACCACCAAGAAAACATTGGCAACAGCCCTATCCAATACCAGAGATCAGGAACAGTTGACAGTGCAGTGTCAAACTATGCAATAACTATTCTGTGATGTAATATTCCTTTGAAGTTGCTAGCATTATAGCACCAAGGTTACCTTTAGAAACTTGAAGCGTTCATCCATACAAAGGCTAGGATTTAGCTGTTTCAACCTGCACATCTTCATGGATTGCGGTGGAAGCAATTGCCTTGTGCTTAGAGACCTACTTTAAGTTGTGAAAACCTATCCTAGAAGTAAATTAATTTTTGCACCAATATGTTAGCAGGAAAAAATACATTCCGAACATTTACTGGTAATTTATACCATTTTTAACAGTGTGTGTACACATTCACAAGTTCAGCCCACCCCAAGTTTGTTTTAATTATTAATTTGATAAATTGTACTAGCACAGTTTCTCGATTTTGTATAGTTATATTGCATAGCTCTTAAAAACTGTGTTGACCACTAAAATCAATAGTACTGGTTTTTTTCAATCTGAACTTTACAGAAGTGATTCTCCCACCTCATAAATCTCAATCTCTATACTTTATAACCCCACAAGAAGCAGGATTTGGATGTTTGCTTTAACAATAAGTATAGGATCTCTAAAGATCAATTTTTCATGGTTGGAATCATCCCTGATTCAATGTGAAGCAGAAAGCTTCAAAGACTTCAGTTGCCCTCAGTGTAATGGTTAAATTCAATCATTTCACACTAGATGCAAGCTGCCAGGTTCACTCTTAAGAGGCTATGTATCTCCCAAGTAAAAGCTGTTAAAAGGAACTTTTCTCTCTGCTACTGCGCTATACTGAGAATCTTAAATGAACCTACAGAAATGACAAAATGTTGTTTAGTCAGAGCCAGCCCATAGAGCACAATGCGCTTGAAAGGCAGAAGATTAATTCCTAGAATTCGACAGAAGTCAAAAATAGTTGAAGATCACTATAACTTTGAAACTCAATATGTATGAGGAGTGTTCTTTCAAGCAAGTGCACATAGTGAGAAGGGTTTTCAAGCCTAAGCCACTACCTCAGCTGATGAAAGTAAAAGGAATAACAGTTGATATGAACTGCACTCTTTTACACACAGTCTGTGATGGAGTTGCTGCTTGGCTGTTACTAGTAAACATAACTTTGAGCACCATCAGAAGTGATAAATGCCATAAATGCAGAGTACTATAAAGGAGGAAAAAAGAGGCAGTACTAAATCTCGTCCATTTTAGATGAATCTCACATTTCTGAATCCTAGGGATCAATTCTTCATTGTCACGTGCATCAAGAGTACTTGGTTCCCTTTAGCTAAGCGTACTGGAGCAGTGGAGGAATAAATTCCAGCTAGGATGAGCTCACCATAGCTCTCCAAAGAAGCTATGGAGATTTAAAATGCATCTGGCTCTGGTATAGGGATGAGGTCTCAACTGTCTGGCATGTTAGTCATGTTTAGCTTTGCAAAATGAATGCAGAATAAGACTAAAATAGGCAATAACGTATTTTTCCATAGCTCTGTCATGATCCTTTTCATGTAATCTTTATACCATCAAAGATGTGTTCAGGTATCACTTCAGCTTGAATGATTCAAGACTCACGTATGTATGCATGTATTTATATGCATAAGAGCCATATGTCTATACACATATCAACTAACTGATTTCCCACCTTCTGCTATTAAAAAAAATGTTAGTACGCTTCCCTGGCATCTATTAGTAAATTTGGCTTCAATGGGCTAAGAAGACTCAGCTGAAAAATTATACTGGGATTAGATTTTTGAAACTGTGGGACATAAGGTATTTTCTTCCTCTTGAATTCCCAGTTTAATTGCATTATACTATGCATGCTGACAACAGAAAAAGCATCTCTTCAATAAGCACTTTTAATCTGTACAAAACAGAGTAGCACTGGAGAGCTCTGCAGTGCCACAGTCTTTTACACAGTGGTTTGAGGTTACCCCAGCTCATTAGGAAAACACACATGAATAAATGAGCAAAAATGAGAAGAGAATCTAGGGTTCCTGTATCCTAGCTGAACATACTAATGCTTTTTGTTGGCATGTAGCAACTACTGCCTACTGCAATGGATATTTTAGAAATCAGCCAGAATAGATTTTTGATTTTAGTTCTGACAAAAAGGCTAACTTCATCAGTATCTCAGGCAACTAGACTTATTCACACAGTCTTATTTAGGTTGATTTTTATGAGATCTCACTGTGCTTTGCAAAAATGAGCAAGTGGATCATCAACTGCAAAAGGGTTTTTTGGTTTGGTTTTTTTGGGTTTTTTTCCTTTTTAAGCATTAGACACCAAGAGTAGAGTATGGTAAGTATAGATGAGATCATCTCTTCACTACGAGTCAACTAGTGTTCCTCTTAAGTGCAGGGGACACAGAGTGCTCCTCCCATTAGGTGGTGAATTGATTAAATCCAAGCTCTTCTGAGGCAAACCAGAAGAACTCAGATTAGCAAATTAAGCACCCAGAAGGTGAAATGTATTGCCCAAACTAGGTTATTTTACTTGCAAAAGGATCAGATATGCAATACTATGCCAGCAGGAAAATATTGTTCTCATGGTATAGAAGCTGCTGCAGAAGCATATAACTTCAAGTTAGAATGAGTTTACAGTGACTTTGCACCTGGAGAACAGGAACGAACTATCTGTGACACCAGCAGGTGTCAGGGTAACACATGACACTTCATATCACAAGAGAGGAAGTGACTTTGAGCAGTCATCCTGATGCATTCAAGTTTTGTACAAAATTTCCAGACACTTCAATTTCTTCTTCTGCATGAGCCCGGAAACATGATTCAGTCTTCACAGATGCTGACATGTTCCAGTCTAGTTCATTCTCAATTCATTTCAGGTTGCTAAATTATTTTTCCTTCTGCAGCACCTTCAGAGCTTCGGCTCATAAGGATTTTTCCGCCTGTTTCTGTGACAACACCAGAAAAAGTGAAAAATGTCTGGTTACTTAGCAGTTTAGCTTCATTTGGTCACCTCTTTACAGCACTATTTTATAGGTAATGTTACGATTTACCAGTATTTTCTCAGGTAAAATAGGATGAGTGCTTTAACCTCTGGAGAAAAAGTAGGTCTAATTTCTTCTTCTGCCAGCTGTGAAGTGCCTACTAGATAGTAAGTCAATATTGTGGTTTTGCATGGCCAGATTCTGGTGGAGGAGGGTGAGCTGCAGGGGTGGCTTCTGCAAGAAACAGCTGGAAGCTTCCCCTGGGCCAAACAGAATAAATAATAGCTGGGCTCAAGGTCAGACCTGCAACTGACCAAGGCAAAGCCCATCAGCAATGGTCACAATGCCTCTGGGAATCACATTTAGGAGACAAAAAAAACCAACGCAAGCAGCCACTTTTTGCCCCTAGAGAAGGGAGTGAGAAGATGTAAGAAACACTGCAGGCACCAAAGCCAGGGAAGGGGGGGAGGAGGCGCCCCAGGTGCTGGAGAGAAAGATGCCGCTGCAGCCTGTGAAGAAACCCATGGTGGAGCAGGTGTCCCCCAGCAGCCCATGGAAGATGACAGGGAGCAGACCCCACCTGCAGCCCACAGAGAGAGGGAGAGAACCATGCCAGAGCAGGTTTGCTGGGGGGGTGGGGGCAGGGGAAGGCTTGTGAGTCCTTGGAAGACCAGGCTGGAGCAGTGTGAGCCTGAGAGACTGAGAGACATTCTATGATTTATGACTGTACCCCAGAGAAGTGACCCACGCTGGGTCACTCTGCAGATATTCAAGACCTGTCTGGATGCCTATCTGTGCAATATGAGCTAGGGAGCTGCTTTGGCAGGGGGGTTGGACCCGATGATCTCGTGAGGTCCCTTCCAACCCTTCTGATTCTATGCTGGGGCAGCTGGTGAAGAGGATTCACATTGGAGAAGTTTGTGGAGGACTGTGTCCCATGGGTGGGACCCCATGATGGAACAGGAGAAAAGTGTGAGGAATTCCCCACGCCTAGCTAAGAAGGAAAACTCGTGGGGAACTGACCAAAACCGTCATTCCCCCAGTTCCTGCCCCTCCCTGTGCCACAATGCAGGGGAAGAAGGGAGCAAAGCCATGACTAAAGTGCAGTCTGCTAAGAAAGGAAGGGTGGGGGGAGGTGCTTTAAGACTTGATCACACTCCTGATTACCCGGCTCTGGTGTCACTGGGTGTGCAGGGCAGTGTAATAAATTAGAGAGTTTCTTTCCTTTATTCTGTGCTGAGTTTGTTTTGCCCGTAATGCTGATTGCAGAATGATCTCTCCCTGTCCTTATCTTGACTCCTGAGCCTCTCAATATATATTTTCTCCCTTGTCCAGATGAAAAGGGGAGTGATAGGATGGCTTTGGTGGGTGTCTGGCTTCCAGCCAGGGTCAAACCACCACGGTCTACTGGAACTGGGGGAGGCCTGTCTTTTTCAGTATCTGTTAGAGAAAGGAAGCCCTTTATCTTATATATTAATGTCAGAACTGCTAGTGATCTGAGAGTTATGGAAGATGGAAACTTTTTTCTGCTTTTTTCTAGTTTTCATTTTTTAAATGTTATTAAATCTTTTAATCCACAATCAAAACCTGTTTTGTGCTGACAGATGGACCTGATTTTTCCCCAGTTCACAGCAGGTTAAATCAGGTGATAAAAATTATTAAACACTGAGTGACAAGAGTGCCGATTAGAGTAAAAGGAGACTTAATCACCTAATTTTTGAAGAGGCATTTCCTTTGATGTAGCACCTGAGGGCTGGGGTTCCTTCCCTCTTATTTTCCCTTTTTAGGTTTCCTCAGACTTCTTCCTATAGCTTTAACATTAAGCTTTTAAAATCATAAGTAATTTGAGGTATTTTTCCTTTTAATTTGAACTTCTGTTTCATTAATACCTGCTCCATAACAAAGATTTTGCCTGACTTACCCTCACAGAGTCCCAGCTTAGATTTTCTTAGAGCAGCAAGCATTGCTTATAGGCCTGTATATTTGGCTTTGTTTAACAGGCATTTCTTGTCAGACACGTGTGTGGGATTCTTCCTTGACTTACGGAGAGGGAGAAAAATAAGGTAAGCGCATCTTACTGTGTTGCTGAAATGAAAGTCTGCTTTGATGTAGGATACTAGAATATATATGAGAGAGCACTGTTCTTGTCATAAAAGCTGACAGCTAAGCTTTCATTACCTAATCACAAAAAATGACATCTGGACAGAGATATTCAATAAGCATAGATGAAAAGGAGTTAAAAATCACTAGTTCAGAGAAAAAAAATCAGGGTAAAACTGTGACCAAGAGGTGACAAATGCCAAAGACAAGGGGAGTAAATTTTCTCCACCAGGGATTAGAACCCTGAAGAGCAAAGAATGCAGGTCTCTGAGGCCTACAGATAAACCATTTTCTGTTCGAGACTAATCAGAAATTTTATCTGTATCAAAGTGGATAAGAATGTACACATGCAGGTGTTTGAACTCATACAGCTACAGAATAGAGCTGCAGTGCCTAGGGCCAACATTCAGGTCAGCATTGCTTGAGGCTAAAATGAAATTAGCAGCACGGGGCCTGATAGATCTATTCCTGAATGAAAGTGGAAGCTTTCCATTCACATTGATGATAGCTAGATCTGATCTGATCTTTATTTCTGAGATCCAGTATAATAACAATGCCCAGCATTTCCTTTTTTGGTACAAATCCACTCCATACCTAAACTTCTAATTTAAATGAGATAGAACTCCAAAAGCTACTGTGAAAAAAAGGTTTTCTACCTTTGCCTTTGCATCAATATTCATGGGCTCTAGGTATAAATTAAAGCTTAAAGTAATTCAGATATTAATATTAGTCTTTTTTTTTAATTATGTCCGTCAAATATTGGAGAAATGTACTTTACAAAGAGGAAAGGTGCATAGTAAACAATTGAACCATAGCAACTCATATACTCTGGTTTCTCTTCAGATTGTATAATTTATAAACTGGATCATACAAAATAATGTAGTTTGAAATAAAATACCAGAGAGGTTGGGAATTAAAGGGAAAGATTTTGGATTTACATGTCAAAGTTTTAGCATGTAACTACAAGCAGCAGTCCACCTAATAGTTGTATTTATTCCTGGATTTTATTATCTAGACAGAAAAACACAGTAATGCTAACAGTTTATGGAGGGAACCAGCTCCTAGACGTTGCATAAGTTGTTGTTGTTGTTATTATTATATTCGGAGGGGAAGTAGTGTACCAAGACCCTGTGAGTATCATCACCTCTGTTCACATTTATATCTATATGAACCAACACTGGAAAGGGAGCAGATTGCAAATCTTGGTTTCAGAGTTGCAGTTTAAGAACTAGCAAAATATTTCTAATTTATTTTTATTACTTATTAGTATTCTGCTCTTTGCCATCAGTGAAATGGTTCATTGCTCGTGTACAATGAATTATTATTTTAGCTACAAAAAAGATGTCATTGCTTTAAACAGGCTTGGCCAAATCAGCTGCTTAAATCTTAACTGTGTTAGGCAAAGGGCTGATAGTTTATCATTGTCTCTAACAGGTACACTACCAGCTCATTTCCTTCCTGTTTAGCTGGCATTCAAGAATTAACTCCAATAATGGAAAAAGATTCTTACTTAATTTTTAGTCCAATTGTTTCATAGTTTATGAACTTGGCATTTCAACAAATAGGAACATAGCCAAATTATTTTCAGAAACTACTTACTTGAAAACAGGTACTGTAAAGGCTTCAAAATTTATTTTCCTGACCTACTAAATAAAATAAGAATTTATTTATAAACAGGATAATTATTTTTAATATTACAATGAAAACTTTCTCTGCATTAAAATATTGGGGTGGACAAAAGTTGTGAAAGTAATGCTTCAGAAACATTAACAGCTAAATGCAAATCTGACAGTGAAAATGTCTGCTTTCTGAAAAGAACTGGAGACCACATGATGCCTTTCTGGAGAAGAGGAAGCAGGTGTTCTTAAAATAAAATTGGGCCAGTTTCACTGACTTATTCAACCGTGTTCTAGAAATGCATCCAAAATCAGTAGTTGTTTAAACTAGTCTAGACCCTGAATATCATTCAGCAGTGGCCCTCAATTGCCGGTGGATGCCCTGCAGCAGTCAGTCTCCATAATTCAGGTCAACTCAAATGCAGCTGTCAAGTTTAGAACCTGGAACGTCGTCTTGGAATGCAGCTTTTTATTTTTCATTTATTTTTAAATACCATCCAAGCAATAATAAGGGTTAGCTATTTCTCTTCATTCCTTCCCAGAAATGTAAACACAAACACAGTACTAAAGGGATCTGGAGGTATGTACATGGTCAGTACAGAATATTCCAGTTTACCTGTTATAGAAAGAATGCATTAAGAAGCGGTTTACACATTTCTTTGAAAGCATCTGGATAACAAGAGGTCGTAGCCAAGCAATAATTAAATGGATGTGTGCTTATGACAGCCGTTTTCAAAAGTTACTACTAGTCATGGATTCATTAAGCAAAGCTGGTAGTAAAAGGAGGAGGGGCAGCCTGTGAGGGTAACTGCAGCCTGGTCTGGGAAAGCAAGCAGTCTGAAGATTCAGACCTTCTCCAAGACCCGAGTAAATAGGAGTATAATGGGTAAAATAGAGCCCATAGTGAGGACTCCACAACACAGAGATGTGTCTCATGTTTCTACCAAGTGAAAGCCCTTGAAAAGGCAACAAATGCAAGGTTATTAAAACAAAAATCTCTAGGGGACAAAAAAGGCAGCAGCCAGAATTCACCCAGAACAAGATTTTTTAATTTATTTTTTCATGTAACAGCATCTACACGTTGGAGCAGGACAGCCAATCTGAAGGCAAAAATATTGGTCCTCTGTTGGCAAAACGTGTTTTCATCTGCAGTTTTGGTAACTGTTGCTTAGGTAAGAACTGTCTGGGATTTGAAATGTGAGCCTGTGCATTGTCACGATGTGGAGCTTTTAGTATAGCTGTAGAAGCTAAACATAAAAACCTCATTTCAATATTGCAAAGGTGCTTAGGTTAATGACATTTAGAATTAATATAGTTAAAACTATTTATTGGTTTAGGAAATCAAGGCACAGATTGCATACTTATTTGCATATAAATTATATTAAAATTGTTTACCCAAGACTTTTGGCCTCATAGAACATTAAACAAAATTAATTCTTTTTATTTTTTTTTAACTACAGGAAGAAATCTCTGTAGGTTTGGTTGTTGTTTTTGTTTCTAGATGACATCTTGGGCTTCATTAGAAGTCTGAAGATTCAACATCAGTAAGACACTTGATGCTTGGAATTATTAATTCCGGGTCCCTCGTCTCAAGAGCATCCTTTCGTGATTAAGTCACACAAAGGTGGGTGAGAGAAGCTGTGAAATAAAGGCAGGCATCCCTACAAGAGGATAAAACCCCTGAATTTGGAGATTGTCTTTATTAAATACAAGTTTGTCCTTATAAGATAAGCTCGATTCAAGTTCCAAAGAACTGCTCACACAAAATGGAATAAATGTGGTTGTGTTTGCTTCTAATGAGTATGTAGCACACTTGGTTGTCATTGTTACATGCCTGTGTATTTAGCTAGCAGACACACAGCAGTGTCTTTGTGAACGTATCCTCACATAGTTTGAGAGAATCTAAGATTTCAATTAGATCAGTGCTTTATGTTTGAATTGATTTGTTTCAACCAAATTATTTGCAGTTTTGGTGTGTGGCTTGCATAGAATCAATACATTGCAGTAATAATGCATTCAAACAGATGTACTAGTATTAGTAATAGCATCCTGTTATAGCCACTATGGCATGGATTTTAAAATGTGTTTATCATCTTTCCCAATCATGATCACAATTTACCAATACATTTCCACCTACAAGCATAAGACCGTTTTGAAAGGATTTTCTCAAAACTGCTCAGCAGTCAGAGCTTTCTAACCTCACATGTGGGCATTTCTTTATGCAGCTCGCTTCCACTTGGTTTCACATCCCTCTCTAATCCATTCCCAGTGAATGTGGTTTCCAAGTCAGATAATAGTCTGCATTATTGTATACCAGTATGAACTAGAGATGCAGAATAGAGCTTTTAATTTTTTTTTTCCCCAGTGCAGTCTTACACCCTTTATCCACAGCAGGAGTGACAAAGATCTCCCTGGACACTGGAGAAACATTGCCTAAATCTGAACTTTTAAAAACTAAGGAGAACTTCTAATTACTAATTAGCACAGACCTGGGGGGAAAAGTGATTTCCTGAAAGGATTCAACAACTTGCATCTTTTGTGTTAACAGGTTGCTTCTTTCTATTAGTCTCTGCAGTTGTACTGCAGAGAATTTGAAATGGCTCTTTGAAATTCATTTGAAATTCTTCCTTATGCTGACCCCTTGCTTTCATATTAGGTAATAATCTAGCAAATATTTAAGTGTCCTCACCCTGGTTACCTGATCACCTAGTGGCAAGGGAACACATTAAGTTAAATATAGACATGTTTGTAAAGAAATAATGTGTTTTGCAAGTTCGGCTAAAATGACAGCAATGAAAAAACCCAACACCTCTTGGGCAGAAAGCCCTTTTTTCAGGTCTGCTGAACATGTTTGCAAGTCTTTTTCAGCATTAGAACAACTTGGCATTTGGTCAATTCTCTCTCTTCTTTCAATATACTAGCTTTTTCAGTATACTGTAATCAAGTTCCTTACTGACTTAAACTTTGTCTTCAGTTTTATTTGCCTCTCCCATTAAAACAGTATTTCAGATTATCTGGTATACTGAGAACCAACAAGAGAAATTTCTCACTTTGTTCTTCATTCATGTTTTCAGTCATTTTTCTGCCTTTTTCAAAATATTGTTTCACTGTCCTTCCTGTCACTTTCATGATTTTTTTAATATACTGCTGCAGAGGTAAACGGAGTGGGTGTGGTTCTATTTTTTTTTAAATAGTAACACTGTAACATTTCAGTTATGCTAAATAGCTGCACAATAGGTTCCTCCAAAAGCTATATCTAGCACTGAAGGGATCAATTATATTTAACATATTCAAATAGAAAAAGTATGATTAATAATTTTATTTTTAGGGATTTAAAAAGATCTTCATTAAATGCTAGGATAAAAAGTTCAATGTTTTTATAAATATGTTGTTTTTTAAAAAATATGCACAACTGCACACACATTAAACTAAGCACAAACTGCCATTCAGGTTCAGTGAGGATGCAAACATTCTTTTATATAAAATGCTTACAAAATGTAGTGTCAAATTTTATAGCTAATTAAACACATTGTAGGATAGTTCTGCTTTGTCACCCAAATACAGTCTTAAGTGTCATAAAACACCCAACATTATATGCCAGCGGTGAAATAAGCTTTATAAGTTCTATCTTAATAATCTTTTTCTTCACTAATGATTTCTACTTTTGATTAGGCAAAATGTATAAACACACTAGCTAAAACTTACGCCACATATATAGAATGTTAAATACTTGTATAATAACTACATAATATGAATAAGTAATTAATCAGCTTTATAATCTTTAAAGTGCAAGCCTCTTATTATGAGTTATTGTCTTTCCGAAGTCTTTTAGACTCAAGTTGTCTTTTAGAATCAAGTCAATAAAGTATATAAGACATTTCTAATATAAATATATATATATATATTCCAGTTAGGAGTAAAGCATGTCAGCATCTAATTCTCAAATAGCAAATTTGTGGTGAGAAATCTTTCACAGATGTTGATTATACTACGTGTTTGGTATATCTGAGGCACTATGCAATTCTTAGCACTTCTGTGTGTGAGACAGCACCCTTTAAAATGTATAAATAACAGCATTCCCTGACAGACACATTCAAATTTTAATTTTGTCATCATCTGTGATAATAAAGATTTGGGTTTTGTACATTTACATTACAGGTGGGTTTATGGAGACATTTAGATAGAAAACTACGTTATAAATCCCTAACAAGAAAAAATATGACTACACTTAAGTATCTTACTTGCTTTAGAAAAATTTCGGTCACCTGCACATAATGTGAAAAAGGGTACTTTAAAGAAGTATTTTAAGTATTGTACTCTCCTTCACTCTCAAGGACTTTTCCCCAAAGATAAAAGATTCAGTGTAAAAGCAAGATTGTTTGGACTTGCTGAAAATAGAACTTTAGTTCCAACTGAAGTCCTGACAGTTAAGAAATGGCTAAAAATGAATGCATTTTCTTTCATTGCTTTCACTTTTGAGAATATCCTGAAAACTTTCTCCAAGAACAATGCCTATTAAAAATCATCTAAAGCATCATTAAGGAAACTATAAATTAATTCAAGTGCCAGTGTTCTTATTAGAACTAGAGAATTATTTTTCCCCTTCTCACAGCCTCTACCGCAGTTACACATTTTCCTGAAAATATAGACATGCTACTGAAAAAATGTTAGCCCCTAAGAAGGTGTTGTGATAACAACAGAGTGAAAAAAACTAATCCTGAAGCCAGTCTAGTATGACCCAGTTGTACCATTCTTTCTCCTCTGTAAAAAGACAAACAGGATAGTAAGAGGCTATGAAAACTGAATTCAAGAAGTCTTCCCTCTGCTCCTTCTTTATACTCTACAACTTTTATCAAAGCTCATCATATTCACTGGTCAGCGAGCAGCAACAAGGAAGGTAAAAAGAATAAAAAAATGTACATTTCAACATCAAGGGAAAGCAACTTCCTGATTCAGGGCATTGCTGGGACTTCAATGGTGTTAAGATGCTGCAGTGTATTTCCATAGCACTGATTTCTTTTTCTTGCCCATAGTAAATACAGAAGTGATACTCTAATTTAACAGAGAAAATTTTAAAGCTTCAAAAAATAGATTAAATTTTGTTATCCTGGAGAAAATATATGACACTAATCTAGGTCAAAAGGAATGGTAATATTTTATTTTGAAATTATTATTTTCTTCCCCTTTAATCCGCTCAAGACAAAGCTTTGCATGACTTATTTTACCTCAGTTTGTGCACCCTTGATGATTTTGTATTGTTGAATAAGATTGTTTAAGGATTATAGATTTTCAGATTACTTCAGATAGTCCAAAAGGTTTTTCAGTAGTGACACATTCAAACTCAGTATTTGAAAACTGCTTTATTTCCATATGTTTTGATCTAAATTACAGTTTACTAAATCTGTCAGTGAGGTAGACTTACACTGATAGTCTCTCTGGAGACATATATGAAAAGACTGCAGTAACTTTATTCTTATTTCTGTCTTTTATTATTTCTATTATTTTTCTTGTATTATGTAAATTGTTAGGGTAAATGTGGTTACTTTTTGCATAACTCTATCTACAACCCCATGAGATTGGAGAGATGATTGCCCCTGAATAAATTTTAATTTACTAAAGCCGTTGTTGGATTGACATGTTCTTTCTTATTATTCCAGTCTACGTATTTTTATTAATTGCATTCGCTATGTGTTTTTATTACTTTACCTTCAAGTAAAGCATTCAATTGATAGACAACTAGTCGGCACCCTGTGAGGATGACAGTGCACTGGAACAGGCTGCTCAGAGAGATTGTGGAGTTTCCATGTCTGGAGTCCTAGGAAACCAGCTCTACGTGGCCCTGCTTGAGCAGGGGGTGCTGCACCAGGGGTTTTCAGGAGAAATAGTTACTAGAAACACATTGTTGATACATGACACCAGAAATGTTTGCAGCAGGATATATTCTGATCTGATAAAAATCCATGTAACTCAACTGAAATCAGTGAAACTAGCCCAAAATGGGCTTTCCATTTTTTAAATTCTAAATTACCAGTAGATATCTTAAAGCCTTTATCAGTGGTCTGTCCTAGTGTTCTTCGTTATCTGCAGCAATGGCATGGAATGACAATACTACATCTTCTTTTTACCACTATTCCTTTTACTCATCTTTTCAGTTAAGGATGGCTGAATAAGGAAACATGAAAAGTTGACTATAAATTCACAATTCTTAGGGCTACCATGCAAAGACTTACAGAATTTTCCATCTGTCCCAACAGCTGGAGACTTAGATAGATCCCTGGCAGGAACCGTAAACTTCCCTTTTATTTTTTTGGTGGAAGATTGAAGAAGTCAATAATTTACCATGATTGCTCTAAGAAATTATGTTTTTTTAATAAGACAGTCTGGCATTTTTTTTCTTTAAACATGGAAGGAATAGGAAACATTGAGGGCTACCTATGATTAATGAGAAGTAGTGTATGATAACAGATCTGAAAGTTCCTCCAAGAAAATTTTCAGAAAACCACACTTATCCTTCTGTTAAACAGTATGTAAGGAGTTAATCATATTCCTCCTCTTCTGCTCTTTCATGCCTGGGAACAAACAAAAAGCACAAGAAAAAAAACCCCAAAACTCTGAGCAGGAAGCCACTTGTGAACAGCGTGATATTTTATACCTAAAGTTTCAAACACCTCTTTCTACAACATCCCTTCCCAGCAAATAATATTTTTCAATGTATAATTTCATCAAATTTACAGGAATGTTTTAAGATAACTATTCAGCCACCTGAAGGTAGACAAATCTTCTCTTTTGTGGTTCCCTTTTAGCATGAATATTTGAAAGACTATTTTGAATGTAAGAGATATAAACGTTTTATGGAAATTTTGGGAGAATAGAGGGTCAAACCACTACTGGAGAAAAAAATCTGATGAATAAAGAACCAAAGCAGCACTTCTTTCAGAAATAAACCACATTGTTTTAAAGTCAATAAAAGCAATGGAATGTCTAAATGATATATTGCTAGTCAGGATGCTTTGTGCAACAGTACTTCTGCTAAATATAGTTAAATGTGCTAATTAAAAAGCCAGGTCAGTCAGAGCAAGGTTTAATTACCTTTCTGCTACAGACTCATATATTCACAAAATAATATCCAGGGTTTTTTCTTACTGCAGGCTTCAGAATGTTTTTTATGATACTCAAAAATTACATATGGCAAACACAGGAAGGATCATATTGCATCAGTTGGGAGGAAAAATGACATGACAGGAAGGCATTACTTTACTTCCCTTGTCTTTTTTTTTTCTTTCCTTTTGTTTGGGTTTTTTTTCCTTTCATTGCTTACAAAAGGTGGGAATAAGCTTGTGCATATATAAAAAACAAAGACATATATATGCATGGCTTTTCATACATATATATATCTTCATTAGAAGACCGTTTATCTTTAATACTTAAATAATAGTATTTTTAATAAAGAATATAACTTCTTGACTATTTCTGAAATCATTCCATCTTTAAAAGTAAATAAATAGATAAATAAATCTGATGTGAATGAGGAAAAGCCTTTATGTCGATGCATTAAACATCATGGATATAGTATTCCCAGTTAGACTGTAGAGAATATTCAAGGTACCCTGAAGCCCGATTTGATTTAGAATATAATTTCAAGTGTCTTTATGAAATGACACTGCAGAAATACAGAAATATATTTCACTACATTCTTAAAAGAATAAAAATTACTACATGAAAACAAGTACAATGGTTTACCCCTCAACACAAACCTCTTTTTCATCAATTTGGTTTGCTGCTTCTATTACCAAAAATAAGCTCACATTTCTTGCAGAGAGCACCCCACTAAAACTGCTGGTGTGCACTGAATAACCAGGGCTTTATGATAAAAAATCTGAAACAGAACCACAGCCATATTTGATCACACATCAGTTCCTAATGATGAACTCTGCAAGCTAGGTAGGTATTTGTAATGCCAGACTTTTTAATCAGGATAATTCTAATTTATTTAACTAATAAAAAGAAAATATTTCCTGCTTACTGTTTCATGTTGCTGACAGGAAGTATAACTGACTTCCAAAACTACAAATCATTGAATTTATATAACAGCTCAAGGCCTAAAAGCAGACAAAGTAAAAAGAAGAGGAGGCTGGTATGTCATTCTACACATATTTTTGACTCATTCTATTCAGGCTTTATTTCAGCCTTTTAGCATAAGTCTATATCACTTCATTTCAAGAAGCATTAGATCCAGTGGAGTGGTTTTGCTCTCGGATATCAAACGGAATATAACTGCAAGGAGCCAATGTTTGATACGATCAAAAAATCAAAAATAAAAAAATCACAAGAAAGAAAATATTTTAAGAAGAGAACAGATAAGTCTACATGGCTATGTTTTGAAAAACTTGCTTTATTGTGCATACTTTTACAAATTTTCGGGAGGATGTGCTGTCAAAAAGAAGCCCACGGAGATAATGGTCAGGCATCCCGCTTGCTGAAGCTTCACTGTTACATAAAGGCTTACTTACATTAGTTTAAATAAAAATTTATGGCATTTCCCCATTAAAAAAACAAAATAAAAACATTAAGCACTGTATTGATTAATGAATTATAAGCCAGCCAGGGCTCATCTTTTAAAGCTTCATAAGGATTAAAGTGATGTATTCACATTTCTTAACATTTACTTAATACTTTAACCTTGATGTAAAAATTTCAATTTCCGGGCAAGGAAGTTTTTTACGTTCAGACAAATAATACCAAAGGAGAAATAATTCAGCAGACAAATATCTCATTGAAGATACACCGCTGATTAAAGATACTATTCCTATTTGCATATGCCATGCACTACAAGATAGTATAGTTCTATCTCTTTGGTAGCATAAAATCTTTTGGTGGTGGTTCTGACAAAGTCAAGTAAATTAGTCAAATTAGCTTTTTGGTATATAAATTTAGATAGTTGACTTAATGTAAATGGAGTTACAGACTGCTCATGTGATCCTTCTAAGATCACAGCTGAATATGATAGGCATATGGATGGTGTTAAAGAAGTTAACTGAAGCAGCTGTTTACAAAATGAGCACCTATTGATGGCAAAAGGGTAGGTTCTCACCTTCATTATTCTGAAATGTAGAGAGAAGGGGCTACAATTTTTCAGTGTGTAAAGGAATCTAGAAATCTTTATGCTCTACATTCCTCTCAAACTTGCAAACAATCGCACAGCTTTGTGACTTCACACACAGACTCAAGTAAATACTTGTGATTTTAAAATAAGACATACTCATGGTGGAATGAAAAAAATTGAAAAGCAAACAGAGCCATTGACTTTATCACAGACTTTATGCTTCTTTATGTATTTGCATTACAGGTAATAAAGTAGGATGAGAGAAACAGAGTGCAAAAATGACCTTCAGTATTTTATTCACTCATACTGTAGGGCCTGATTCATTTTTGCTGTCCTAACCAATTTCCCCCTGTGAAGCTTAACTCATTGACAGCATTCTCAAGAGGTTCAGGAACCTTATTTCCATCAGGAGACAATTCTCAGCCTATGAACCCTCCTGTGTAATTTAGAGGTCCATGATGTTAAAAAGGTCAAAGTTAACCCAAAGGAAAATTGAAGTATGATTTTGTCTGTCATGTGCCCTTCTAGATGCAAGCAGACTATGTTGCAAAGCAGGATTAAAAGTGACTATGGATGACAAACCTTCTGAAATACTTTTATCACAGAAACATAGAACTAGAATTTACCAGAAGGCTCAAGGTCTCCTGCCTTTTTCAGGTGCAGAAAAAGATTTGGTCCAACAAAATCAACACTTCCCAGGTTCCACTGATAATTTTTAGACTTAGGACACAGTTGTAAATTACAGCATTTACAGCAAAAGACAGCAAGAGAAGTCTCCTTCTTAATCTTGGATAGAATAGCTCAGTAGATATCTAGGGGCTCAAACATAGGCCCGAAGTCCAAGAAGTGTCAAGTTCTACTTGGATAACATCTTACAGAGGGCACTGCAGGCTTTCTTGTCATAGGGAATACCAGATAAGGAAGGGAGAGACCTGAGCATCTGGTCCTGTTTCAACTCCTGGCCTCGCTACAATCTGATTGACCACTGGAAAAATGTTTAAACATTCTACAGAATGGGGATAATCCATTTTCTCTCCAAAGGATTAGAGGATAGGTTCCTGCACCCCCTAGATTTTAAAATACACTACATTGAAGGAAAACTATGACTCAGAGTAATTTATTTGCTCTGTATATACAAATGTGCGTAGAGAAAAAAGCATGCACAATTGTGTTAAGCTGTTACTTGAAATATATTCAACTATTTGGTTTTCAAATGTCTTAAGAGTTTTTAGAAAGGAGGGTTTTTTTGTTTGGAGAGGCCTCTTGGCTTAGTATAACAATATAAAATGAACACAAATCTCATGATAGGCATATGCAACAATCGGTACTTAGGTTTTCAGTTACAGCTTTGCCTTTTCGTATTTCATATATTATGTGTTTGTTTCTTTGTTATATGATCACCTTTGGTAGCATCCATGAGTGCTGAGGCCAAAATTATGCGTCCAGGTATACGGAAACTTTCAAACTGAATGTTCTGAAAACTTGTCCAGCAACCTTACTCTTTTCCAAATGTTTGGACATCTTTAAGCACTACACATCTTAATAATCTCAGTTTTGTATCTCAGCATTTTTGAAACAATGACTGCTCCAACACCAGGCTGTATTTTCTGCCCTTCTGGAATCGGTGCTAAGACAGAGGGAAGAGTGCCACCTAATGATCTGTAGGTAAGTGCAGGTTACAGCTGGTATCTTTTGGTTCCAAGTGTTTGCATCCTCCACTGACTGTAGGCTTAATAAAGATTCAGAGTGGCTAGTTGATTTCACAGTTGTTTGTATTTACAAACACAAATACGGAGCATTTAATAGCTGAATGGGGAAGAATGATCAGCTTTCCACTTAGATTTCTAACTACAAACAAGCCTGAAAGCATCTCAGCTTGCCTTTGAAGGCCTGTTGAGTGCAGCAACCAGGCAAAGGCATCAAGGGGAAAAAAAAAAAGAAAGTCCCGAAGTATCAGAGTTTGCTTTGTTAAATTCATGGGAGTTAGGCAAGAAAGTTATGACAGAAGGGTAGGGCACATGGTTGAGGAAAATATTACAATCCAATAGAAGTTTCATAGAGAAAAGTGCTGCTTCTCCTGTCACAAACCTGAGAATTACTTGTTGGAATGAAAAGATAAATACTTTCACAGTACATTTGAAAAATTGCATGTAAATTGCAAAGTTGTATTCAATAGGAGTCATATTTAAATGTATTGAGACATTGCAGGGGGTGTCAGTCACATTAATACATGCCTCGGGTGGTTGAATGTTCAAGCACTCCTTGTCTCCCATTGCACCAGAGGAATGTGTTAATGAGTCCGTAGAACATAATCCTGTCATATTTTAATGCTATGTTAATTTAAATGGCTGTGAAACAAATCCTGGGGCTAGGAAGATCCATAGCATGAAGCCAAATGAAGCCATGCATTTTGTCTCGACCCCCCTGGTCACATAGACCTTGTTCTCTTGAGTGAGAAATTTCTAAAGACACCTTGAGGGAGAGAGAGCTACCATGTAGCTACCTTACTTTCAGCTACCTTGTCCTCAGGGATGGGTGATAATAAAACTGCTCTACTGAGGATTATCTGGAGCTGGATTGAGCATGGATTTTTGGCAACTCCACTGCTTCACAGGAAAGTTAGAGGATGTTTAATATATTCTTTTTGTTGTACGATTCCAGCAAGCAATTCCAAGAGAAAGATGAGGAGAAAGAGGATTAAAAGGCCTTCACGTCTCAGCAGTTCAAATGCAGCTTTTTAACAAATGCTATAGCCCTCTTTTCAAAATGTAGCTTATTTTAAGTATTATAAAAATGAGAAGTCTCATTCTGGCTTCAGCATTCCCACTGACCTAGGGCAGGCATGACTGCCTAACTGGGCCAAGAACATCCTGAGTTACACTGGGCTTCCTGATAATCATTTGGCTGAAACTTTTTCTTTGTATACAAAGATTGTCAACTCAGGGTTTAGCTGAAATGGGAAATACTTGGTTCTACACTGCTGCCATCAAATTCTTTCATCCTCTTGAGTGTACAAACCGAGGCACGGGTGGTGCTCCTTAGCCTCTCTCCCACTCAGGAGCTCCCAAAGTGGTCATCAGTGAATGTAGTGAAACATAAGAGGTCTCTGAACAAATTCAGCTCTATTTTTAATAGAAAAAACTGAGTGTGGATGTGAAGACGTTCTTAAAGACAGTAGTAACTGCCTCTGTCTGGACCTTTTCACTTGCATCAACATCACGTTTGCAGATTTCCAAAATCCCTGAAGGCACAACCCCTTTTGGTGCAATAGAGGCTGTACAAGCCTTTGTGGCTCCACTACAAAATCCAAGAAGCACTTAGGCTGTACTCCACCACTTTAGGGCCACACCTAATCTGGTCTCTTCCCCTGTATAGAAAGCATTTGCATGTCAGTGTCATCATGGAACTTCTGTGACAAACTGTCATTTGGGAAAGTGCAAAAGGATGAGGGAGGACAAAAGGTGACAAGGGTCCCTGTGGCTTTGGCCAGGCAGAGCCTGCAATTCTTGTAATGGGTGAAGAAGCAACATTGCCAGAACTATTTCTGCTCCTGTCTTTTCTCCACAATGAGAAGAGGTGGTTAGGAACAGCAGCCTGAACACCAACCGCAGAGCAGCCACTCTTCAACCTTGGGATGGGCCAAGGTGCTAGAAGCCATTATCTGTGTCCCCTCTTTTCTAAGAGATGCGCTTTCCACTCATCCACTCAGGTGGACTGATGTATGACCACTGGCTGGATTCCTTGACGAGGACCTTCTGAGGCATCTCATGTTCTTAGTTTAAGCAGCCTTACACTTCTTCTCTGGCAGTGGCTTAAGTATGGCTTCCCATTTCCCCAGAGCTCGTTTATCCCCAAATTAGATAGCTAGCAAAGTCTCATGAGCCTCTTGAGGTTGCTATTTACAAAATTGAAGTCCTAAATTCTCATTCAATATGGAGAAGAGAATGCAAAATTTTTCAGTGCTTCATAATAGATTCTGTATTGTCAGACACAGGTTCGATACTCACCATGGTGGTGTCAGAGCACTGCACATCCCGCCTGCATTTGAAGTTTTTGAACAGCACACAGCGATTATGAAAAAATACTAGGGCAGAATATGTGCAAATTGTGCTATGTATCCTTAGGGATGTGAATGAAAAGTGTGAGCACTCTCCCAATGCATGCTGGAAATTTAGATATCACAGAATCAGAGAAATTGGAAGGTTCAGCAACATGAGAAGGGAATTGACACAAATATGTCAGGTCTAAATACAATTTATGGGGAAGTCCAAACCTCAAAACTGTTGTTGCTTTGTCTCAGTTATCATGTCACTTCAGCTTTTAATTACCTTGAGCAACATCTTATAAATGGTTTTCTGAAAAAAGGCCTTTATTTATTTAATTCTCCATGTCTCCAGTTTAGCTTTCCTTTTGGCCAGGTGAAGCAAGACTTTAATTTGACAGGCATTGCTAGCAGAGGACAAGCACCTTCACAATACCTCTACATAGTTGTGTTTCACCTGTTATTTTCTATCAGCTTCTTCCATGAAGGCAGTGGAATTTCTTCCTAAGAGTGCCCTTTCCACCACTTTTCACCCTGAATCAGGTAAACAATTAGATTAGTTAAATATGTGTGTGTGTGTGTTTGTGTGTTCATTCATGTTCAGAGTTAAGAGGTAAATTCCCTTGCAAGGAATTTCCTTAATTTCTTTTGCTCTTTTGCTCTTTCAAGACCTCCTGATGATAAGCATGCATTCATTTAAAAAAAAAACCCAAACATTTTTCTCTGCCTCCTTCCATTTAACAGAAGAGCCTCTCTCTACCTTACTCTAACTTTGCTACTTTTACCAGCAAATTATAATTAACCAAGCTTTAAAAAAATCAATTAATGATGAAACAGTTGAAACCACAAAAAAAAAAGTATAATTGTGAGAGAAGAGATTGATTATAGTGCAAAGGAATGTTAAGGTCTTTCAGCCACTTTTTTACAAATGAGCTACAACCTTAGCTTTGATGTCTCTTTTTCTTCAGTATCCATTAAATTTGAAGTTTATTGGCAAACTATAGCTTAGTGGAGAATTCATTGAAGCTCTGTCATGTTAGAAACTTTCAACAATTAGGAATATTTCTTGAGTCACATTCCTTCTTTTCCTAACTGTTGAAAGTTTCCAATTTTGTTCTCTTGTCCCATTGAAGAATGCAGCACTTTGCCACTTAAAAGAAAGAAATTAAAATTTATTAAACATAATTAAAATATACCAGCCAAAGTGTCATAACTGATTAAAAGTAATAGCGGATGATTATTTGACTATGTCATGAGAAGCAGACATAAATAAGAGATGCATGAGTCTCTCTCCAGTTCTGTGTCTATTTTTTATCATGTCTGACATAGTTTAGATAAGCGTTTAGAATCATCGGTAAAAGTTAAAGCAATTAAAATTGTAAATTTGAAGGAAATAAGTTAAAAATCCTGAGGAATAAACCCATACAAACCCAGAAGTATGTCTCAATTAATACCTTCTTTCTGATGGAAGTAATCTGTACAATTTACTCTAACATAAATATAATCTAAAATAGGTATCTTAAGCTGGTCTGTCTGAACATTCTTGCATGCTCCATATAAAAGAGCTGTTAAAGGAGTTCCCATGACTGGCATCTCAGCACAGGAGCTTCAGGCAAAATTAATGACATTCCCTAGCCACAGCAAATTAAAATTAAAAAAATCAGGGGAAGTGCATCAAACAGCTTGTTCCCAAACAGACAGTGATTTCAATTGTTTCCCATTTGGAGATGCAATAAGCACTGAAATAAGTGAAAATGCTTCCCAAGTTTCAGTGATGCTCATTGACAGAGCACAGCGGAGTGCACTTCCACTCCAAACATCCTTAAAAAGAATTTATAACCTTTACTTTCTTCTCCTGTTTTAAAGAAATACATAGGATTCTCCTGTAAGACTTTGAGCATCATTTTAGGTGTAATCACAAAGTATAGAAAGAGATCTATTTGCGGATTAAAAATAATGAAGTGCTTGTAGGTTTATTTTTAAGACCTGATGGCCATTAGTCACAACTCCTTATTTGAGCAAATATTCAGGTGTTAAGATATTTCAGGATACCAGTATCTATTTGCTGTTTGCAAAAACTATTGAATGACTGTATAATGTTGCTATCAAAGCATAAAAAAAAAACCAACAAAAAAACCCAAACCTAAAAAATCATGTTTATGTTTTTCTATATTCGTATGCATAAAAGAAGGTATTTCTGCAAGTGAGTAGCTTTTTTAGAAATCCCTTGGAGTCCAACAGAAAAATATATTGTGTGCAAGAGCATAAATACAGGAAATTATATTATTTGAATAGTCCCCATAAAACTTACTAGTATTTCCTTCTACCTACCCCTTTGGGCTTTGTCTCTGAGATATGTCAGATGCATTACATGTGAGACAAATGGAGTAAATGAGAGAAAGTGGTGGAATTTGGTCATTGCCTGAACACATTCACACCAAAGTGGTTTAGGTAACGGGCTGAGCTGTAACTGCATTCACAGGTGGCAGTTGGCCATATAAAGCAAGTTTTCTTCTGATCAGATTGTGCATGGAAGCACTGGTTCATGGATGCAGTGGCTTCAATTTCTGACTCAAAAGAATCCATATGTCTAATGTCCTGTAAAAAGAACTCCTCAAAGACTACAAGGTGCCAAGGGCTATTGAAAAATCACATTTTTTTCTGTAATGACTTACTCTCTAAATTTGCATATTTTCCTCTACCTATTATTTTACATCTCCTTTACATTTTAACAACAGGAATAGCCCCATACAGATTTAAGCATCTGTCACATACCTTCTATTTCAAACCCTTTCATCCATTTTACTCTATATTTGAGAGAGTGAAATAGTTCTTTCAACGGTAACATTCACTTAAGATGCCTACACTACAATGAACTGAACTGTTTTACAACATCATCTATTTCTTCACAGTGCCTACAAAAGTAGTCTAGATGATGAGCTCAGGACAATGATGACACTCGGAGTGCCTAAAGTTATAGATTAGTTCTGCCCTAATTACCAGAGTTAGCATCACAAATTGCGGTGGCAGAAAATTTGTTTTAATTTGGTGCAACACATTGCAAAGTTTTCTTGGTATCAATTTTGACAAATCTTTTAAAACCAATTTAAGTAACTTCAGTTTTTGATCTTTTCGCAAAGGAGCTTAATACTTTCAATAATGATAGTCATGTCTCTATTCAAAGTAGAAGACTAGCTTAAGAATGTTTCACTTACTATTTGTACATATATATATATTTGTGTATTAGGATTACACTGTAAATCCTTAAGGAAATGCCTGAAACATCATTGCTTATATACCACTAAACTAGATTTTGATTTGTGGAGAAGTTGGGGATTGGTTTAGGTTTGGGTTTGTATTTTTTCATTTTGTCTGGTGGTTTTAATATACGTATTTCTGTTTTAAAAATTCATATACATACAGTCAAACATAATCCATCAATTCAGAACAACCTGGCAGTAAAATCTCGGTCATTTATTTCAATGGTTTTAGTTTTAATGTAATGCCAAATCACACGAAGTAAGCATGTGAGAGAGAAGATGTTGTGGGGAAGAACTGCAGGGAAACAAAACCAGAGAGAGGAAATGAATGACCTGAAAACAACTCTCAATCTATAATCCTTCAATTTATCAAATTTATCATCAATGTTAAGTTCTCTACTGAGTCTCTGTGTACTAGCAAGAAGATACTACACAATACAAAAATGTGTGTGATACAGTGCGAATGTACTGATCAGAGATAGTAAAATTATTTCAAATACGAAATGTTGATTGACACATGTTGATGGACCCCCCATGTCCTAAGAAAATGCATTGCTAGTTAATGGCATTTTGTACCAAACCCTAATACTAGGTGCAGTTGTAAACAAAGATATATATATTTTCTGTGATTTATGGGAGCTTTTTTGTGGGGTTGTTTTGTTGTTGTTTGTTTGGTGTATTTTTGATTTTGTTGTTTGAGTTTTTTTAACTGCATATGAGTATTAAATGTTCTCAGCCTGGCAGTAATTTGGATTATCCTTATCATAATTTGAGACAGAAGACAAAACAACAGCCAATTTGATGAGAACCTGCCATTTAACACTAGTATTTGAATTTGTCCTTCCACCTGACAAGTATTTAGTTCAAAAGTGAAAATGTGAATAGGCATTAATCCAAATAAACTGGGTTTGGTTTGCAGGGGTTTGGGCTGTATCATCCCTGTCTTCAAAGCATGCTTAATAACGAAGATGAGAATTTCCTAATTATGGTAATAGCTTAAAGGTTGCATTAAAATTAACAGCTTCTTTTGTAATTCATGCATTTTGCTCAAGACCGGTGTGACCCGATCAAGGTGTGACTTGGATAACAGGCTGCACTAACAGCACTGTTACACACTGTTCTCAGGTATGAGAGTATGATGTTAGGCACTTGTAGTTTCTGCTAAAGCAAATTGATGCTTCTCAGTGTAATATTTAATTTTGAATCTTATTCCCCAAAAGATGAGGGGTCCAGGCTCAAAGTATTTCCAGACATCCATCCGCATAACCACACAGCCACCATCAGCAGCAAACCTGGCTTTCCGGGGTTCTCACATAGCAAAGGAGGAAGCAAAGATACAGCCATTTTATAGTACTCAGAAGTCTGATGCACCAAGCCTTCAGGCTAATAATTTTGTTCAAGGTGTCCTTAACAATTTTGCATCCACTGCAGTCACATTTATTTTTTGAAACTCCACTCAGGCAATTTTTTTTTCCCCCTAATGCTGAAATAACAGTTTACACATGGATATATATATCAAGGTAACAAATCTGCTAATTAAAGCCAATTTAATTGCTTTGATTCAAGTATCTCAGTATATCGGACTTTACTGCATCCAAGACCTACTGGATTTCAGGAAAACCTACCATAACTATCTTTGAAAAATACTAACTAAGCTGTTTTGCCTACTCCGTACTATTTAATATGCAACAATTAACAAATGTACTTTACCTTTATGAAAAGCTACACAAGGATTAACTACCCAAACCTCATGACTCCTATATATCCTGCAGATAAATGTATAATTTAATTTTTACTCTTTACGTATTAGTCGGACAAATTAGCCAGAAAGGTGAACATGCCTTTTATGAACAGAGTGCAGGATTTGAAATAGCACCTTGGTTACCCTGATTTTCATTGCTGATTTCAGTGCAATCACAGTTTCTCTGTAGCAGTGCTAGAGACTAGGGGGAATTAAGAAAAAAAAAAGAAAAAACCAAAACCAAAAAAGCATTATGGTACAAGATGGTACTACCTCAGATAGCATGTAGACTTTAGAAAATTATTTATCTCACTGTGCAATTTTGTGGCCTGTATATTGTGTACTTCACAGCATGACAACCCATTTAAGTCCATGTTATGCAGATACTGATGCATGTTTGAACCTATGCTGTGAAAAAGTATTTACTGGGAGAATGCACACTGTTCTGAGCAACAGCTGGTCTCACCTGGAAGATCCCGATTCTTTGAAAGGAACTGCCACCAAAGCCAATGGCTCAAAGGCTGGAAGGTGAATTTTCCCCAATGTAAAACTTCAGCAGTTCTCGATGTACCTAGTATTAAAGTGTTTTATGTTTTCTTTAGATTTACAAGAACACTGCTGTATAACTTTGTTCTTTAACCATTCTTAACCATTTATTTTCAAACATGACATGTCTGCATGTTTCTTGGTTGGGTTTTTTTGGTTTGCTTTTTTTTTCCTCAATGGGATTTCCTCTGAGTGCTGACATCCAACAGAAAACAATGTTGCATTATGAATAAACTTAAATTACATATAAATAAAACTCCTAATTCATTTAACTATCCCGTGTTTCCCTGGAAAGTGGATGTGAATTGTTAGAACGTAGCCTCATAGACCTCCGTTACTTACAATCAGCCTGATTTAGCAGAGAATAATTCTCAAAGTCCAGTTCCATGGACTGAAAGGCCTCAGTAAATGGGGGAGAAGTGGGGGCACCTGCTGAGCCCCTTCCGTTGGCAGATATCCGCCACAGGAGACATGCTGATTTGGAATCCCGTTTGTTCCAGTTTTGCAATAAAAAAAGAGCACAAATGTCACCAGGACAGATTTTATGCACTGGAAATGAGAGGGTGAGAGCGCATCAGAGAGAGATCTTTCATCTTGTCAATGCCTCTTCATCAACATTCGGATCACATTGCCTTTATTTCAGACCCCACCACTCTGCTCTGCCTTTACTCTTCTTTCTCATTCTGATTCATCTGTCTCCCCCCCACTGAAAACAAAACTCTCTCCTTTGCACTTGCCATCGTCTCTCTTCTTTCAGGAGACGCTACACCGTCACTGTTACTCTCGCAAAGAGCAGCTCGTTGCCCCCCTTAAGAAGAACAAACACTGGCCTTTGAAACAAACTGACACTTTTTAAGATAAAGCAAGGCAAACTACACATTGATATGGAAGTTATATTTCATCCAGGGTTACAGAACGAAGTTATACAGGAGTGTTCCTGTAAATCTTAGTAACTGCTGATCCTCCATTTTTCATTGCCTGCAGCTTGCTTTCTGTGCTGTCACAGATCTTCTGATACAATCATGCTAAAATTGTAGCATTTCTTTATGCTGCTTCTTATTCCAAGAGAATATTTAACATAAGAAATAAAGACAGAAGAAAGAAAATGTTGGATCTGGGAAATCTCAGTTTCAGAATATGGATAATGATTCACATCAGGAAAGGCTGCCCCCCTTACTAAGCTCCAATTTGTTTGTGCTGTAAAATTGTCCTGTAGCCTCACAGTATTTCAGTGGCATACAATACTCTCCCACCGAGACTCTCCTGTTTCTCTAAAGATTGGAAAAAAGATTCAGACAGCAGCAAAATGCCACACACACACCCAGCCATGTTAAAACCAGCTTTCTTTAACCTCTTTGCTGCTGATACCCTGCCTTGCTGCAATCATCCACAAATGCATTTCTTATTCACTCTGGAACTAAGGGAATGTTGGGAAGCTTTCTGCCCTACGAACAGCATTTTTAACCTTCCTGAAATACTAGCAGCTCTGCTAGTAAGGTTACAGGTTGTAGGAATAAACTGATTTTAAAAATAACGTGCAAGAGTGTAACTTGTACAATTTTGAACTGACTGGTATACCTAATATGAATCAATTCTCACTATTTTTTTTAACAGTGTCTGATAGATGGAACTGAAATTCAGTCTGAATTTCCTGCTTTTTCAGGTTCTCTTGGCCTTCTTCCAACTGCATTCATAGTATCTTCTTACTTACACCTGTGAAAATACGCATTGAATCAATACAAGAATTCTTACCTGTTGGCATTTTTTCCACTCCTTTTTTAGGTAGTTGTAAACATCATTGGAAAATGAAATTCTTGTACGCTAAACCCAGGTAAACTATGTTCCTGGTCATTTGTTTCCAAATTCTGTGTTGCATAATGAGCATTAACTGTTTTGGTAAGGCAAAACCTTCATAGTCCACATACCATAAAAGCAAAAAAAACCCCAACCTCCCTCATTCACAGGGAGTCAGCACAAAGACTGAGGTAGCCTATTCTCTTGTCTCTCATAATGACTAGAAGATGATGCCTAAGCAAAGGATGAAAAAAATAAGTGAAGTGGACCGGTACTTTCTCTGGTATGTCCTTCCACCTTGGCAGTACGTAGTTTAGGCATTTCTTGACTTTGAAATTTTAGTCAGATTATTTAGTACAAAATAGGGGCCTCTCCAACAAGAATGCACTTCATCTTTTGGAACTGATTTATACTTTGGCCTTCAAAACCTCCTGAGGCAACGAATGAATTATACAATTTACTTATTTGTTATTCATCTGTTTTGAACATGCCACATCATTATTTCACTGGCTGCCTCCTCATTCTTGTAAAATGAAAACATTGATCCTTACCCAGATCTTACATTTCCCTATATTTTTTCTTTGCAAACCAAACAGATCTATTCTCTTCACAGTTCCTCCTTCTGAGTAAATGTGCTGCATTTGCTTATTTCCTTGCTAATTACATTGTTTAATACTAATTACTAATTATGACTTTTATTGAGACACCATGACCTAATCCCATGTTGAACTCAGCAGCAAAGTGCGCAATTGATTCAGTGACATAAGGTTTCTTTTCAGTTTTGTTTACAACTTCTGTCCCAGTCATTCTTGATGTTTTGCTTGTTTACTGAAGACTGTTAATCTATTATGTTGACATTTTTGAGAAACTTTGATAGTGATCTTGATAGTTTGCTTTGTGAGTACTACACATATTTGTTGAACCAGAAAGAGTTCAAACTGTGATAGCAATAATTATTTTAACATCCTAGCGTT
The DNA here is from genome assembly GCA_022605575.1 of Laterallus jamaicensis coturniculus. NCBI lineage: Eukaryota > Metazoa > Chordata > Aves > Gruiformes > Rallidae > Laterallus > Laterallus jamaicensis. The sequence goes on along the minus strand of JAKCOX010000037.1, from coordinate 5,404,273 downwards.
ATTTATTTCATACATACTATAACAATAAAAATATTATCTAAAAATTTAATTTCTCAGTTTTTTAATGCTTTATCTATTCTCTTCTATTTCTCATCCTACCGGATCATCTGTCTTTACCAATGATGACAAGATTTATCTTCTTTTCCTGGATGTTTTATGCTGTGAGTTGGCTGATTCTCAACATGTTTTTTTGTCAGGGGTGAGTTGCTATAGCTTTACCTTTAGTATATTACATATAATTTTCAATTACTGAGATGTGGTTTTCATATTTCTTAGAATTTTTTTTTTAATTTCTAAAAGATCCTTTATGCTTTTGCTAAATTAAGCTAGATTTTTTTAAAGGATTTGATGGGTTGTTTTACTGAGCATGTAACGTGATGTCTTTGAACAGTCTCCTTTGCATCAACTAACAATTTTACTTTTTTGCTTGGTTTTGTAACTTCATTTTAACTAAGTTCCACATCTTCTGCTATTGCTCTTCTTTACAGTTAAGGCAATACTTCAGTAAGAGTTTTGTTATCTTTTGTTGTTTTGATATCTTTTCGGAGGCATCTGGAGAGATTTGCTCCAGGCATTTGAATACTTCACAGTGATTATTGTATAGTGGCAACAAAATAATTGGCTCTTGAATTGGGTCCTGTGTACTGTTCAAAACTAAAGAGCTGCTTCTCTTCTTGTGAATTTTCTATTTATTTTTATCGAAGAGCAACTGTGTATTATGTCCGAAACTGTAATCACCATGTCATGTTCCACCATAACACTTATCCATTCCACATACAGTAACTGTAGGGGTTGTTTTTCCTTCTTTATAATCTTTCTAATCTACTTTACAGTCATTGTCACCATCTTAGATGGTTGGTCCATAGTATAGCTGTATCAGTACATTCTCCCTGTCCAGGTATTTTAATCAAGATCTGCCACAGATCTAACAAAGACCTTGTTTTTTCTCTCCCCTTTTTCGTTGTGTGTATTGTCCCTGTCTTACCTTCAGGTAAGTTATTCCCAAAGGCACAGGCCACACCTGTATGTAGAAGTCTAGATTTCCTTATGGCATCCAAATATCAATATGAAGTTATAAAACATAATTTATATTAACAACTGGAATATATATATATCTTTGCAGCTGCTAAAACCAGTGCACTGGTTAGCACAAAATCGAGTGCCTCTGTATGCACGCATGTTTGCATGTGTAGCAGGGAGAGAGAAGATCAGCAATGCTGAATAACAGACATTCCTTAGGTTAATTAATTTTGACATGTCTAGCTTTATTGTAATTGATTCATGACCTCTGTGAGGTAGGTAATTCTCACAGCTTTGATTTTAGCAATCTCCTACTCTGCTTCGTAACTTTCAAAAGGGTATTTTTGCTTAGGAACGTTAAACCAGTTCAATTTTAGTCTGTTCAAAGCGGTTTACATCTACACAAGCATCTTCAGGATTTGGTTTTGGTTTTGTCAGTCACACTCTTTGATATATGAAAGTTCAGTAGCTCATGTACTTCAGGATGGAAGTAACTGTAGTTCTTTGGGAATTCATTCATACAGAGCTGTACCTGAGGGAAGCCCTTACTGCCCTGCTCCTGGTGGACCCATCACTCTGCTGACCAACATGACTTCACGTGTCAGTTTGGCTATCTGCACAGAGGCTGGAGAAGTCCTTTCAGCACCTAGTGCATGCTCCAACAAAAGACCCTGCAGTGATAGGAAGAAAATGTATATTAGGCATCCATTAACTACATGATGTGCACTCAAACCTCAATTATGCAAACAGTATCAATATTGGATCTCAGCGTGACAGTGGGTGGGTTTTGATAGATGTCCAAGACAACATAACAAATATTTAGTAAATTGTGTGCATCCACTATGCATGCCCAGGCACCTATGCCTTCAGACCCTGAGGGCACAAGCAGACCTGACTGTCCTTGCCCAGCCTTCGGGGTCCCAAACTCGCCTTGGGCCTGGCTCCAGCCTTCACCTGGTATTTGCCAGCCAGCCAGCCAGTGGGCCTTGGTCACCTTCACTGCCCGGGCTCTGCTTGCTGCCTCCAGGCTCACTGAGATGAGGCTGCTGGGGGAGGTCTTTGTCCTGCCTATTTTGGCCTGGCCTGGCCTACCCTAGTTTGCCCCACTGCTGTGCACCCCAGCCTGCCCACAGGTGGGCAGGAGGCAATGAAAAAAATCTCTTTTCTTATGAGAAAATCTTTCTCTCCACGCCAGAATGTGTGGTGGAGGAAGTTTTGGGCAGTGTCCTGCACAGGGGAGTGGCATGGCGGGGGGGGGAGCAGTGGCTCATGGTATGACCGCTCTCTAGGAACCTTTTTCACCTTCTGACAATTTTTTGAATGCAAAAAAAAAAAAAAAAGACTAGAAGTCAGTTTTTCACAAAGCATCTGGATAATTCGAAGAGGTTTTGCTTGCTTTCTTGCTTTTTTCTTTAGTTGATGAGGTTTTGCAATTCAGATCACATTTGTCTTAATTTCTAACACTTTTCATATCCATGATTGGCATTTTCTCTTGAAAAAAAGTGAAAATCCCTGAACTGACAGTTGTCAGAAGTCAGCAGACATATTATTGGAGTATCGCTTTTTCTTTTCATCAGCCCTGCCTTCTTTTCATCAGCCACTGTCATTTGGTTCTGGCCACCGCTGGGCACAGATCACTGGTCAAGGTGGACGACTCCCCCAACTCTGGTACATTGTTCTTATGCAACTTTTTTTTTAAATAATGCTTATATTTAAAATATCCAATTTATGATTTTCAAATGGTTACCAGTAGTGCAAGACCTACTGTAGTTGTTATTGAAGTAGTAGGAGCCTTTCTATTGCCTTTATAGGAATTGGATGAGCTGTATATCGCTGAATATTCCAAAAGTTAACAGATCCTCAAAGGAAAATAATCCCTTATTACTGCCTTCTGTTAGGTCTTTAGGAAAAAAAAAAAAAAAGAAGCAAAGCAGCAACTCTGAAATGAAACAATGAAACATACAAATCTCTTTTAATGCATGAATGCACCCCATCTTTTTTAGTTTTCTCAGTCTGTGATAGAGTACTATTTAATGAAATAGATGAGGTATATGTTCTAAGTAGCTTACGGATGGATATTATCTTCATTTGAGATACCCTAATGAAAGACTAGAGGAAGAGTGAGCAGCCATTTATTCTACAAAATTAAAAATGTGAAAGAGATGAGCATTTAATTATCTAGACATTATCCTCTGCTAAATTAGGTTAAAGCAATAAGTTGCAGGACAACCAAGCTAATTTTGTGTGTGTATATACATATATATATATATATATATAAAATTCCATGTCCTTTAAACATTAAGAATCAATGAAATGCATGTTTTGAAGGAATGACTTTCTGAATGAAACTATCCTCCCACTCAAGTAGTAACAAGATATTTAGCTTTTATGTAATGTCACTTTTCATCTATAGGTGTCGTAGTGCTTTGTTCAGGCCACCTACAACTGACGCCTAACCCAACACAGGAAGGCTTGTCTCAGCTGCATATAGAGAAGCAAGGCCCTGGCAGAGCTCTGTGTAAAATAGCCTGAGCTGTCTGACATGCTCTGCACAAAGCTGTTGGATTAGTCACACAGAAATGGTACCAACAAGAAAAGCAGGGTAAAACTGGAGTGTCTGAGACAATGGAGCTCTGCAGTGAGTACAGTACGCTTATACTTATGGAAAGGCGAATGTGGTTCAGACAGAGAAAAACAGAATTTATAGTTAAGACTGTAAACAAAAATGGTCGTAATTAAGTCTCTTAGTTACCTGTGTAGATACTCTTTAAGAGTCAGGGTCCTCTGTAAAGGAAATGGCTTATGAGATTTTCACGTGACATGGAATAATGGATTTTATTTTTTAAAAATCTGATCTCTTGAATAATCTCACCTGGACTTAATAGAAAGTATGTAATATATAATATATATAAAGTGCACAACATACATAAATTGTAATATGTGCATGAATTAAAAATATAAAAAGTACACAAGTCTTCAAGGAGAATCAGAGACATTGACCAGATAATAGTTTTCAGGTTTTACTTTGCTCTCTCTGAAGCATTCCAGACTACTTACTCATGCCAAAAGTGGACAAAAAGGAAAGCTGTTTTTTAATAAGATCAATGCAATTCTGTTTTGAAAAGGGGAAAAGAAAAAAATTATAGATAAAATGCTGACCTTTTTGGTTTACTGAAACTGTTTAGTAATAAGATTGAGATTGCAGTTTACAGGGTTCAGATGTAGCTTTTTACAGAGCAGGGCTTCTGTTTGGTGGTTTTAGCAGCAAAGTGAAGCCATATTTTGGAAATTTTGATTTTTTTTTCATCCAAAAAACTATGCTTGTCTTCCATGCTGTTAGATTTATATCATGTAATAGTTATATTACATGAGGGTGTTTTGTGTTACTAAGCCTGTTTCTCCTATTGTGTTTGTTGAAAATTGGGGAAGTAAATAAGCAGATGGAAACATTATTTAATACCTGAAGGCCACAGATTGGTGGTGAGAAATCAAGTCCCACCAGTCTTTTGACCCTCTGGACAGACTCTCCAGCAAGGTGAACACAAGGCTGGGAAGGTTTGAAGGACACCATGCAGCTAAGGGATGGTATTAGCTCTTGGGTACTACCCATCCGAGCAGATTGCATTTACTAACTGAAAGCATTCTGCATGATGTTAGCACTCTTCCGAGCCATATACTCTGTCAGCCTTTTCATTTTAAATATGTATTACTTTTAGAAAAGGAAGTTTACTTTGACTGCACTGTTTCGCTTTCCGTAATACACATTAAATGGGATAATCCTTTTAAAGTCACTTACTGAAGTATAGATGAGGATGCAGTTTGTGCCTCTTCCTCGCATCAAGGGACACGATGCCTCAGGATCATACATACACACAGGTACATATATACAAGGTACACCACTCATTCGTATTAGCACATTCAGCACATATTGGATGCCATGGGATTTAAACAATGTTTAGAAAACAGGTAAGATCTGGCATCTTGCTTTGGTGTAACATCTTGGAAACACTCAAATCAAGATGAGGAGAAAGGACCTCCCTGCTATGTTATACATGCCATACTTACTACTGGGAGGACAAAGCCAAACACAGATTCAGTATGCGACTGAGGGGAAAAAATATCTAAAATCTCTTTTACTTGCGTCCATACAACTGCATTGCTATTCATAGCAATTCAGTAACTGAGAAATGAACTGAATCCCGTTTCCTTAACCCAGGGATGAATTTAACTCAAGAATGCAGGCGGTTTGTACTCTCCATGTGTGAACGGTCTACAGCTCTTCTGTGTTATTAGTCTGGTTTCATCCATTTTAGAAATTACATTGTATTTTGTTCCCATCTTCTGGCTTCCATCCTTTTTCATTTTCCTTTCTCCTGACAGACCCTTAATCAGCCTCTCTGGGAACTTATATAGCTCCCATGACCACTGTATATGAACACCTCACAAACATTAATGCCTTTTTTATCTTCACTGCACCCTTGTGAATAAGAACAGTGTTAACTCACATTATACAGAAAAGGAACAAAAGCACAGAGAGATTAAATGACTTGCCTGCTGGAGGAAGAGAAACCTGTAAAACATCAGGATCTGAACACAAATGCTCCAAGTGCCTGGCTGACGTGAATCCCAAGTCCTTCCTTCCTACTCTCTACCACTGCAGAGCATGAACACCCTTGAGCACTCGTCATTTCATCCAGGCACAAACACAACTCTTGACATCACATAACAGAGGTGCCTGTGCTGGAAGTCTGGGATCGCTCCTCAATGGTGAGCAAGAAGCTCCCCTAAAGGACAGCATTGAGACTCAAAGTTGGGAGCCCCTCTCCCTTCCCCTCTTTCAAATGGCTAGGATGCCTGGGCTTCTAAATCAAGAGCACAAACCAGCTTTCTAAAGTACATAGTATGAGTCATTTAGCTAACTTAAAATGCCCTTGTACTGATCCACAAAGAGAATCTCATAAAGTTTTTCATGTCTCTTTTACCGACCCACGCATATGGATCACTCATCATAGTAGTATCTGAATGCTGGGTTTAACCAGTCACACTAATTTCTGTGCTTTAAAAATGAATTTTGACTACTGGTTGCTGCATTCATTTCCAGTTTCTTCTATTTTTTATCCAACATGAAGAATGCTGTTATCATAAGGAGAGGTGGGGTGGAGTGTGAGCGAGCTCCACAAATTCTGCAACAGCTCCCACCTCTCCTGCAGCCCACTGGCTCTGCATGGCACATGATCTTCCTATCGATTATCACATTCTGTAATAACATCACACTTTCCCATGTGCCCCCTGCCTTCCCTTCCCAGATGTTGGGGGCTTACCAACTGCAGCAGTTTAGATTTTTTCCCTATGGCCCTGCAAGGAAGTCAGGATGGATTTAGTGCTAGCTGCACGTTTGCCTGGTCTCTTTGTCCCTGTACATAAGCAGACATGTACCTGTTTATCTCACATTGCTCTGGTGTTTCCTTCTCCTCCACCCTCTCAGCCCACACAGCGTGTGCCAGAGTATGACATGCCTCTGACCCAACCATCTACCTGTGAGCGTGCACCTGCAAGGCTAAAGCTATGGAAGAAGAGGAGGGGTGTCTACTCCCTTGCGCAGGAATGTAATCAAATTTAGTGGGGGGAGCATCGGAATTTTAGAGAGTTATGTTTTATTGAACATTTGTTCAGTATTATAAACATCTGCAAATGCCTATTTATTTCATGAAGTAATTAACATTCCTAATTAGATGCACCTTGCAGCTGCTGTTAATCTTAATTGGCAATAATGCAGTTACATTTTGATACATATCTTCAGAAGAGTTACCGAGGAGAAGGAGGGGGGAAAAAAAAGGAAGGAAATAAAACTGTTCCCACACAGTTCAGAGAGTTCGCACAAAGAAGATCCCATGGCAACAGCGAGGCCCACAGTTTGCCTTATAAAAATCCAAGAATAGATAATGTATCATCTCTCCTACAACAACACTTTGCTTCGGAAACCGGAGAGGAGGGGAAAAAAACCCAACAAAAAAACCCCACCACAAAACCGAAACCCACAAACCACAACAGGAAAAGAGAAGTAGACTGACCCCCCCCCTACCCCCTCCGTTCCCCCCCCCGCCTCCCGCGCATGTTGCGCGCCCGGCGTTCAGACTCTCGCCCCGTCGCCGGCTCCAGCGCCGGCGCTGCGGGCCCAGGCGGCACGGGGATGCGGGCGGCCCCGGGTCGGAGGGAAGACCGCTCCCCAGGAGTTTCTCCAGGATCCCTTCCGAAAGACCCTCCTCCCCTCGCTCCCTCCATTCCCCACCCACTCCCCCCCCTCCGTCGCAAAAAACAGCCACCCCCCTCGGAAGCCGGCGCTGGCGGAGCGGGTGTGGGTGCGCGGCCGGCGAGTGCCGCGGTGTCCATCGGGTGGCAGTAACGGCACCTTCTTGCCGGCTGGCGGCCCGGCGGAGGGAGGGAGGCAGAGGAGGGAGGGAGGGAGGCAGAGGAGGGAGGGAGGGAGGCAGGGCGCGTTCAGCCAAACGCGCCCATCTCGTAGAAACACGGGAATCATTTATGCACTGCAGTTTCTCTCGCCTCTCTTCCCTCTCTCCCTCTCTTCCTCCGCTCCTTAGGATATTCTGGGTGGATTGTGGTTATCAATCAAGACCTCTTCTTCTTTGCCGAGCACTTGTCATTTTCACCGGGGATCAGTACCGTTCGGGGCAAGCGGACAACCAATTTTTCTCTCTCCTTTTTTTTCCCCTTTGGAGATTCCCCCTACCCCCTTTTTTTTTTTTTTTTTTTTTTTTTTTTTTTTTTAATGGCGCGGTGGTGAGGGTGCTAGGACCCGGGAAGCACCCTCCCCCCCCCCCCCTCCCCCCGCAGCGCTTTCCCCTCTACCGCCCAGCACCAGGAAACCCCTCCGGACCCGCCGCTCGCCGGATACTTGTGCGGGCATCCCGGATCCGGCCCGCGGCAGCGGCACGTTGAGCGCGGAGCTGCCCGCGGGCGGCGCGGGGGCTCCCAGGCCGGCCGCCCCCTCCTCCCCTCCTCCCCCCGCCGCACCTGGATGGTACCTCCCGCAGGCGACGCGGGCACTTTCTGAACTAGGAAGGAAGGGGCGACTCGGGAGGGGGGGCGGGGGGGCCGCCGAAGTCTGTATGGAATTACCTGCGCCCGCGGCGGAGCTGGCAGCGGTGGATGGATGGGCGCCGCGTCCGCGGCACTCGCGGCCAGCTCAGCCCCAGGAGTAAACACGGGGCTTCTCCGGCCGAGTGCGCAGTGTGGTGACCGGCACTCGCCCCGCTGACTGATCGCACCGGAGGGATATTTCGGGAGACTCCTGTGGGTAAGGTCATTTTATCCAGGCAAAAGCCCGGCATTGCTAAACTTGGTGGCGTGTGATTGAAACGGGTACTTTCGGGATTGCTGCATTACCCTGGTGCGAGGGGCTCCGGCCGTTATTGGCAGTTGAGTGGAATAACTGCAGTAGGTCTGCTGGTGAGTGCTTTTTGCGATTAAAAAAACCAGCCCAAAATGATCTCCTCCCTCTCTATTCTTGCACCCTCTGGATTTGGGAGAGTACCGTAAAAGCAAGGAGTCCTTTCATTTTTCCTTTCCTAATTTTTTTTCTTTCTTTTTTCCTCCTGGCTCTAATATTTTTGACTGAAAAGGGTATGTGATAGTAAAGAAGCCGTCCGTGATGGAATCTGTTTAATAGGAGAGCGGATCCCATCCGCTGGTTAAAACAAATGTTTCCAACTCTGTGCAGCATTCTGCTGCATTTCATAGCTGCAATGGAGGCAGAGAAATCCTGCTTTTCAAGTTGTTAAACTTTAAGGTGGCGATCCTTATTAATCATGGTACAGTACTCTGGTGCTAAGGTGGTTTAATGCCACTGCTAATTTGGGATTCCAACTGTTCCTGTAAATCCTGCAAGGAAAATATGAGCTGAGGGACGGTTAAGGGGGGAGGAAAAAAAAAATCTCGTCTTGATAGTAGAGAAATACCGTCAATGCCACTAGCCTGAGAATCTCTCGTCCACCTGCCCTCGTGAAATATTTTTTTTCACCCAATAACTTACTGAAACCTCGGACCACGTGTATGGGAGTTGAAGATTTGCAAACAGAGATGCTATCTTTGGTATTTCATACATATATGCATCTGGCTGAGGGACTCTGTGTGAATTAATTCCTCTGTTAGTTGTGGTGTGAAGCGAGACAGGGAGGAAAAGGAGAGAAAAGATCATCTTCTTAGGAACAGAAACGAGCAGGGGAAGCACTTCAGCCTCTAAAGATTTAAAGGGATCCAAGCAATGCACGGTGGTAATCTTTCCCTGCAAAATCAGTTCTGATGAGGGAATGGGGGAAGGTGGACGGAATCGATAGTGATGACGTTGTGCAGTGCAGTGCACTGCAATGCTAAAGTTATAGAGCGTGTGTGAAAATATATACCCTTATGTACTGCTGGGTTCATGCATAATGGATAGAAGAAGATATGCAGATCTGTCTGTAGGAAGATGGATGTATTTGTGCAAAGACGGCTATTATGTAACTTGATTACATCAGTGGCATCAGTCGCCGATAGTGGAATAATATGCTCATGTAGCGTATCGATCACTTGGGTTAACTTTGTAACGCTCCCGGACGGAGACCCGGGCAGAGGAGGGGAGATCCTTGCTCGGCTCCTGACAAGGGGTTTGCCTCTCGCAGGCTGCCTTGTGCATCGGTGTGCTGTGCTCCTGGCGGAGTTTCTCCGGGACGGGGAGTTCGCGGAGGAGGAAGAAGAGGAAGAGGAGGAGGAGGAGAAGGAGAAGGAGGCTGCCTAGTTGCTAATTCGGCCACACCCGCGGAGAGGGCTCCAGAAAAGCCCCTGCAAGGCTGCACAATGGTCCCATTGAGCAGATCCGGCTGCGTGCTCCTCGGCAAGGTCACACGGCAACCTGGGACTTCAGTGCATGGCAACAGCTGAGCGGAGGAGGAACAAAACCGAAATTAAAATTGATCCTCCTCCCCTCGCCGTCGCCCACCTCCAAACGCGTCGATCTGCTGACCCCTCTCCCAGTGCTCCTGGCAGAGCCGGCGCTGCTTCGCCCCGAGCCTGTGCGGCACCCAACGTGGGTAGCATCGTGTCCCTGGGTGGGTGCAGCAACTGCCTGGCAGCTTTGTAGCAGGGTGCCACTCCTGACTGACTTCAGGCAGAAGTGTTGTCAGATACAGCAGCCTAATCTACCTGTTACTTCCACGGGGAGCCTAAGAGGTGGTCCATTAACACATTTCAAACGTCTCGGAAGAGAACAGGTGAAGAGCAAAGGTGTGACAAGGAGTCCCGTCGGTTTAACTCCGGTGGACTTTTTAGCGAGTTGTCCACAAAGACAGTAGTATCAGTACATGCTTTACTGTAATATCCATTTTTGAATCATAATTCGCTTTTCCTGGCTGTTCAGGGTGGTGGTGGGGAGGTGGTTGAAAAGTACTCCTTGAAGCCAGATAAGCTTGCAGAGGCACTGCTGAGGCCCCATGCCTCTAACGGATACGCTTTCCTGAAAAATGTAAGCCTGATGAAATCTTAACTCAGCTGAAATGAGTGATCTTATCGTCACCGGCCTATGTCCTTCCTCACTTCACTCTGAATTAATTCCAGCAAAATTTCACTTAAATACTTTTCAGTTAAGAAGAGGTGAGGGCAGAGGAGGCTTTACATCTCTTGATAAACATGATCTTCACATAGCTACTGGATTTAATGCACTATCAAACGTGCAGTAATTTTGCCATGGAACCAGCCTGAAAAAATAATTTTTCCTCTGCTTGTCTGAAAATAAAATTTTAAAAAATCAGTATTTTAAAGTTGGCTTACCATTAGTTCATGACTGTTTTCATATTTCTAGAGGATAAGTCTGGGCAAGCACTAATAAATCCTGCTAATGTAGTTTGGAGTATGACATTCATAGAGTATACTGAGTAAATTGGCAAAAAAAAAAAAAAAAAAGGATATGAAGTTAACTCTGTTTCCATCCTTCAGGGGTCAGAATAACACTACTGCAGCTCCTGTGCATTGCTACAGCTCTTATAATTTTCAGAAATGTCCACAGCATAGTCTGTTCTACCACACGCGGTTGCAGGCATGCCTCTTTCCCTTTAATTCCTTACAGGGCTCCTTGTGACATACAGGCTACATACCTGTGCCACCCCCCTTAAAGGAAAGCGCAGTTCTCTCCAGAAAGTGTTACAAAACTGGTGCTGTAAACGAGGAGGCATTGCCAGTGTGGGGATATATCACATGGTACGTGCAAAGTGGTGTGCAGCACGCAAGGATTTGCAAATTCAGGGTAATAGCGAGCGGTAAGCAACTGAGTTTTATTTATAGATTAATTTCATTGTTGTAGTTAGCAATACCCACTCAGTGAAATAAGGGAGTTTTAGTTCCAGTGCAATATCCATTCAGTTTGTACCAAATATAGCTTTTTGAGAGGAAACTTTCCTTGCTGAAGTAAAACTGTAAATCACTCGGACAAATGAAGGGAAAATGTGAGGAGAAATATTTATATGAAACATTCCCAGGCTCCAAATCTCAGACCACTGAAAGCAGTAAGAGTTTTGCCACCCACTCCTCGCCAGCGCCGGGAAGCTGGCTTTTAAAGAAAACAGCAGTGCGTGAGGAATAATCTCAGTGCCTCCCTCTGAAAGAGCAGGCTTCTGACTGTCGTTATTGCTGAAGACAGTAGACTTGTTCTACTGCCGATGGGAACATTTGGAGCATGTGGGGTAGATCTTAATGAAGCTTTTTTTACTGCTCGGTGATATTCTTGTAATGTATTTGGAGTGCTTTCCATGGCTACCATGTCAAACCCCTGTACTCGGAAGCAAAGCAAAAAAAAATGGATAACTGACAGAGATTTGCATTCACTGTATTTGCACTTGCAGGGAAGTGTTTGGATATACCTCTGTGTTTCGTAACAGCTATGAGCTTTAGCAGCTGGGAATCTTCTTATTTTTACAGTGCAGACTGCTTGATAATATATGGCAATTGAAGCATCCAAACTCTGATTATTAATATGATTAAAAACTAGCAACTTGTCTAGTGCTGCTCAAGTTGTAAAGTTTAATTATAGTGGCACCATTTGCGCAGCTATGGATAAGGTTGTGTCAGCATTTCTGTTACAAAACTATCTCCTTTGCCATCCGTTGTGTCAGGGGTCCATGATATAAGAAGAATTTACATCAGAGACCATAATGGCTGTTTTGGAATGCCGTCATGGCCTGGCAGGTCAGTAATCCATGTGTTTCTTTAAGACTTTACCTGGACATCTACAGCATCACCAAAGCAGCCATTATGCTCTATCAGTTAAAGTATATGCTTGTCTTATTTGAACATGTAATTAAATATGAGATGATGAACCACAGTGACTCAGGAGGGATCATTTAACCTATCATTTTTCATGTACTTTTGTATTGTTTTCATACCCTTAAAAAAACCCCAAAACAGACCAAAGGCAGCTACGAATTTTACTTGCGATAGCTTAAAATTAATGCACATTTGGAAGAAAGCTCTTGTGGAGGGGCAGGGCAGAGGGGAGAACGAAGATGAAAGATGGAGGGTTTTTAATCTAATATTCAAGCTTTGCATGTTCCTCTAAGGCAGTTGCATACAGAACTCCATTCTGTTGTGTTGCAAAAGGGGGAAATCCTGGGTTATTTGCTGAAGCTATGTGAGACCAGGGCAGGGAAATCAGCGCTGGTTCTCTGTTTTAATGTTGGGTACTCTATTTTTTTAGGTCTCACTGTACCTGTGTGTTATAGGCACTCCTAGGTCATTTCATAGTGCTATACAGTACACTACTTATGCCTCAATAACTAGGTCTGATCAAATGATCCAAGGGCATCAGTGGTACTGCTTTCTGTGCTTTGAAATTCAGTGTTTAGAAGAACAGCACACAGTCGTACAATAGACCTTCAATGGTCATAGCATCAACTGCTATTTCCTACATAGAATTTTTGATTGGGGATGAAGAGGAAAGGATGAAAATGAAAACATTTAGATTTTTGCCAAAGCAATAGATGCTGTTTCCATTTTATTTTTAGTTTTGGGCCTAATTTAGGAAGCAAAAATACTTTCTTTTCTGAAAAGAAACACGGAAATTTATTTCATTCATCGAGAAGACCGATACATTCTCTACAATCAGCAGCCAGATAAGGGGTGGTACTACCGAGCGCTTGGATGGATAGGGGTGTCTGGAAGTTTTTCTGTTCTCTGGCCCTTCTCAGCTGTCCTGAATGAACAGCGTGATATAAAAGAAGAGGAAAATGGAGACTTCTAGCGCAGGCTAAAAAGGGGAGCAGAAAAGCGTATAAATGAACAGGCATTGGTGATGTAGATCCTGCCTCTTCAGAAATGGGGAATATTTCTATATACATTTTCTTTGTTTTTCACTAGTGAGACCTAGATGCTTAAAGTTACTGTAGTTCCCAACTCCCAGTGCTCTGATTTTTTTGGGAATCCTTGAACTCTTCAGTGTGAGGGCCATCACTTTTTCATTTACATGCAGGTTTCCAGTCATACAATAAGGCTGTGATCTCTCAGTTGAGGTAACTTCAGATCCTTCTCCATGAAATAATAGTATCGGGAACATGAGAGAAAGAATGCTTCCTGTTGGATACTTTAGAAAAAGACAGATATTCTACACCAATCAGATTTTTCCTTAACAAAGTACAAATGGTTGGAATTTCCAGAAAAAAAACCCTTGCAACGCTCTCACAAGACTGCCTCTTACAAAGCTAGCACAACTGCCGCCTAAAACCTCAATATCTGTTTCACCTATTAAGTTCCACTTAATAATGTGTGCTCGGACTGCCACTGCCAATTTCAGTAAACTCAATCCTGGCCAAAAGTTTAGACTGTTTCAAAGAAAACAAAGTCATAGTAAGGTGTGCCATTATAATGCACAGGGAAAGGCTTCCGCTGATGAGGTTAGGAGTGAGGTCCAACCAGCAGTGACCAGTCTGGGTTCCCCAACCAGTTGACTCAGACTAAGAATTGCTGTGCCTGAATGCTGTAAGGGACCTGCGTATACATTTATCCCTGCCTACATCCGTTTGGCAGTGCATCTCTACTGGATTTAACTCTGAGCTCAGTGGATCATATGCCTCAAGGATAATTCCTATACCAAGAAGATCTGTCGGTGTGATGGAAACCTTGGGATGGAGCCACTGTGTCTGCAGAGGGATGTGTTTGGCCAGGATGCTTTTGTGTGGCACTGATCCCTGGCAACAATTTTAGCCCTGTGTCTGTCAGGTTGCTGTTCAGTGCACAGAATTTTCAGGATGGCAGCAGAACACAGCTGTTACCATACAGCACCTTGGCATTCCTGCATCCTCAACTTCTCTTTAATGCTTTCTGGCTCCCTCCTCCCAGATGAAAACTTTTTTTGCAGGAAATCTTACCTTTGCTCATTTAAAATAACATAACTGGAAATGCGTAGAATTTCCTTTCCGGCAAGTTGTAAGCCTGATGGAGATGTATGTGTATGTCTCTATAATCTGTCAAGAAGATCTGTATGTTTATTACACATATAGTTTACTTTATTCAACATCTCCTCTTATAAAAAAGAAAAGGCCTGCTTACTTTCTACTAGACACTTCTTTGGGGGGGGTCCATAGCTTAAGTTGGTGTGCTTATACCAGTGGTCAATCAGATTCATCGATTGGCAACGTCTCTCTGTATGCATGTGTGTATATATATATACTATATAATAATAACTAAATATATATAATACCTATATATTTATATAAATATAATAATTATATAATATATAATGATATATATTTATATTTTATATATATTTATTTGCACACGCACATGCAGAAATATATATCCTACATACATGTATGCAGACATACGCGTATACTCACAGTTATATGCATTTACTCACACATATCCACAGAGGAAGACTGAGAATAAGCCCTAAAGAGAAAGTTCTCTAGTTATTTCTTATGCTAAATGTAGGAAACATAATGTGGTTCAGATGTACCATGAGATGGTGGCTGGTTTTGAAGATTGATTTACTATTAATTTCTTTTTTTATAAGCTTTAAGTGCAGCTTATTTAAAGTCAACACATACATACTTTAGAATGCCAAAACTAAAAGATACTTTGAAAGGGCTATCAAAGGTCACCGGTCAGGGCTGTAAGGTATCACCTGTTATTTCAGAAATAACACTTCAGAAGGTACAATCTGTATGTTTCCTGTATATGTCTCCAACAGAACAACAGATACAATTGAAAATGTCTTGTAGATCATTATGGAAAACTCGGTCAGAGTATTTGCTCAGTTCATAGCAGAAGCTATATATGTTACAGAAGGATTACAAAACTTTGCTTAGCATTTCTTGCATAACGCTTTACTGACTATTGACTTGCATATTCAGTATGAATAATGGGTCTGCCTTTGGTCTCTTCTTACCCAGAAAGCTTTCCCAGAAAGGAAAGAAGGAAGGACGAGAGAGTGATAGGAAAAAGACTTCTACATGAAGTAGAAGTCTTCTGGCTGAAGTCTTCTATCTGAAGAAAGTAAAGTTTTTCTATTATTCAGAAAAGAGGAAGATAGGATATGGAAGAACAGGAGAAGCAGTGGGGAATACTGAAGAATATTGAAAGATACTTTGTTTATATATTGCTTTCTTGATGAGCAATACAGTTCATTTGTAAGAAATCTAAATCAACTAAAGGAAAGCACTTCTTTGCATAGCTTATTCAGATTCTTCATCTCTTACTGGTGAAGGTACAGTGAAGAAAAATGTCTAGTAGAATAGAATAGCTTAAGTCCATGAATAAACACAAAATTCAAATTTTGTATTTTAGTAGATAAGTAGATAAGAAGATTATTAGCCTGTGTGACAGGTAGGTAGATAAGAAGAAGTCTATCACCTTGTGTATACCAAGGACCACCTGCTAATTTCCAGTTACAGTCTAATCAATGGATGTGGGATGTCTGATTTCTGTGTTAAACAGATGCTTCTTCCAAAGGATTTGCTACTGGCTTCCCTTGGAGGTCAGCTGTCTGACTAGGCGGACTGTGTGTTCCTGTGACTGCAGTTTCTCACTAGATAGCCAGTGTAAAAATCCAGCAATTGCAGTACTGCTTAATAAACACTTTATTCGCACTGAGTGGGCAACCTAATTTGTCTTTTTAAGTCCTCATTACCAAAGTCCTGATCCAATACCCACAGAAGGAAATGGAAAGATGCCCATTGCAGTCAGTGAGTTTTTGATCAGTCTCCAGCTTTATCATCTAATTTTCTCATTTTTCTTATAGTTTCCTTTAAAAAACCCCAAAACAGCCAATAAACACCCCAGAACAATTCACGCTGCTTCTAATCTTTAGTACATAAACATTGATTAGAAAAATAAAATCTTGTAGACTTTAATAGAACTTAATAAAGCTTCACTATTTTATTGACAGCATAGTCAGTCCCATCAGTTTCCATCATTAAAAGACACGCAACTCTCTTTTTTTATTTCTTCATAGAAAGGTATGTCTGGATCCTTGCAAGGTTGTTAGGCCATCGCTGGTGTCCAGTGCTTTCATTTGCTGTGATGGGGAAATCATGAAACCCTTTCAAATATATATGTAGTATCGGTATACAATCCTGAGCTAGATCTTTCCAAAAATTCAGCAGGTTGATCAAAAAATAGATGTTTTAATCTTTAGATAGATTAACGTATCCTCCCTATTGTCTCTTTAGTGCTCTATAATGTATATCCTACTCAAAGAATATCACATGGCTCAATGGGAAGATACTGTACATCTATTTATGGCTGTTTACATGCAAGGGGACTTCCTCAACTAGTGTTTTATCTGGGTTGTGTCCATTTCTAGTAGTACTTAATTCTTAAGACTTCCATATTAGATAATATAATGTATGTCTCATTTCTTTGGCACACTAAAATTAGTTTTGCGGGTTTGGAAGAAAGATAGGAGTAATTAGGGTAGGTAGCAAAGGGCGATTGACTTTGACTAAGGCTCACAAAACTTGAGGCCGTCTCAGCCATTACTAAAGGGAGACATTCTTCCAGGGTCCACTGAGAGCTGGGAGCTAACTTTAGGATCCAGGGTATCGCTATAAGCTTTTCTGCAGATTTCTGAATGTTCCCGATAGGAACAAAGAAACAAGTCCTTAGTCATGAATCTGGAATACTTCAACATAAGACAGAAATAAAACTACAGATGAGTGACATTTAGTTCTAGTTACTGCTTTACATTACTGCTTTTCCAGGTCTGTTGATACTTAATAAAAATAATTCGAAGGTATTTGGCTTCCAAGGCCTGAAATCAGACCCTTTTACTAATTCCAAGTATTTATCCTCTGTAAAACTTCAGTTTCCTTTCTCTAAACTCTGGAACACAAACCCACCTGCAGCTTTCTTCCACTTTTAAGTGTTTGATCTATTCATAATATAAACACTTTGTTTAAGATTTCTGTTTTATTATGTATCTAGTAGGGTTAGAGGAAGAGTTAATGTCAGTTTCTTCTCCCTCTCTCAGTGGTAATTCAGTTTTCTGCCAGCCCTTGTAAATGATAGAAAATACTTGCTTTCCTCCAGAAAAAATGTCATTTCCATCTTGGTTAGCAGGTGAGTTTTTTCCATTCTTTTTCTTTCATTTAACACTTAGATTTTGGGAGGATTAAATCAAAAGATGACATTTTACACATGAAATTTTAATGAAAACATTATCTTTTCTGTAGAAAATTAATCAGGGAAGATAATTTCAGAGTACTTAATGCAAGTTCTTAGCAGAACAGGACTCTCAGCTAAGGTCTTTAGATGCTAAATAATACAAATATGAAAATAGTACTTTGAGTCATACACTGGAGGTGGCTGGGTCAGCTGCCTGTTTCCCAAATACTAATCAGTCTTTTTAATTTAAGGTAACCTCACCATTGATCTTCTTTTTCCATGTTGCCTGGATTAATTGTACATAAAATACAGATGGAATCTTAAAATCTTAGCAGCAAGTTTCTCTTACTGCCTGCCGGTGCAGGGCCATCACCTGCTGAACGCTTGCAGGGACCGTTCCTCCTTTGAGAAGAGCAGCTTTTCCAGTGGGAAGGCTGAAACCGGGCAGTTCCTGTTTCACGGGGAGTTAATCCCAGAGGCGAGGCAATCCGGGGTTTCACACACAAAACCTCTGCCCTTTGTTTTAAGTCTCGTTTCTAGAACTGACAGGCCGTGCTCAGTGCCATCCTTTGGGCTAATTCCAGCTGACGGCTGTTGCCTGTGGCCGGACCAAGAGCTCAGCGGTGATGCCGGCAGCATTTCCCCTGTCACAGCCGGCCTCGGGAATACACCTGGCCAGTGGGCTCTGCGCCCGGCACAACCCGTCGCCTGGAGACTCATGGTCTCAGTAGCTTTGTTTAATGCGAGATATTTTTGCCTGCTCTGAAGATACTCGTGTTTACCAATGGGGAATAATGCTAACCAAAGCAAGGGTAAACCGATTTCACTGTTAGGGCTCTGTGCTATATGAAGAATAAGCTTAGAGTAGCTCCAGTTTCATTCGGCCTGCCAGACTGAGTCAAACATGAACCTTCAACATAGATATTGTTGCATTAATTTTAATGAATAAAGATCACAGACACATTACTTATTTAATTAGCATAGCAAAACCCATTGTCAGCAAGCAAAGAAGTTATATCGTACAGCAGCTCTAATGCAATCACAAGAGTATACTTTATGGCTGTGAGAATATAATTTTCTTGTTAAAAACCTTTGATGTTTCTTTAAATATATAAAACCACAGGAAATGTGTAAATAAGGTTTGGCAGCCATCTCAAATGAAATGAATCTTTTCCGTTTAATCTGTGTTTGTTTTTCCATCTTTCAGATAATGCTGAGGTATATATACATACCTGTATATGAAAGATAAGCAGAGGTATACATGTACGCAAACATCTTTTATTATAAAATCATAGGTGTTAATGTTGAGAAATAGAACCATAATGTTGATTTTCATAAGTTACCTTTTACCATTACTTTATTTTTTCTGTTTACCCAGTTAAGGACTGTTTAACCTCGAGAGTTTCACTTTTCTTGTGCTTTTCTGCCTGTCTCGACTCACTGTTAGACAGAAAATGCTCTTTTAATTGGTACTTGTGGAGTTCAAGAGTGATGCATTGGACAGTGCAATACTTGACTGAGACCTGCTGCCCAAAGTCTTGCCAGCATGTCTAGTTTAGACCTACATGTGTTTTTCCATCTGAGCTCCTTCATGCATTATGATCACATGCACTGGTTCAAAGTTTCTGGAAGTCAAGGAGTCAAGAAGCAACCAGTCAGCTGAATAACAGTATCTTGACATGTGCAAGACAGGCTTCTGTCTCTGCGTTAGTCCTTCAGTTCGTAACTCAGAGGGTGTCTGTGTTTTGTGAAACCAGGGAAGCTCTATGGGCAGTATATCTCATGGGTTGGCAGGAACTGCTTGCTGTATTACATGGGTTTAGATTATGGTAGGAGTCCAGATTTTAACACACATTTTGTCCCACCCTGACAAAGACTATGGAAGACAGTTCCTTCATGGCAATATGTAGAGTCAGAGTGTGGTTTATCTAATAATGAAATAACAAAACCTGAAAGCTAAAGTGAAAATGTAAATTTAATGTAGTCCAAAGTGTCTGTGTCATGGTAGTCACGTTCTATCAGTGCCACCTGAGACATGGAAAGAAGTAAATTTATTGTTTGTTTGGCAGGAACTACAGTTATCCTTGCTTTTATTATTATTTTTGGTGCTGTGATTCTAACCCCGCAGACTGCTCTCAAATAAACTTTTAACCTTATGCTTTATTGTGATGAATGAGGATGACTGAATTTTCAACTGGAGACAGTTTCCTATAGCATTACCTTGTATTTTTTTCCATGAAAACTGGCATGATATTCTCTGCTTAAAAAGGAAGGTTATAGTGTAAAGGTTACTGCAGGATAGAGGTAAAAAAGTAAAGACTGTGTTCAAATAATACTATTTTTCTTTACACCCACAGACTTGATTTTGTTTTAAGGATTATCTATTAAGACTTAAAAAAACACATACATGCCCCCCCTTCAGACAAAGGAAAGGGACATGCCAGAAAGAGTAGAAGGTTTTGTAAGTACATTGAGATCCGTATTTCTTTAAGTCAGTAACTTGTTTTAAAGTACAAATTGTCTTTCTGCTTATCTTAACGGGCAGACAGTCCAGTCCCTCTTACTATTTAAAGGTTATTTTTAAAATAGCTTCAGTATGAGGGGGCCAAATTTTTGCTTGGATCAAAGAACCAAAATAAGCAAAACATGCTGTCCAGCAACACTCACTTTTCCTTTAGATGTTCAGGAAGAGAGCACCATCACTGATTTCAGTATCAAAGTGGTATACGCTTCTAGGGGATTCCATAAAATTTGGTTTATGGAACTCAGAAATTTTATAGCACAGAGGATTGTTGGGGTTTGACATACAAAATCACTGATTTTCAGCAGGAGCCTGTGTTTTTTTGATGTCTAGAAATCCAGCCTGCTTTTCCTGCTACATGATGCATATGGGGCATAGCTTTTATGGTGACACAGTCTATGTAATACATACATGAGACAAGAACTGTTTTATCGATTTCCATCAGTGAATGGGGACTTTTTTGTTCACACTTCTTTTTAAATGAATGCTAAATTTTACTTGAAAACAAAGACATTAGAGGAGAAGATATCCTTGAATGATCCTGTATTTTATGTGCAGTGATAAGCAAATACATATTATCTTCAGCAGCGTGGAATTTATTTAACTCTGCCATTTGAGACATTCTGGCTGTTGCCCATCGCTGACAGTGATTGCAACTCCCTTCTGCTTACATCGCTTACATTATTTGATAATACTGCATTTATGTAGTACATCGTTCCTGTGATTTCATAACCCAGATGGA
This sequence comes from Laterallus jamaicensis coturniculus, assembly GCA_022605575.1. Taxonomy (NCBI): domain Eukaryota; kingdom Metazoa; phylum Chordata; class Aves; order Gruiformes; family Rallidae; genus Laterallus; species Laterallus jamaicensis. The sequence continues at coordinate 5,383,349 of JAKCOX010000037.1, read as the reverse complement.
CAATTAGCTGCCTACCTGCCAGTTAAAATAACGGGAGCTCTGCAATTAGATCATGTGGCTGGTTTTGGCAAAGTTCAGCCTCCTTCTAGAGGCAAATTCTGGACTGTGAGTGCCTGGCCATCAGAGAGCGCAGCAGGTGCCCCAGACACATAGGTATAGGGTCTATGGGTGATGTGCCTGGTGTTTGGAAAGCTGATGGTGGTTAGGAGATCACTGCCTCTTCCTGCTACAGGCACGGGAAAGGCTGCTCTAGGATGGATATTAAAGAAAGCCTATTAATAATTAAGAAATGGATAAATTCCAGGTGTCAGCTAGTGGCCTCTGGCATGGCATTGGATTGATCCCATAATCTTTTCTGTTGCATATATCATCCCTAGGGAAAGAACACAGCCTCCTAGGCTAATGTCAAACTTTTGCTTAACATCAGCTCTCAAGTGAAGGAGGGGGCTTGGCTGGGGGGAGGGCTGGCCTTCTATGGCAGCTCTCTGAGGCCAGCCGGACGGACAATGAGAAGAGATATAGGGTGGTCAAATGTTCAGAGCAGTTTTCAGCCACACAGCCCAGTGCCCATCCTCTTTTAGGCACGACCACAATATTTATATCATTTGGCCTCCAGTTTCTTCTCAGACATTTGTGGTAGTCCCAACACTTAGTTATGACTGTTACTGTTGTTTTCTGTAGGTTTTGGGGGTGTCTTTAGTTTTGACTGTGAGAATTGCAGCCCCCCACCGAGCATGATACTCTATTCATGCACAAAATTGGTAGTAGATGTTACATGTTGCAGACCACGTGCAGGTATAAGGTTGGGGATGGGATGGAATTGGGACAGTTCATCACCTTGGTATTAGGGCTAGTCAAATTTTATGAGGAGTGTCTGAGGGAACTGGGGTTGTTTAGCCTGGAGAAGAGTAGGCTGAGGGGAGACTTTGTTGCTCTCTACAACCTTCTTTCAGGTAGCTGTAGATACCTTTGTGTTGGTCTCCTCGCTGAAGTGACAGGTGATAGGACAAGGGGGAATGGCCTCAAGCTGTGCCCAGGGCTGGTTCAGATTAGACATCAGGAAAAAGTTCTTCACCAAAAGGGTTGTCAGGCATTGGAACAGGCTGCCAAGGTTGGAACAGGCTGAGGTGGTTGGGTCACCATTCCTGGATGTATTTAATAGACAGGTAGACAAGATGTTTAGGGATATGATTTAGTAGAGGACAGGTATGATTGGACTCGATGATCTCAAAGGTCATTTCCAACCTAGGCATTCTGTGGTTCCTTGGAGCCAGCTGTCCTCATTCGCCTGTTGCCTCCAAAGAGACGCCAGCAATGAACTGGTGTTATACGGTATAGATGGTCTGGGAACCATGTGAGGGAATTTACTCAAGGACTGCGTTACTTGGCAGTGCAGAGGTATTGTCTGACTTCAATTCCCACGAGCAGAACGGGGAGGTAGCACTTCTCACATCACTGGCTCGCTAAGGGAATAGATACATTAGAGACTGTGAGATGTGACAATACGGTAAGATATGGTGTTTTGTGGTGTGAGGAGAGCACAAAAGACAGACTTCTGTCTGAGAAGATGGATGAGTTTCCTTGAGCAAAGCATTAATGCATTCTGCATTCTTCTTCTGAAATGCGAGCTAACAATCACAGGCTCTGCAGTTGTTTCTGGGGATTTTGTTCTGCAGATAGTACTTTCTAATCACTACACTGCAAAACTCACACACATGTGATAGAGAAGAGAGAAATGGAGAGGAGTTATCTAACTAAATATAAAAAACATAATTATAAACAGATCTATTTTTCCTGAGAATAAATGAGCTCACTCTTAGCCTTACGCTTTGCAACAGTGTCTGGCTCTGTCTGTTAGCAAGATGTCTGTGCCTCCTTTTTTGTTGTGCTTTGAAAAGTCTCATCAACTCGACTCCCATCACGGGCAGGCTGTGGAGGCAAGTTGGTGCAGAGTGTGCACTCTTCCCTGTGGCTGTTTCACCCTGGTCGGAGGGGGGGTCTGGGCACCTCCTGCTCTCCACATCAGGACTGGTAAGGCAAGGGGTCCCTCGCGCAGGTCCTGTTTGGGTTATCCCTATGAAACACAGCTGGACTTTGGAAGTAAGCTATGAATTTTCTTGTTCTTATGCAGTACTTTCCACAAATTGTCTTGCCAGAAAAGGGCTGGTGAGACCAAGGTTTGGTGAAACAATTCTGTTGAAAACCAGAATCTGACACAGCTGTATTTCCCATTTGTAGGAGAACAGAAATGCACTCTGTACACAGGCAGGTCACGTTTGTTAAGCAGATTTCAATTAAGGCAGTTATTGCTTTTAAAGGCCAAGCTGGACTTTTTCCACAGTAGATTTTTTTCTTTCCTCTCCATACATAACTCCCTATGATGACTTTATGTTGAGAAAATGTGTATTTACCTGTATCCTTAGAAAGCTTTTATGATGGAGTTGTGGAAAAAAACCCCAAAATTTACCTTGCCCTGTGAGAATTGGCAATAGTGTCTGCTGCGGGAGGAGGAAGGCATTATGATTAGGATTTGAGTGGGAATAGGGATTTTAATGTTGGTGGAGGAATTATTATTATTGCTGCTTTTTATTACAAGATTGCCCATAATCGCCCAGTTTCCATTTCCCTCCTTGTTGTGCACACTCAGAACTTTCTCCATAAAGCTTACAAGAGATGAAAATTGGATAGGGGCAGCTGGGGAGCACAAGGTAATAACAAAACCATATTGGAAACACTATTGACAGTAACTGTCAGCCACCGCTTCCTTCTCAGGTTTTGTAGGCATCACAGTAGAGAAGGGACTTGAATGAACAGAGGTTGGAGTTCACCATCTTTTTAGTCTGCTTGAATGATTGAGGAAGGTTAAACAAACCCACCTGAGACTTAATTTTGTAGCAGTCAGTTCTCACAAAGGGTGAGGTCTGTCAGTAGGAAAAGCACAAAGCTTGTACAATGCCACATCGCCTTCAGGTGTCAACTAAAGGGGAAAAAAAATTAAAATCAACAGCCCAGTTTGCTCTGGGCTATCAAAACAGTTAATTTGCTCAAATGTGTTGATTCTGTAAGCTAAAATTTCAGCAAAAATTCCAATGAACCTTTCAGACCTCTGTGGCATATATTTTTCCCTGATCAGCAAAATCCCAACACTTTAAATTTAGAAAACAGAAAACTAAACTATCATTGAGAGGAGGTAAGAATAATGTTGTATTACACAGCATTCAGAGTATTTAAATAAAATATTTGGGCTTTTAGTTTGAATTTGGACCTTTGACCTCTTAAGAAGCAAGCTTTGATTTATTTGAATTTGAAGGATATTTAATTTTTAATGCAGACTTTATGTCATTTTACTTTTTTAACAATCAGAAGGTCACATGGTATCAGTTGAAACACCTTATGACAATATAAATCGAGTATATCATCATTATTACCTTTATCAGTCAGAAAGAATTAATTGCATTGGGAGTATTGCTCATAGATCATGATGTCTGCTTCTGAAAAATGCATTGACCTATAAATTGTCCTCCAATAGCCAGTCCCAGACTTTTAGACAGGAGTTACTAAAAGAAATCTGTAAAAAGATGTCTTCTGAATGATGGGTGTTCTCACGGTAAAGCTGAGTTAGAATGCTGTTCAAAAACTCTTTAAAAAGGTGGGGGTTTTTTGTTAGATCTTAAAAAAATACAGCTATTTCTGGTATGAATTAATATTATTGCTGTTGTTATTTCCACGTAAGGCAGGACACTAGGGGAACATGTGTTAACCACCACATAAATTCATAGACACCTGCTCCTGGCACCACATTAATTTTTACCCAAAATGCAGTTAAATTGTTTGGGAGATGATTGATTCCTGGAATAAGTTATTTTTGTTTTAAGATCGATTTTGCAATGATTCATAACCTTTAATTGTGGATTGCTTTGTAAAACCTAGCATTTGCTACTCAGGGTCTGCTGCAGTTCTGAATATATGAACCCATCCTTAGGAATAGAGGAGGGGCCTTGCTGTTGTTGTGCAGTCCTTACTCCCTCTTAAAACTGTTTTCTCTTGCACTTGACCTTCTACTCCGTTTTCTTGCTTTCAAGGCCAAAATAATTGCTAGACAGCTCAGTTGTAGCATCCTTTAATTGAAATGGCTTTTCTTCTGACTCGGGCATTCCTTGATGGTATGCAGAAAGCAGTCATTACTTACCTGATATTTATCACAATAAACAAGCTAATTTTTGTCTATTATAGTTAAGCTTCCTATTCCCTTTATGTCTTTTAGCAGCCACCTTTGCACTTATGATCTGAGTTCATCTTTTGGAGAACGCCAGCCAGAAACCTCTGCATTATTCCAGAGCACATCTTGATAGTGCTGTATTCAGTAGCTCTCCCACATACCTGTCTTAAAATGCAGATGCTGAATTTGCAGCTACTCAGCAATACGTCATTCTGATTTGTCATTTAGAAGACTGTACTTATCCCATACGATTTTTCTGACATCCGATGTGTAGCAGCACTCAGCTTTTCCGGGCATCTCTGGCTGACACTGCCAATGTATAATGCTTTACCACTCTTAATACTGAGAATTTCCCTAGAATCCGAACAGTAGCCAAAAAGTATTACACGCTCTGCTCCTGTAAGCATTATTAATGGTGGTCTTTGTTCTGCCAGTATAGGAAATGGTATTAATTGTTCATAGCTTAAGCCTGCTTGAAAAACATACTGGTAAGCAGAAGAATTGCCTGTTTCAATGCTATCTCACAGATGCATTATGCAGGATGTTACAGTGGCTACTAATGTGTAGATATGTAAGATTGAACAGGTCAGTTTTACTCTCTGAGGGTGAGCACATTCACTGAATCACCAGTAACAGCAATATGTGTGAGGGAGACACCTTTTAGAGTACCTCTTGCCTTACCATAACAAGTTGCTGTATTTCTTAAAGGTTCCTCTAGTTACCAGACACTACATAAAAATCCCCTTCTTTCAGCTGTGAAAACCGTGCCAGCAAATCTGGCATTCCAATGCGAGCCACAAATGCAGCTAAGAACATTTTTCATTTTCTTCTTTCAGACTTGCAGGAACATCACATGGCATATACTTAGGACAGGCCTAAATACTCAAATGCCTCGTTATTAAAAAAAGTAATGGAAGAATAATGCAACTGGTGTGGAACGGGTATTAACTTCCAAATAAGGGATTCTGGGAAAGTCATGTGATGGCAATGCATAATATCAGCATCATTTGAAGTATAAAAAACAGGTTTCCACTAATTTTAGGTAGGACTCATATACATTAGTTTCTATAGATTATTTGTGGCAAGCACTGTGTTTAGTAGCCCAAATAATTAACTTGCAGTTCCTCAGCCTCATGGCCTTATCACATACCACATTTTCATGGAAACATTCAGTCTTACAGATAATTAGGCTAACGGAGGATTTAAAACTACAATATATCCAGTATGAGTTAGGATCATCAATGACATCTGTCAGTCACAAGAAAACAACTACTTTAGGAACCCTCAGCCTTGATTGTATCCTCTCAGATTTGCATAACCAGGGTTAAAAAATCCAGTTACATTAGGCACCTGGTGTTTCAGAATGGCTTTTAAATATAGGAGGAAGGCTGGGAGGGGTATCAGATAATTTTAATTTGTAAGATTAAGATGCCAGAAGTGGCTGTGCCTGTACTGCTGCGTACAACAGAGGTATGGACCATTCCTTGGCCGAGGCCAGGTGACTAGACCAGGCGTATTTATGCTCTATAACTGATGTCCCAAAGGAGCAATCCTATGAGGAAGGCCGCTGTTGCCTAAGACATCATTATGGGGTTTTGTGACTTTTAATTTTTTTTCCTTCTTGTTTGGTTGGACTTTTTCTCTTCAGTTGAAGATGTTGGACGCGAAGTGAGGGCATTGTGGCAGCCTGCCAGCCTGGCATTTTCATAGCATAAATGGAAGAATTGTGTAACGGGATGACGTGCAGGGATGTTTGTATGCGAGACCTTGCGGTGTGCTGGCCAGGGAGTCTGTGGGGCAGAGGGACTCTTGTGCTGACTGCCACCCACCCACCGTGCCAGCACATCGGGAAAGGGAGTCCGAAGCCCCACAGGGATGCAGCGGGGACAGCTGCAGATCCAATGCTTGAGCTTTCTTCCTGGCTTTATTTCATTTAGCACTGGGGCAGCCAAGGAGTCTAGTTGACTGCAAAAATATAATACATGGCTTTTTAAAAAAGGACTATGGGGGATCGGCCTCATACCACTTGCATGTTGCAAACTCCAAGCTAATAACTCCCAACATCCTATAATTAATTAGAATTTTAAAAAGCCCTGGAAATTACAGTGTGCCACAGAAAGAGAGCAGGAGAAATCAAGGACATTGTGGACATTCTAATACATACATATATATATACATATACGTATATATGATGAATCAGTGAGAATACTGATGTAACGCTCTTTATTAAAGTAAATGAGGGAGTTTTGAAGAAGAAATTACTCAAGACATAATACAGGAATAAATCCCCTGTTGCAAAAAAATGGTATCATTTGTCTTCGTTAACGTGTAAGATGGGAAAGGACGGATAGGAAAAAGCAATCCAGAAACAGTATGTTCTTCCCTCCATCAGGCAGAGGAGAGCTAAATGAGATGCATCTAGACGGGAAGCACCTTCGCAGGCCTTTCTGCCCCACTACCGGGTGCAGAGCAAAATTGGCTTTTCTTACTAACCTCAGGTACATTTAATCAGCCAGGCAAAGGTGTATTCATCCTGGCACGAGGTGCAGTAAATGCCCAAGGAAGCAGCAGGGAGGAGGGATTGCTGTAAGGCTGCTGCTGCTGCGGAAGTGTGGAGGAGCTAGCCAGGGGTGAAATAGCATTTCCAGAAGGGGAAGGCCAGTAATTTTTCAGGCTTATGTCTTCTCCCCCTCCCCTTAGATATGACTATTTTGTCAGTTGCTTGTAGTAAAACAGCCATGCCAAATCAATCTCCCCAGACACCACCTGAAAATGATGTCAAGAAAAAAAAACAACAGAGAGATGTTTGTTAAACGTTATTTTCCTTTGATTTTGCTTTCCACTGCAGGAATTAATATCGTGCATTTAGTCAAGTTAATAAATGCGAGGTTACCGTATTCATGGCATTTAAACATCATTTTGAATATTTTTCAAGGTAAACAACATCCACATTTCCATATCACTAGAGGAAACAAACTACACGGAGAATACAGGAAATGAGTATGTTTCCCCAAGTAGTAATTTCACAATATTTCTTTTCCAGTTTGCAAAGATGAGAGAGGATTTATATTGCTCAGTGAAGTAGAGTTTAAACCACTCTTGTATACAAGAAAAACTGAATCGTTATATTGCAGATGAAGTACGATGTTTTCTCTACATGAGATTCTAAAAAGAACTAATGCACTTCTCTCTCAGAGATAATTTTGTCAAAATTCATAAATGCAAAGAACAGAGCACTCTGAAGAACAACTAAGGAAACACAACAGAACCCAACAAGCATGCCTGTTCTTGTGCTGGGTTGGAGTGAGTGGTAATTAAGCTGAGTGTCGCAAAACAGTTCTCAATTGTATCAATTGCGTTGGGCCCTGTTTGCCTTAGCACTTTGGTTTGAAGCAGTAGCACAATCTTGGAGGAAATCCCTTGGCTGTTCCCACGTTCCCGCATGTCAGTTCAGTTTCTAGGGCACATTTTGGAGTGTGTGAAAGTCAGTTTTGGAGGACAGAGCCCAGCTGGTGGCTCCCTCCACCTCTGCACCTCAGGCATGCGTGGACCAAACCCCCTGACTGAACCTCTGAACAACCTTGAGCTGGTTTCAAAGACCACATTAAATGTGTTCTGAAATGCAGTCTACTGTAGAGTGTAGAAACTGGGGCTTCCTTGACTCATTATTTGGTCTAATTACTGGTTTACCTCGTTGCCATGGATTCACTGGTAATATGGGAGTAATTTTTTGTGGGTTTTTTTTTTTGTGAAAAGGGGGAAAAACCCTTATTTATATGAAAGCAGAATAGATGAAAATGAGACACTTTATGGGCATAGGCATAAATGCATGAAAGGTATCATATATCAACCTGGAACAGGTTGCCCAGAGACGTAGTGGAGGCCCCATTACTGTAGATACTCAAGGTCAGGCTTGATGGTGCTCTGAGTAACCTGATCTAGTGAAGATGTCCCTGCTTACTGCAGGGGGGTAGGACTGGATGACTTTTAAAGGTCCTTTCCAACCTAACACCATCTGTGATTCTATGATTCTCTGTGGGCTGGTAAAACAAAAAGTGAAGCAGGTTGCATGAAGGACCACTGTTACCTTTACAGAAAAAAATGGCTTCCTAGAAAAAAATAAAAGTAATTAGTGAGTGCTTTTACCATTCACATAATTCTGTAAAATGATCTGCCAACAAATTAAATAAAAATTTGCTGCAGTACTGCCTTTAACTTGCTCATCCTGAAATTCCTGAGGTTTGCTTCGAGAGCTGCCATTGCTCCTGTTAAAATGGAGCATCAACTGTGTGCGTGGGTGTTCCAGCCACCCCCTCCTGCCCTCCTGGGTTAAAAGAGGTTTCTACTTCCTCAGCTGGTTTGTAAATCTGATAACCTAACTTTTTAAAACAGAATCTGGTTACTGAATTTGACCCAGTTTGGGAAATAATTTTAAACCAGCAGAAATCACACTTTGGCACAAGAAGAAAAGGACAGAAGAAAAAATAAAAAGGCAGAGATTTACACATTTCATAACATTATTTTGTCAGGTTTCATAATAAATTCATTATATAATACGGCCCTTTAATCCATAACAGGATTAAAAATAATTATTTTCCCATTTTCTGCTTTCCTCTGAGGCTGGTTCAGTACATATCCCATTGTTTGTATAGTCTTGCATTATTTAGTAAAATCCTCAGATATTGAACAGCTGTTTGCTGGTTCTGACCTGCAACATTAGAATAACAGCACTACAAAGACAACAGATTTTGGCAGCTGTAAACTGTGTACTGCTGAACTATGATATTTGCAATTAATATGTTACTTGCAAAATTGCATCTGCTTGTTTTCATTTCTGACTGTTTTTCAAGTAGCACCACTCACCAGAATTGACAAAGACCTAAGAAATTTTGGAGATGCGTAGGCAGTTACATAATAAGTTTGCATTTATTTGCATGATGTATTTCACATCCGAATTTAAATTTGGAGTCCTAAATTGGTCTGTAGGTACGGTCCATATGAATTTAAGAATTAATCTATAGTCAATGATGTCATAATAGCAAAAGATATCTTACAGTAAAAATACAAAGCATGTATTAAATTTTAACTTTTCTCAAATAAACACATATCACATGCATGCTTTTTTCAAGTAGCAGTTGTTCCAGTCCTTTTAATTGCAGTAATTGCTTTATTGAATGTTGTAAGCCAAGTCCAGATGCAGTTATGTTAATTTAATGGTATTTTATGCCTAAGAATTTACTGACATAAATTCTCTTTGCTACTTAACTCTAAAATGCCATTTGTCTTAATAAGGTTAGTTGACGGTCATTCCCTTAACTGAAGGGAAGCTGGGGGTTAGAGTAGAAACTGGAAGACGGCGACTTGAGGAGACTTCGCCAGCTGCATAGACAAACAAGGCTTACTTTATTATTGCCTTTATAAAAGCTATTGAGCCCTGAGTACATAGTAGTTTCTTGGCACCTCGTACCCTGTGTGCATGGAACATCCGATTCTCCCGTTAAGTGGTCTGTTTAGTTACACTTGATTTCTCCGGCTCATTTTTTGTTGCTTTCTAGCCATGCTGTAGTCTCCCAAAGCAAATTCTTAAGCGACTATTATAAAACTCTTCCAAAAAAGAAAAATATCTGGACGGTGGGTCCCGCTCCTGCTCAGTACTGCGCTGCCTGAATTCCTGTGCAGCCCAGCAGAAAAGGGGTGGTTCCAGCACACTATGGGAATAGCCAGGCCTGGGTTTTGCATCCCGTGCCCTCCTGCCTCTTGCTTGAAATCAGATTTACACATGGATGGGATAGCTTCAGGAGCTAAAAAAAATCTGCAAGACTGATTCTCTGTGAATTTCTTTTTGTTTGGTTTCTAAAGAAGGCTTTGCATTAATTAAACCATATTTACATTGGCCAAAAATAAGTTACTTTACCTGGATCATCAGCATTTAAGCCTTTGTCTTGGTATGTTGCTAGTACTCTCAGGGTCTTGGGATCTCTAATCTGATACATTTCCAAGTAGGAAACTTAATCATGACAAAAATTTGAATCATAGAGTCATAGAATGCTTTGGGTTGGAAGGGACCTCAAAGATCATCTAACTCCAACCCCCCTGCCATGGGCAGGGACACCTTTACTAGGCCAGATAGTGAGTTAAAGAATGCTAATTAATGGTAATGGCAAGAAAAAAAACCCAAAAACTTTTTTTGAGGAATATTTTAGGCAAAATATAAGGAAAAATTTGAACTCTGTGAAATTTGTGTAGTATAAAAGTGAAAAATTTGAGCTACACAAAATGCTCAAACATTTTCATGAATAGTTCTTTTGATCTAGTTCACAAGCGAAAAATACAGAATCTGTTTTTACCTATTTAATAGCCATTCACATAAAGTTTTGTTATACTTTACCAATACTTTTGAAAAGGGTTGAGGATTATTCATTACCTATGAAAATAACCGATTTAGAAAGAGGTGATGAATAGGCCATGGTCCTGAAACAACAGGTCATACTGTAGTAGCCACTTTAGCCAGCATGCCTAAATTAATAATTCCTGGTTAACTCTATTTAACTGTATTTTGTTGAGGATTTTGTTGTTGTTGTTCTTATATGTGAAAGAGTCATTCTGCGAGCTGCCAGGTGTCCTTCATGGTCAAAATCAAGCAGATGAAGCAGAATTTTGCTGAATGGAGATACGATTAAAGTTCTCAAAAAAACATAATCCTAACATATTGCTTTGAAAATTAGCATACTAAAATAGGCTTGCTTTATTTACTGCCTTAGGATGAGACATTTAACAGAATCACTTTAGTTTCTTTGACTTTAGTCAAGGATGGGGATACCCTTGGTGGTTCCTTTCAAAAAGCAGAGGAGGTGACTTGCAGTGTCTGATCCTGGAGAAGTTTTTTTTCCTGTATTCAGATTGAAAAGACCTTGTAAAATACTTTCTCAAGTAGTTCTTACTTTTTATATTGAAGATGCATTTCACCTTGAAGATCACACAGAATCACAGAATGTTAGAGATTAGAAAATGGTCTGTTTATGTTCTTAAAAACTGGTCTTTTGCTGAAAGCATTTCAACATCTATAATTTTAGAAGTGTTACTGTACTTCTTATAGGTAATGGACAATGAAAATACATCATTCTTGATGAAACATGTGAAAATTAGTGGGTTTGTGTTCTGCAGAAGTACAGAGTTTATTTTAAATTTTGTTTCCAGACCTCAAAAGGTGACAATTTTGCTGATTTAATCTGCTATGACTTTTTTTTTTCAGTGCATTGAACTACCTGCTATAAAATAATATCACTGAGAATGGAATTGTAATTCAACTTCAAATAAATTAAGTTTGAAAGTATATTTCTCAAAGGAAAACAAACAAACAAACAAACAAAAAAAACCCCAGTACTTTTTTTCAGTGGAAAAAGTACAAAATTCAAGATTTGCTATTGGAAAATGGAGTAAATGAATGCTTTTGTGTATGATGGGTTCACAGGCCACAGGTTCACATATCTGTATGTCCTGATAGTTTTTTTCAAGTCTGAAATGCTGATCAGGAGCTAGCAAACCTAGTCAGCTTTATTTATTCTGAAAGTTTCAAAACCATGTATAATCCATGTTGCCATTATAGATAGAGAAAATTTTGCCTTAAATCCCTTAAGAAAGTCTATGCATGAAATTGGAGAGACATGGACTTGATGACTACTCAGTGGATAAGGAATTTGCTGGATGGTTACACTCAAAAGAGTTGCAGTCAATGGCTTGATGTCTAAGTAGACACCAGTGACTAGTAACATTCCTCAGGGGTCAGTGTTGGGACTGGCGCTGTGTAGCATGTTTGACGGCGACATGGACAGTGGATCTCAGTGCACCCTCAGCAAGTTTGTTAATGACAGTGAGCTGTATGGTGTGATTGACACACTGTAGGGAAAGGATGCCATCCAGAAGGACCTTAACAGGCTTAAGAGGGGGCCTGTGAAAACCTCATGAAGTTCATGGTGCTGCATATGGTTCTGAGCAGTCCCAAGAAGAACTGCAGGTTGGGCAGATAATGAATTGAGAGCAGCCCCAAGGAGAAGGACTTCAGAGTATGGACTGATGTTAAGATCATCATGAGCAGGCAATGTGTGCTTGCAGCCCAGGAAGCCAACTGTCTCCTGGTCTGCATCAAAACCAGCATGACCAGCAGGTTGAGGGAGGTGATTCAGTCCCTTTACTCTGCTCTCATAAGACCCCACCTGGAGTACAGTGTCCAGCTCTGGAGTCCACAGTACAGGAAAGACATTGAGCTGTTGGAGCAAGTGCAGAGTAGGGCCACAATGATAGTCAGGGGACTGGAGCACCTCTCCTATGAAGACAGAGAGAGTTGGGCTTGTTGAGCCTGGAGAAGAAAAACACTCTGGAGAGATATTATGGTGGCCTTCCAGTACCTAAAAGAGTTTTAGAGGAAGGCTGGAGAGGGACTGTTACAAGGACAAATAGTGATGGGGTAATGGCTTTAAGCTGAAGGAGAGGAATGCTTCACCTGTGAAGGCGGTGAGGCCCTGGCAAAGGCTGCCCAGAGAAACTGTGTCTGCCCCCTCCATGGGAGTGTGTAAGGCCAGATTGGATGGGGCTTTGGGCAACCTGGACAAAGGTGTTCCTTTCCCTGCCAGGGGAAATTGAAACTAGATGGTCTTTGAGGTCCCTTCAAACCAAAGCTGGTCTGTGATTCTGCTTTGATTTTTAAGGATACTTGCAATTAGATCTTCATGATGGCTTCAGCATCTTTATATTGCAATACAATGTTCTATAAATATGATTCTTAGAGATGTATCTCTATTTTTTATTGCATTTTCTATGTAGAGATACTAATTCCAGAGAGGTAGTGAGGCAGTGAAATGAGGTAATGTAAGGCAAAACGGAAGGTGAAGAAGTGGGGATTGTGCTGAGTGTGCTTCCTTCACCCCACTTGACAATGTGACAGGGGAAGGACTAAGGGCGAAAATTGCTGTGGGCTAAACTGGAAGAAGACCAGGCTCACTCCTCCTCCCACCCTAGGATGCTCCCCACCATAGCAGGAGCATCCCCGGGAACTCCTTGGAGCTCATTCTTAGTACGGCAGATGATCTTGGAAAAAGACAGAAGTGTTTTAATTAAAACAAAAGACAGTGTCTGTTACATTTAATTTATTTATAAATGAGGTAAATATATTCATCTTTTCAGCTGACATGTCTTTGAAAAACAGGATCATTACTATTAACTCTGAATATCAGCTGGGATTTGAGTTTTTAATGACACTGCCAAGTTCATCAGGTTCTCTCATGTAACAGGTTATTTATGCAGATAAGCAGTTACAGGGACAAGGCCTGGTAAAACAAACACATAAGCCCTTCCAGAAGAGATTTAATGGCATGACTCACAAGCACAGAGCCTCCAGTGTACGTGCTTTAACAGACACCTGTGCAGATGAAATATTTTGTAAATGATGACATTTAGTAAATGAGAAATTGCCTTTTATTTTCATGCAATAAAAATCAGCAAGAGTGCTATACGCAGGTTTCATATTCAATGAGCTTCTGTTTAGCTTCTGCCAATGGTAAAAGAAAAATATTAAAAGAAGGAAGAAAAAGAGAGCCGTTCTTCTTCCCAATAATTTAACTGAGCTGTAAATATCAGTGCAACGGTATGGCATTGACTTCTATAATTTGTGGGCTGCTTGTTTGGTTTTTTTTGGTTTTGTTTTAATTTTTGGCTGGGTTCCCAAGCCGGTTTAATGGGAGCTCACTGAAAGTTAGGTTTCTTCCATTCAGGCCTGAATTGGTGAAAGAGTGAAGGGTATCTGAGGATGTGGACAAACTCTTTGTATAGAGCCTATGATGGTGGGGAAGAATCTTCCAGTCTAACTTGACAAATAATAATTTTGAAGAAAGAGAGTTGTTTTGTATATGGGTATTTTTTAAAAATAGGAAAAGTTACCATAAACATCTTTTACTGGGATGCTCAAACATTCAAATATCCTCATTTAAATTTTCAAACAAGGAAAATGCAAGAGGTCTTAACAATAATTTCCATAGTATCTTTATTCTACAACATATGTTTACAGCCGAGTTATCAATGAAAATTTACAGCAAAAAAGCAGAATGGGTCAAGATATCTATGCTGTAGCAGGGAAATTATAGTAACACACACTAAAATAATAATGAGTCACGATGCTTGATTGGTTCCAACTATATTATCCTGCTGATTAGCAGTGTTTCCTGTCCAGCAATATGCATATTTATCCTATCTTACGTACAGTTTCATATAAAATGTGGTCAATATTTAGCAACTGATTTAAAACATCTAGTGTTTCATGAACAACATAGCCTTCAGCTTTGCCTTTCTTAAAAAAGCATGCAATCATGTAATTTTAAAAGGTACTTTACAAATGGTATTAAAGTATGCAATTTCAAAATCTTTTCCTAAATGATTATTGATTTAAACAGAAATCACTCTATTATTTCCATACTTGGATGTTTATGCTAATGTTTCCAGGGCATCCAGTGTGCAACATTACAGGTTAATCTTCCATATGTTTTGCTGTAAGCTAAACAGTCATACATACCAAGCTGAGGCCTCGTAAAATTGATGATGCAAAGGTCTGAGAAGTGGGGGATGTGTCTCTTGTTCATGGCCTGTGCTCTAGAGTATTTTTTTATCTGGAACGTATGGACATATAGTTTATCAGGACTCAGTAATCATCTTCTATTGACCTTGATACCTATTTTGAATAGGTCTCTGGAGGCAAAGATAATCTCTTACATCTTAGAAAATGCCAAAAGAATGTAGTTAGCCCTCCTAGGTACTGATAGGTATCAATCTCATAGAGATAGTGCAAATAGTAGCAAGGACTTCTTCCAGACACTAGTAAGGTAATACTTCTTCCAGGACTTTGGAACTTCAGAAAGGAAGGTGATTTCTCCAAGCTGCTCTAGGTTACACAGATCATGTCAAAGCCAAAAGAAAGCAACAACACTGAGACCCTTTTCCCAGTGCTAAGAAACCACAGTTGCAGCACAGTTATCAAGAGATGCTTAGTAAGGTGAGAATTAGCCTCCCCCAAGCAAAAACTTTTATAGACTGATTTTCCAAGTGATAATGGAGCTTTTGTTATCTCCATACACGTTGTGCATGCATTGCTTGGCTTTTGCTGTTTGCTTCCCTCTCTGGACACTTTTAAAATCAGCCTCCTGTTTATTTTGAGCTTCCTAATTATTTCTCCTATGAAAAATACATACTTCTCTATACTAGAACACAGCAGTGAACTTTGGTTGCAACATATTAGAATGTTCTGCTTGATACTGTTTAACATAGAGCAAATCTGATCACTACTGTGGGGACATCAGGGTTTCTGCACAGCTTCTCCAACTTGCATTAAGGAATAAGGCTCTGGAAGTGTATGAAACCTGGCTGCTGTGTGTGCAGAACAGACAGTGCTTCTGTATGGAAAGACAGCTCCCCGAAGACAGGATCCCCATAGCTTGGTAAACATCTTCGAGGATCCTTTTCTGCCATCACAGCTGTCATCTTCACAGCCACTACAGCTTGAACCTATAAACATGAACCATTTTATTACAACTGTAATAAATGTTTGAGAGCTGCTATGGATAACATTTTTTACCTCTATTGATCACAGCAATTTTGTTCTCTTCTCTAGCAGGAACGATTATTTTCATGGTGTCATCTAAAAGAATTGCGGCTAGGATCCAGCAAAGTGAATGCTTACCTTTCTTTGTGTTCTGAATCAACATTCACGAGTATGTGACGGAAAATGTTGGTATAGGTAGCTGGTAAAATTAAAAGTAGATAAAAATCAGTCTATACACAGTGTTTGCAGAGACAGCATTTGAGGTAAAGATCCTGATAAACACCACTTCATCACAGAATCACAGGCTGGTTTGGGTGGGAAGGGACCTTCAAAAATCATTTAGTCTAGCCTCCCTTCCATGGGCAGGGACACACTCCACTAGCCAAGGCCCCATCCAACCTGGCCTTGAACACTGCCAGGGAGGGGGCAACTGAAGCTTCTCTGGGCACCCTGTGCCAGGGTCTCATTGTCCTCATTGTAAAACACTTCATCCTTATATCCACTCTAAATCTATTCTCTTTCAGTTTAAATCTGTTGCCCCTTTGTATTTTTTGTTCCAAGTAGCAGCACTTCCGGTCCTTGTACAGATACATTAGAGGATCAGAAAATAATGCGGGGTTTTTATTGGTAAACCATGCTCATGCACAAGAATCTATCCCATTGATCCTTGTTTACTGACTGCTTGATTACTTATTGACTACTTATTGACTACTATTGACTAATACTTTACTGTTTTTTTGTTGTGCAAGCTTAAAATCTCCTAGCTACATGCATTTACTTCCTGATCTGTCAGTCATTTAGTATTACAAATATCAAGAAATATGTTGATAAGGACTTAAGACAGTGGCAGTAGTTTTTGGTTTTGTTTATTTTGGGGGGGGGGGTATTTTTGAGGGGTTTTTTGAGAACATATAAGCAACCTTGTTTTGCTTCTCTGAGCAGGAGATGTTTTTCTAGGGAAGTATTTTAACCTTCCTTAGATAGCTACTGTACAAAAAGTGTATCTTCTACAACAGTTCTGTTCTTTTTGTTTATGTATGTCACCTCTCCTGACTTTGGTGAGATAATTTTGACTACTTTTCACTTCTGGCACTATGGATCCAATATAGTACAGGCAAAACCCTGAGGTTCTATTGTAGGCTGCTGAAATTAACTTTTGGATAAGATACTATTACAAAACCTGCAGAAGATGGTAAGTCAGGAAAGGAAAAAATAGGTTAGGGAGATTTGGAGGAGAGGAACGTTCTAACTCTCAGATTCAGTAATGTGCATGCAGGACTAGTGATTCACCATATGTCTAGTTTAAATCCCAGATTCTTTGACCTGGAAATAATTAGTAAGAAAATTATAACTCTATTACACCGTTTTAATTACTTTTCAGACTAAAGATGCATTTCATTGCAAATACAAGCAGCTATTACCTAATTACACTATATTAGAAGAAGAAAAAGGTAAACTACCTTTTACACTGATAAGGATCTTCATCCATCCCCACAGCTACAGATTTCTGTACAGAGTTCCAAGGTTTGGGGTAAAGTTGACATCTAATTTGTGTCCTTCATTTGTTTAGTTTACCAATAATTTGTTTGCCTACTATAAAAACACTTAAAACTCGGCTTTACAGCTTTCTGTAAGTAGGAGTAGTTACGAAGATATCAATTACTCCCATTTTCAAAGTTACTTAAAACCTGGATTTCTTTTATACAAACTTGCTAGCTAGGGTTCCAATATCTTCTTGTAACATTTACCTTTTATTGAATAAAATACACAATTTGAGTGGACAAATTATCATTGCATCCCCAGGTACTTCCTGCAGTAATTTCCATTGATTGGAGTGCATGCACTTGTGAGAACAGAGACGATCAACTGCACTGAGTCAACAAGACACTCATTATGCTACCAGATGCTTTTATTTTCACATAGCAAGAGGAGTTTTATGGACCATTGTTTTCTTTCTCTCCCAGAAGGATTTTCCAGTGTACTTATAATTTCAGAAATGGATGCTCTGTTACATGTTCAAAGAAATTCATGGAAAGACCTTTAAGAAATATAGGCTGTGCTACACAGGCGCATCCTTTATGGATGTACTAAACTTTCAGCATTTGTTTTAAGAGGTAATTGTGGAGAAAAAAACAGTAACAACAACAACAGCAACAGCTAACGCAAACTACCAACTCCTCTTCTTCCCTTCTTCTCTCATGATAAAGATACATTACCTGGTTATTGATGCATTTGGTTCCTGAGAAGACATTACAAAAACAACTCCGTCTTTCATGTCTAACTGTATAGACACAAGCCACAACAGCTATCTGAATATCAACAGAAAGAGGTTATTTCCCTGCTTTCTCTACATTTACAAAGTGTATGTTTCTCCCCACACATGCATTCTTCTCTTTCTCTTAAGTGCTTGTTACAAATGGAGGGTTAATTTACCGAGTTTGTGTAACTGATGTTGCATGTCTGAGATGCACCTGAACTTCTAAAGGTTCTGTTTATTTGTTTACCTCTTTGGGAAGCCCCTTGCCAAAGTTTATCAAAAGCCTTTCAGACCTGCCAGTTGGCATGAGAATGTCAGCAGATTCCCACTGTGTTCCGCTTTTGTCGGTCTAGCTTACAGATGATAAATGTACACCTCTGGTATTTTGTAGTTAAGGTTGAAGCTAAAGCAAGAAGCACAGAATATCCATGACTTTAAAAGTAGACTCTGTCCTGGTGAAAGCGAAAAAGCAAACGCAGGGATTGAAAAGGGGCAGTTTGAATCAAGAGACAAAATTTTCATTTTTCCATTCAGTAGGACATTTTTTACTGTGTCACACATGAACTTTTAGATATGTACTTGCTTCTTACTATCTTGGATAAAACTGTATCACATTAAAAGAAAGCTATAATTCTGCATGTTAGAGAATTTATAAAAGTCATTAGAGCTGTAATAATGTATAATAATATAGTACTGACTGTAGTCAGAAGACCAGTAAATGTTGGTCCACTAATAGCATTTTCAGGAAAAAAAAAAATAAAACAACAAAGAACTTATCTTGTTTTTAGTGTATGGTCATCAGATAGGTCTGCCAGCCATGAATGGGTGTAGCTACAGAGGAATGCTTAAAAGCTTCCTTTTTTCAGACTAGCCGGACAATTTGTCTGTGTCACTGTTGAGCTTGTAAGCAAGTGACCATGATGTTTCTAGTATTTGATTGAAATGGAACCAAATTCAAAATACAGGCACAAAAATACTTTTCATGATGTTTAACCAGGCAGTGGAAAAGTAGCTCTGTCATCCCTACTAGTAAGAAAGATCTCGGGGATTTATGTACTTTCTTCCCACAAAAATGCAGGGCATTTTGTCTTACACTTCAGTATGAGCTTAGACTGGCTGCTTGTGAGAGGTGAGAAAATAGTTGCAGGTATTTTCTTTCCACAGGACTCTTGAGGGCTGTGGCTTTTTTCTGTGTAGTGTTGCAGTTACACGAAGCAGTACCTAGGAGCAGAGCAGTGATTGCATAGCACCACACAGAGGGCAAATATATTTCCCTTTCTTTTTCATGTGTCATTTAGTGCTTGATGCAGTGTTTTTGCATATCCTTAAAGTAATAAAGGTGTACAGAAAGAAAGGACAAAGGAAAGGGGAAAAAATAATGAAAGGAGAAAGAGAAGGCAAGAAGGGACAGCGAGCAGTCAAGAAGAGGAAAGAAGCTTCAGCAAGTGAAGTAACTTGGAACACAGAGTGAGTGGCAATGACTGACACTACTGCCCTGATAGCAAGAGAGCGTTTATCCTCAAGTTTTAGGCATAATTTGTGTGTCCTGTGATGCAAAGGGCGCAGTACGCAACAGCAGGCAATTACATTCAATCCCTGGTAATCCCAGCTGCTGCCAGTTAATTTGTGTGGGATAGGGTTTCTGAGATAGTGCGAAGCTAAATGGAGGAGGGACCACAGTCAGGCCTGCAACAGCCTTTCATGGCCCTGCAAGTGCCGTGCCCTTTCACTGCCAGGGGAATGACTGAAGCAATACTGTCTCTGTTCCTTAAAGTAGTCTGGCTTGAACATTCATTTTAAATCCACATTGGAACTTGAAGGTATTTTTTAGAAGGGAAATGACTGTAGTATGACATCACTAGCACTGCCTGCTGTCATCAAACACAAATCTCTTTTGGACATAACAGATCAGAGCAGAGCATAGAGAAATATAATGGAGTCTTTCTTATTCTGCACATTGCAGTGTTTAATTGTCATCGTGATTTGTGTCACATCTCAGAAAGAATCCTTGAAGGTGAAATTTCCATTTCTCTTACCTCCATGCAGCCTGTTTATATTTCCTCAAACACAATTTGGTTGTGCAGACTTGAGGTTAAAATTTCTGATTTCTTTGTCATTCATTTTTGGAGAAATCCACTACGAGCTCTGTGGATAGCAGTCACATTTAATCCCTTAATGCAACAGTACATATTTCTAAGATTTTGAAAATAAAGGCCTAGTGGTGATAGTTTGAAAGTAACATGACAGTTTGGAAGTAACAAAAGATCTTGACGCTCATGATCCTGACACTGAAGCCCTGTGTCAGAATTCCCAGAACAGACTTTCCACTTCACCTAAACTGGAGAAGTTCAGTAGTGATGAATCACAGAATCACACAACATTGAATTTGGAAGGGACCTTCGGAAGGTATTGGGACTAACCCCCTTGCTCAAGACGAGTGAGCTGGAGCTACATCCAGACAGCTTTTGGCTATCTCCAGAGCTGGAGACTCCACAGCCTCCATGGGCAGCCCGTGCCAGATCTTAGTCACCCTCACAGTAAAAATGTGTTTTCTGATGTTCAGAGAGAACCTCCTGTGTTTCAGTTTGTTCCTGATGCATGCCCCTTGAGGAGAGCATGACTCACCCAGACAGAAACATTCAGGAGAGGTAGATGATGAATTCCTTCATGTTGTGCTTCAGGCACTCGTAGGGAGTGAACATTTCATAGCCTTTCTGTGCAGATAAAGGAGCAAGTGCTTTGCAGCAAGTCATTGAACTTGTTCACTGATATCCTAAATGTTTGCCCGCATGGGAGGATATTCTGGGTAATAATTCCTTAATGGTGCCTGTTAAATTTAATCTCCATTCGATAAAACACTTAAGCATTGCTTGTAGCAACAACTGAAATTCAGGGCTTCCAGATGTGTAACGTGACTAAAAAATACTTGCAATCTGTCGGGCCCAGTGGGTCAGATATAGAACATTTTAAACAGTATGAGAGCGTTTTAGGGGGAAACAGTCAGAATCCGCTAACAGTTTGGTGGCTAAACTATTAATCAGGAAAGTGACATAAATTCAAAGTTTAAGCGGAGATAGGATCTAAATCTGGTTCTTCCCAGGTTTTAACTGCAGCATCTCTGTTTCAGGTTTAATATTTTACCTTGGTTGTGGACCCTAATCCAAGAACAGACTAAGAATGCCACCTTCTTCTTACCTTTTCCTTCATGCAAAGCTTAAGATTCAGAAAACATCTCCTCACAGTCTGTGAGGAACCTGGTCATTTAAGTCAGGCATGCAAACTCTGCTTGGCAGGAGGCTGCCAAATGGGCAGCACTGTAAGGTTTGGTGTACAGTGATTGAATGTCTTTGTTGACTGGGCTTTCTATCTGATTTGGTTCTGCCTTTTGGTACCTGTCCATCTAAAGATTATTACCCTATCTCTGAGTATAGAGTGCTGAAGCCATTTCCAGCTCTTAACACCTTTCAGGTCTTATCAGGCTCTCTCCAGACACCAGCTCTGACCTCACGAACAAAGCATTTGCTAGGTGCATTATCATTATGTGACTTGCTTAGTCCCCTTTAGATGTAGAGTGTGATAAGACCAGAACAATATTCATGAGCTGATCATGTGTATATGTGTGTTTACTGTAGGATTCTTTTCCATTTTATGTAAACTTTATGATCCTTTGTCAGAGTTGAGTTGTATAGTATTGATGATATCATAGGATCTGTCATTTAAGGGAGCCACATTAATTTGTCTGCAAGTCTTTTATAGCATTGCAATGCCAAATTTTGGGGACACCTGGTACTGTATGACATTTTAGACTTTCAGATGTGTGTTGTCAAAACAGGGAATAGCTACCAATATGCTAGCTTTTGGAAAAGGTTTAACTAAGTCTAGTGAATTTCATGGTGACTAAGACGTTATCAGTCAGACTCCTTACTCTCCCTCCCTGCCAGTATAAAAGCTGTTGCAAGCCAGATAAAGAAAAGACAATAGATATGGGATTTAATTCCAGATTTAGGCTGAAGATCCAGTGTAGTCAGAAAGGATCTAGTCAACACAGTCAATGCCAGCCAGAGAGCAAGTTGGTGCTTGGAGAAAGTGTCTTCATCTGGGTGAGATGAACATAGATCTGCAGCTGGTCTGGACTGCAAGAATTGTCCAGGACTGCAAGAATTGTAAAGGGAGCGATGGCAGAAAGGGACTGATAAGAAGAGAACACTAGCTAAGCACAGAAATTATTTTCACAGAATATTTCTGATGCAAGAATCAGAAAATGATTCTTTACAACTTAACACATGCCACCTGGTCAGGAATCTGGAGAAAGTATGTGTTCTTTATTAATACAGTTCTGTGGTAACAAAGCTGCATTAAATGTGCTTCAGTTCAAAACCATTGTATTCTACAATATACGGGTCTGTGATAAAGTAGAAATTCAAAGTCTGTATTTTTATGTAGAAAAGTGACTCAAACTGAAAAACTTGCAAGTCTGTTTCTATAAGTACATTCAGAAATTCCTTTTTTTCATGTTTTCAAAACTCTTTGATGGACTGGGCTTCTCTGAGGGGAGGAGTCTAAAATGAAGGGAAAGCTACCCCTGCCCCGAAAGAAGAGAAGTATTTGTAATAATAAATATTTAGGACATATTGGTCCCTGTGGCAACATTAGTTTCTGTGAAATATTATTAGATTATTAAATCAAAATTTTGTAGATGGATTTCTTGATTCTATATACAGCTTCCCTTTATGTGATGCTACTTTCAGAGCCAATAATTTGCAAAGTCTTGTGCCTGATGAATCCTCTGGAAACATGAGAGGGGCACATCATGATATCTGCATGCTGGTTTGCCTCATAATTGGCTTCAATAAAGGCTGAGGGATGAAGAGATTGACAGCAGCCCTGAGGAGAAGGACTTGGGGGTGTTGGTGAATGAGAAGCTCAACATGAGCCAGCCATGTGCATTTGCAGTCCAGAAAGCCAACTGTATCCTGGGCTGCTTCTAAAGAAAGGTGACCGCAGGTCAAGGGAGGTGAGACCCCACCTGGAGTACTACGTCCAGCTCTGGACCCCCACCATGAGAAAGACATGGAGCTGTTGAAGCAAGTCCAGAGGAGGGCCATGAAGATGACCAGAGGGGTGGAGCACCTCTCCTATGAAGACAGGCTGAGAGAGTTGGGCTTGTTCAACCTGGAGAAGAGAAGCTTCCAAGGAAACCTTATTGTGGCCTTCCAGAGTCATTAGAAAAACATGGGACAAACATTTTAGCAGGGCCCGTTGAAATAGGACAAAGTGTAATGATTTTAAACTAAAAGGAGGTAGATTCATATTAGATAGAAGAAAGAAATATTTTATGATGAGAGTGGTGAAACTGGGGAATAGGTTGCCAAGAGAGTTGGTAGATGCCCCATCCCTGGAAATATACAAGACCAGGTTGGACAGGGCTCTGAGCATCCTGATCTACTGGAAGATGTCCCTGCTTGTTGCCAGGGGAGGTGGTGGGGGGGAGGTGGTGTTGGACTAGATGAGCTTTTAAGAGCCTTTCCAACCCAAATTATTCTGTTATTGAAAGGGTAATTACAATTTAAAGCTCTTCTCCAGTAAATGTATCCTGTAGAAATGCTGCTGGACGATCACTGACTAGGAATTATGTGGTGGGTTGCCCTCTGGTCTTCCATATTCATGTTCACAACTTTCTGTGGGTATATTCTCTACCCTTTCCTTGCTTTTATTTAATATTTTGAGGGCAAAGTTGTGACGATCACAAATGTGAAAATAGTTTTATTAGATCTACTTATGAGTTCGAATCTCCATAAAGATGATAACTTTTATTCTGTATAAACATTGGCATACAGCACATTGGTGACAAGCCTAAGTGCAAGGTGAAAAAGAAAGAGGGAAAAAAGTAAAGTTAGTTATTCCTCAGCTATGAAACTTACTCTGCGGTCTTCTTATTAATATCTGTAGTGCACACTAGAGAAAGGGTGAGTAATAAAAGAGCTATTTTATTTGTTTTGACTGAAGATAGTGCTTTAAATTATATAATTTGGTCAAACATGTCTATGCACTAGTAGAAACAAATGAAAGATGCTACAAGAAGCTCCATAATGTTCCAGTTCAGATTAGACAATGAAAGAAACATTTACTTCTTCCTTTAAATATGGATATATTAGAGATATAAAATAGGGGTTGGAAATGGAAGAGCCTGCATTACAAATTCGTTGGGACAAACCCTGTCTTTTCCCTGAAAATACTTGGATAGATTTTAATGTGGATCAGTTTCAAGCTTTTATGTTGGATAATTAAGAAATGATTGTAATTCATGGAACTCCGAATATTTCAGTGTATCCACCTGAGGGCTAACATAGTGAAAGAAAAAGCTTCCCCAACTGGGTAGGTCAAGGTATATTAATTCTACCCAGTTAGTCCATTTATAACTGAATATATAATGCTGAGAAATTGGAAGTAATCTCTAGATTACTAACACATTACAAAAATCTAATGTATTTTGTACTTTCAGATTTAATTTCTTCTGGTAAACATTATTTATTCAATACTGAAAGTCAATCTAGTGTGTTTTTCTTTGAGTAGTCTTGCTGTTGTCCATACTGCTAGGGAGCCATGGTCTAATAATTTCTATTGGAACTGTTTTCCTAAGAATGTAAGGTGAAGAATATGCCAAACCACTGTTTAGAAAAGGGCTTTATGTGACTTTTGAAACTGAATCAAGGAAATCGAATATAGATGCTTAATGGGTTATTTTGTAAGGTAGTCACTGAAGATCCTGTGGAAGTGCTGTGGCTTTGGAAGGTATTTCTAGCTTCAGGGAACTAGCTAGATTATGTATATTTAGCAGATAGTGTGTTTACATCCAAATACAAGGATGTAAAAACCAAAGTCACTTGTCCATTATGGAGTTTCACTAGGGTAACAATAAGTTGATGATTTCTTTTTTTTCTTCTGGTGGTAGTGTTATCCTGTCCAACGAGTTAAGTTTAGCAAAGAAAAGGTTGGACTTTCTGGTACTTAAAGGATGGGAAACATTCTCAGAAATTAGAGGAATAGGGACAGAAAAACTCAGTAGGTGGCAGTCTTTGCTTTGAATATTTTCAGCACCAAAATCTCTTCTTAGGTTGCTTCTGAAAGTAGTTGTCTTTTAAAAGGACCTTAAAATAACAAGGTGCCCTCAAGTGGTTGTTGCAAGTTGTATAGGATGCTTTAGAAGAATAGTGCTTGCCCTAATGAATTAATATGGCAGAAAATCATTGGCTTTCATTTCCTTAATTCTATCAATTGGGCATCATTCCTTTTCCAAAACCTGGAGATTTTTGGTTCTCTTTGGAACAATGACATTGTCTCTCAAAGCAGTTACTGCAGTGAATTTAAGCAAATGCAAGTTCTTGCAGCACTGTAGTTATGAGGCCTTGTATTTGCTGGTTTTAGGATCAGAGAACAATGAGTAGATCACAAAAGCACAGTATTTTTTTTTCTGGACAGGAGCTGTACAACCTTGATTCACCTTTTCTTAGCAAAAAGGGGTGTTTGCCTCAAAGTAATCAAAGCGATCTAGTATTTTGAGGTTTGAAAAGCACTTCTTAAAACTATCAGGAATTCATGCCTATTTCACAGACCCAAACATTTTGTCAACAACTTGTATTCTTATGTAACTAAACAAGATGTTAAAGGCAAGGTGGTATGAGTATAAATGAGGTGTTTGGGAGTGGATAAATCAGATACATAAATCCTTAGTGCCATCAGTACTAGATGATACATGTGCTCTTAGGACTGAATGTACATTTGCGTGCATACAGCTTTGAAATAACATCCATTAAGTTTTGTTATCTATTGTCTTCATTTTTTAAATTTTCATATATTTACCAGTGGTAGAAGAAACAAGAACATACAGTAATCCTGCAGTGATGCACACAGGGATATGGTGTGAGCCAGTGGAGGGCTCTAGGAGGAGTGCAGAAACAGATCAGGAGATACAGCATAATTGTGTTTCAAGCATGGCTGTTGTGTACCTCGATTCTAGCTCTCCCGATAGTTGACAGTGCACAAAGACCAGATGTGACTATGGGCAATGCTCATCCATGACAAAAGGTTTTGCAGATTTGCCATATCATTGCCTCATGGTGTTCATGTTGTAGCTTACCTGATTTGTAGCTCCTATATTAATAGTGATAAAGGGAGAATGAAATTCATCACACGCTCTTTTACTCCTGTTGGTGTTGACATAATTTGCCTGCTGAAGAGCACTGTGTAAAAATGGCTCCCTGTTTGATTTTCCACTGTAGTGTTTCATTTCAAGGACAGATACATGTCTTTCTTCGTGATAATTTCCTAGAGACAGTCTGGTTCAAAGTGAGATATTATTCCTTCTCATATGCAATTAATGTTATACTAACTGAGTTTCCATACTAAGCTCTGATTTTTTTCCCTTCACATGAACATTTAGGAGAAATTTTACATTGAACTAAAAAATTGTAGGAGCTGGGTTAGTCTATTTTTACTGCTAGTAGTTGTTCTGACAGGAAAGGATGCCACTTGATCTCTTGACCACAGTTTGTAAGTGTTAAGAACCAGACTTTTTTCAAAATAAATGTATTAATATATACTCTGTCATCTATGGAGTATTGAGGAAAAATAATTGCTTTCACACTGTAAGAATTCAGATGAATATGCTTGTAGTGCCTCTCTCTCTTCTCTGTACAAAGTGGTTAGATAACATCTTGGCACTGCCTGGGAAACAGAACTAGTCAAGAATAGAGAAGGCTGGTTTCTAAGGTCTACTTTGTATACTGGTGTGTAGCTTTCACTGACGGCTGATTAGATTTTATATAGAGGTTAAGATGCTGATCCTGACCTATGGAACCCGATATGATCTAGGGCCTGGTTTCAGGTCTACTCATGTGGTACAGTCACAGCTGAAAGAAGTTCACCTGCTTGAGAAAGGATAAATGGGTGGCAAGCTTTTTTTTTTTTTTTTAAATCATTATTATTTGAGGGTAAGGAGGAAAGGCTTGATTGCTGAAGGACTTACTCCCTGAATCTCTTGAGTCTGTGTGTGTTGATATGTAAGAATCAGTAGTACCTTTTCCTTTTTTTCTCCTTTGCTTTGGCATTTTGAGAGAGGAGAGGAATTTAAATACATTCTTCAATAAAGATGCTGGTGTCACTGCAATGTTTGAGAGTGATGCTTTATTGTCATGGGTTGTGTTTGTTTATTTTGAGGGAAAACTGTGATTCACAATTTTTCTTTATGTTCAGCAAGGATTCAGAATATATAATATAGTTCCCCTTCCTAAATGGAAAAATGTTAACTAAGGACACATAAAGAACGTACAATTCCTGTGGGTAATCCTATATTTCTGCTAGTTATTCTACTCTTTGAGGTGGCAGCTGTCATATGATGCTGTT
The DNA here is from genome assembly GCA_022605575.1 of Laterallus jamaicensis coturniculus. Taxonomy (NCBI): domain Eukaryota; kingdom Metazoa; phylum Chordata; class Aves; order Gruiformes; family Rallidae; genus Laterallus; species Laterallus jamaicensis. The sequence goes on along the minus strand of JAKCOX010000037.1, from coordinate 5,355,887 downwards.
TTTCTGAGCTGGTAAAGTAAAATGCTCTGTGGCTGTCCCATGAGAGGGATTTTTATATTGAGCGGACCGAAGAAAATATTTTGGCTGTGATTCACGTTTTCCTTATCCTCTGTATGATGGCATCTACTGATAGACTAGATATGCATAGCATTCTTCTTCCTTTCTTTAAGTCTTCCTTTCTTTCTACGCTCTGTTTCCCATCAGTGGTTGGACCCAAGGATTTTTTAAGGTCCCTTCTAACCTGAGCTGTGGTATGGTTCTAAGTCTGAAGGAGAACTACGATAACTAGGACAAAAAATTGGACAGACAGTTCCATTACCTGAAGTTCAGCTGCCATATTTGATATAACCTAATAGAGAAAGTAAGGTAGGGTGGCCGCCCTTGGAGGGGAAGGTGAAAGGGAGAGTCTTCGATGCTAATCATCCAACCTTTTCAACCTGCCAGGGGATTTAATTTGCTTGAACGTTAGATCTGACATTAGCAGTATGAATACAGACTGGGCAAGATACTGAATCAGGAGGTGTTTGGCCACAAAGAAGAAAAATGGGCCAAGAAGCAGCAGGTTCTCAATGGGGCATAGTCAAAGGAAGTGTATGGCAGGAAGAGACTGACTTAGCAATATAATTCCTAGAGAGTGCATGCTTGTAAGGCTGGTGCTCAAATTATCTGAACTGGCCATCCTGTGGGTGTAGGGGCTTTCCTTGTATCCATACACTTTATGTAATATTCACTCTCTTCAGTTATTCCCAGCGGTCTTGTGAAGAAGCTGGAAGATGGGGAGATGTAGCTAGATATCGTATGACTTCTGCTGTTTGGGTGCCTGCCTGCCCACTCCTTTCACAAGCATTTCCCTGTGGCAAGCAGCTCCCTGAAAGCTGGTAAAAGGCTTTGAACTGTTTTACAAAATGCAGTTGGCAGAGGAAAACTGCTTTCCATCAAGAAAGCTGGAGCACAGTGTTTTCCCAGCTGCTCTGAGGAGCCATATGTTTGCTGCATGGCTACTAATGCTACTCATTTCTTCAGGAGACTTTACGGACATAACCCTCTGTAGTGATACTTGTATAAGGATAAGCAAACTGCTGGTCTGTGGCAGTATTTCAGTGGGGCTAATGCCAGGGTCATCCCTGTCAAAGCAGCTGACACAACATGCCTTGAGGAATATGGAGATCAAGACCATTAGTATTACCAGTCTCATTTGACACTGTAAAACCTCAGGGGCAAGATGTGGAAAATTTTTCTGATTTGGTCAGCGCAACAATTGAGATTCAGCTGACCAGGATACTAGAAGGATGTTCTTCTGATGGCATTGTGAATACGGTCATTGTACTTTCTGTTAACAATAACCATAGAATTTAGCACAGTAAAATCACAGGGTGCATAACTGTCGGCATGTGCCTTCCCTATGTTTCCAGACCTTTACTGGGACTGCTGCTTGTCTGACAGTCAAACCATTTCTCCTCAGAGTGAGAAGGTGTGTTTCTCTGTCCCAACTAGTAGTCCAGACAGCAAAGAGGAAGTCAGAACAGGGGGTGGAGGATAAGGTGCTGAGCAGATGCCAGTAGGGTTCAGTTTCAGAGCTCTCCCTGGGGGCTGGCAGGGTAACAACCACCAGGAAGGAGAAAAGTGAATAGCTGGGCATGTGGGAGAGTGGGGGTGAATAGCAGCTGACCAGAGTTTGGAAGGGGTAACAGCCAAGAAAATATAAGACAAAAGTCTTTAAAAAAATTCCTGTCAAAACCAGATAGACAAATCTCTCTATTAGTAGACTTTGAGACAGTCTTTCACAGCACAATGTGGAGAGGTCAGATCTTCCGCTATGGCTAGAGATTTGCAGTCAATGGAAGGGCTAAAAGCAAGAGATCACTGAAAGGGTATGGGGAGATCACTGAGAGGTATCTGTGGGAAGGGAAATTGGTCAAGGTATAAAAGTTACACAGGTCTAGTTTCCAGAATGACGTTGCCATGGGAGCCTACATCCATTTTTTACCTCTACAGTTCCTCTGTAAATCATAGCGTTGATGCACAACTACTTACGGGTATTACTCATCATTCATTGACTTGGCTGCAGTCACAGTCAGGAATTGGGGTCCTGGTGGAGTGCAGCACTGTCTTTGTTCTGCTTCTTGTGGAAGTCAAACACAACTCTGGCTTTCAATCTGTTCATATGTCAGACTTCCACTTAGCATTCTGGGAGAAGGGCCGGGCTCACTACAGTCAGAGCACTTCTGGAGGAAAAGGAGGAAGAAAAACAGCAAAAGAAGATGACAACTTGGAGGAGCCAGCACAGAAGCAAATGTGCAGGAACTGGGCTGCAGTGAACACTGGATAAATCCTGCCTCCTTCGTGATGCAAATTAAAATGAATTTTCACTGTGGAAAGTAGTTAGGAAACCCTTTGCCAGCATCTACCTGTTAGTGTCAGCTCCCTGAGGCAGTCTGTGCTGGTTACTGACTACAGCAGTTGCACAGCAACTCAGTGTGACCAAAGCTATGAGGAATGACAAGGAAGCATGAGGGTCCTCCTGAGTCAATGTAATAATGTTATCATAATAATATAATATTAATTTGTAGTAATAAAAGTAATGGTCAGATTTCAGTAGGGATTTGGAATTTCAGGTCATACTAGACTCTAAATTTCTGAAGAGGAATGGTGTGCTCATAAAAGGCCATCAGTAAGCACTGTAACTGAGTCTTTCTGGTAGGCACGGATATCTCATAATATTATATAGTTCATTGTAAATACCTAATAGTTTTTGTTTGATTGTTTCTTTTTCCTGGTTTGTTTATTTATGTAATAAAGAGGAACAGTTGCAAAATATTTTTATCCAGTTTAGCTGATTTGAAATTACAAGTGAATAAAAATCTCATTAGAAAATGAAGGAAAATCTTCATTTCTATATTACTCGATTTAGGCCTACACAAACTTTGACTCAGACACTCAAGCACTGAATGACAGAAACTAAGGTCTGACTATGCTGCAGTCATAACTTTTTAATCACATACGTGTAGTCAAGCAGTCATGTGCTTTATGGAATCAGTATAGATGATGAACATAGCTGAAACATTGGGCTATGAGACTTCAGGGATTTCCCTACTCTACTCTCTTGGTGAGATTATCTGTCATAATGAGAAACTGCATTAATTGTTAGAAATAAAAAAGGCAAGTTCTTGGTGATGCAGGAGTTCTCACTTCTGAGAAGCTGAAGAGTGCTCTCTCCTGTCCATGAGCGAAGCTGAAAGGAAATAATGAAATTGTTACTGCGCAAACTCTGTTTTGTTACTTCATGCTGTCATTGTTCTATTGAAGCTTTCTTTTTTCCAGTGTAGGGCAACTGTGTACTGATGTTGCTTCGTGCTGTTGGAGTCTGTGTGGCTGTTCAGGTTCTATTTGATGTATTATCTGACGTCTCTTTTTCCTCTTCTCACTTATGTCATTTTACTGCTTTTCTCCTCAAAGAGACACTTGTATTTTGATCACTCCTTTAGGCACATGTCAGAAAAAGTTAAAAGGAGAAGGCTGCAAAAAGTGACATGCTGGATATTTGCTTATATCCCTGCCACAGGAGAGCATGCTCTCAAAGTGACCCGAATCCCAGTAGGACTGTCCAAGCCCCTTTGCTCCACAGATAAGGCAGAGACAGGCAGATGCACCCGCATACTTTGCGTATAAGCGATTTAGCAGTCGACCAACCTCTAAGCTAACAAGCTGGTTAATGGTAGAAATAATATGTTTGACTGGTAAAGTATTAAAGCAGTAAGTTGCAGAAAGGCTTTTACACGCTAATCTGGAATGTAGGCTAAGGGTTAATGGTTGCAGGAGTATTTGGATTTGGGTCAAAAAAAGGGCCATTAAGCAAATAGAAATGTCACTCTGAAGTTAATTATTGGAACAGTATATAAATAGGAAATGAAATGAACTTTTTCCCAATAAAAACCAAAGCACTAATAGCCCTGACAGCAAGCAGATAGGCACGCTAATGCTTGCAGTGCTCCACCAGTATACATCAGCCTTGACCTGCAAATGTCTTCACATTGAACCTCTGCTGAGGAGATACTGCCAGAAGAGTCAAGCTGAGTCACATTATGTTCCAGTCTTCTGAAAGTGAGTACACAGGAAGGAAGCGGAGATAAAGTGACCTAAATTAAAAGCTGAATCTGTGTTTTTTGAAGTGAAACCACTGTGCGCTAATTTCTACATTTAACTTCCAAATCAACTGACTAAGGATGCTCAGAGATTACAAGGATTAATTTAAAAGTATACTAAGCATCCTTTCTGATCAAGTATCACAACTGGAATAGTTTGGTACTTTTTGCACAATATCTGAATTCATAAAAGCCATAATCATCATTCTTTTATGGAGGTATGTTGAAAGTGCTGAATTTAAAGTAGGTGAGATTCTTATGTTTTAAATAATATTTAGTTCCTGGAACAAGCAGCTGCAGAGAGGGAAATTTTATATAGCTGTCATGTGGATTTGTTATCTCTGGATGACTTGAAGCATGAACAGCAATCTGGATAGTACTGTGTTAGCAGTCTGGATTCAGATTTTCAGATTCAATTGGATAATATCTTTTGTACTACCATCAGTGCTATGTCAATGTTATTATTATTTTCTCTTGCCTTTTTTAAAAGGAGTCTATCTCTCAGTCCTGGAGGCAAAGGTAAATTATGTTGCTTTTTTCCCCCCTTTTGTTCAAAAAAACCCAACCACTAAAAACTCTCCAGACTTTGCATCCCCTCTGATCTGGTGCCAGCTCTTTGACAGGGCTTCTTAGTGACTTTGCTGCACTGCTCATCAGGTCCTCTGTGAGCCTGGAAATCATAGTGATGACACTGAACTCTGCCCATTCCAAATGTAACCGTTCCTTCCCTCAGTATCTCTTTGACTGATGTGAAGCTTAGAGACAGTCCCAGCTGGTGGCATGACTTGTCAGATGTTTGACACACATACACACATCTTCATCTCATAATCATTTCTCTGTTTTCCAGAAGTTCAAATATATTCACCCTTGAGTGCCTGTTCAGATCAAACAGATTCAGCTAGGCACTCAGTTTGGGCTCCAGGAATAGAACCAGAAGTTAATGTTAAGCTTCTGTGAACTTCAGCATAAGGTAACCATTTAACATTGTGGGTACTTATCGTGCTATACAGGTTGATTGTTAAATACGAAGTGTAAAATGAATGCACAGTGAATGCAAGGAAAGGGAACTTGACTGTCATCGGCTTCTTCCTATCACTGGCGGTAGTTCTAAGAAGTGTGCAATGCTTGACATGCTACTTCATTCCCTTGGAATTTAATTCCAGGTGTTTAAACTTTTTAAACCTCTGGAAGATCTACAGAAAAAATGAGGTAATTACAGCTTTTTTATTGTGACAAACAGAAGGCTTTAATAATCAGCTATTCTTCCTGGCAAACACAAAGGACAAGGTTTTGTAAGCCAATGTATTGAAATCTACTTTAAACATAACGCTCATGAGGCCTAGTCTTGGTCAAGTCATACTAATCAAGTTGAACTAATAACAGCTGAGTTAACAGTTCATCAACATGTCAGCCTGCCCATTTTAAGTATTGATAAAACAAAGAAGATTTGTAAATGAGTAGTTTTCAAATAATTAGATAAATGGTTGGATGTGTCTTTTGCATCTCTACATAGCAATTAAATGCTTAGATGTATTTTCCATGTCCCATGTCTGTGGTTTAATTATCACAAACTGTATTTATGGAATTGACTTTATAGAATCTTTATAGTATATGCTTTATAGACTTCTAGAAATCAGAAGCATTCCCCGGATAGAGATATTCAGAGAAAACTCGTTAAGGTTTTTTTAACTCAATAATAAGTAAGATTATTTGAAAGTAAACCTGCCTCAGTAGAGTCCTTCTGAGAAGTAAAGGTTAACAGATGAAGTAATTAAACAATACTCAGTTGATAGCTGAAAGCATCAGAGCTACAGCACACAGGATAGATAGTATGAGGTGGGAAGATGGCTTGGGGTTTTTTTTTTGTGAGTACAGAAAAAAGTTGAGACAATTAGATCCATATTGCTTGCTACAAGTCTTACATAGATTTCTGATACTTTTGACACTGGTAGATTATTCCTAGTCTCCTGACTGTTGACATCAGTTCTTTCGAACAGTGGGCTAAAATTTTTCTACTACTAGCTATTTATGTGCTTGTTTGCTTAATATGCAACTTTGCATTGCATAACTTCGAGCTGCTTTGAAATTTGCTGCACAAGAAACTCTGTAACGTCTGCATGTAGTTTCCAGAGATGACTGTGCCACACAACATCTCCGGATGTTGCAGTCAGTCACTCAATGTCCAACTGTGGACTGGTAACAAATGGCATTCTGCAGTGGTCAGTGTTGGGACCTTCAGTATTTAATGTCTTTGTTGGCAATATGGAAAGTAGGATTAAATAGGATTAACCCTCAGCAAGTTTGCTGGCAACACCAAGTTGTGTCGTGTGGTTGACACGCTGGAAGGATGGGATGCCATCCAGAGGGCTTGAGAGATGGGCCCATGTGAACTGCATGAAGTTCAACAAGGCCAAGTGCAAGGTGCTGCACATGGGTTGGTGCAATCCCAAGCACAGCTATAGGCTGGGTGGATAACAGATTGAAAGCAGCCCTGAAGGGAAGGACTTGGGGGTGTTGATGGACAAGTAGCTCAACATGATGTGCCAAAGTGTGCTTACAGTCCAGAAAGCCTGGGCTTCCACATTTATGAAACCATATCCTGGGCTGCATCAAAAGAAGTGTGACTAGCAGGTCAAGGGAGGTGATTCTGCCCCTCTACTCTGTTCTGGTGAGACCCTACCTGGAGTACTGCGTCCAGCTCTGGGGCCTCCAGAACAAGAAGGACACTGAGCTGTTGGAGTGAGTCCAGAGGAAGACCATGAAGATCATCAGAAGGCTTGGGCATTTCTCCTATGAAGACAGACTGAGAGAGTTAGGCTTGCTGAACCTGGAGAAGAAAAGGCTCTGGGCAGACCTTATAGGAGCCTTCCAATACCTAAAGGGAGGCTACAAGAAAGCTGGAGCGGGACTCTTCAAACAGGGAGTGTAGTGATAGGACAATGGGTAATGGGTTTAAACTAAAGGAGGTGAGATTTATATTAGGTATCACGAAGAAATTGTTTACTGAGAGGGTGGTGAGGCCCTGGCACAGGTTGCCCCAAGAGGCTCTGGCTGCCTCCTCTCTGGCAGTGTTCAAGGCCAGGCTGGATGGGGCTTTAGGCAACCTTGTCTAGTGGAGGGTATCCCTGCCCATGTCAGGGTGCTTAGAACTAGATAATCTTTGAGGTCCCTTCCAACCCAAAGCATTTTATGAACTTTAACCACAAGATACAAATCACAAAATAATTTAGAATTCAGCAATTGAGGTGCAGTCCTCTAAATGAAGAACTGTTTTTCCTGGGTTGGTGTACAGGATAAATTACTTACTTTCATCTCTCTGTACAGGCTGGAGAGGGTGATGGTTCGGTGGAGATAACTATTTCTGATTCATCTTCTCTTTATGGCAGGATGGAGCTGACGGAAGTGCCTATAGCATAACAATAAGATGGTTAATTTTACATGATAACAAACAAACAAAATTTACTCCTAGTTTTTGAGAACATCATTTGCCATATTCTGAAAGATGATCAGGGAAAGACTTAAAGATAATCTGAAAGATTCCAATAAGCAATTCCAAAAGATTATCAGAGATTGACTACTCTGACATTATTTATATCCTCTCAGAGTAAAAAAATTGTTCCTGAAGTTATGAAAAAACATAATTTTATGTTAAGAGAGAAAAAGATAGCTATTTAGTCAGATATGCAGATAATGTAAAAAACTATGAGTTCTGGTGATTTCATAACAGACTGACTAGTATCGACTAGTGACTAGTCCTTCTACCCTATAACCTAGAGTTTCTGAAGGCTGCAATGACCAGAAGGCCAGGTCTTTTATAGCTGTTAAACCAGATGTATTGGGTGTACTTGGCAAGGTTTTAGTAGCAGGAAGGCTATGGGGGTGGCTTCTCTGAGAAGATGCCAGAAGTTTCCTCATGTCTGATTGCGCCATTCCACCTGGACCTGCCACTGTGATGGTGGTAGTGCCTCTGGGATAACATGTTTTAGAAGGGGGAAAAAATGCTGTGCAACAGCAGCCAGGAGAGAGGAACGAGAATATGTGAGAGGAACAACTCTGCAGATACCAAGGTTCATGACAAAGGGGGAGGAAGTGCTCCATGTGCTGGAGTAGAGATTCCCCTGCATCCATGGAGAAACCAGGGTGAGGCAGGTTGCTCCCCTGCAGCCCCAGGAGGTTGATGGTGGAGCATATATTCACCTGAAGCCCATGGAGGACCTCATGCCAGAGCAAGGAGATGCATGTGAAGGAGGCTGTGATCCTGTGGGAAGGCCACAGTGTAGCAGCCTCCTGAAAGTACCTGTGGCCCCATGGGGAAAGGAGCCAACACTAGAGCAGGTTTGCTGGCAGGACATGTGACCCTGTGGTGGACCCATGCTGGAGCAGTCTGTTTCTGAAGGCCTCTCTAGAAAGAGAGGCACACTCTGGAAAGGACTCATACTGTAGCAGTTCATGAAGAACTGAAGCCCCATGGCAAAAACTCCCATTGGAGAAGTTAACTGAGGACTGTCTGCCATGGGAGGGACCCCGTACTGGAGCAGGGGAAGGGTGTGAGGAGTCCTCCCGACAAGAAGGAATGAGCAGCAGAGTTAATACATACTTAGTGGACTGACTGCAACCCCCGTACTCTATCCCCTTGTCCTGCAAAGGGTAGAGAAGCCAGGAGTGAGGCTGAGCCAGCAAGAAGGAAGTGTGGTGGTTTTTTAGTTTTATCCATGTTTCTCACTCTCTCATTAACTGGCAATAAATTAAACTAATTTCTCCAAGTTTGCCCATCATATTAATTGGTAAGTGATCTCCCTGACTTTATGTTAACTCATGAGCTTTATGTCAGATTTTCTCCCTGTTTTCTGCTGAAGCAGGGGTGTGATATTGTGGCATGGTGGGCACCTACCAATTAGTCAACATCAACCCACCACATCCAAGAAGAGTAATTTCACAGGAAGTAGGCAAATGTAGGGCTTTTGAACTCCTTTCATTAGAGATTTCAATCAATTCGCATTCACAGTCGGTCACAGTCAGGTATAAATACTTTACTACAAAGTATTAAACTTACCTCTTGCATGTTCAAAACAGGTAGATCATTACCTGAATTCCCATGACTGTCATGCAAAAGATGGGCAAAATATTATTTGAAACTGCGGTTCAAAGTAGTTGGTGTTCAACATTAATTTAAGCAAGCATGTTAAGAGAAAGATGTTCAGCTATAATGATTTATTCAAATTCTATAGCTTAGCTTATTGCAATAAATCAGTGGGATTCCTGATAGAAATAATATTCAGAGTTAATACAGCATAGGGAGGAAAAGGCTACTTGATCCACACCACTAGACATCTCTAAGTAGTTTTCCAAGGAGGACCTACTCACACTCTTAATTATATTCAGTCTTGCTAAACTGTCTCCTAGTTTCAATCATGTAATGCATTTTTCTATCTTGATGGAGTTAACATTTTTCCCATGTTCCTTAAAGCACATATCATCTAAGTAACACCAATTCACCTAAATTCCATTGTCACCAAAAATGAGGCTGAAGTTAGTGATATGCAAAATTCTGGTTCATTTCTGATATGATACATTGTAAACCACTACAAAATTTGAACTATGATTTTCAAATTTCCTCGGAAAATTAAGAATTCTGACATTTTACTTCAGTCGTTACATTGTAAATTAAATACTCTTCATGTGGATTATTATTCAGGAGGGGGGTTATAATTAAGTTTATGAAGGCTAGCTCTGGATGGAATGTAGAAAGGAGAAGAGGAGATAAAGCAAATTCCTTAGTAAAGGTAGTACCATGTAGGAATCATGCCATAGAGGAAAGGTTATGACTGGTGCAGTGATCTTATGTTAAAGTGATTTACTTTTACAATAAAAATAGAGTCTTTGAGACAAAGGAGAATGGACAGCAGATTAATTATTTTTTTGGATGTTTTGGGAAAAGATACCTTGCCAATTTGCAGGCGTGTGGTTTGTCTTAAAGATTAAGTGCTTTGGGATTCTTCTCCTGTAAATATAACATCTACTTATTGGACTAAAAATAGCAAGTTATTTGCTGTGGTATTTGGAAATTTTGGTGATGAGTGACATATACTAAAAGAGGTAATACCTGACTCAAGAGAAGTATAGGGAAATAATTACAGTAATCAGATTCATGGGAGAAAAAACGTGATCAAGAAAATGTCTAATGATTGACAAAGATAGATAAGGCATATTCAGAATGCTAAAAAAAACTGCAGCAACCTTTAGGAGTTGCCTATATATAACATTTCACTGGAATTAAGGGTTCAAAGACACTTACCCGGCAAGAAATAAAGTAATATTCAGGGACCAGAGTATTCCAGAAGCCCTCCCCCGAAGGTAGGACATAATTAAGGTGAAGATGTACAAGATGAACAGAGAAATTCATACTTAAGAAAGCTTCTGTCTCTGTGTGTATGTGGGTGCATGTGTGTGTGTGGAAAGGGAGCACAGGCAAAAGAGAACATAGACAGAATGTACAAGGACTTTAAAAAGTGTGGATTGAGTGCTGCTCAAAGGCCTTGTGTGCAGGCCAGGAAGTACCATAGCAAGGATGAACTGTTATACACCTAGGATAACTCCATGTACCCATTTTTCATTCATATTTTATAAGCACAGAGAAATACAAGGTGACTGGTGAAATGTCACAAGAGTGAGTATTACAGTCATCATTTACCTTTCAAGAAGAAAAGTGAAAAAAACTCCATCATTCATCAAGAAAAGCTGTGTACCTTACAATAGCTAAACAAGCACAGTTGGCAACTGAAATACAGGTTAGACTTGACTAGATTGAAATCTTAACTCATGTTTGAAGTATGCAGTTCTGGAGGGTTTTTTTTCAGTGAGATCGCTACTAACAAAAATAAAGGAATACAATCTTGGTGTTACTCTTAACACAGGATTAGCATGGTCCAGGATTTGAGTATAATTTAAGCTTCTTACCTGTGCACATGTCTTCAGCAGATAATGAAAGCCAAACTAAATTTCCATCATCGTTATAAGCTATGAAGTACAGATTGCCATTCTTCTCACATAGCAACGGACGTGAGTGAAGTCATCTCTGGAACAGTCTTGCCATGATTATTCCAAAAATTTATGTATGGAGAGAGAGAAGTAGAAAGGAAGGGGACAGAGGTACATTACCAGGCAGCAAAGTGATGAGAGGGATGTATGAATTTTAGGTGTTTGAGAACAATTAACAGAATGAATATGTCTGCATGGGGAGACAAAGAGGGAGAATTGGCATGTCTAAAGATAGGAGTTAGTTTCCAATGAAAGCAACAGTTGCTAGTTTAGTGTATGGTTTGGTTATGGTTTTGGCTTTTAATGTAAATCAAATGTAAAAGAAGTTTAATCAAGATTTATGGGAATATATAGCTGTAGGGGAAAAAAGCCCACAAAAACACACAAACCCTGAAGCTCATACATTTGCTGGTGGGAAAAAAAAAAGACAAAAAATTGATAGATAGGAATTAAAAGCCAATTAAAAGCTACATGTAGCTTGAAAGTTGTTACAAGACAAAACCCAACATGCCAACTGCCACAACTGACTACCTGTGATTGATTCCCTTATAGTTTGGCTTCAGCATTCAACACCCTTGTGATTCTGTGGTTACGAAATCAGATACAGCCACCTTATTAAAATATTTTTATATTCTTACACAATCATAAACCAACACATGCAAATGTAGTATTTAATGTAGAAACAGAATAATAGTGGGCTTGGATTTGCAGTACGCTTCTTGGAGAACACCTTATTTCTCAGCCAAGTTTCCCCTACTTCTTCTGAAGATTTCAAGAGGTTCTGAGCATTCAATACCTCCAGTCAAGAGACAGAGGAGTTCTTACCCATCAGGATTTGGCCCAATTTGTGTTTAAAAATTAAGGATGTGCAGGGGTCTCTATTTAGTATAGCAACAGGGACTAACACTATAGCACCTCTGAATGTGTCTGTAAGAGATATGAATGAATCTATTTTGTCTCTGTGAAGACTCTCTCTGCATGTGTCATATACTGATAACATTACTCAAGTATTTACCATTATCTCTGAGCAAGTGTTAAACAAACATTTGACATCTTTTACTAAGGAAAGCATAATACATTTTATATAAAAGAGCTGGCAAAATTCAGGTCTTGTGGTTACCCAGAAAGAGAACTTGGGGAACAAGAGAAGTTTTTGGAATTAAAAATCAAGGTAAACAAAAGTAGGACCTTCCATGCATGTGCCCACTCCCAGCTTCTTTGTAAACATTATCTATCCTAGCCAAAAAACAGGACAAAGTGTTTAAAAACGATAATTTTAAAGCCACCATTGTGGGTGGGATTTTTTCCTCATCATTTTGATTTACAATAGTTAATACGAGGAAAAAAAACCCCAAATACTAAAAAACCCTCCAAAAAACATGGTTCTTTTCCAGTAGTTTTCCAGCTCTTGTGTTTACCTGAGCTGAGCTCTGTTAAATTACATGGCCAACACTCTACGTGTAGTTGTAAATAGCCTTGAATAGACAGAGTACAACATAACGTGATGGATTTGATCCTGGAACACCAAGTCATAAATTCTCATCTTCTAAGCAGGGGTTGCTGTGCGTAAGTTATTTGGGCTGCTTAAACCACTCATAGTTAAAATAAAAAATAATTATACAAAAAATCATCTGCTGCAGCTCTGTTCACAAGGTAGAATGGGAAACACCTGTCTCACATGGGTACTGTAGAGATTCAGAGGTGAACTGTAGTCATCCATCGATTGTAACAGTGAAACATAGTTCACAGATCTGTAAATCGGTTCACTGAGTGGAACATAGCAGTAAGCTAACACAATAACCAATTTACTCAATATATGGATATCACCACTTTTATCTTGTTTTCCTTTAAAAAAAGTCTGAAGCTGTTTGTTTCATTTTCACTTTTGGCATAATTTAAGTTTAACACTCCAGCTGGAAAAATTACTAATGAAGCCGCAACTAATTCATGTAATGGTACAAAATACTAATGTATAAAAGAGTGTGAAAGCCCCACACTGCTTTTACCATCTTCCACAGACATCACACTTTCCTGGGAAATATTTTACAGTATATTAAGTGTCTGATCATTGAGAATTAATTATGAATTAATTTATCTTACTTTGCCTTTGCCTGAGTCGACTAAATCAGTAGATGTACTGTTACAGAACTGTGATTTGGAATTATATAAAACGAGTGCATCAGACTTCTGAGTCCTCTTTCTCTTCAAAACTGTAAGCTGAAACAGCTGTAATTTAATTAGGAGAAAATAATAGTTTAGTATATTGTACCTGTTTATAATCAGGATCACACCAAACAACATTTAACTATCATTAAACAAAAAATAGGGTGAATTTTTTTGGGTCATTATAAGTACTTCTGCTACTTCCATAATTAAATAATCAAATTTTTTTTAGTATCTGTGAAAGAAGATACAGTATTGGTTTTATTCTTTGCAAGGTTTGAACTTGAAGGGTAATCAGAAAGGGTCTTCTGGCTCTCTTAATATCTAAATAGCAGTGAGGTGGATAGTACCACAGCAATGAATACATTCCATTTGCTTTCACTTCAATTTTTTTCTTGAGTGGGGAAATTATTGAAGGATATCCTTCTCCTTATGTTGTGTACAATAGCAAGTTTGAAAACCAGCCTGTCCCGCGTCAGCTTTTCATGGCAAGGAAAATTCATTCCTTGATCTCACCCTGAAAACTTGCAGCGCATTTCAGCAGATGCTGTGCTATACCTCCAGCTCTGCAAGGATCTCACCTTCCTCCCACTGACTTTGAAAATGTGCTTTGGATCGGCTCCCTCCTGCAGGCAGTAGTCTGTTTCCTTCAGAAGTGTCCCAGGTCAGGTAAGCAGCCGGATGGGTAGGAAAGCAGCCAGACACACATGGGTTTACTTTGGCTCCTGCAGTACTCCCTGTACCCCCGTACTGCCTGTCTGCCTACTGCCCCTGCCAGCCAGGTTTCTCCATAGGAAGAATGCACAGACGTGCAAAGTCCCACTCTGGGTGGAAGACTCTCCTCTTTGGCGCTGGAGCAGAGTGAAAGGAGCAAACAAATATGTAGCCTTTGGCTGTGCTGCTTCTTACATTTTCTCAGGTGGAAGGTGAAAAGTACTTCAAAAAGTGGGAGTTAGGGAGGCATGTGTTCTCTGTTCTCTCTGTATTAAGCTTAATAATTAGTATAAAGGCTTTCTGGGTGTTGGCTCTTCTCTGCTTTCCGAACCTAGGAAACAATGAGAGAGCTTTTCAGGCAGGTAGGTGGAAGTCACCAGGAAAGAACATAAAAAGTTTGGGAAGTGCAGTGACTTAGGCTGCCAGAGGCAGAGGAGGGAAAGAAATGTGCCTCCTCATCATTGTAAGTGTTTGTTGGGTGAAAAAAAACCCCTCTCCTTGCTTGCCTTTAATGCTGTTGTTGGGGAATGTGTTACCTGTTCTCAAGAAGTTTGTTCTCTGGCATGTGTGCAGGCTCTGCCTCTCATAACCATTTGGTATTGAATAACAGGAGTGGCTTTAGTAATGAATGGAGGCCACACTGCTCCTATTGCTGTTTACTGATCCTTGCCACCCTTCTGCAACGTGCGCTGAAGTGCTGCAGTTTAAGATAAAACACTATTATTCTAAGTCACTCAAATGAAAAGAGTATGACAACATACAGCAGGGAAAATTCAAAGGAAGATAATGTTTTAAGCAAGTCTTATCTGTAAGAATTAAGTTTGCAAACACTCACGCAAGTTATTAAAGAGTGCAAAAAGCCTTATGGGAAGCCTTATGTCTGGCCTCATCCCCTTTTGTTGTCAGTGATGGGCATGGTAGACTGTAATAACCTTCAGGCTCAGTTACAAAAAAAAAAAACCCAGCAAAACCCTGCAACATTCTTTAGTGTAAAGAAAATATGGAAGTAATGGCAAAAATAAGGACAATGTGCTTCCCTTCAGGGAAAGAAGTTGGCTGAAAGTCATCAGTGAATCATAAGCTGATGACTGAGAAAGAGCATGAATGGTGAGTTACCTGGAAAAAAGTCATTACATTTAAATTTTGTGCCATCCTCTTTCTTCTCCTTCCCACCCAGCTCTCACTCCCATAACCAGGAATAAAAAATGGAGGAAGAGGGAAAGATGTTTTAAAGGTGATTTCCAATCTCACTGAACTAGCTTCAGTTACACCTCTGATTCTTGAAATGCTGTGAGGCTCTGAAGGAGGGAAAACAGTAGAAAGAACAGACATCATCCTCAAAAAGACAATTTATAAACTCTGAATAGAGGCCAAACTATGTTTATGAAAATCTGGGAATAGTTCTTCAGCTGTAAGGAAAGGAAAATAATTACATTCATTTTGTTTTCAATAAACTTACCCTTAAAGCAGTATCAATCTATATGCGGATGATTTCTTATATAGAAAACCCATTTTATGTATAAATGCAATGTATTTTGTGTATATGTGATTTCAACTTCTTCTGTCTCCATCAACCCCTGCAGATTGATGGTTTTAGATTTCGGTTTTGTATTTTGAGCTATACAATGAAGTATGTGAAAGCAAATGCTTAGAGCACAAGTGTTGCCTCTACAGGTACCAGAAAAAAAAAAAGTAAAATTGGTTTGCTACCAGGAATGGAATGAAATCATCATACTTCATATTGTTTGATGTCTCTGTTGCTGCTTATTCTCATATTACAGGAGAAGGAACACTGTATTAAAAATGGGACAATGCAAAGCATCAACACATTATTGATATTGCTGGTATGGCACCTTTGACTATGGATGCTTAGTGTGACTTTTGTCACACTAGAGGGTTGATGCTAGAGGGTCGTATCAGAGAGCCTGGATACAAGTAGTTATAAAATTACTTTATTTAGACTGTCTTGGTAATGAAAATCACCTTTAGTAATTCAATGCAACACACTAAATTACAGAAAACTTTAAAAAAACGTTTTAAAACATCCTAGTATCTCCATGCCTTGGAAGAGGAATCTGATGTGTGGTGTCCTCGTGTATAGCATATCCAATATGAAAATGCATATTATGTTTAAGCAGTCTACATGTGCTGCTGAGCTATGCAGACTTACAGAATTCAAGTGTCTGAAAAATGTACTGATGCTTCATGTTTATAGAGGGTTTTTATGCTGACCTCACGTGGTTTATGACTGCAGGAGTTGCACAGCGATTCCTCACAGCTGTTCTCCCAGGAGGTCCTGCACAGCTTGAAGATCTAGGCGAGGGTACTTGTTGTCACATAGAGAAACTGTAATTTTGTAGTGTGGAAAAGGAGGGAGGAAATAGGAACAGCACAGTAGTTGAAGGTAGAAATGAAATCAGTAGCAAGTACTTCTGGGAATAGGAACAGAAGTACAGAGGACTAAGTACGGATGACACAGACTAAGTGAGAGCCATGGATATCAAGGTTAAGGGACAAGGAAACTATTCTATAAATAAAGTTCTGATACTTGGAAGTCATGGAAATGCATTGTGAGTAGCTCATGTACTGGTAAAACTTCTGTTGTCCAGAGACAATTTGTCAGGGGGGTTGGACTCGATCTCCAGAGGTCCCTTCCAACCCCTACAGTTCTGTGAATCTGTGAATAAACAATGTCAAGCTTTCCTTTTATCATGAATAATTAAAATACTATACTATTCTAGAACTTAGTGAATGGTGCAGTCTTCATTTGTATCTAGTATTTACATGCATCATGGAAAAAAAACAACCAAAACCCACCCACAAAAACAACATTTCCAAACAATTTTTGGATAAGAGCTAGAGATTTGCAAGCTCTGTTTACACAGCTTTGGTGAGTTTAGCCATTAAAGTAAGAAAACCATGTTTTGTACAGTGCCTCCAATTGCCTTACTGCTTAAGAACTTTGGAGGGAGTATTTGCAGAGGTACTCTGGGGGGAGCTAGAGGGGTACTATAGGGAGCCTAGGTAGCTCCAGGAGGTGACGCTGAAGCAGCAAGGTCAGGTAAAAATTAAACATAGTCTAGAAGTATGTTCTTTTGACTTCTGCTTTTGTTTTCAACATTCATTGCAGGGCTCGTGTTGAATTACAAGTGACAGTCATTGTTGGTACACGTTGATAATGCCATCTGTGATAATCTTTAGGGTATTCAAGTCCTTAGGATGCAGAAAACACACAAGGGCTTTAGTAAGACAGTCATTGCTCATCTTGGGTCAGACAAATTTAGGGAATATCACGTTGGAAGTTCATTCCACCCTATCAGACAGACATTCCTACAAGATTAAGGGACATAGTGACACTGCGGGCCTTTCTCAGCTGCTCCAAGCTGGAACTGGAGGTAGCAAGACATTTATCACAAGGGGATATGAGATTGGGAGAGTTTTGGAAAATGATGGACCATGCAGATATGAAACGGTAACTAGAACCTGAATTTAAAAATTTGTAGATGCCTAGAGATAGAAAGATAGGTGAAGAATTTATTTTCTGTTGAATGCTATATAGCTTTTCCTGGTGAAGGCACTAATTTATTCCATGCTAGAGGGACACCATATCTTTAGTTTAATTTTCATTGAATTCTTTTGCTTTGTTACCAACACCAACCTGAAAGCTGAGTAAAATCAATGTACACAGAAAATTAAATGATTTACTCAGTGTTTGTTCAATGTTATCAGCCTTATAAAAATTCATAGCATTCAAAGCAGATCTATGTCTATTCCGCTTTCCTAATTGCTTTCAAAAACTTTATTCCTCTCTCCTTGATACTATCATTTTGTGCCTACTGAATGCAGAAAGAACATATTTTCTGCTGGTTTATATTCTCTGCTATCTCACTGAAATAGGTAGAATTCTGGAAATCAAATGTCAGTACTAAAGTTGTCCCAGTAATTTTTGTAGTGGTGAAGTGCTCAAGGATATTTTTAACATGCTTGAAAAAAACCCTCTCTCTATGATAGTTTCTAATAACATGATTAAAACTTGTAAAATTTTGACTTTAGCACATCTTCAGTGATGCAAAATCAAAGCGTATAGTATACTTTGTCATGCAAGAGACATATTTCCAGTTCTATTCTAGAAATGTATAGATTTCAAACACTATACATACTGGTACTGACTTACTGATGCTTATTCGCTTGTGTAATCTTTTACTTGCACAAGAGATCATGTTGAAGTTAAAACTCCCAGATACAATGCAATTACTCACATGCTTTAAGGTTGCATGGATCTTGACAATTGCATTGTGCCCCCCAGCTAAAGGCATTCTTCAGTTTTATCTGATAAAACCTTCCAGCTGAATGCCTCCCTGCTGTGTGTATGTATTTTTAAAGCTGGCAAGTATGTGGCTTAAGAAGTAGAGAGGCAATTATAAACAGACAAAAGAACTTTTTTATGAAAAAGCAAATCCAGCTTGCTTTTAATATTCTAAGTCTCTTTTCAACATTTTAGAACATTGCTGTTTACCTTACTTTACAGCTTTCATTCTCAAGAAAGTCATGGCCAATTATGGATTTCTTGCTGATGGTAGGAGAAAGAGGAAAGAAAATGTGAACATTGTCAATACTAGCCTTAACAATGACCTTCATTGTTGGGGCCAGAACTGAGGTCATATTTGGCACTTAGCCCCAGGCTGTTCTTCAACAGCGCTCTGTCCCAGTGTAGACTTTACCAAAGAGTTCTGTCCTCTAAACTGGAGACAACTCTTTGCAAAACACCAGTGCCAAAGCTGAATTTTCTAGTCTCTCAAGGACGTCACATAGGCTGGCTGCATTCTAAGTTATATTGAGTCATGACTTCTGGGTACCTCCTGTACATATTCGTATTGGGCAAATGTCCTTAATATATCTTCCTTATGATACTAACAATGATTAAACTTTAAAAGTGAATGACACACAATCTATTGCATTAAACGGTCTTGGCTTTGCTAGGATAACTCTCATAAATTGATTTTATATGCCAATAGTGGCTCTTAGCTAATTATATAATCTGGCTTTTTGATGTGCTTCACATGCAGCCTTAATTTTAGACCAAGTTGCCAACTGAAAAAGAAACAGTTTGCTTCCCCTCCTTTCAGTTACCTAACTGCTAACCCGTATCCTCATCTTCTACTGAATGTAGTGATTCTTAGAAAACTTTTAAGTCAGGAAGTCCTTGGAAGTCAGTTACACTTGTGAGTGAGTGAGCGTGTGTGTGAGACAGAGGGAGTGTGAGACAGATGCTGGGAGTGGGAGTGTTGTCTTTGTTGTATGAGCAGACTGGGTTAAGGAGCGGTTTCCTGCATCTATCCAACTCTACAAGGCTATGAAGCATATCCCCTCAGAGAATTATTGTAATAAGCATTGTCTTTTGGGAGCTCCAGTTCTCCATGCTGAATTTCTTTCCACGGTACAGTGGGGTTTTTGGCAGAAGTAAGCAAGGACTGAGCATACAGGCTCCTGGTATTAGACAGAGATGTACTGATGGGGGAAAGCATTGTGCCCTTATCTTGCAAGGATACCTTGTGATACATGGGAGTTATCCTGAGGTACCAAAACACCTTTCCCAATTTAGTAAATTCCAAAGACATGATACAGAACTACAGTAGACAAAATGTTATGGAAATTGATTTAATTAAGTGCTTTACAGTCTATCTATGTTCTGTAAAGTCAGTTTATAGAGCGTCTGTTGTCTTTGCATGGCTGTTTGAATCAAGTGTGTATATCACTTCACTGTAAGATGAGCATGGACCTGAGCTCACACTCTTATCTTACAGAAATTTCTGCAACTCCATGCAAGTCAGCAAAATAATGCAGATTTTTACCAGTAACACTGTGACCCAAATATCTGTGAAGCTAGCACGTGTTGCCTCATTAGATGTGCACTTTCTGCTCTGGATTTGTAATATCACTGGTTACAGCATGTTTTCTGCTATTTAGTCCATGTATCTATCAAGTGAGCTAGATAATTACTGCTGTATGCGTTAAAACTGTCCTAGAGGTGATCCTATCTTGTTCCCTACTCCATTTTCCTCCTACAAAAAGTTTTCATGGCAGAAATCACTGTGCTCCTTAGTACATGTTACTCAGGCAAGAACAAAACTTTTTATATAACATCATCTTATTTTTCAGCTGCCATAAACTATCCTTGCTGGTCTGTTTTATGTGGGGCAGCTGCACTATTGAATTCTGTTAAATTAACTTTGTTAATGCTAAAGACTGAAACTTTGTGTCATCCTTATCTCCTGCAGATATACATCACGAATAACCTTCCTAAGGTGAAACTGCCATTTTATAAATAAAAAAAATGCACCCTCATATTCCACGTCACATACAACACTATTACCCTTCTCTTCCTCACTTTCCCTGTTCCTCTCCCAACAAAACTCACTTAGTTTTCTTGGTGTGATAATGCCCATCTGAATTAAGTTGCAATATTCTGTGCTCTGAAATTCAGAAATATTATTTTTTATTGTTTTAAACACTAGCTCTTAGCCATTTATTTGCTTCATGAAGAATTATTGTAGTAGTCACAAAATTGAGTATAACGTAGTAAAGAAGCAATGTATAAGGGCAGTTGAGCTACATTGTTTACATACTCAGGTTTTATTCACTTGGATTCATTTATTGTTTGTTCAATAGTAGTCATTTATGTGTATTAAAAATCATTTGCTTTTCTGGCACATCTGCACAAGACAGCTTGTAAAATGTAATTTGCAGAGCTCTGTGACCAGCAGAATTGGTTAAGCAGTTTTAACATATTTTTTTAAATAAATGCCAGCTACCTAGCGTTACCTAAATAATACTCTTATCTTTTTAATGGTTGTGATATTGAGCTCTATTTGCCTTTAAAGCTTCAGTACATATCCTAGGCCTGCAAGAATCATCTGAAAGATTATTTCTCCTTATCTCATTCTTTGTTTTGCTTTTTTAAAGAAGACAGGAGTGGCTACTAAATAGGAATGTTAGAAATAGGAATAGGCACAAAAGTTAAGATAGTGGATAAAAGGTCATTGTTTCAAATTTGGGTAGGATGGACTCTATAACCTCTGAAGTGCAAGAGAAAAAAGGTTTTTAGTAATGTTTAATAAAAGATGAGGGTTTATTTTGGGTTTTTTTATTGTTTTCATATTTAGGAACATTTATAATGTGGTTAAGGGGAATTTGATGGGTTTTGGGGGTTTTTTTTTGTACAGTTGAACTACAGAGGTTTCCTGAAGTTAGCTATCTTTTAATGTAAAAAAAAAGTCAGGAAATAAAGTACATTAGTAGTCCTCAACCTTTTTCTTTGCAGTAACTGTCCTAGGCCCAAATCAGTCTCAGATTTGGGATTTTAACTGAATTTGAGTCTTGTATTAATAAATAAATAAATAAACATTTAGAGAAAAATACCGCAGGTTCATTGCAGATACCTCTCTTCCCCAGTTCCTGGTCTCCAATCCCCTCACCACACTTTGCATTCCATCCCCTGCATGAGGCGATGGGCAGCACAGGAGGTAGGGGATCAGTATGTTGCGTGTCCTTTAGTTTTTGATACTTTCTGTTTATCACTCAGCTCCTCCTGCAGTAACTGTCCACCAACCTCAGTTCCTTCAGAAGTTGTATCAGCTTAGGTAACTCCTGCTGTATCTCCACTGCAGAACAACCACCTAACCTTCCCACACCCCCCCCCCCCCCCGCCTCATATCTTCTTTAGGTCTACCTGACCAGGGTGATTTTCTGGTCTAAACTGTGGCACTAAGAACAGGTGCTATGTCATACCTTACATCACATGTGATGTTGGAGTCCTTCCTCTCAGTGCTTGAAGGGGAAATGGATAGAGAAGAAAGTATTTGGAGTATGTAATTTTTCTGGTTTCTACTGAGAAAAATGAGCATCAAAATGTCACAATCTCTGCCTATTTGATGAGGAGTCAATGAAAGGCAATATTATATTATGCAGACTGGACCCCCATATGTACAGATGTCAGACACCATGTAAACATGTAGCATAGTGCAGAGACAGGGAACTGGACAAAGGGCTGAAGTTGTTTAAATATTCAGTTTCATGTTTCCTGATATAACTTTTCTTACCTGTATACCAGATAGTTGAATATAGTTTCCAAGACACCAGAATCTATGAAGAGTATATCCCTTTTGGCAGGATTTTACTCTTTGGTCCACTTCCATTTCATCACTATTCCATGATGCAGTGTGATTATTTTGCAGTAGTGCTTGGAGTGCATACTGACAGGGATACCAGTGTGGGTACGGGGGAATTGGTGTGTAAAAATGTGTGCCCAAACACCATCAAAAAGTTTCATTTTTTAAAGGAGGATGGGGGGCATTATTTTCATTTTCTTGTCTTTTGGGAGGTTACAGAGACAGAGGAAAACAAATCTTTCTGGTCAAATTCCTGTGTAAATGAATGAGAAGGGAACACACTAAACATTTTGCTGTGTGGCTTTTTGTGGAGGAATGTTTTAAGATTGCTACCTATCCCAGAAGATCATATTATCCAGGGGTCATGAAAGTGGTGTTGTCAGTGGAACATCACAACTGCTCTATCGGGCCATTACCTGACTCTGCTCCCTCACACCTACCTCAGTTTATGCAGGGGGTGGTTCTTTTAATATTTTTATTCTGCTGCAGGAGTTCAGGACATAATGATCTTCTTCAGAAAAAAGAATGAGCAAAATGAGATTGGTTGAGAAACTATTGTTTGAAACAAACAGCTATTGCTAGTGCTGCCATAGAGGTTATACCTTAAAAAGAATAGCTTTCTCCCTGCATTGCATTTTTTCTAATACAGCCCTGTGGAAAGAAGCGTTTTGAAAAAGTCTGCAGAATGCCACGATTCCCTTGTTCCTGTTAACAGATTGCATTTCTCTAGCCTCGTCCTTCTGCTGCAGCCCTTGAAAGAGTATACAGCCGCTAGTATAAAAGAGTTAGACATTTACTGTGTTAGATTGTATTCTGCTTTTATGAGAAGTTGTGTATCTTTTAAACATTAGAAATCTGCTGCCAAGTACAGTTCACAGCACGAAGATAAATAATGCTATTAAACTAGAAAATCTTTTAATGATTGCTGGCTATTCAGTAGGCTTAGCAATTTAAACTAACACTTCCTTACAAAAATCACTGCAGTTATTCAAACTTCTAAGCCCAGAAATAATTTCAAGACAATGTGGCAGAATTCTTTTATAAAGTGGGTCATTAGTGATTTTCTGAAAGCTTACCCAGGCAATTTTTGTATTCATTTTAATGCTATGTACAAGAAGAAATCCAAAATGCAACTTGGGTTGTTAAAAGGGCATACAATTATTTCAGTTTAGCAGGGACTATCTAGGACTATCTAAGACATGCTGTGGAGGCCATTCATAATTCCCATGAGGACAGTTGCTGGGAGTTGACAGACACAACCCATCCTCTGCTAAACCATATTCCTGAGCACCTCATCTACCCACCTTTTAAATACATCCAGGGTTAGTGACTCAACCACCTCCCTGGGCAGCCTGTTCCAATGGCCTACAACCCTTTCCGTGAAAAGTTTTTCCTAATGTCTAATCTGAACCTGACCTGGCCCAGCTTGAGGCCATTCCCCTTGTCCTATCACCTGTTGCTTGGGTGAAGAGACCAACACCAATCTCAGGTAATTTCACCTATTTCAGGTAATTGTAGGTGGTGATAAGGAGCTTCTCAGCCTTCTCCAGGCTAAACATCCCCAGTTCCCTCAGCTGCTCCTTGTAAGATTTGCTCTCCAGCCCCTTCACCCACCTGCTTGCCCTTCTTTGGACTCACTCGAGAACCTCAAGGTCCTTCTTGTAGAGATGGGCCCAAAACTGAACACAGCAGTTAAGGTGTGGCCTCACCAATGCCAAATACAGGGGCGCAGTCACTTTCCTGGACCTGCTGACCACACTGTTTGTGATACAAGGCAAGATGCCATTAGCCGTCTTGACCACCTGGACACACTGCTGACTCATATTCAGTCTGTAGTCAACCAACACCCCAGGTCCTTCTCTGCCAGGCAG
This sequence comes from Laterallus jamaicensis coturniculus, assembly GCA_022605575.1. NCBI lineage: Eukaryota > Metazoa > Chordata > Aves > Gruiformes > Rallidae > Laterallus > Laterallus jamaicensis. The sequence goes on along the minus strand of JAKCOX010000037.1, from coordinate 5,331,791 downwards.
CTTTCTAGCCATTTTCTGCAAGCCCGTAGCGCTGCACAGGGTCCTTATGTCCCAAGTGCAGGACTCTGCACTTGGCCTTGTTGAACCTCAACCTGTTTGTCTCAGCCCATCATCCCAGCCTGTCCAGATCCCTTTGAAGAGCCTCCCTACCCTCAGGCAGATTGATGCTGCCTCCCAGTTTAGTGTCATCTGCAAATTTACTGAGGGAACATTCAATCCCTTCGTCCAGGTCATTGATAAATATATTGAACAGGACTGGACCCAAGACTAGAGCCCGGGGGAACATCACTTGTTACCAGCCTCCAGCTGGATACTGAGCCTGTCCAGGCCAGTGGTAGCCATTTTCTCAAGCAGAATGCTGTGAGAAACCGTGCCAAAGGTTTTGCTGAAGCCAAGGTACACTACATCCACAGCCTTCTCCTCGTTCATTTAACAAGTCACCTTGTCATAGAAAGCAATCAGGTTAGTTTGGCAGGACCTACCTTTTATAAACCCATGTTGACTGGGCCTGATCACTTGGCTGTTGTGTGCATACTGTGTGATGGCACACAAAATGACCTGTTTCATGATGTTCTCTAGCACTGAGGTCAGACTGACAGGCCTGTAGTTTCCTGGATCTTCCCTCCGACCATTCTTGTAAATGGGTGCAACATCTGCCAGCCTCCAAGTGGAACTTCCCTAGTCAGCAAGGATTGCTGGTAGATGATGGAAAGGGGTTTGGCAAATATGTGTGGAAATATGTGTGGGAAATGGCAAATATGTGTGGAAATATGTGTGGGAAATGGAGAGTGGCCCTGGAAAAGAGACAGTTATGCTTGTTGGAGACAAGCTGCAAAAGCAAGAGAAAAAGCAGGAAAGGGGGTCGTTTAGAGATGTAAACTTGTTTGCTGTTTAGCAGGGAGGTGGCATGGTGTGATTTGTCATGTTAAGGAAGGTGCAGACAGAAAGAGGCCCCTGGGACAACCTTTTGTATAGGAATGTTGTGGTTCTACTATTCATGAAAAGTCCTGAAACCTGACTCAAGGCTGCTGTGTCAGCCACCGAGAAGGTATAGAAGTTTGCTCAGTTGTTATTAGAGTTGTCTTCAATCCGCCACAATCGGAGTCTGTGTCTTTCAATGCGCCAAAAGTATGTACACTAGATCCCTCAATACCCATGGGCATAACCCATCTGACCCCATAGATTTGTGAATGTCTAATTGGCATAGCAGGTTTCCTCCTGGATCATGGGAGTTTTGCTCTGCTCTCCCTCCCTGTGTTCTGGCTCATGAGGCTGAATATCCAGGTAACATTTCACTATTAAAGACTGAAGCAAAGAAGGAATTAAGTACCTCAGCCTTGTCCTCAGCCTTTGTCACTAATGTTCCCCCTGCCTCCAGTAAGGGCTGGAGATTGTCCTTGGCACTCCTTTCGCTGTTGATGTATCTGCAGAAGGACTTTTTATTATCTTTCACACAATTGGCCAATCTGAGTTCTCACCTAGAGAGTAAAAAATTGCCATCTAAAAATGCCCAAAATATATGCGTATTTTAATTGGTAAATCTTAAAGCACAGGAAAACAGGACACAGGGAAATAGGGAAACACTCAGTACTAAAATTAGTAAATGATGGGTGCGCATGTACAATTTAATCAGAAATTAAAACTTAATCCTTCTGTGATCCTAACCATAGAACTGAGTTCACACTTTATTCATTTTCATTTGAACAAGCAGAAATAAGGAATACAGAGTGGGAGAAGAAGCTTGCCTTTTCATCATTCTAACTGTAGAACATCATTCCTAAAGTTAGGTCAGAATTCGGCAATTTAACATGCATCTCAAAGTCAGAAGAGAACACTTACTCGGAACTAGGCTATGTGGAAAAGACAAGTTCAGAGTGCATCCTTGCAGATGTCATAGCACAGCCTGCAGGGATGATGCACTATAATGGAGATTACCTGCAAGGCTCACCATATCCCTCCCCTTAGATCCCCAGCACATCTGACAGGTATTCTTTTGTTATTTAATTCCTTTCCTTCCGCACATACTTACTGCGTTTCTTGAATCTAAGCAAGAATGGGTAATTGAATTCTTTGTTTTCTAATCATTAATTTATCAAAACACTTCTAAAATCTTAAAACACATTAGCGTTTAATTAAAACTTCTGAGAATTTATTCTCTCTCTTGTCCACTCTGAGGTATCACTCAGAATTTATTAGGTACGTATTAAACACCAAAATCATGTTTACTCCAGAACTTCCTAAACATACATACACAATTGTAAGCAAAGCATTCGCTCTTTCATAAATAATTGATTTGGTTGAAAGGTTAGGGATTGTTCCAAACAACATTACAGCACAAGTACTAAGGATTTTTTAAGTTTACCCACATAGAAGTGATATGCCCAAACACTGAACCATCTGACAGCTTGTAAAGGTTTTATTACCCTGATCTTTTTGAATTGAGACTGCTAAATGACTCATTGGGTTTTTTATTTAACAAGTGACACTGTTGAGCAAATGTATTTTTCTATGAAAATAGGAGCTCTAAGTGGGTTCTGTAACTCACTGATGTTTTGTGCAAAACTATAAAAATCTAAAGGTGCAAAACACTATGGGAAGAGTAAAAATATTCTAGCACGGTGTACATCCTCTGTGAAGGTTAATTATTAAATTTCATGAACTCCTTTCAGTCACTCACAAGGGCTGTCATTCAGAATGCATTCAAATAAGCATTGTTTTTATTTTCCAACCTTTGAAAAAGCGCGAAGCTGGCAAGTACTGTTCTTTGGAAGTTCTTGTTAGGTTTGTTTTTCCTTCTTTTTAATTTACTATTTATGCCTTAGCTATCAGAGAGGGTTTCCATGTTTTTTGCAAGTCTAAATAAACATTATCGACAGTTAAATTTTGGGGGAGCATTAATAAGCAGCAGAGCTGTGAGTTAGTGTCTTGAGAGTACATTTTTTGATAAATATGAACCATAATGAGTAAAGGAAATGTCTACATAATAATGTGTACCACTAATATTTTAAAAGCTTTCTTTCCTTATCAAATTCCTGATTCAAATGAAGGGTAAGAGACTTGGAGAACAGATGCATTTGAGAACAAAATAATTCCAAAAGGTGATCATGGCAGGAGAGATTTCGTCTATGTTGTCACCCAAATTGTGTGAATATTTTCTGGTGAGTTTATGCAGTTGATTGTCTTCAGAGACTTTGGTGAGCATGCAGATTATAGAAACAGAAGTTCTCATCTTCTTGAAAAATTTTAAAAAGCCTTTAAAAAGGATAAGCGAAAGCAAAATAAGAGAGATCTGTTAATCCTAAAACTGGGCTCTTGTATTCTAAGAAGTGACGTGGTTAAATTGAGATGCAATCTTCTGAGTAAGAACCTCAGATTTCTTTTGTGGGTGGTGGTGAGAGGGTGATACTTTTAAGTAATCTGGCTTCTAGTCTTGCCTGTTTTGGTAATCAGACTGTGCTGAGAGTAGGATTACAAACTGAAACCCTTTTGTTTCAGACAATATTATACAAGCATCATCTGTTATTAGGGAGATAGTCATCCAGGGAACAGTCATCAAAAGATAGCACGATGTCTTCACCAAATTCAAGCCCATAAAGTCTGTTCTGTTGAAAGCAGAATGGTCCCTTCCCATTTTATTTTCAGCTACACTAGCATCTGCTGTAATACATAAAACAGCTAAATGATTTCATAACAGTATTAATGAATTTAAATGAGAGCTGCAGTCTGCTTCTCTCTAGTCCAAATTTTCAACTAACCGGGATGAAGAGAAACTACAATTCCAGGCAAGTCATCCCTTTTATCTATAAAACTCCATATTGACAAAGAAGGGAAAATTAGCCTTGTTGAGAACATTGTAAAATAAGTAATTTTAAACTAGCAACAGTCAGAAGATGGATTTCATTGTCTGTAACACTGATTTTTTTACATGTAGGAAACTTCTAGTACATTGGTGTGAATGATAAACCAGAGAACATAATATATGGGCATGATTTTTAACTCTTGTTGGCAAAATATCAGAACTAACCTTTACAGACAGACTTTTACAGTGGCAGAAAACTCTCAAGATAAAGCATTCAACCCAAATCTAAAGCTAATCTTTAACTGGCATGTTTAACTGTTTGTCTGTTGCATACAGATGCATATACTCAGATGAATATACTCAGATGAATATACTCAGTAAACTTAACATATGCAAAGTTTCCTTTTGATGTGTGGAGTTTAGACGAAGAGATGCACAGAATGTTCCAGCTAAGGTAAAATCTAACACAACAGAAGGCTTCTATATTTTAATTCTAATAAGTTTATTTTGTACTTCAGTGGTAATTATTCCAGTAAAGGAATTATTCCATTAAATTATTCCAGTACAGTTTTTGTAGTTTACTGCCATTCTAAGACAATGGACAGTGCTCTTACAATGCTTCTTACAACAGTAGCTACTTTAGATACATGTCACAGGTTTTTTTTCCCATCTCAATACATGTTTATAGTGTTAAGCAATTAATTGTAAAATGTCTTAATTTGCATATCTTGTTGAAAAGTAAAATTTCAGTAAAGAAATCTGACTTTCAGAAGCTTTCTCATTTGATCTGATTCAAACCACTGTAAAATTGCTTTAATCCACATCTGTTAAAAAAGATTTTGTCTCATCTACTTACGAAATGGAAATACTGCAGACTAGTCAAACTAAAACTACTTAGTTTATTTAATAATGCCCTTAAATCCATACCGAAGGGCTTTGCTCACTCTGTCCAAATGAAACCTTTGAATTTCAGAAACTTCAATAACACTAACTTCAATAATACTGGATGTTTGAGGACAGCTCTTTTATGTAGGTGTTCTGAGCCTCTTAGCAAGCTGCAAATGTAATTCTGTTCCAGAGAGACTGTGTTGTCTAAAGCTAACTTCATGTTTGTGAATTCTATAGTCAGTTCATTGCTGCATGATATCACATGATATTCACCCAGAATTAGCAAACACATTGCGTGCTAACCTGACTTGCTTTCCTGACACAAAGCTATACTCAGACAGTGCAGTAGATTAGTTTAGCCAGCAAGGTAAGAGGAAGGTATCGTGAACTTCATAGGTTCGGGGGCTCAGGGGTTCAGTGACACTCTAAGCAGACCTAAGTGCTGAATGCTATAGCTATGCTACCTCCTTCCATCTCCTCTTTCCTTCCCATAACATCTGACTCTTCCTTGAAGATTCCTTTTCACAGCAAGAGTGAATAGCACACTCACACAGCTCAGTGAAATGTATGCTAAAGTCTGGCACAAAGCAGAGCAGGGGCAAAAATGGAAGTAGAACTGCTAAGTAAATATTTTTCAACTGTAGAATCAAATGAGGAAAAAAAAAAGGTGGTAAAATCAACAGAAGCCTTGGGTCCATTCAACAATGAAAGACAAATGTCTAATAAAGTAAGCATGGGGATGATGTACCTACACTATTATTTTGATGTTGGGCATGTCTTGTTTTACTCTAAGAAAATCAATCTTTTAATCTACCTGTGACAATTTAAGCAAAATTTCTTTTGGTGGACACCTGTCAAACTGCTGTAGTGTTTCATCATATTAAGTCTCTTTTCTTCAGACTTTAGGAGTCTGAGTAGCATCTGCCATTGTCTTCTGCCATGCCTTCTGTCACATGCAATGCTAACCAGCCACTTCAATTGCAGTGTGATTTTACAGTCTGACTTTCCTGCCTTCTACTCTCTCTTTAAACTTCTCTGCAAAGCTTCTTCATTTCCTTACCACACCACCACATTTATCCTTGTTGCATCTGGTGGAGACTTGCAGTGTCTTTGAAGATGCAGAAGAGTGTTGGCAAAGAAAGTATTTTCAGGTGTTTAGAACTCCTTAGCTAGCACAAAATGCATATATGCGACAAGGGGAACCAGAGCCAGGGGTCGATGGAGCAGGACACCTTTTTAATACTCCTGCTTAACTGCAGTGTCTGCAGCAGTACCTCAAGCCTACATCAGCACCTCCTCTAATTCTGCTATATTTGTCCTTAGGCAGTTAGAGTTGTTTCTTGCAGCCTTTACAAGTTGTTTTTTTTGGGAGGGAGGAACGTTTTTTCTTCAAAAGAGCAGCTTTTAATTCTACTTTGGATGACTGCTGTTCTTTGGAGCATATTTGCAGACACAAACTGAAGAAAATGCATTTTCTCTGGAATCTGGTTATTACTTTTATTCACCTAGCTCCTAAGTAGCGCTTACACTCTTCAGTATAAGTGTATACTTATGCTGCTGTCAGGCTTGCTCTTGACAAGGCCCTTGGTACAATTCCTGTCTCATCTCATGGAACATGATGTAGGACTGAGTAAAAACAGACTTAGGAATAAGGATCCTATAAATTCATTAGATCAACCCAAAATTTGGAAATAGATTTTCCTCAGTGCATACACCCATTTCCTGAGTGCATGCATCCATCTACTTTACACACTGGATTTTTATTCAGAAGTATCCATAAACTAATGTTTTCATGTGGTTTGAAAATATTCATTCTTATGGTGTAGTGGATTTTAAGCATACCTAACATTTTGGTGTTGTTCTAAAAACCCTTCAATAAGAAGCTTGACTTGGGTGCAACTACCCAGTATGCAGACGTGTACAGCGATGTGTCCAGATTTACGGAGGAATCGAGCAATGGACTCGGGCTTCTCTTCCCAGGCACTGGCCCTTATCAGCAGCCTTTTTATTAGTTGCCTAACCTGTGATTAGTAAGCAGTCAAGGACCCTTGATAATTCATAGCTAATTAAATTACTGTCATGCGTCTGTGTGACCATCAGAGTCAGTAGCAGTGCCCAGCATGAGCCATCAGCTCTCTTAGTAAACAGGAGGCATACAGTCCTTGTCTGCCCCTGCACTCTCAGGACAAATTAATTAGAATTGATAAGGCCTAAAATCAGTAGCATTGAAAGGGCTGTATTCTGCCTAGGTAATACTGAACACGCTTAGAACTAATACTTGCTTAAAAATAACCTTACAACAAGGCTTTGTTCTTAGGGTAGACAGCTTTGTTTCTTGGGGAATTGTCCTCTGCTCATTCTGATATGTGTTTCAGAGAAGTTTCTTGACATTGTGTTCATTGAACAAGTTTGCAGAAAGCCAAAAAGTTGTAGACAGTAGTAAACTAAGAGAATATATGTATGTCCAAATATATATATATGTATACTTCAAAGACAAAATTATGGTAGATTAAAGTTTTTTAAATATTGTAGACTTCATGAAGTATCTGGAAATACTGCAAATGCTGAGAAGATTCCATATAAAACACAAAGTTTCAGTGACTATCTGACAGCAGATACAGAAAACAGAGTACACCAGAGAATGCTAAACCCTTATCATGTCACCCACTTTGAAAGCAGGAGATGAATTGATTCACTTGGGACTGAAACACGCTTTATTAAATATTTGTATTAAAAATTGAAGTTCAAGTTAGCTGAATGATACAAGATGATAGCCCAAACTTTGACAGTATCTAATGGCTTATGTATAATAGAGCTAAAAGCTTATCAGGAAGTATCTAATACTTGTTCCATTAGAGCTGTGCTAATGTTCTGCATTAAAACCTCTGCTTAGTTCAGGCTTTTCTTATTACACTTGTCTCCACTGGCAGTTCATTTGCACATAATTACCAAAGATGCATGCACATTTAACAGAAAATAGGTTTCTGTCCTGACTGGGTGAAAGTCAGTAGGGATGCACTCTCCTGACTTTATCTCAGCCCCATAGTATGTAATGATTGCAGCTATTAGGTGTTACGCAGTATTGTGTGTACAAGTGTGAGCAGGACATACAAGGCAATGGATAACAGGCAATATCTAGTTGTAAATATCCAACTACAACATGTAATTTAACAAGGAGGAAGGATGCTACACTTTCACCTTTTGTTTAAAGTGAATCTAATGCAGACCTGCAAGGTACCTCACCCTGGATTTTTACATTCTCTCTATATTCTCTCCTCCATGTCTAAGTTTGGAAGTTACTGTCCTGGGTTCAGCTAGGATAGAGTTAGTTTTCTTTCTAGTAGCTGGTGTAGAGCTGTGTTTGGGATTTAGGATGAGAATCATAGGGGCATTTCAAGCATGATGGCTTCTTCTAGACACAGTACTCACACACAAAAACCTCATGTTTTCTGTCTGATGTTAAACCGCATCCATCCCTATACCAACCCATGAGGAATGCTATTCATCACTGATACCACTTGGACATTGAGCCATTGACCACAACTCTTTTGGGTGTGGCCATTCAGCCAATTCGTTATCTACTGAGTGTTTAATCCATCAAATCTGTGTCTCTCCAATTTTGAAACAAGAATGTTCTGTGAAACAGTATCAGGTGCTTTGCACAAGTCCACGCAGATGATGTCTGTCACTCTTCCCTTATCCACAAATGCTGTAACCCTGTCTTCGTGGGCAATCACATTTCTTAGGCTTTATTTTCCCTTAGAGAAGTCATGTTGGCTTTCACCAATCACCTCTGTACTTTCCATGTGCCTGAGCAAGGACCATCTGCTCCATGATCTTGCCAAGCACAAAAGGGGAGAATAGTTGACCTGTAGTTCCCCAGGTTTTCCCGTTTTAAAAATGTGGGTTATGTTTCAGATAGTGGGAACTTCACTGGACTGCACTTCCTATTCTAGGAATCCATATTGTCTTAGAACACTGTGGAATACGTCAGACAAAAGTGTTATTTCAACCTGTGTTGGCTGTACTAGCTGTTGAATTAGTTCTCATAGGAAAATTGTTTATTTCTAAATGATACATGCTGAATAGTGGCTAATGACAGTGTTGGTGAACTGATGGCTATCTATGCTCTGCAGTCTTGCTTTCTCTCGTAATAATTCTTTTTTTCTTCTTTTTGTTGTTTTGAAGATGTTCCAGGGGGTGTTCACTTCATAGCCATACCACTTATTTTGGGAGGAAGTTTCACAGAATCCAAAGCTTGGAATAAAACTATTCCACTGCCCAAAGTCAAGGTCAGCTGTGCTAGGCCACCATGTGTAAACACATACTTTTTGAAAGATCCTTAGATCTTTAAAGGTACAGAATCCACAACAATCCTGCTTTGTGCTCATTCCATCACTGGTATTCAGCTTCTAACCTGCTATAGTTGTGGACTGGGTTTCTGTGGCAAAGTTTCCTTGTTCCACTGAGGAGGAGGAGGTGGAGAAAACTGGGAGTAAAGAAGGAAGGGGTGAGGGGGAGGTGTTTTAAGATTTTGCTTTATTTCTCATATTGCTTTAATTTCTCATATTTCTGGTAATTTTTAATTATTTTTTTTTTTTCACAAGTTGAGTTTCTTTTGCCTGGGATGGTAATTGGTGAATGATCTCTCCCTGTCCTTACCTTGACCAACAAGTCTTTAATTTTATTTCTCCTTCCCTCTCCAGCTGAGGAGGGGAGTGATAGAGCAGCTTTGGTTGGCACCAGGGTCAACCCACCAGAAAATGATAAATCTTTTTTCTACAGAACTAATACCTAGCCAGCTTTTTTTGTTGATTGCATTTTCTCAACTTGACAATTTACTCCTGTTTCTCTAGAGCTTTATCTATTTTTTCATATTATTTCTGTGGTCTATCAAGATAATTTTCAGCAGTGTCCCTGACTTCAAACAGTTATGTAATTCATCCCACCTTGTTTAATCTGAAAATGTAATGAACAAAATTTTTCCAAACATGAATAATACTGAGCTAAGAACTGGCTGTATAGAAGTCCTGTTGGTATCTGGCCTTCCAAACTCTTGTCCTGTGGTTGTCCTGATGAAACAACAGGAGACTTTCACTCCAGAATTGTTTTTTGAAAACCTAGGTCAAACTCCTTCAGAATAACTTCCTTTAAAGAAATATAAAAATAAATAAATTAAAAAAAAAATAGAGAAAGGACTGGTACCCCCGTAAACTCTGCTACTTCTAGCTTACTTAATACCTGTAATAGCTCTTATTAATATACTGGTGTGGTAACCAATGAACAGTTTATAACATACATCTGTATGTATGGCATAGAATTCACTGCATGTGAAATAAATTTACTTTGCATATGCATCCACTTCTAATTTCCCAATTAATCTGTGAGTACAACAGCCCTGAATAATCTAAATACAGGAACAGACAGGTAACTGTCACTTCTGGGTCTTCTGCTTCTTCTGCAGCAACCTAAAAACATACTGCCTTCCCAGTTCATTGTCAGAGGCTGGGCTGGCTGCTGTTAGAGAATAAATGATCATCATCTTCTTTAGTGTGCATGGGGGGAGTATCTGCTTGGATTCAAAATCCCATGGAAATAATATCAGCTGTTGCTGCAGATGTTTTTAGAATGTACCTAAAGTCTTACATTGTAGACATCCATTTTACAAAGAGGTAAAACCTCAGCATTGTTATCCTAAATATAGATTGTGTATATGCAATTTATTGGTATAATAGTAGACTGTCAATAACATGGATTCATGGACAAATACATTTATGCTCAGTTTTGAATTCTGTGGAAACTAGATGCATTTCTAGTGAGCTTTTAAAACTTCCTGGGGGCTTTCACAATAGAAGCTGATAAAGTTTTATGGAATGCTCCACTTTTATGTTTAGTGAATATGATGAGAATCATTCAACCCTGTACAACAGGGTAGAAATTAACGGAATAGTTTTGAATGAGCTACCCATAAACATTTGCTGCATTTATTTTACACAATAACATTTTACTTGGTGTGAACTACTCCTTTGAAAGCACAAAATGTGTATATGTGTTATGGAGTTACAGCACATGCTCAGAAAATGGGAGCATTATTTGCTAAGTCTTTGTGATTTGGAGGATTTGAACCCACATTTCCCAAATGCCTCATACAATTATTTTCATGACAGCAATCTCTATAATTTCTGGGGAAAACAAGGCACTATGCAGCTGTACCATCATTTTGTGTGCAGGAAGGGCTTAGTCTCCCTACCAACTCAGGAGGTGTGCTCCATTTGTGGTCATCGTGCCCTTGGAAGGAGCTTAGCCATGGTAAGGCCATCTGACCTGGGAGACTAAGCTTATGGGCAGATAGGAACAGCCTCAAGTTTGGAAGACCCGGTCCTTATGGGGGAACTTCAATCACCCTGACGTCTTTTGGAGGGACAGTGCAGTAGGGCACAAGCAAGAGCAAGTTCCTGCAATGCATTGATGACAGTTTTCTCCTCGGAGTGACAGAGGAGCCAACAAAGAGGAGCTGCCATGTTGGACCTTGTTTTCACCAACAGGGAGGGGTTAGTAAAGAATGTGAAGCTCAAGGGCAGCCTTGGCTGCAGTGACCATGAAGAGATGGAGTTCAAGATCCTCAGGGCACCAAGGAGGGTACCTAGCCAACTCACTGCCCTGAACTTCAAGAGAGCAGACTTTGGCCTTTTCAGGGACCTTCTTGCTAGAGTACCATGGAACAAAGCCCTGGAGGGACCCAAGATAGCTGGCTAGTATTCAAGGATCACCTCCTCCAAGCTAGGAACAATGCGTCCCAACAAATAATTATGTGTTAAAATTGAGAAATGTTCTTCCACTAGAAACAAACAGCTTTGAGACACACTTTTATGATTAGTTATTCTGGATTTCAAACCCTCTTTAGGAGCAAGGTGTCAGGGTGCAGTGAGAGCTGACTGCTGAGCCCTAAGAGCGATGCAGACATAGCCGTAACCTCATCCAGGGGGTGCAGCTCCACAGACTCTGAGCATAGGGTGGTTATGGGGTTTGTTGGCCATCCCTGACACAAGGGCTCTAGCCAGGAGCACAGAGAAATGACTTAAGATATAGGGGTGGAAAAAACGCATGTATGAGAAACCTTTGCTGAGATTGGTTATCTCCAGAGTTGAAACCATCCAGGAGACAGGGCCAGAGATAGAGCTGGAGACCAGCACTCCTCCAGTGTCACCAAGGTAGGTGCTGACAGCCTTGGGCCAAGCAGAAATGGGGTCCAAGGCCCATGGGGAAGTCCCCAGGGGAGGCTGGGCAGAGGCAGTCAGGTCCAGTATTGGTCTCAGAGACTGAGAACAAATCTTCAAAATCTGGTTTGGATGAGTGTAAAGGGATTGTCAGTTGGACCATGAAAGAGAAGGGCTAAGTGAAACACTTATTTCTCTCTTTTCACAACTCTACAAAGTAGCATGAAGTACAAAGTGAGCTCATATAGTATGAAGTGTAATGTAAATTACAGACACCTTTCCTAACTCCTAATATGGCAGGGCAAAGTAAACATTAAAAACAGGTAATGCTCTAAAGGTCTAAGATTACATTGCATTAGTAAGATTGTGTTTCAAGTATCAACTGTGGAAATAAGATTATATGTAGCATACTGTGTGTAACATTAAAAAAAACCCAACAAACTGCCAACAAAAACCAAAACCAAACATTGATGTTAGTGTTATAGAAACTGATAATCTTAGTGATGGCGAGGTGTCAGAATATCCACAGTGGAGCTTCATCCTCCACATCTTTCTGTCCTATGTCATTTCAAGGGAAAATATCTCTCTCATTAGTGAATCAGATGGGAGATATTAAAGAATTTTTTAAATTAAATCATTCTTCTAATGTTTATTGCTGGTACGTAGAATCTTCTGTCAATGTCTGAGGAACATCACACTTACCAAGTATCTATTCAGAATATTCAGGGAGACTGAACTTCTCAAAAAAGTGCATTTATGCTAACTTAAATGTGAAATTAGAGTTCTTCACTTACTTTAAGTTGGATCTTTATTTTCAGACATGTTATGTAACTGGTACTCTTTGTTCTGTAGAAAATGGGAGAAAACTCATATAAGAACATACAGTATTCCAATTTTTCTGCTGTTGTTTTGCTGCACATAGCAAGTCTTTGAAGACTGGCCTTAGGTAGGAAAGGAGTTTGAAATCCACACACACACATAGTGAATATACTTAGAAGAGCAATGTGGTCATTCTACCACTATTGTGAATATTTCATGAGCTAATTTAGTTGCCTGAAAGCACAACCTGCTATAATTATCAAATACAATAATATTTGCAATATTAAAACTTCTTTTTTTTTCCAGTTTTTGGCAGTGATAGAATTTTGGCTTGATACAAGAGGAAGACTAGCCATGCTCAAAAAACAAAGATAATCAAGGAACAAGTGCATGAGCAGATGGTTAAGGTTAGATATCTCATATACCAAAACCATGACATAATAAGTTGGGTACTGGTTACCAATGCACACAGATTTGGAAGGAAGGTGTTTTTTTTTCCCTTTTGAAAGGATGTAATTTCAAAGTCATTCTGAAAATCTTCTTTGAATTTTTCCACTTCATCTAACCTTATGTAGTTAAGACTATGAAAAAGGAGAAGTATTTTATTTATTCTCTTCTCTTCTCTGCTGCTAGTCTGTCTCCCTTTAGAAACTAATGAATGGAACAACCATTTTTCAGTTAGCTTTCTTTGAACATCACTGTTGAGCTAACGTTTTGAGTGTTGTCTGTAGCTTTGCTACCAGTTGCTTTTTTTTGTTTTCTTTATCAAAAAAGGAAACTGTGGTTTCAAATTTTCCATTAGCCCATCATCCTAATTAGCATCATGGGAAGACATTTGTTACATATTCTACTAGATATGGTGTTTCCCTCAAGTATATTAGTCCAGTTTGGTTCAACGTGTCTTGTTGCAACAACCTTTCCTCAGCTTCAGACTGTTATTTCTTTGTGATCATGAGTTGTTAGCTGTGAAGGGGGAGGCATCTGATTGTACTATCAAACCTAGATTGTTTTAAATGTAGGCTGATGCATTTCTTTATCTCATGTAAAGACTCCTAGGAATGAACAAAGACTCCATTGTCCATTTTTCCCTTACCCTGAGAGCAAATACGTCACTGTCACACTATCCAAGACTTTCATTTCCCTGTGCTTGTTGCACCGGTGCTTCTGATTGCTTGAGCCAACCCATGTTGGCTGAGAAAGACACCCTGCTGACCTGGGTCCCACAAGGTGCTATGAGACCACTGGAAAGCCACTGTCATCTCTATTTTTTATGTCTGTCCATTACTTTTTCATAGCCCCAGCAGCTCCCCAAGTGTCAAATAGTTTTCAGCTATGTACTTACTTTAGTCTATGGTTCAGAAGGAGTAGATGTTCAACTGTTTCTTCATATGTGTTACATTTCAGGTATCTGCAATCTGCTGCAATTTACTTAGTCTCTTAATAGAAAAAGCACTATCCAGAAATCTCAGCCATTACCCACCACACAAAAAAGTCACTTAATGAAATAATTAGGAACACATTAGGCAATATAAACAGTGTACAAAATACAAATGTTTGCTAGTCCGTCACATTAAGTGCAAATGCTTTTGATGACATTACTGTTTTACACAAGACTGGGAAAATAAATATTGAGCCAGACATTAGGATTCTTCTAGTTCTGACAGAAGATTTTTTTTGCTTGTAGAATATTTTTTCTCTGCTTTATATGTTTAAGTGATGCAAGTTTCTTAATGGAAACTTTTGGGAAAGGCAGATTATATTTTTATACAGAGAGAAATATGGAATAATCTTAAATTTCTCCAGCCAAATTGCCATGTGTACTGTACCTTGCATGACGGATGGAGTCTTAAGGAGATGAAAATCTTAGCAATAAAAAGTATGTTTAAAAGAAGAAGGCAGTAATGAGTGCCAGGTTTAATGAGAAATGTGATGATGCATTTGGTTGGAAACCTCTCTAGAGGATTCTGTTGAGTTCCTATTTACAGTCTGCTCCACGGGACAGGTGGCATAATTGGCTTTTGGTTATCCTTGCTTAAAACAGTGTCAACATTCCTTCAACCCTTACTACTTTTCTAATCAACTCCTTTTGGTTTTTTGTCATGACAGTCACAACTTTCTTGAATTTAGGAATGCTGAATAGTGTGGGGGAGTAGGTGTGACTTGCAAAGGCCTTCCTGGTGCTTATGAGTGTTTTTGCATGAGTTGTTAAAAATTCAATTGTTGAATCTTTTTGTTTTGAGGGACTCTGGAAAGGGCTGTTTTTACAGACTTTCGTCTTTGAAACAGCTGTATTTTCCTCCAGCTACATCTTTAAGTACTGTTAGGGAGCTCTTTTTATTTGAAGACAGTAACACAGCAGAACATGACAATGAATTGACATTTGCTTATGAAATCACACTGATTCTGATTCTACCTTTTTCTATCAGTTTAAGAATTTGTAGCAGCTGTATTCAAGCTGCTTGAGTTGTGTTCTGGGCATACCAAAGACACTGACTGATATTATGCTAATATTTTGTACTCTTCTTTACACATTATGAAATCCAAGCACATGCTGTTCAGGGATTTGTAACGAACTGCCACATAAAGAGACTCTTACTGAACAGGCATTTGTTTGTTTCTTATGTATTCGGGTGATGTTTCTTTGTAATACCGTTACTTATTAATCATCTTCCAGGGACAGTTTTGTGCCTTATTACACAATGCTGGCACCAAGAAAGAAATTTTCAGTTCATACCCTAGTTATCGCTTTTCAAGAAGGGTAATTAAAAACTGTGAGATTTTGACTGCTGTTCAAAGGCTTCTCTGCCACATGGAAATACACAGGCTTAACTGAAGAGTTAGGTTTATGTTCTTTGGGGTTTTGTTTGTTTGTTTGCTTGCTTGTTTTGGTTTGGTTTTGTTTTGTTTTCTAAAGCAGACAAATCTTGTTAGCTAACACAGCACTTCCAAGGCATCACCACAGAACAGTCATGCATTATTTTGCAGGGTTCACAGGATCCTGCAATTTTTAATATCTTTTTTTTTCTTTGAGTGGAATATGATGGAGGAAGATAATGAAGTATTTGTTAACATGTATAAAAAACATGCTTCACAGATAGAAAGCCAACATGGGGAAAAAAAATATTTTCAGATAATTAGGTAATGGAAGCTAGCTAGCATTTATAGGCTAACAGAATGAACCCCTTAAAGTTATTATAAGGGACTGAGCCAATGGAAAATTTCTTACTTCAATTAAGTTTAATACAAGTTTTGGGAAAGGCCCAAAATGAACATAAGTAAAATTAGGAAATGAGAATTTTCTTTTCCATTTTCCTTTCTTATCAGGAATTGCCTTACTGTTGTTAATTTAATCTCTGCTGAGCTCTTTTGGGAAGCATGTGGCATGTGTATGCATTTTCCTCACAGTGAGCTTTTATGGCAATTTAAGAAAAAAAAACATTCTTGGCTTTTCCCCAAAGAATGTTAGTGTTGAGATACAGCTGTATTTCTATTTCTGTCTCAACTGGAAAATGAGATACTTGGTGATACTGATGCTAGAGGCTTTCTGTGTCATTTTTTGTGGCAAGCAATGACACCTTCTACAGAAAAGACATTTTTAAAATTTAATAACATACCCAGTTAAAATTTCTGCGGAGGATATTTATCCAGGAATATTCCACATGTTTTAAGTGTTGTGGTTCATGCAAATGAACAACCCACTGCTGAAAATCTGAAATTCTGAATATGGTTTAATGAAGAAAAATATTTCCGTTCTTTCTACCGTATAAAGAAAAAGCAACCAAAATCCCTGGTTCTGAATGATTGTATTAGTCTACTATTGGCCCATGGGGTCTAGCAGTCTTATAGCTAAAGGCTATGTAATACATGCCAAAATTGATGCAATTTAAAAAACAGCAATTAAGTTTATAACTACTATACATTAACTTAGTTTTTTGTTGGATGTAACTGAAATCCAGAAGAAAAAAAAGAAGTAAAAAGGGCTTTTTTATTTGAATGTAATATGTTTATCTGCCTCTTGCTTAAAGAATCAGCGGGCTTGTTCTACCTGTTACAATCAGAATTATTTTAGTTATTTATTTTTTAAATTACAGCTAGTGGGCTTAGTAAGACAGTTTCTTCCTTTAAAAAGGTATTGTTGAAAGAAGACTGTTTCTGATTTGTGACATATCACACTCCAGTCAGTGTGACTTCTCTGGATTATGCCTTTTATTTTGTTTTTCAGTTTAAAACCTAACAGGATGTTACAGCATCTAGGCCTCAGGCATACTCCTTGCAGCAGTGAAGGCATTTTCTGTGGACTCGTGGGTTCCTCCTTCAGATTCTCCATTTTTACTTTATTCTGATTTGCTTGTTTTGTTTTTATGACCAATTTCACTAGGGTAAAATTTTCTACAATAGTCAACTACTGAGGCATTCACCTGGTTCAGGGGACATGAAATGTTAAGTATCTGTTTTGAATCAGTCATACAACTGACATGAGACAAATTTTCCAACCTCTTAGACAGCTTTCCAGAGCCATGAGGCACCAGCTAAACTATACTGGTGTTCAACTTGTTTTTCTTCAATTGACCTTTTGATTTTTAAAATAAAGACCAGAAAAAACATTTTTCTCCCGCAGAAATGGGAGTGGAAGCGGAAGAGAAGGGTTGAGACACTGGGCAGAGCCCATGTAAGATATGATTTGTTGCTCACATTGCTGCAAAGGGGCAATGGCTGCTGCTGGAGCCACTCCTCCCTTTCTTCCCTTCCCTTCTAGTAGTAAGTGTTTACTGGTATCTCAATGACTTTACTTTCTAGGGAGTTACCACAAGCAATGAGGCCAACAGCCAGTTTTGCTTATGCCTTTAAGCTGGACCTCAGCCTCTGAGGACACATGTACATGAACATGGCTTCCATGGTGCATCACGTGATTAACATGCAAACCCTGCTATGCCATTGTAATGTCATTCCCCTTGATGTCTTGTCAAATGAGTGATGTTTGCACAGAGCGAAAGAAGGGTTTAGTAGACTGAACTGTTTCTTAATAATACTGTGTTTACTGAGGTTTTCTGCTTCAAGCTTTATAGGCACTTCATCATTTACTTTAAAAATATGTATAAATATATATGAATACATGTATATACCCAAATGTACGTATGCAAATACTCATGTTTCTTTCACAGTAATCAACAATATAGTCTTTTGTTGTACAATCAAAAAAGATGTATTTGGATCTGCTTTCACAGTCAGAACCTATTTAGTGAATTTGTAATTGCTTAGTAAAGTCCTGTGGTTCTTTGGACAGTATTTATTAGCCTCACACAGAGCAGAGAGCTGACGCTCACTAGTACCCTGGAGGCTGAAGATATCAGCTTCAGGATTTCCTGCGGCATCAGTTAGTGCAGTGACTGGGAAATGAGATTTTGATTTCAGAAAGCTTGACTCCAGTCTGCAGTAAAATGTGGTGTAACACTTTGTGGTATCTACTCCTGTGCCCCTGGAAAATTAACCTTCATTTCTTACTTCTAAAATCCTCAGGATCTACATTATTTATAATGCCAGTGGTCATGCTACTTAATTGAAATTTAAACTTAAATAGAAATGTTAGCGTTGCTCGTATGATATCTTAACTCACAGAAATCCCATATTTCATAGTTGGATTTCTATGTTGATAAGCAATTTATTGCCTAACATTTGTGAAATTGCATGTGAATGAGGGTAAATGATAGTCCTTTACCTGTGATGCTAAAATGCTGCAATTTGTTCAGTCAATGAATGAGCAAGCATATTGATGCTTGTGTGTTTGTGAGTATAAGTACTAGTATAAAAAAAAAAGATATCACAAACTGTTGTCAAACTGTATTCTCTCACATAAATACAGTAGGGTTGTACTCAGTTTTCAAATGTCTCAAAATGTAAAGGTATAAGATAGATTCTATATGAAGTCATCATTGTAATTCTTACCATAATGTCTTCTTTTACACCTCCATCATTTCTTATTTCCAACGTGTTCTCTTCTAAGATGAAGGTATTTTAAGATACTGCTTTCAAAAAATGTCTTGGGCACTCAGTAACCCGAGTGTCAGTGAAATTACAGAAGATTCATGGTCTCTTCTGAATTCAAAACTTGTACTATGTAGTTCCTTTGGAGATTTTTTTCAGTTGCTGTACAGTGCTGTGATTACGAGGTCAATATCAAAACCACAGTGGTTTCATCTGGGCCTTTATTTTTAATATTAAAGAACCATTGATCACAGCCCTTTTCTCTTCCCATTAGATAAGAACATTTTTGCATAAAATACTATAATGAACATAGACAGCATAGAGAGACTGTGCTGCCTGGCCTGACTGGGTGGAAGATTTGCCCTCCCTTTCCCCTTTTAACGCAATGAAATGGGAGATGTTAGTCCTATCAACCATTCCAGAACAAAGCTGATAATCATCATGACTAGATGACATGCTCTTAAATATATGGCGAATTAACAGAATGTTTAGTCCCTGCTTTCACCAGCTGTTCATACCACTTAATCCCAAGAAAGCATTATAAAAAAAGATGATAAAAGAAAGATGATAAATTTATTATTTCTGTTTACTGAAATATCACATCCTTTTTCATAGAATAAATAGATCAAAGTTGTGTCATTCAGGGGATCTGTTAGAAAGTTTTAACAGGGACCCAATGAATTTTCAGTATTTAGACAAAATTGGAACTTAAGCTCCAGGGTTAAGTGTAGTGGGTGCATGTATTTGTTTATGTTGGTTTTAGTTTATTTAATTTTTTAATGAACAGTTAATCATGCTTGGTACGTTACATTTTTCACAAACACTATATTCAGCTTTTCCACAATGTCAGCATTGCAATTAGTTACTTCAGCACCAATATAAAATCAGTGTTTCTTTCTTCTTCTTGATACTCCAGGAAGCAGCCACGGAAAGACAGAAGATGAAAGCTCCTATTCCCAACTTGGTTCTCTTGTATGCTACTCTAACGCAGAGCTTGAAGGTTGTGACCAAAAGGGGATCAGGTAAGTAAATCTTTATCTCTGTGATTATGATGCCGTTTGGAAAGAATTGCTAAAAAATTGAAAAATGTATACTAAGATGTTGATAGAGTTGTTTGATACATCAATAAGTGGATTTAAAATTCTGCAGCAAAAATGTTAGTAGCTTCTATATATTTTTAGACTGTATTATGGCAGGTGAGCTTGATGAAAAAAAAAAGCTGAAAATGTTAAAATAAATTATGTAATTTGA
Source organism: Laterallus jamaicensis coturniculus (assembly GCA_022605575.1). Lineage (NCBI taxonomy): Eukaryota > Metazoa > Chordata > Aves > Gruiformes > Rallidae > Laterallus > Laterallus jamaicensis. The sequence continues at coordinate 5,311,835 of JAKCOX010000037.1, read as the reverse complement.
AGTCAATCTAACAGTTCATCTGCTGAGGGAAATTTGTTGCCAGAACTATTTAACTAATTTAAAAGTCTTCATTGCAGTTGGTTCTGTTATTGTGAGCTACTAGATGTATCTGTTTGACTATATACCTCATGGTGAAGAATCTCTTAGAAGTGAAAATGGTGCAGTTTTGGTTTAGGCTACTGATTTTTTTAATAGATCGAGCACATTAAATTTAATAACCATGAAAAGCAAACAGCAAAATGTATTTTTGAAAGGGTACCTCATACATGGTTGAAGAGTTTAATTCATCAAAGAAAATACCGGCAGTTTTTCAGAAAGCAAGCAGGTGGCATGTTTACTAAGTATCTTTCATACTGCTACTATAGATTCATTATCTTCATATGTAAATAAAGAGAAGACCAATACTGAGATAGTTGAATGGTTTTGAGTTTCATTTCTTGCATGTCACCCCGAAATTCTAATTTTCTCTTCTTTCTCTTTACACTGGATAATGAAAAAAATGGGAGGATACTGCCTCTGCAGACTATCTTGCTCTATGGCAGGCAGTAAAGGATACTAAATCCTTAATGGGAGTCTTAATCCCATGTTGATGGAGTCAGTTAATTAGGTTTGTTGTTACTAGTCATCTTCCTTTTGGCAGTGAAGTGTTTTAGTTAGCTTTTGTTTTACTGTTCTAGATGTCTGTGTCTGATTCCGTTTGTAATTTTTAAATCTGTTTCCAACTGGAGTTGGCTGGTAGCTGTTGCGAACTGGTGCTTAGGGAGCACACAGGTCTTTATGTGTTAAAATAGTATTTTGTGCATAAATCATATTTTGTATTTTCAGTGGATAATATTTGTTACAACATTATGAAAGTGATTATGTCTCCAATGTTTTAGTGACTGGAAATATAGATGGGAAATAAGGAGTACTTAAGTAAGTTATTCCTCAACCAAAACCTGAGATCAAAATATATTTGGGGTTATTTGAACTTCAGGAAAACTGGAATCTATGCACCTTGTGCAGAGCAAAGGAGTTAGTGACGGATTGGTCTGTTTGTAATATGATGATGAAGCCCAGATAGATATCATAGATATTGTTTAAATGTGTCTGGATGAGGCTGCTCTGTTTGATTCAGATTTTAGACTTCTAAACTTTACATATTTTTTATAAAGTATTGATCCACATATTTTGTAACATACTGATCATCTTAATGTAATTTTTACAGTGATATCTATTTTTTAAGGAACTGAAAAATACTCAGTTGTCAGATAGCTGCTACTTTAGTGTGACAACAATAAGAACTTGAATTGTCTTTGCATTGCATCTCACCTTTTTTGCTTGTATCCTCTTCCACTGATTAAGCAAGACAAAGAGAAATGGTAAATATTCTGTCTGTGTGGGAATGTAATATAATTGCTGTCCAGCAAATGAAAAACAATACTTCTAAAGAAATACAGAGTATATTCACATCCCACTGCTATAATTAAAAGGAAAAAATGTAATGGAATTTTAATTGTACTGGAAACCTTTGGATCATACCTTACTATAACATGGGGTCCTTGATGGTTTTGTGTGAGATCTGCTTATCCTGTGTATAGTTTCAATTAGCTGTATCACCAAGAGGACTATTTGTCACACTGTATATGAAAAGGCAAACATCTCAAATTTGTAGAAATCTCAGATCTTGCTGCCTTTCACAATATTTAGAAGTTCTTTAAAGTCACTAAAGAAGTAGGTGCAATGTAGTAATGTGTGATGCTGCTTGGTTTGGCTTTTGTTGTGGTTGCTCTTTGTTTTGGTTTAATTTGGTTTTCTTTTTCCTTCTGTTGGGTGCTCGGAAGGCCTGTTTTGCAATCCTGAAGTATTTGTACAAATAAATCCTTATTTACTTCAAAAGAAGTTTTAGCAAAATAAGAGTAATTTATTTCTGCTGTGAAAATAGAAATGGTTTCCTAAAACTAATGCTACTTACAATTGGAAGTAAAAAAAAGAAATCAACTTGGAAAATGGAAGTGAATTTTTATGTGAACATGTTAACCAGAGGCAAAGAATGGTGAGGATGTGGTTTACATCTCTTTAGTCATTCCTACCTGTGAGTTCGCTTCATCCTTGAAATACCATCATTAAAGTAAAATGAATAGCAAAATGAAAACGTTGGAATGTTTTGATACTTATGAGATATTAGAATTATAAAAATGGAGTAGTAGTATCCACCTTTTGACCTGTTGCTTTTATGTGCTTCCTTTCTGTATAAAATAAAAGGTTCTGTAGAAAACAGAGATGTTGTTGCATTAATATGCAAGCTGGTTTTCCCAATTGTGACTTATTCCTTCTAGTTCATTTTTGTTGAGCTTGTTTCTAAGTACCAAACCTTGAAAAGAACAGCCTGGTGTTCTTTATACATTTAACTTTAGTATTTTATGTTGAAGAGAGATCTATCCTTGGAAACATGTCTTTTCTATACTGTCAGTTGGATTTTTCTTTCTAGAGTAATTCAGCGCTCTTCTAAGTTTTTTGTTTGTTTTTTTTTATCAGCTGTGTTTAAAAGATAGTGATTAATAAAAGTATGGGTTTCTCCATCTGGTAAAAATACATTTCCAACAAGTTTTCTGATCTGTCAAGAATATGTAAACCTTCAGAATGTCAGTGAGGATTCACAGCATGCCCAAAATGTGGATAGACTCAAGTTCTGGTTTTATTTCTAAGGATGTATTATAATTCTGCCCATCTATTGGCTTTGAGGACTAAAGTTATATGAAATTAGCTATGTGTGTGAGCAGTTAGGATCAATATAGCGTACTTGCCGCTGCTTGTGTTAATGGAAAAGCAGGTTAAAAAAAACATTGCATGAGAAAGTTTAGGATGTGCTGCATTGGGTTAAATCTCTGATCGTGAGAGCTGTCATTTTTCAAAGCACTTAAATGGCATTACTTACAGGCAGTCTTTGAATCTTTCTACCACTGTGTGCTGTTCATCAGTTAAATATAATAGTATGGTGTATAAACGGAGGTGTATTAATCAAATACTTATTATTATAGCAGGAAAAGCATGCTTTAAATTAGCTTGTTCATATACCTGTTTAACACTTTATCTTGTATGTATGATTCTATCTGACAGAAGATTTTTTCCCAATTAATATTTAAAATGATTTCTCTAATGCAATGAAGAGTTTCAAATAAGTCTTTAACAGAAAATGCATTTATTTTACATTTAGGGCATGTAATAAATGTGTTTGTTATGTAAGAATGGCTGGATGAGCAGTAACAGTCACAATCCTACTAATAAATAGAAATGGTGCAAGAAACTTCTTCCTATATCCAGGAATGCAAAAACTAAATTGGACTTAAGCCCACCTAAACTTATCCTGTCAGTTATAGTTGACTGCACAACACCTGCAAGCTGTAATGCCTTCTCAAGCAAGAAAGAAAAGATCCCTTTGCCGTTCTGACTTCAGGGGAGATGCAATTGTTTTAAACGGGACTTTTTAGGTATTTGGCGATGTCCCCATGAACTTCTGGAGAGGCTTCAGAGCCTGCAACAGTGACTGCAAAGATGAACTTTCCTTTGGCAGATAATGGATATCAGATGTGATCTATTAATTGGGATGCTGACTCTTGCACTACTTCTCGGCTTCTTGAAATATCTCGAAGCATCTTGCTTCATGAAGCAATTCTTCTGCTTGATCACCATGTCCTGTTTGATGCAAAGGAAGAATAAATACTTAAAGCATGCATGTTCTGATTCATTCAGCTCATGGCTTAACTGGAATTGGCTTAAACCTCCAAAGCATAGGAAAGAATCCCTAGATTTTAGCATGACACTGAACTTCATATAAATTTACAGTATGCCTAAAAAGTGCATAGATTCACTTTTTGTGTAATCCACTGAGTGTGTCTTGCTCAGTGAAGTCCTTGATAGTATTTTGAAAACTTTATGGTAATTAATTTTTAAATGTTTTCCTTTCTTTCCTCCCGCCCCCCCCTGAAAATTGCCCTTTTTCATAGTTAGAACTGAATTGTAGATTTGTTTGTTTGTTTGTTTGATAAACTTGGGTTTTTTAAAGTCTGTTCTTTTCAGGTTGAGTGGTATTTGATCACTTACTTGTGATAAATAGAGTTTTTGCTTATGAATTATTTAATATTCATCAAAGAGGAAGTAGGTTAGGAAAAAGAGCCTCATGATGATCCATAGAGACTATTTTCCTTATAGCATGTATATTAAATAAAATACTGGAACACTGCATTGCCATCTGGTGGTTTTTTTACAAGGATGCTGAATATACAAAGGAACAAAAGTGTGTTGTTTGAGTTTTTTGTTAAAAACCAAATCTCTTAAAAAGGAAAAATGAGAAAAAAAGTATGTAAAAAGATTATATTATGTGAAGAATTATGACTAGATCACTGCAATTAGTCAGTATTAGTGAAGTGACATTTTATACATTCTCATTGCCTAATAGCAATCTGGTATTGTATCGAAAAAGGTGAGAGTTAATACTACTGTCTGTAGTTCTTTCTTTTTCTAGATTATTATGTGTTATTAGTTAATTAATTAATATTCTGTGTTCAGTTCTGCTATTGTGAATGGAAATTTTGTTTTCTAGCTCAAATTTATCCTCTGGTGGAATAGTTTAACTCAAAGAAGTTTTTCAAAGATGGTTTATTAGGATATGTATGAGATCCTTCACATTATTATGAAGAGATTAAAGTCTGTAGATGTATTTTGTCATGTAACAGAAGATTACTTCTTTTTGAATGTCTAATATTTCTATGCCTCATCTATGATGAAGGAATATGGGTAGTTCTAGTTGGAGAATTTGCACACAATTACATCCCGAGGCTTAGCAGAGTTCTCGTACCCAATACCTGAGTATTTGCAGTCTTTATTTATTTATTTTTTATAACCTTTCAGGGTGCGACTTGGGAGTCCTAAGTGCGTAGTACTGCATAAATCATCCTGTTCTTCTTCCTGCCTTTCCTTCAGTGGTGCCATCCTCTTTTTCATTCTGCCTGTGTTTTGATTGCCTAAGTATTTTCTTTTTGGATTCTTGTCAAAAGGTAATTAGTTGATGAATGTTGTCTTGGATCTGATGGGCACTGAATAGTAACTAGATGGTTCAAAATGTAAACAAATAGCCATATATCTGTTGTTCTTTTTCTTACACAAGGCAGAGGCAGAACACCAGCATATGCAGTACTCCAAGTTCACTGATCTTGGAGCAGAGCATTTACAGTAGTTGAAGGGTATGCTTCTTGTAAGCCCCGGGAGTTTGTGTCAATTGATATTAATGACCCCTAGCGGTTCTCACTCTCTTAGAGAATGTTAGTTTTCCGTTATTAATTGATGTGGCTTGTTGGGCGGTTACACAGAACCTGAAATAATATTTAGTCTATCTGATGTACAAGATTAACTTCTATGAGCAAGGATATTTAAGTTGGAATGATTAAGACTACTGTTATTTCTTGGATGACAAGAAGCTAAGTACAATCAAAGCAGTCCTAAGCAAAGACACGTGTACCTTTCTTATTGCACTGGGGGGATGGGAACATTTTTGCATATTGAATATTTTGACCCTATTAAGAAGTTAACCTTATTTCATATGAGGATTGATTAAAAAAACTCATTCTAAATTGGCATATAAATACACAGCTTTGTTTGTGGTTGTAGCTCTGGGACCGAATGGGGAAAACTGTGAAATATCTTTAAAGGAAGAAGAGAGAGAAAGGTGAAGGGAAACCTTTACTGTTAAAAACATTTTGAAGATCCTTGTTGCTCATTCTCAGATAAATTTCTTACATCTTGATCTATTAATTAATTCCATATGGATTTTAATACCCTTCCAATTTAGTGGGTAGTAGAAATTAAAAAAAACCCAAAACCTTCTCTTCACAGTTGAAAAAATAGTTAACTGTGTGTTTCTAATTTCTTGGATTTTGCCTAATTATTTTATCATGTATACACTTTGTATAGTATGTGTCAGTGGGAGAGAGCAGTACTTGCTTTCTGAGTTGCATATTTATTTTAAAGACAGAAAATCTTCCACAGTAATATCCTTGAATATATAGTAATGGGGTCAAGCAAGATGAATGATTGCTTATGCCTGCTGGGAGGGAGGTCTAGATGATCAAGAGATGTGAGGACCGTGTAAATGCTCTGCTTCCTTCAACACTTCCACTCTCTGTCCTGAACTTTTGCCATCTATCTGGCAGAACGTGAGGCCTCCTGGAATTAATATGGCCCCCAGAAAACTGTTCAGATTTGCTATTTCTACATGGTGTCTGTATGTTAAAAGACCAATTAGTGTCCTTAAGTACCTTAGTTAGACAGGGATAATACCCCATTGTGCAGGCAATCTTAGCAAAGCATATAATGCTGGTTTTGATATGACCCTCAACTTTTTCCTTAATTTATTGAAGGCAAAACCCCACCCAGTTATTCTTAGGAGAATGTGCCTGACTTGCTTTTCCTGAATCAAGGCGTACTGGAAGAAAGTAGGTGTTAACAATTATTTATTTAGTAACATTTTGCATATTCATCAAATTAGAGGGTTCCTTTAGAGGATGTTTTTGAACCTTTTTTGTTGGTTTTGGGGGCTTTTTGTTTGTTTTTGTTTGGTTTTTTGTTTGTTTGTTTGTTTGTTATATGCCAACTGTATATTGGAAGCATGTATTTGTCTTTAGAAGAATAGCCCTTTGCAATACTGCATGTTTCTTTAGCTACACAATGTTGTGTGTGTTGCATTGCTGTGGAGTAATTTTCAAAGTACAGTTTTCATTTGACAAACTATTTGGTAAAAATACTAGTTTTGTTAGTGAGCTTAAAAGGACGCTTAGCCATGGTCAGTGGTGTCTATTTTTTTAAGCTAAGGACACCATTACAGATGAACAGGAATGATGCATATTGTTTTCTATAGGGGGTTTGGGGGCTATGTTGCAAAGAAAGAAAGAAAGAATTCTGTGCTGCTAGAAGGTCTGGGCAATAGGAATGAATGCATGGCAAGCATAAATCCTTTGTGACATGTTACTTATTTTGGAGACACTGTGAAAGCAGTAACTGTTACTTGTCCTGTGAGCATTTATGAACAGGATGGCTGGCATTTTAAAAATAGTTATATGACCTTTTGTTGTTGCTAGGATCCATACTGATACTTTTCAAAGTCCTGGGCAATGGTGAATAATACTACAGTATGTGAAAAGACTGTGTGGTAGCAAAGGGTCAATGTTTTATAGTGTGCAATACATATTAGGAAATGACTAATGATAATAAAGGAGACAAAGCAAAATCTAAAGCCAAAAGGACAGTAATAGATGTTCTTACATAGTTTGGTCATTGAATTTTAGTAGCTGTTTAGAATGGGTCTCTGCTTCCACAGCCCCTGTTTTCCCTGGGGAATGGTTAGTGGTTGTTTCACTGATTGGCATCTGCTGGCAAATGGCCTAGAAGATGTAAAAGAACAAGTGACCTTTGATCAAAATTGCTGTTGAAGAAGATTTATTTATTTGAATATGATGCTGTCAATTTTATGTAGAATAATGACTATGGAGAATAAGGAGGGAAAAGAACCTCAAGGACAAGCAATGACCATCTAATAGATTTGTCTTTTTAAGTATACTCAATTGTGAATTGTTATTAAATTGTAGAAATAAGAGCTGTGATAATAAGCTTCCACCATTAGAATATATTTTGTTGCTACACACTTAGAGACACTTAAAATTAATGAAATCTGTCTTAGATTAGAATACTTAGACTTGTTTTTTGTGAAAGATGGAGGGAGAAAGCGCTATCAGCCCTTTCCAGTGAGAAGCAACTTAACGTGAGAAGGTTGTTCCTTTAGACTGCAGTGCTGAAATCTTCAGCCATTCGTGCTTAGACTTATTTGCACTGTTATAGTTTTTACTTCAAATGCAAAATGCATATTGTCTGTCATTACTATAAGATTTATCTTTTTTATCGTTTTTTCAAAACAGTTTTTTGCAATTATAAGGAGAATTTTCAGACTACTATAATGGTAAATTATGACACAGTTATGTTAGTTGAAAGATGAGTGCTCCTGTAATTTTATCGCCTCGCTCTGTGCGCATAACTCATTTCAGGAAGCTGTCGTGTGTACACATGCAAAGCAGACAATTGTGTTGAAGCAAACTGCAAATTCATTTGGAGTAGCCCTCTTCCACAAATTACTCTTTTTTATCCTTAGCAAAAAGGAGCAATTTTCATTCTCTTTTAAATCAATCTTAGTTCCAATTAAAATAGTTCCATTTGATAATTCCAATTTTAATTACAGAGTCATTTCGGTTGGAAGGAACCTCTTAAGAGCACCTAGTACAATCCCATGGTTCAAGCAATGTCAGCTACAGCAGGTTGCTCAGGACTGTGTGCAGTTGAATTCAGTGACTTCAGGACTGTTCTTTAAACACTCTCTTTTTAAAGGAATCCAGGCAAACATTTTGGCCGCTATATGGACATACTGTAGTCCCTGAGCCTTGATTTCTCCAGATCTGAATTTCTCTAATCACCTAATTGTCAGTCATCTGCAAGTGGAAGTGGCGTGATGGTTAGGATGGTAGCTCTGAATTGCTCTAATATGGAGTTGCAATACACAAAGGAAAAGTAGTCGGGTAATACTAGGCACGCTACATTCATGCACTTCTGTATAATGCGCCCTGATCTGTTTGTAAATGAGGTTTGTTGTAGTAGGTAGAAGAAAGGCTGTGACTTGGAATATTAAAAATTAAGGATTTTCTGCTGAATGTCTTCAGCAGTCCAACCCAGAGTGAATCCTGAAGGCAAGACAGGGAGTCAAACAATGAACAATGAAAATCTAAATACATGTATGCATAGATATTTGTGCTATCATGGAGGGCTCAGTTCCTTCCTAAGGATCATGGAGCCTACAAAGAAGCTGTTAAGCTGTTGCATAGGTGATTGCCTGGGTGCAGCACTGCAAAGGAGGAGGGAAAGCACAGAGTGATACCATCAAACCCTTAGCTCTTTCTAATCCAGCAAGCTGAGCCAAGTATGACAAGGACTCAAGCTGCCTTTTCTAGGAGTGACTAAATCATACCTCATGGCTTCACAAGGGGCATCCTGGAGGCCAGTGAATGTCCTGCTTTTGTTCTGCTGGCTGCACCAGGCCACTTTAAACACTCTCCAATAAAATAACTTTTTCGGTATTGTAGGTTCTGTTTTGCTATTTATTGGCAGTGTTTTAAATATAAGTTTTATTTTTATAATCTGAGAGACAAAGTCAAATATTAAGCTTTGTGTTTTCTGAGGAAATTAAATAAGGGTCTGTGCCAGAATATTCTAGTTGGATAATAAACATTTCTTGAAACAATTATTCAACAGAATTGCAAGCTTGTGTAAGTATACAAATATGCATGCATTCTTCTTATAGTATGCTACTTGCTGTGAAGTTTTTGTAAAATGGGACTACTAATGGATGAAGTAGGAAGCTTAAAACAGACAAAGTCTGAAAAGAAATGGCAAGCTATGTTTGTCAGAAGATGCATTTTTATTGGGAAGATAGTTGTGTCAAGGAGAGGAAGAGCAAACTGTTTATTAGGAAAGATAGAATAGGATGGCTTACATTATTCATTATAATCTTTCTAAATATTTATGAAGTTTATTCCATAAAAGCACTTAAAAATAATTAATATATATGGTTTTGAATAAGAAAATCGCATTTTTTTTCAAATTTCCAAAGAAAAGAAATCCATGAGAAATATAGTAATTAATTTTACTGATTACCTTGAAATAGCTGCCAGCTGTTACTATTATCGGAGGGTTTTTTGTTACAGTTCCTAGTAAAATTATCAGAGGTCTGTGCAATGGCATAATGTGATGATTTAACAAAAAATAGTTTGGGCAGGGTGTTATTAAACAATCTAAAACTCTATCAGTGTAAGTTTCACTACAACAGTACATCAGCTTGCAAGAGTTTATAGCCTGCACACACACACAAAAAGAAAAATGATATACTTAATTTTCTATAAAAAACAGAGGATAATTTTTAGGAGGTACTGCAGTGTCTGAATTCCAGTGCAATTACACTTTTACAGTGCTTAGAGGAGTTCTTAAGTCTCCTTCACAATAAGATTCCACTAAAAAACAGCTGTCCTTGCACTCACCTGACTGGTGTCAGGCTACGAGCAACTCAGGGCAAACTTTAAAAGAACTGAAATTTTATTCATATTTAACTAGGTGGACTGCTTTATTCATTCATACTTTGTTTCACTTTGTCACCCTTAAGTAATGCATATGTAATAAACCTGTGCTTTAAAGTAGGTCACGCTATTCTCATACATGTTCAAAGCCAGCACTTTTTGTACATGTTTGGTATTGAAGACAGTCACATTAAACTACTGCTGCTAATACCAAATCTAGAGTAGGTGCTGCACTTAGTGTTCATGATTGCTCAAACCTATAATGAGGAGAATCAGTCATTCGTATCAGGCTCTCTTGAACTCAGCAGAGTTGCTTTCTCATGTGTTGTAATATTTGAAATGAAAAATTTTCCTTTCTGGTAAGTCTAGCCGTGAGAGCTGAAGAAAATACTGAAGTTCTGTGCTACATCTCCAGAACTAATAAATTTGGGGAGGGAAGAGACTTGATCTTTTTGGTTGGTTTTAGTTGTTCTCTGACTTGGTCTTTCACTAAAAGGTGGATGAGGAAAAAATGCACGTTCCATGGTACTTTAAGACTTTATCCCATTTCCTTCCTTCAGTACAGGTACACAAGGTGAAAGATTTAACAAGGTATAGTAGCTAGCCATCACCGAACAGCAAACTGTTAGATGATCGTGGGCTGAGAAATTTGAGAGGACTTAAAAGCTGGCTTTCGGTGGCAGGATATATTTGTCAACTTAAAGATAATGACAGTTGTGATCAACAGAGGCCTCTATCTCCCCATCATAATTTCCTACATAGCTGTAGACAAAGCAACAACCATACTTCTCAAAAACATTGCTGTTGAGATTTTATGTCCAAGTTCCAAATTCTGTCAACTAGAACTTTAGTTTTATTTAATCTAAAAATCACAGGAATCTATTTTCCTGATAGAGGCAGTTGCAACTGGTATCAATATATAGGAAGTCTTTGAAGTGAATTTCTGTGACACATCATGCCATTTAATTTTAAAAGTACCTTATTCTCTCTAATTGTTGTCTTACATCAAAGCTGCTTTTTTATACTCTGAAAACTTCACAGTTCCTTTCTTTTCCAACTGCAGTCATTAAAAATATCTGAATTTAATTTATGTTTTATTAGATTGATTTCATTTATGTGTTCATTTAAAATAGTTCGCTATTTTCTCACCCATTTCCCTGATCCTAATTTCTAGGCAAAAATTAGTATGAAAGCTTTAAATCTTGTTTCTGTCACAGGAAAGGTCAGACATCAAGTTCTATCACACTTTAAAGAGTGGAATAATGTGTTATGTTTGCTTTGTTCACAGTCCTTTGCCACTGTGATGAATTCTCAATAAGTCATATACCCGCGTATTTTCTGTTTACATTTACTTCAGTCAAAACAAAGATGAACTTGCTTTTTTCCTACCTTCTTGAAGACCCCCTTCTTCCTTTCGGGGCTTTATTGTGTTTATGGACTATTTTGGGGTTTCAATTTCTTTTTTATTATAGTTCAATTTGTTATAAGGAATGCAGTGCTGTATATTTTGTTCTTTATGGGGAGAAATTGAAATATCTGCCAAACAAATCTCTGAATTACAGCAGCACAATATCCTAATCTAAATTTGAATCATTAAAGTTGCCTGTATATTAAAAAAAACCAAAAATGGAGCTTATGTCTCATTCAAATGGAAATTGACTTAAAATGGAAAAAATATTTAATCAGCCACAAATTACTTAATTTTAGCTACTTTTAACTCTGAAGTTTGTGGTTTTATAACTACCGAAATAGTTGCATGGCAAGTTCATGTGTAATGTTACATTTTCTCTTTTGTACCTTTTGTACTTGTGATGGTTAATTCCACTTTATGATGCATCTTCCCTCCCTTCAAAATACAAAAGAAAACAGTCATCTTATACCTGGTGATAAATTATGCATATGTGTAGCTTTCAGTTCTGAACCTGAAGTCATGACTAACAAAAGCCAAACAAACCAAAAATCTCACATCAAGATTTAGAACAAAAAGTTAAGGTATACAAACAACACATATTCTGAGAAAGAGAGTTTAAAAAGAGAAACAAGTTTCCCAGACATTGCTGACTTTTTATGTTGGTTTTTGTTTTTTTTTTCAGACAGAACAGCAGATTATCCATTACCATTTAAAAATTATCTTTTTATTTTAATTAGTTTTTTTTTAATAGGCTAATACTATTTTAGGTACTGTTACCCTTAGGTCTGCGTTTACTGTAATAAGTCTGATCTCTTTATTAAGATTAGATAATTTCTAAAGTGTAAGTTAACTTTAGTAGGATTGTTTATAGTTGTTTACTTAACCTAAGAGGTCCACATTCTGACCCTAAGGATTTTTTATCTAATACTTGTTAGAATGCAGAATTAGTTCATCAATAGAAAGCTTGATTGATAAAACTCAACTGCAGTAAAATACCAAAAAGAATTAATGTATATATATCATTCAAAAGTGCCCATCCTTATCATCACTGGAATCTAGCAATAATGTTGCCAATAATACATTAAGTTATAATAAAAGCTTCCAGCTGTATTAACAGCATTGGTTCCTAATGTTTCAGAAAGAAAAGCCTCTGTAATTTTTGACAGGACAATGATACCAGTTATTGTTCTGAGAAATCCATTATAGCCCATAATTAAACATGTGAAAAAAACCTACCCCCAAAAAAACCCCAAAAAACCCCACCCATCAAACAAATCCAGGTAAATTTTAGTAACTTGTAGTGGTACTATTGGAGCACTGGTTGTTTAAAGATACAGACAAAGCCAGCTTTGTTAGGAAGCACTGCATCTTTTATTAGATGAGTAGGTGCTTTGTTGAATAATGTCTTCTTTGTCACTGTCATCTTATGTAGGGAAGCAGATCACCTGAAGAAGAATGTCTATTACTGAAAAATACATTATTAAGGAGTTAACCTAAATTCAGTGGAGACAATAATTAATCTGGACTGTCATGAAACATAATTTCCATTTATCTTGGGTTTCATGATTCAAAAGTAACCATGGTCAAGTTTACAATTCCTTAAGAGAATTATTACTGTAAGGAAGACTTTCCTGTCCCCAAGTTACCTTAAATATAGTATAATTCATGTTATAGTTACCTGCATTTTCTGTATATAGAAATTAAATATTTCTGAACGTTATTTATCTGCACATTATATTTTTGCATATCCTAGTATTTTGCCTATATTTTTCCAATATAAAAGTATGGAATTACGCAGACACGTGTTAGGGATATTGTTTGTTTCAGATAATATCCATGGATAATTTTTTTTCATGGTAAGCACTAAAACATTTGTAGATAAATCTTCTTGGCCACAAATGTCTTTTCAACATCATTTTAATCTATAAACTTTGTTTTAAAGGGTAAAAGGAACAGTTTATTATGTGTCTTCTGAACAGGATGCCCCTGCTCCCAATACCTTCTTCAGGGCTACTGTATTTTTATAGGATATCATGCTCAAGCCTAGACTACTGAGACAGTAGTCAGATTCTGTGGGGTTTTCTTTGGTAGTTTTGCTTTTCTTCTTAGGTTGTCGTCCAAAGGGCTTAGAGTGTCAGCTCAGAAGCTAATCACAGGTAATTAAATTGATCCATATATAGCTAAACTCACTCTTAAAGAAGGATTAAATTGTTTCCACTGGAAAAACAAACCAAAACAAAATTAAAAAAAGGAAAAAAGAAAAAAGGAAAACAAAAAAAGAGAGATAAAGCTCTGGCCAGAGATAGGTGAGGAGATTATTTAAAAACAAAAAAGAGAAACCAAAATTAATTCTGAATTAATTTTGTTTTGTGTAACATTCTATTTTCTTTAGTTCCCAAGACAGTTATAGAGCTGTGTCTGGAAAGATTCTTTAAAATAAAACCCAAATGTGATAAAAAGACCCCTCAGTCCTAAAATAGAGTGGTACACACTTAAGGATGAGGCTATGAACTGTTTTTTTTAAGTCTTCATTTACTGACTTTCTCTCAGTCTTGGCTGAATGCAGTTAGCATGGGACTATGCAGAGGTGAAACACTGAGATGGAGAGCTGATTTTTTAAACACAAAATCTGGATGAGCAACTTCAGACTTGGCTTGCTCTGAATGGCAAGTCCCATGCAGGGCATTAGTGGCACAAGTCTGCTTCGTGTATGAGAATGATCTATGTAATGAACCAGCTGCAACTTCAGAGACACATACAACGGTTCAGCATCAGTTTGAAGACATCTCTAAATGCAGTAATTTGGAATCATCCAGTCAGTTGTGTGCGACAGTCAAGGCATCCTTATTTAAAGCCAGCTATTCTGGGTTATTTCATATCTTGGAGTATCTTGGAGACATTATTTATCCTTAACAAATTGCTGTATCACAGTCTACATAAAGTGGATATGAAACTGAAATGTTAAAAGCTCTCTTAAAACCACCAGGTGCTGTTACTGTATTGAGTTAATTACTGCATGGAGGGGAAAAAAACAAATATCTCAGTCACTATTTTTTTCTATATTTACTATTTCTCTCTGTGTGTTATTACTAGGATTTGGGTATATGCACTATTTTTGATCTAGAATCACAGACTCATAGATTGTTTAAGGTTGGAAAGGACCTCTAAGGTCATCAACTCCAACCATCAACTGAAGACCACCATGTCTACTAAACCATGTCCCCATGTGCCCATGTCTTTGGGCAGCCTGTTCCAATGCCTGACCACGCTTTTGGTGAATAAATTTTTCCTAATATCCAATCTAGATAGATCAGTTTCTAGAGATAAATTTTATCAATTCTAATTTTAAAAAGTTGAGCAGGTAATGTTGTAGCAGATCTGACCTAGTTGGGGGTGTCCCAGCTTACTGCAGGGAGGGTTGGACTAGATGACCTTTAAAGGTCCCTTCCAACTTAATGCATTCTGTCATTCTATGTTTTTCATTTACAGCATTGTAATAAAAGCAATATACGTAGTTAAAGGAAGAAAGACTTAAAGCACAAAGAGTTATTTTTCTTTTTTTTTTGAGAAAAGAGTTACATGGCTAAAAGGCAATGTTTTGATTTTATGTCTGTTCAGGATGAACTGTGTTATAATGCATGTGGCTCTCATGCTTATGAAACTGTTTGGGGACCTTTCAAAGTTTTAATCCTAATTTCAACAGAGAAAGTTCAGAAATACAAAGAGAAGTGGCTGAGGTCGAAGCAATGGTGGTCTTGTGGGAGCTCTTGACTTTCAGCAACAAGAGCAATTTAGACAGTAACATTCAATTCCATAGAGGCTAACAGAAGCCGTGAGACACCTCATTTGGAAGGGAAAATAACAAAAGACTTCTATGGATCATTAGTTATAGAGGCTTCCCAATATCCCATAACAAATCTAAGCTTCATTCATGCCAGTATCATACACTTCCATGTACGGTTTGAGGCACTTCCCTCCCTCTTTTCCCCTGGTAGTTTGTTGATATAACCGTCTAATTATCTGCAAAGATGACACTCTTCCATGATCTTACATGCCGAGCAGAAACCAGCGCTGTATATTTAAACTTATTTTTCAACTGTCATCAGCAATGTGAGCCCTAGTAGCATTTTCTACTGATGTGTCTGATTGCACATGGGAACCTTGAGCGATCAAATGAAGGTGATGTTTTGCTCAGTAATATGATGTAATAATACTTTTTCTTAATGTTACAAGCAAGAAAAAAACCAAAACAAACTTTTTTTTTTAACTTTTGCTCATTGCTTTATGTTTCTTTTCCCCTGGCAGGAACTGCCTATTAAATATGTTTGTTGCCTGTGTTCAGCTGCAATTCTCAGAGTTTGATTACTATAGGATACTATTCTAAAATATTTTAATGCACTGTAACTGTACAATAGCTACATCCATTTCTGCTTGCTTAAATGAAGTATGCACTGAGTGAAGATATGAAAATCACTGAAAATAGCTCAAATCCTCAGCTGACTTGAAAACTGTACATGGTTTTCTTTAAAAATTGAGAAATTAAATAGATAATTTGATTACTTAATTAATCTTTGAACTAATTGTACCTACAAAGCTGCCATTAAGAACTACATCTTTCTATCAACATGGCTTTTTCAGTCCTGTACCTGAAATAGAAAACAAATCACTTTCACAAAAAGTATCTTTCATTTTTAAGATTGATGCTTATAGTTATCTCTCTAATTCCAAGCAGTTTCACAGGGTGCTACTGTATATAAAATTCCAATAGGTGTACAGTCCATCCAGATTTCTGTCAGTTGTGCATCCTTAGTAATATGTTGCCTAATCTTGTCTATCCTGGTGTGTTCTGGGAGTATCTGTCCAGGCCTCTCTGACTGGTTTTGCAAAAAATAGGATTCCTTTAATTCAGCTCTGTCCATTAAAACGGGTAGCATGTGCCTAACTTTATTTTTTTAACACAGGCTTTAGTGACATCTCAAGGTAATAAAATGCCAAATTCTGGATTTTTAAAAAATAATTTATCATTTTCTATTAAGGTAGACATTTACCTTAAAGTTTTCAGAAGAATTTACGTATCTGTGGTTGTGTAATTCTCCATGTATATGAATGAGAACAGCAAGGTACATTTCAATAAGGATGACGCGTTTTTAACTTGACAACACAGACAGTACACATGAACACTCAGAGGCATTTTGTTCAAGAATCTTTCGAAAGAAATTGGTGGAAGCTAGATCAGAAGCAAAACCCAACATCTGAGCAGTGCTACAAACAAAGAAATAAATACTTGAATCTACATGTGTATTCATCAGAGAAGCACTTGGCACATTATTTTAGTCAGAATTAAAAAATTATGATGGATGCAGTTACAACATACTCTGTTGCACTTTCCATAGAAACCTCCCATTTAGTTGTTGAATGGAGGATCCTGCCCATCCTAATTTGTGCTACTTTCTTGTGAACCTTATTTAATTCCTTATATTTATCTTTAGCCAATTTATCTTTATCACAAGACCAATGTGATATGGTTTTTTACCGTTAATTAGGACTTCAGTAGCAACTAGCCAGCAGAAAACAGGGATTTTCTTGTTTTAACTGTTAATCAGTAGATTTACCCTGTTCTTTACAGTTAATTTTTTAGACATTGAAAAACACAGAATCACAGAATCATAAGGTTGGAAATAGATCTTTAAGATCATCTAGTCCAACCCTACCTGCCCTCTACTAAACCATATCCCTAAGTACCCCTCATCTGCCAGTCTTCTAAACACACCTAGTGACTCAGCCACCTCCCTGGGCAGCCTGTTCCACATCCAAGCAACTTTTTCAGTGGAGACCTTTTTCCTAACATCTAATGTAAACCTGCCCAGAGGCAGCTAAAGGCCATTTCCCCTTGTCCTATCACCTGTCACTTGGCTGAAGAGACCATCGCCCACCTCTCTACAACCGCCTGTCAGGTAGTTGTAGATGGTGATAAGGTCTCCCCTCAGCCTGCTCTTCTCCAGGCTAAACATCCCCAGCTCCCTCAGCCACTCCTCCTAAGATTTGCTCTCCAGCCCCTTCACCAGCCTGGTTGTCCTTCTCTGGACTCACTTGAGGACATCAATGTCCTTCTTGTAGTGAGGGGCCCAGAACTGGACACAGAACTCAAGGTGTGGCCTCACCAATGCCAAGTACAGGGGCACAATCACCTCCCTAGACCTACTGGCCACACTAGTTCTGATACAAACCAGGACAGATCGCATTGTAAGATAGTTTCAATCTTGGAAAAATCCTTCTGCTGTAAGCCAAATGCGATATATATTTCACACACTGTTGTCAAAATCAGCGTGAGAAAGGTCATGTAATTATGATTTCCTTAGGTTTAATTTTCCTTCCTTGACTCTGTGGACATTATGGAACTTGAGTTTTATTTCGTATGATGCCAGATTATACGTGCTGCTGTATTTGATTCTATGTTCTGGAATCAGTATTTCATGTAAGGATATTCACTAAAAATAATTGAACACTTTATTTTTCAGGTACACAGTTAACCTATATGTTCTACTTTAATTTCTGGCAATTTTTGATTTCTGTTGTTTTCCTTCAGCATATTGTGATTTTTCGTTATTATTATGCTATAATGGAAGCCAAATTTAGTCTTCTGATTTTTGCTTTCCCTAGAGCTTTAGAGAGTTGCAAAGAAAAAGAATTGAAACTTGTTTTAAAAGGCTAGTCTAGCGTAGGTTGATTCTCTGCATTTAAACTAGTTTAACAGGGTCTTCCTGACTCTCATCAGGTTGTTACATGCTGATTATGTATATGCCAGACCCTCATGCCAAGGTCTGATATGGCAATGCTAGTAAGAAATTAAATTGTATGTATTTTAATAAGTGCTAGAGACAAATCAGTGGAAATTACTTTGGTACTAATAATTTAGTTGTAGTTTTTTGCTGTGTTGTTTATTTTGGCTTTTTGTTTGTCGGGTTTTGGGTTGTTTATCCTGCTTATCCTGTTTATCCTTGCCATTATTTCATTGCTTTTACACCCCAATGCTCAATTCCATACCTACTGCTTATAAAAAACTTATCCTAACATTGAGGACTGATCCTGTGCCATGAGAAAACATGCTAGAAGGCACTGAACTATTCTATTACACAGTTCTATTACATAGTATTAAGCTTTCAGAGGATCATGAAGACTCATCCTGTGTTTGTGTGCTGTAGTTTGCTCTAGATGTGTCAGGCTGGAGGTAGTTCTTTATGACTGGTGCAACCATTGAAGACCTTTTTTGGTGTGAAAACACAGTAGCTGTAGGAACCTTTCTGCTTCAGACAGGTTTACTTATGGAGCTCCTTTATCTGTATCTTTCAAATGTTGCTTTGCATAGTTCTAGCCTGTGTCTTGGCAAGAAGATCTTGAATTATTTGGCTATTTCTTCTACCTTTATCTTTTTATTTTCCCTTTCCTCCACATTACATGAAAATTATCTTAAATTCTCTATTAACCAGCAGATAATAGGCTACCAGTGCACTTCCAGTGTTCTCATTTTACTATTTATCAGTGGTAATCCCCCGGATTTCTTGTAAGCATCTTCTAGTACCCACATTTAGTTTCCAAGATAGTTAGAAAAAAATGGAAAGCATCGTTTCTTAAACTTTAGTATATTAAAAGCCTCTAGTTTCTGGTCTTTACGCTATTTATTTCTATGATTTGAATTTTAATGTGCAGAAACACACATTCCAAAACTGGAACATAGATTTTTTTCTGTTTTAATTGGCTACGCTTTTTTAGAGTCCAAAAATAGAATGGGCAGGGATATGTTCAATATTTTTGCTCATGCTAGAATTTTGTTGTTATTTACTGCTGTTACACATTGTGCAAAAAAGCATGAACTTTGCTTCCGTTCCCAGGTACTTTTTTTCTTGTCTTCCAGTATCTGCTGTAGAATGAGCAATGCAACCACCCCTTCCCCTTTTTCTCTGTTAATTTTTTAATGATGGTTTATATAAGCTGATTATTTTCCTGTGCTACATAAATCATTCTCTTTTTTTGCTGCCTCCTCTCTTTTCTTGGTGTGACTGCTCTTTTAGTATCATCAAGTGTTATAATTTACAACATAATCCCTGGCACAGATTTGACTTTAGATGCAAAGATTCAATAATGTTTGATCCACCATATGGGCTTTTACCTTATTTTTCTAGAGTTTCTCTTTTTCATATACTGTCAGATCAGCACATAAACCATCAGTAATTCCTGTACTGAATGGCGCGAATGAGTTTTATAGTTTTCTGAATAGACCCTGGATTAGATTTTTTCACCAAATTCATTAAACTGTTTTTTTATAATTACTTTGATATTAGCTTCTATGTGTTCAGAAATATTTAAAAATCTGCATTCCAATGTCATTTCTGTCCCGACTATTGATAAAATTAATCTTCATTTCTGTTTCAAGTTTCTAGGAGCTGTGAGTTCTTGCTAAATCAAACTCTGAACAACTATGTACATATTTGTGCACATCCTGTTAACAAGGATAAATTTAAGAGAAACAATAAATTGTTCTGTAGAATTCATTTTGAAAGGAACATGGTGGTTAGGAAAAAAAATGAAGGCTATAAGGGATACTTTAATATAAGTTCTTACTATACAATCAAAGAAATCTTTGCTGGTATGATATTGGCTGTTTCCAACAGATTTAGTGTGAACTCAGTGTATAACTAGAAATAAAGTTCAGTTGTTCATGTTTTAGTGAAATAAGAGATGTTCCGATAAATGTCCATCATTAGGCAAAGACTAATTAAAACATAAATATAATAATTTATTATTTAATGTTTCCTTTTATTGTATATATTTTATAATGTTTTTATAAGATTATTCATTTCACAATTCCTCTTCTAGAAATGTGTTCATCACATAACCAGTACGATTTCAGACATCCACTAAAGAGTACGTTACATGTAATTGTTCTCTGTGGTAATCAATTCTGGTTTTAATTTTAACTGTAGAAATAATTTAACGTTCATGACTGTGCTTTGCATTAAATACAGGTTGTTCTATACCTGATAACAGTCTCAGAGATCTCATTATCTGAGGACTGAAATGACAAGTGTAGTCTTCTCCACTTGAGTGAAGCAGAAATGTTTGCGGAATTTTAAAGAATCTGAGGACAAATCCAGACTTTGTTATCTCTGGGTTTTTTAGTGTTCTTAAAGTGATTGTAACTCTTCTATAAATGACAAATCATTTCATATCAGTGTTCCCTCTCAAAGTTTAAATTTAAAAAGGGAGATAAGAGCAGTTGCTGTTTGTTTTGTTTTGGGTTTTGTATTTTTTTTTAGTGTAACTTTTCACAGTTAATTTCTGAGAACAAGTACTTAGTGCTTTATTTGAAAAAAATATATATTTTGGTTTCAAGATAATACAATTAATTACATTTTTTTTTCAAGAATCTGAATTTCTTTTTTCCTTGCCTATGAATATAAAAGTGTGGTAGTGGTAGGACAATTCAGGACTTGGCTGAATAGGTTTTGATGGAAGCGTGGTCTTTGCTTTTGTCAGTAATTAATGTTTATATTTCAAAGCAGACTTCAGCTCTTTGTCTCAGTGACAATGAAAATGTTTGACAAAAGGAACAAAACTGAAAATTACAGTAAGTGCAATGAAATGTGAGCCTTATACCTGACTTGTGGGTGCATTTTGTGGAAAAATAGTAGGATTTTTTACTTTCAGCTTTTTAATGAGATTCTTTGTTACTGAGCGCATTTTCAAGACACATATTTACCTATTACTAACAAGATCTCTGCTCAAAAAAGTATTTGCATTTTTGTTAGCACTGTGATGTGAAACTAGTGACTTTCTTTGTCTGATGGATCATAAAAACTGAAATTTGTAAAATATTTTATTATCTATTCAAACTCCAGGCATTATTTACTGAATTTCACTAAAACCCTTCCCCAAACTCTTTGAAAACACTTAAAACTTTTCTCAGCTTGATTTCAATTTTGCTTTTTCCATGAGAGGCACTTGTCAGTCTTACCTCTAGAGCAATGGGTAATTAACTGGCAAGAGCTAGGGAAGTGCCCCAACCTTGAATCATGTATCTGATAATCCATCCTCTTAGTGTTGTTAAGGAACGATTTTCCCAAGAACAGGAACCCAGCAGGAAAGATCATTGAATAACACCCAGGAAGAACTTAATTTCCTTTCTGGATGGCTGTGAATGTCAGGAAACTGGACAGGAAATGATGTACTTAACTATACAAAACCATCCCTTAGCATGTCATAAAACAAGAGAGAGGATTCTACAAATTTATAAATACACTTTGTTTTGTTTGTTTGATTGTTTGTTCTGAATGCTAGTTGTGATATTGAAAAGCAATATAGAAAAATGGGATAAAGTATTCTGGTTATTTATCTCACTACAGATTTGTGCACAAGGGTGAACTAAGACTGAATTTAGGGAGGTATTTTCAGCATTTTCTTTGTGGTCAGTAACTGAACAGGATGTAAAAAGAGCCCGTTGGTCATTGACCACTTCTCAAAAGGTACCTAGAATTAAACCTAGTAAACTAATTTACCAAACTCATAGAAGTATAATTCGGCTTAATTCTCCCCTCATGGAATTTTTGCCTTTCCATTAATAAGATAATAATAAGATAATTGCAAGAACAACAACAGCAGACCCACTACAGTTCTGTTGAGCAAGCAAAGGCCTGTTAGAAAGTATACAGCAAATCTAATAGAATTGCTGAATCACAGGAAATCCTGAGTTGGAAGGGGTCTGTAAGGATCATCAAGTCCAACTTGGTTCTACACAGGGCCAGTCAAGTCAGAGCATGTGACTGAGGGCATCGTCCAGATGCTTCTTGAACTCAGTTAAGCTCGGTGCTGTGATCACTTCCTTGGGGTGCCTGTTTCAGTGCACGACCACGCTCTCAGTAAAGAACCTCTTCCTAATATCCAGATTAAACCTCCCCTGTAGCAGATTCATGCCGTTCCCTTGGGTTCTATCACTGATCACCAAAGAGAGGAGATTGGCGCCTACCCCTTCTAATACTATAACCTGTTTTCATTTGTTCCCTTTTTTGATTTTCCTAAGTGTAGAAAGAGATTTTAAATAGAACATAAATATTAATAATTTGTACTTTTTCTATCAAGGTTTTTCAATTAAAATAATATTTCTCTTTCTGCATATGTTTGTGCATATATGGATCTATGGTCTACCAGATTCTATTTTCCCATACTGACTTTTTATATTAAGGCAATTCCACCACAATAACCCCCCAGACATGAGTGAAGTTTTGCATAATTTAAAGCTTCTGTGCTGAAAATATAAAATTTCCACTTAAAAAAAAAAAACAAACCACATTTTCTTCCTGTTTTTTCCTTCGAATATATGATATCTCTTTCTTATCTTTAGGCAAATCAGTGCATATAGTAAAATAAAATTATAAAACCCATTTGTTCAGCTGAAAACTGGCTGGATAACTGGTTAGTGGTTTAACTTGTCATCACAGGGGAATTTCCTTTTCTTCTAGTTTAATGGAACAGTCTACATTTTTCTCAGCTGCTTTGTCAGTCACATGTATTTCTCAGTTGCCTACAGACGAAGGAGGAACATTTTTTGTAGTCTTTACTATAGTATCTTTTATTTCTTGCTTTATACAGTACTGGTGACTCCTGATTTCTGAAAGCTTAATGGTTATTCAATATCCTTAAGAAAAACAACAGAGTAAGTTTTTGCTTCTTTGCTTTTGTAGAAGGAGAATTCAAAACCCTGTGGTATAATTTCAAAGACAGCACCCCAATATGGTTCTCTAGTTGTTGTTTTGATTCGGTTTGTTTTTAAATTGTATTTATACTTAATTATTGATGGTACCTTCTTGTGAACTTCTGAAGATGTTTTTTATTCTTGTCAATATTATTCCTCCAGACAGGGTAAACTGATCCTTTAAATCTCTTCTTTTTTTTTTCTTTTTTTCTTTTCTTTTTGTTTTCCTTTTTTTTTTTTTTTCTTTTCTTTCTTTAGGGAACACAAATCAGCACTTAAAATTGCTTTTCCCCTTTTTTACACCCTGGTAATATAGTTCTGGGAATAAGGCATGAGCTTTTACTGCTGACTGTGCATAAGCACAGGAAAAAACATTTTGTTTTGACACAGCTATTTGCTTCTTGACTTCAAGGGGGCTAAGAGGAAATTGCTGGATAAAGGCTTGGAGGTAAAGAAAGCATTGCTCCACTGAAGTACACAACAGAAAATTGACTGATATTACTCCTACTGCTGCTCAGTAGTGAAAAGGAGAAAATAAGCAAGATAAAGCTCTTAAGTCTTGCAGTATTATGTTGCAAATATGAGAGCCTAAAATACTTATGTTCCTTTATACTTTTCAAAATAGATTTACTTCACTTTTTCCCTGTAGTATGCAATTCTGCTATTTCTAGCTGACTCAAAATTAATGGACACTACCAGTGAATATTGTAATTTTTACTGGGATTTTCTACTAGATGACAGGTCTAACAAGAGAAAGAAAGTGGAAAAAGATCATCAGTGTATCTTAGCCTTCAGTTAAGGTAGAGAACAGTTAAGGGCGGGGGGGGAGGGGGAAAGTGTGACTCACATACATGAATACCAAGGGTAAAAAAGCCCCGCTAGACTGTATGTCTTATATCAGAGTTGTTAGAAAACAGATGCTAAATGTGGGTACATTACTTATCTCTTCTCTTCCTCTTCTCTTCCTCTTTCAGATTTTAAAGCGAAACATTTAAATACAGTTATTTTCCTTTCTAGAAAAGGCTTATATAAGTATCATTGTACTATAAACTGTAGTTAGATTATTAATATGAGTCCATGAATGCAGAATTAATTATTTGCTTCATTTATTTGATTCATTGTGCTTTCAAGATTAGTGTTTTGTAGATGGAGGTGCTCTCAAGCTTAGGGTAAAATTAAATTTCACAAGGAAAAACAGGAATCTGAATTGTTCTGATTCCCAAATTCCATCTGTAGTTGTCATCATTAAAACCATTATATTCTTGGCTTATTATAAAATGTGTAGCAGCTTTCCTTATAAAATTTGCAAAGAGAAGTAGAATGTATTCTTTAACTTGTCTTCTCCCATTCCTTCACCTTGATCAAGGACAGTCTGGGTACAAGCTTGGTTCTCTTGCTATTGTCACAGTTGTGTACTTGCTCCTTCCAAGAAGTTGTAAAGGTAGCACTGTGGAAACTTGAGGAGGACTTTTTTATTTATACTGTATGAATTTTCATTCTTTGACAATAAAGCACAGTACCCCAAAGCATCCTCAAACTACTAAGAAACTGTGGTAGGTGCTGCAATAAAAATATTTATAGGCTATATACTTATTGTAGATAACTGCATATTTCTACATTTTTGAGAGTTTCACATGTATCAGTTTATGGGACTCTAGTTTTCAGGGTGATGAGCAGCAGTAATCAGAAAATCATTTCATGGAAAGAAGAGAGACATGGGCTTGTTTTCAGCTTGTTTCAGTAAGACAGTAGTGTGAACTCCTGCTACCAGAGAGTTTTTATGCATCCTAGCACCTACTATGAGAGAGAAAAAGTACAGTATAAAATAATTGTGGAGCTTCTGTTTCTTTTGTAATTGTTGGGGGCAGGTAAGGGTTTTCTTTTCATTAGACCCAGGGCCACTCCCAAATCACAATGAAAATTGTCACTGATGCTGGATAGTATATTCTTTAGATGATTTTCATGGTTTAATCCCAGCTGGCAACTAACCTCCACACAGCCACTCGCTCACTCTGCACATGGTGGGATGGCGGAGAATATCAGAAGGGCAAAAATGAGAAAACTTGTGAGTTGAGACAGGAAAGGTTTAATGAGTAAAGCAAAAGACATGCACACAAGCAAAAGAAACCAAGGCATTCATTCCCCACTTCCCATGGGCAGGCCGGTGTTCAGCTGTCCCAGGAGAGCAGGGTTTCAGCATGCCTAACAGTGACTTGGGAAGACAAATGGCATCACTCTAAACTTCCTCAAGTTCCTTCTTTTTCCAACAGCCTTATATGCTGAGCATGATGTCATATGGTGTGGAATATCCCTTAAGTCAGCTGACTAGGTTGTGTCTCCTCCCAAGTCCTTGTGCACCTCCAGTCTGCTCACTTGTGGGGTGGTGTGAGGAGCAGCAAAGGCCTTGGCTCTGTGAGAGCGCTGCTCAGCAGTCCTGAAACCACCCCTGACTTACCAGCCCTGTTTTCAGCACAAATCCAAAACACAGCCCCATACCAGCTACTGTGGAGAAAATTAACTCTATCCCAGCCAAACCCAGCAGAATGATATTCAAGAAAATAGATTCAATTAACTTGAAGTGTTTAACATACATGGCTGCTATCCACAATGTTGCTGTGTCAAATTAGTTGGTATGCAATTTTCTGATTTTCAGATATATCTAGTTATACTCAGTGGAAATAAAAAAAGAGGGAGGGTATTTGGTCATGTTATGAAATGATTTTATGCTTTTATGCATACTGTATTAGAGTAATTTATAATGTTAGGTGCCTTCGAGGTGGGTGGAATTTTAAAAAAAAATCTTGGTGAAAATAAAATTCTTGTCCTTTTTAACAGCATCTCAAATGATATGTAGCCATTTTGCTATTGGTACACGATCCTCATAACCTCACCTGAGATTTAAAGAATGCATTTTAGGAGTGATGGACTACAAACACTTACTATTTTCCTATATACTATATAAATCCTATTTGTTCCTATTTACTATATAAATCCTCTTTGTTCCACAAGAAAACAGACAATGCATTTTAGCCCTGTTGGAAAATGAATATAACTCAGTATGATTTGCTTCAAGAAGGTCAGATATTGTCTAAGACAATAACTCTTGTTCTACCAATACATTTTTGTATGATCTGATAATTATTCCTGTATAAGGACTGATACCCTGAGCTAGTCTGTAAATAAAATAAGTTCCAGCCAGTACTTGTTGAAATTCAGATTTTTAAGTACAGTAAATTCTGGAGATAAACAAGTTTGTCCAGAAATACTTCATCGTCGTAGTTTTCCGTAAAATATCCTAATGCTACATACATGACAACATAATGCAATTTTAAACATTTACTTTAGACTCTCTGAATCAGTTATGTTTGGATAGAGTTCAGTTTGTAAGGCTGACTTTTCAGAATTTGGCAGTCTGCAAGTATCTTGGTTTGTGTGAGATCCGTGCAGTAGTAAATTAGCCCTTCCCATCCTCTTAGATTTTGCTGCTACGATACAAATTTGACGACATATGCAATTAATAATTAAAGGCTGTTTACTTACATTTTAAGAGCTCTGTTTCAGGATTTAATGTGCTGTAAGTTTAATGCGCAGTAAGAATACCTTCGATATGGTGTAGTGAAAGTTTGCATGGCCTAATTAGCTTATTCAATCATTTGTTAAAATAAAGGATATGAAAATGTCTTCATCTTTTTTCATCATTTCCCTGAAATCTGAAGGGAAAAAACCCCAAACTTCCATAACTTTACATTTACTGACAATGTCTTAGAAAACATTTTACATTATGCCTGAGCTATACATGCATTCAATTAAGTCTTCCTGTCAGCAGTACTGAAAAGACTTTCTTATTGATAAGTGCATCAAGGATAAAGTTAGGGAAGTAATTACCATGCAGACTCTATACTCTCTTACTACAAATACTGAATAACGTTAACATTTTAGCATATTATCTCTCCCTTTTTTTCTACCTTAATTAAAAGTAACTCACTTAAGCAGTGTTTGACAGGTTCAGTAATTAAAACTTCATTAAATACTAATATGCACGTTAATGACCATGTTGAGTTATTTTAATGTTCACATGTGGAAAAACATTCTTGTGGTGCCATCTTTTCCTTCCTGATCCTCCTAATTAGACTGCTGTCATCTTGCATGATGATCAAAAATACATTTATTGCTGCTTTTTTTCATTTCGTAGTGGAGAAGAAATGGATTCAGCCAAGTTTGTTTTTCAAAACCGATGTCCTCAACTGATACTTTGCTATTAATAATAAAACTGTACATGGAATAATTGAAAAAAACCCCAACCTTCTCCAGAAAACTGTGTGAAATACTGAAATTAATAGATTAATACTGATTTGACCTAGCTGAGGATCTGAAACTCATTAATAATAAAACTGTACATGGAATAATTGAAAAAACCCCAACCTTCTCTAGAAAACTGTGTGAAATACTAAAATTAATAGGTTAATACTGATTTGACCTAGCTGAGGATTTGAAATCTCCAAAATTCATCTTTCACTCCAATAGAGAAAATTGTTTCAGTATGTTTCATGTTAAATTCTGGATTGTTCTTTTCTCCCAGACTCATACTAAACCTATGTGGAGAGAACTGATGAGAATAGATTGAGTATCCTTTAACTGGCCCTATTCTACAGTGCAATTACACTTTTGACAGTGCTTGGGAGCTGTGGGATGTCCTCCATGCTCCCCTTCAGAGGCTCTCAAAACTTTTTAAATCTGCCATATGGTGATATTTTGATATGAGTTAAATTAGATAATGCATCTGAACTTGTTTAATTATGTAATCTTTTTCATGAAACATGCATTGCTCTACTCACAAAGATTGTAATGAATTATTTTTATTATAGCTCATGAAGTAACAAACTATGAGTATAGCTGAGGTGGCCATGAAATGGCAAAGTATTCTTTCTTCGGTGAAAGAATACATACTGAATTTTGGTCAAACCTATCTTCTAAAAGTGATGGTTTTGATTAAAAACCTGATGTTATTTTTGTCCTTGGTATGTGCTGCGATAGTGATCTTGGTTAGGTAATAATTATTTTTTTTATTGTGAAACAAAACAACACAGATTTTGATGATATATTAATCGACCCAGAAAACACAAGAGATGCTCCCTAATTGTTACTTTTTAGACAAAAGAAAGCCAAATTAGAAGTTTTATGTTCAGCAATAGTCTTCCTCAAAAGTTTCACAAAATCAAAGTTTTTGCACCAAGAAATTTTACTAAAAATGCTTTAATTCATTTTATGCATATTGTGCCTAAAAGATTTCACTGCTACATGTGTCTACAATACAAAGGTGTTTTAGAGCTGGGCCCAATTAGGGTTTTATCTTCTGGAAACATTTGGGTTCTTGGGGAAGCTTTCCAGTATATTTTGTGAAAATTTCTATCCAGAAGGTTGTCAGTGCCATAATGAGGAATAGAATCCTAGTGTTTCAGTAGAGATTGTGAATTTTAGAGCCTAATTCAATAGCAAAAATATAAAGATTCAATGTTATTGGTTGACATATTATCAGTCTTCTTTTTGGTTGATTTTTTTTTTTTGCTTAGGTGTCTTGAAACTAAACTTGATTTGTTACTTTTTCTACCTCCAAGATTATGTGGGTTCAGGCGAGAGATAGCTTTCTGTGAACTCAGTTCAAAGACTGGAAGGATTAAAAATATTCCAAATCAGTTTGAGGATTTTTTAAGCAATCTGTATAAACTTGTAGAGTGCCTTCAAGAGATTTTCCAGAGCTAAAGAGTGTAATTTATCATATCTTATACAAAGTTTCTTTTCTAAACCAAGAATATTCTTTTTGGCCAAGGGAAGGATGTTTTAGAAGATTTCTTCAAAACATAAAGCAAAGATTTATTGCTGCATTTTTATTTATGGTGGATCTCAGTTAATAAAATTACATATTTACCAAGATAGTATAGTTAAGATAATCAAATGACCTGGTAAAAGTTTCTTTCTTTTGTGTAAATCCTAGGAATAAGCTCCATGCTTAGTTCACATATCAACTTCTTGCTTTCCTTTTGTTTTCTTGTGTTAAATAAAGTGTCTATACTTGAAGTACTGCTGTTTAAATTAAGCAGGGGTGCAATTTAATTTTCTTCCATATTGAAAGATCCTTAATATTTAAGGATTTTTGCAAGTAGAAGTAAGAGCATAATTCCTGTTCCCATATGAAAACAGCTATGCTTCCATAAAGCACCATTTAATAAAAAATAAATCCCTTCTAGGAAGTGTAGGGCACATAGCTCTTTTTCTTTCTTACTTTTCCTTTGTGTTGATGGGATGAATTAAATGTGTTGCCAAAATACAATTCTGACTGATTTCCAGCCTCTTCTTAGCTCTCTATGTCACACTGTTAAATGGCAGAGCTAAAGTGGGCTGCACCTCCTTCCTTCACAGGAGATGATAGCTGTAGAGTCCCCCAGGCAGGAGCCAGCAGTGGTGAGACAGGAGCTGGAGAGCTAAAGAGGAGAGTAGGGAGCCTGTAATCTGAGAGTGAAAGGCAAGCACTTCTTCTGAAACAAATGAACATGAAACAGTCAGTCACTGACTAATAAGATTAAAGGAACTACTCATGTTAAAAACTTTACTGGGTGAAGTGGATGAACTAGTACTGGGAATTCCCACCAAGAATCCTGTGTATAGTATCATCTACTTTTCTACATTTAAGTTGTTTTTTTCTTTTTTCCTCTAATATGTAATTATTTGATCTTGACTCATGATGATGAAATCTATTATTAAAATGTGCTTCTGAGCATTTTGAAGAACTAAAAAGAATGTCCCTTTGACGAGTTTCAGGTTCAGGTCTTTTGATCAGTCTAAGTAGACATCGTATACATGTAGATACTATTTTCCGTAATACAGGGAGCAGGAACTATCATAATTTTAGGGAAAGGCCATGATTATGCACTATGCTCAAGCCACATCTATTTAGGGAAATATTTATGTACACACACAGAGGTATTTTATAGTAAACATTAGTTTTACCTAGCAAAAATTTATTCAAAAAATATTTATAACATAATATTTGCTTTGCGGTTGTAGAAAAAGACCAGGTCACGAAAGCAGATGTTTTAGAAATACTATCATCTCTTTCCTATCAATAGTTATACCAAATATAATACTTTGATAATTTAATACAAACATTTGTCTGTCTCTGTGTAGATTTTATCCTGTACAGATTTCTCTGCTTTTCAGCCCATTCCTTTTATCATCTGTTGAGCTCTTCAGTCTCATAAAATATCCCATGGGATTGGAGCCAGTTCAGGTGACAATGGCCTATCATTCTCTGACTGTGAAAAACCTATTCAAAATACAAGAGTTACATACCATTCAGTATAGTAACTCCTTAGTTAAACTTCAGGCATTTTCTTGACCTTTCACAACTAAATTTAGAGTATTATCTGATGACGTAACAAATTTTTTTTTTTAAAAAAAAGGATGATACTCTTATAAATGAAATACTTTAGGATAAATATTTATTTAAGAAAAAACTGAAACAAATACCTTTCTTCAAGGAATGCTGCTATGAGGGTAAGAACTAAAACCACAGAGGTGTTTGAGTTTCAAGGGGCTTTCATTTTCTTTCAAAGTATTTCTGGCAACTAAGAATCAGTAGGGTGCTTAAAGCTGCTCTTATTAGAGAGAATCCAGGAATCTGAAGGTAGCTTTCATGTGAGTGTGGTGAAGGCAATTCAGAATAAGTATAGTCCTTACTAACACTACCAGGAAGTATGCTAAAGGGTGTAAAACTTTCTTCTGCTTTCCTACTTAATAGCCTCTTCTCTTTTAGTGGAAAAGGTATCAACTCTTGGTGTTTTCTGTTATTCAATATTCCTATCAATATTCATGTAC
Source organism: Laterallus jamaicensis coturniculus (assembly GCA_022605575.1). Taxonomy (NCBI): domain Eukaryota; kingdom Metazoa; phylum Chordata; class Aves; order Gruiformes; family Rallidae; genus Laterallus; species Laterallus jamaicensis. The sequence continues at coordinate 5,280,661 of JAKCOX010000037.1, read as the reverse complement.
ATTGGTAATTATTAGTATTAGTTGGCATTTAAGTACATAGCCTGAATAATGCAGTACTTTAAACACTGTGCATAGATATTTGTATTTGCATTTACTAACAGGGAAAATGAACAATTGAGAAGTAATAATTTTGAAAAAAAATTATGTGACAAACTTCTGAAGCTATAGATGCAACCAAAAAAGTAGGTAGAAGGATAAACTGGAATGCACTTATCACTGGGTCATTTTTTACCTCTAAATATTAAAAGTGAAAAGAATATTCTCCTTAGAAAATCCCTTTAAACAAATAACAAACCCCAACCCCCCCCCCCAAAAAAAAAAAACAAACCCCGCAAAAAACAACCAATCAAGCAAAACAAAACAACTTCCTTATCAGTCACTTACCAAAATTGTTAGACAGGGTTCCAGTTCATGATATTCCTGATGTCACCTTTTGCTCATTGCTAAATCATAGGCACAGCCACCAAGAATCAGCACTGGTGAGCTAAGAGTGCCAGTTTATCAGCACTAAATCTTGGAGTGTAAAGAGAAAACTCACAACTGAGAACCAGTCTGGAATATGGGAAGACTTGTATCTTACTGCCTCCTCCTCCTCCTAGCCAGCTTGTATGACTTGTGGCAAGAGCTTTTAAAAGCTGTTTAGACGCTTCAAACTAATATTAATTAGTGGTAGTAAAATATCTTTTAGAAGAATGTGTTGTTGAGTTCCCTCTTTCCCACGGGTGTTGTTGGTGTTAAGGGTAGGTAATGTTACTCCATAATGAAAATGAAGTCTGACTGTTTCAGCGGGTGAGCAAACAGGAGGTCTATAGGACCTTTCTTACTTAAACAAATTTAAGAACAGTTGTTCAGTTGATGATACTGGTGGAAGAGACTTTCAGGGCTGTACTCAGGTGCCTAAAAATAGGCCTGGAGTGAGCACTGAGATATCCTGAGAAATCCAGCCCAAACCTCAGCAGCCCATGCTGAGAAGCAGTCTCCCTTTGCTCCTGTATCACATCTGCCAGCTGTGTGCAGGTGTGAAATTTTGAGTGACTGTAATGTGTGAGGCTCCTCCTGACCATTTGACATGGCATGGTGGAAAAAAAAACAACAGTTGGGAGGAAGTTGATATAGATAGCCGTGACATTTTCTGTATTATATTACATTGTGTTAACATTTTAATTAGCTTTCAAGCAACAAATACAGCTGGTAGGAAAGTTACCATTGTTTTTCATACGGAGGTTGAATATGTGTGTATGAATATTTGTGCATATACATGTGCACAACCTTCAAATGCAATTTTCTATTGGTGTGTATACCAACTTTTCAGAGTTTATAATTTGTACATTAAGAGAGTTGTTTATACAAATTGTTCTTTCTGGAATATACCATTGCTTTCTTTTTTTCCCCTCAGTCCTGCAGTAAATATGTCTTGTAGATTGATTCATTATTTTATTGTACATCCAATACTTTCTAATGGCCATTGGTTGTACTGCCCTGGGTTAGGTTCTACAAATGCTCTAGAGAACTCAAGGTTTCTTCTATCATATCCCCTTATCCCACAACTAAGTTTGGGGTTTTTTATTAATCTTACCTTGCTACTGGAAGAGGAGGTTCCACCTCTCCTGCCATCTTTGGTGTCAACACTGGCAATTACATGTTCACACAGAGGGTCACATAGAATAACTAATCTGACAGGAAGGAAGAACCCAAAATATAGCCTGAGGGCGGGGTGCCAAGGATTGGGGTTGCCAAAGATTGAGAATAGGGAGAAGAAAGCTTACAGGTGGATAATATAAAACCATTTATAAAAGCCTGTCTCAAAATATATTGAAACAAAAATGTGTCTTCTTAGGACCTACAGGAATTTCAGTAAGATGATATTTTACATGTTACTTCATAGATTAATACTGCTGTGCTTTTCCATAATCTGAATACTAACATCTTTGGCTAAATAATGGGAGATGGGAGACTAGAGTAAGGCACATCTTAGAAATGCACTTCTAAAAATCAGGATGGAGAAGATACGCTTTGCTGCAATGGTTCCTATTTCTTTCCGAGTGAAACATAAATGGATCTAAATACAGATAGAGTATTTGGAATTCAGAGTACATTGCTGGTAGGATTATCTAGTGCTTTTATAGCAGAAAAGCTAGTACTTGAAAGTGTAGTAATTCTGACATTTTACATTTAATAAATGATCTTCAGCGAACTAATAAAAAAGGAAAAAAAAAAAAAGCCTTTTCATCTTTATATCCAGGATAGAGTTTCAAGTTATTCATTTAAGCAATCTCTACATTAGTGCCTGGGACTAAGCCATGGTTCATGTGGTTGTACAATACTCTTAAATCAGAACAGGTTTGCCAATTAACTAATTTTGTAATACTTTTTGTTTCTGTAACATAATTTTCAGTAAAAGTCTACAGTCTTGTCATTCACTCTAGTATTCAGTTGTAGCCTTTCCAACCTTAGATCTATGCCCATCATCATTATTCTAATCTAATTTATGCATACTTTTGATTCCCTTAGCTAACTTGGGCTAAGTTACCCAAGAAACACAAGAAGGAAAACAGTCTTTACACTTAAGATCTATGGTCTCTAAGTAAAGTATTGAAGAAAATATTTCTGTATTACTTTTCTCTCTGAATTTAAAGTTCATATTTAGCACCTTGAATTTAAACCAGAAATATACAACATACATACATTCTTAAAAGCAGAGTTATAGGAAGGATTAAAGATGTAAAGGTCTTTGAAAATATTAAGTGCTACATGAATGTATTATTCCAGAGGAGAGCAGGAAGGGGTGAAATAATAGAAAATAATCCATTGCCTTCTACTAGTCTAATTCCCTTCAGTTTATTAATTCTCGAATTTAGATCCTCATAGATGGATAAGAAGTATGTAAGTAAACTTATACAAAAGACTAGATCCATTTATTTTAGTGGAAATAAAAATAATATTAGGTCCACAGACTTCTGGAGTCTCTGGTCTCTTTCTTGTAAGTTCCATCCTGAAAAGGAATCACCAGTTTTATATGTATTAACGATTAGCATTTACATGTCTTTACTATTAAGTTTTCATTCTTTTTGTTTAAAAATTGGTAAATAGGTAATGTAGTCACATATAATTGAGCATTAATACGAGAAATACCTTTCTAAGGAAACAAAACTATTTGGGAAAAAAAAAGAAAAAAACAGCAAGCTTTCAAAAACACTGTACAATTTAATCACAATACAAACCTAATCTGCATCAGGCTTATTTCATGTTCAAAAGAGGCAAGGAAAAGAAAAAATTCAAGTATTAAAATATTACAAAGCCTGTAGAACCTAAATATGGCTCATATTTACATAGCTCATTTAATACAGATCCAAGTTCTGAAATATAAAGCGTAGAATTAAAAAAAAAAAAAAAAGAAGAAAGAAGTCAAGTTTCAAATACTTTATTCAGTATGGGGGTGTTCTGGGGATTATTTAATTATTTTCCCCTTTTTTTTAACAAATCTAACTTTTTTTTTTTATTTCCCCCCCCAGTAGAAATTTCATAGAATCACATAATCCCAGACTGGTTTGGGTTAGAAGAGACCTCAAAGCCCATCTAGTCCCAATCCCCTGCCATGGGCGGCTAAACCCTCCACCTGACCAGGTTGCCCAAAGCCTCATCCAGCCTGGCACTGAACACCCCCAGGGAGGGCCATCCATACCTTCTGTGCTCAGCCTGTGCCAGGGCGTTATTGCCCTCACAGTGGAAAACTTCTTCCTTACATATGTAGTAGAAACCTACCCTCTTTCTGTTTATAGCTGTTTCCTCTCATCCTAACACCCTTACAGAAAGTCCCTCTACAGCTTTCCTGTAGGAGGCTCCCTAGGCACTGGAAGGCTGCTATAAGGTCCCCCTCGAGCCTTTACTTCTCAAGGCTGAATAACCTCAACTCTCTTAGGCTGTCCTTGTAGGGGAGGTGCTCCCACCCTCTGATCATCTTTGTGGCCCTCCTAACAGTTCTAACAGTTCTGTGTCCTTGTTGGGGACCCCAGAACTGGACACAGTACTCCACGTGAGGCTCACGAGAGCAGAGTAGAGGGGCAGAATCACCTCCCTTAACCGGCTGGCTGCTGTATTCTCTTGATGCTGCCCAGGATCTGATTGGCATTTTGGGCTGCATGTACACACCACCAGTTCATGTTGAATTTTTAACAAAGTCTAAAAATTTTATATTTCTTATGCAGCAGAATACTGTTTCTCTGGTCAGTTCTACATGTAGGGCATTGGGGGTTTGTTTTATTAATTCACTTCTTTTTAAGTAAAACTTGTGAGATCTAAGTTTCTACTGAGCTGTGTATGTGTACATCAGTGTATATATACACATTTGTGTTTAAATATCCCTCTGCTAGAATATGACAGTCATAGCTTGAAAATAATTCCTTGATTATGTTTGGCAGTTGATAAGATCTGTACTTTCGTATACATGATGTATGTTGTCCCTGTCTTTTACTGTGAACCAAACCATCTTCTTTCCCCGAAAGTTAAAATTGAGTATCTCCAGGATTCATGAAAGGATAAAATGTAGATTACCTGGGAAGTTTACTATATGAAACAGAGCAGAAGAATAGAAAATGAAATATGTGGTTGTCTGGAACTCTACAGCAATGTATTAAAATTAAAATAAAAATACTAAGGAAAAGAAAACAGCTTGGACATTTCTCTGTAAACTAGGTCCTTGCCATTAAAACAAATTAGAAAACTAGTGGGGAGGGGAATTAGCCAGTTATTTATTCATAAATCATATTGGTTTGGAAATTTCTAGTCAGAGAATTTGTAAATTCCTAAGGTCAAAGTAGCCAGAGGACTCTGGCTGGATAGAATGCGTATTACCCAAAATAACTTCACCGTAATTCTTTCGCTATGAAAGAAATGAACTCTATAACAAATGGATTAAATTGTGTTTGTAATAGAAAATGAGCACAAAGGCATTTCAAAATAGAAGGCATAAGTAAAATTTGTTGTTGTTCTTCATTCCAATTTTTAAAAAATGATGAAATTTATTCTGCTGTGGAAAAGAAGCCCTTCATAAATGATGTATTCATAGCCACCATTTATATGGCAGAGATACTGCCATTATTAAAAAGAATATTGATGAGTTAGATAAAACATATGCAAACAAATATGATTCTTCACCTTTTTTTTTTAAATTTTATGTGTTATTAATGTAATTTGTGTCTAAGAGACTTGTATATTTCAAGCCTGTTTTATTTGCATATGCTGTCATGTTTTTGTATTAAATTATTTTCTGTCTCCATTATATTTATTATGTCACATACAACGCGAAAGGAAATTGAGATATTTAGGAGGACCAGTTTTCAGTATGATGGAAAAGGATGTTTCTAATTCTCTTCAACATGTATCTATTTTTATCCTCTGAGATTCTAAGGGAACAGACTTTTTTATTTTTTTCCCTTTTTTCCCCCCCAAATGTCTCTTTTTTTCAGTATCTGTTGTATCAAAGTCTCCTGCAACAGTTCATATTCCAGTAGGCTGCAGAGGAGGCACATTTACAGTTACTCAACTCACCCTTGAGCATTTTATGACGCTGGATACTGTGAAGGCTTTTCAACTGCTCTGTTTTACTGTAGGATTTAAACATTAAGCATATTTTACCTTGAGAACAAATGCTCACTGTAATGCCTGATGGTATAAATATGCTGTTTTCATACTCAACTTCTGCAACAGTAGGGCTTGCTTTGCTGTTGTGGTGATCTGAAGTTTTTCTTGTTTGATACAATCACTATACCAGAGTTCCTGAAAAAGCAATTCATAAGGGAGCAGTGATGGTTTGATCTCACCTTTTTATTACAAGGATCTGTGACCTAAGCTAAAAGTACGCTGTTTTTCAGGTGACCTTATAATGTTTTCTATATACCCTCACACTTCAGCCTCATCTGTATGAGATTATGATTAGTATCTTCTTAAAACAGAAAAGAAAGGTCAGGGTATTATTGTTGTGGACAAATGTGAGTTTCATCTTCTCAAATGTAAGAAAATGCTGTGTTTCTAGTCTTCCTTAAACTCATGTTTAGTGGTAGAAATATACTGGGTATTTACTTACTTTTCCTCTGTGATTCAATTGCCATCTGGCAAAAGTGACCACACAATAGCCAGCAACATCCTTGCTAAGATGTGTTCCAGATAAATAGTTGACCCCTCTAGGACTAGGACTGGGTTTCTCTGGCGTTTCACTTGGGGCACACAGGCACTCCTCCATTCACTGAAGGGCCATTCCAAACAGTGGGATTCACCAACATCAGTGATCTTTAGGACTTTGTTTGCAATATAGTAGCTGTGTGTCATGGATATGTGTCTTTGCCTTGAAGCAGGTATTCTGTTCCTGCTGAAGTTGGTTCCTGGTTTGCAGGAGTGTCGTCAGACTGCTAAGATCTAACATTGTAACAAATGGGCTTCATTATAGATGATGGAAACTGGTATTGAAATCCATCTGGAAAACAATTCAGATTTTGACAGAAAATTGTCAGACACTTGGCTATTAGCTTTCATGCTGCAAAAAATATTTTTCTTGTTGCACATTGGATATCCATGTTACTTCTGGGAAGATAAAAGCCAGTAAGTATCCTTAGAGCAAAGTTCCTTTCTCTTAGATGATAAATTTACTTATTCAAAATTTGCAGTGAATGTCAGAGGCAAGGATGCCCTGAGGATGCTCAAGGTCAAAAGGCTCACCTTATGCAATATTACTTTATGGACAGATGTGAAAGTTTCATCCTTCAAAGACCATCTTTGTCCCTGCAATGCTCCCTTTTATTTCACTACTAATAGAATAACACTTCTAAGGAGCAAGTTCTGACCTTTGCTACTCCCTATTTCAAAGGCAGAGCTGAGCTACCCAGACCGTTGATGAACAGAGAGAGGATGCTCTGGCAAATCATCAGTCTCCAGACTGAGAATGAACAGGGGTGGGGTAAATGAAGTACAGCAAGTACTTTCCTCCATGGATAAGTTAGTGCAGCTAGGAGGTTTAGAGTGGACTCTACATCCACACTTCAACTTACCTTTGAACAACGTGTCTAGTTAAAATCGGGATCTAGCTTCATTTCTGGATGTGAACCTGCACTGGTGTATTGTGAAAGCTTCCCTTAGCCCAGTGCAAACATCTGCTATGTGTTGTGCTGACAAATATGGGTTTATTTTATGTCAGTTCTTTTCAGTAAAGGTCTAAGGAAGCACAAGTGTTTGATAAATATATATTTTTTACAGACAAGCCTCTGTAAAACCCAGTTAACTTTCTTAGAGGGAAAACTGAGGAAGTCACAGTCAGCTGGTAACTACCATGTTTAATGGGAGCTTGAGGAAATAATGAAAAATGTAATGCAGGCATGAATCACCCCAGAGAATATCAATCTACAATCAGTAATTTTACTGTCAAAACCTGCAGATTTCACCAAGTGGTACTGTGCAGACACTAAAATTAGAAATAAATATTATGCACTTTGAAACGGCATTTGAGACCCATGGATTACTGATGGCTGTATTCTAAAATATTAACTTGCAGTTTACTTCAGGGTAATTGAAATTCTGACTCAATATGGGAGTAGTGATTTATTCTTACTCAGGCATCCTTAATGGTGACCAAATATTATTTTAGTCTATGAATTCTTTTGTAAATCCACCAACTAAAATAATTTATAATGATTGAAATTCTAAGTTTGGGTAAATTATCACTGCTGCACATATAGATAAGCTGCAGAACCAGTGGATACTGACATGACTAATGCAAGGAATAAAATTATGAGGTCTTGAAAATCTTCCTCAGAGTCAAGAACAGTTTGAATCTCTTTTCCTTGGTGATTCACTACTTAGGCTGCTGAAAACTATTATTTTTTCTAGATTTACAACCTAAAAAAACCCCAAACCCAAAAAACCTCTCTTTCAACTTCTGTAATTATTACACTCATTTTGTTGTTTCCTTTTGATGATTTAACTGGACTTAATTTGAAATAAAATAAATAACTTAATACATTAGCGTACATATTGAAAATATTATGACATTTATTCTCTCTGGATGTTTGTATGACATATTAATTTTGCAACCTCTGCATGACTTAACCTTCTTTATGCCGAAAAGAAAAGGTACATCCATCAACAACATTATACTATACCTGCGATATCTCTGTGCTGGTTTAGGTCAGCAGTAGTGAGTACAAACGAAAAGTTAGATAGTTATATGTGGACTACTGAGTGATTAAAATCACCTTCAGTGATGGTTAATAGCTATGTTTATTTCTGATTTTAGTAAAACCAGCAATTATTGAAACAAACATTGTAAAAAATCCTTCCTACATCACAAAGGTCTTGTAACTAAGTTACTTGATTTGGATCAATCTACAAATCAGTAATGAAACTAAATGAAGCTTCAATGATATTAATAGGAGACATGTTTGAAATGATGGCTGAAAGATGGCTCTAAATTTTAGAATCACTGTTCTGTGAAAAAAAAAACCACCCTACTTTTGCCTGTGTTTTTTTAATCTGCTAGTATGTAAATAATTCGATTCAAACTTTTTTATCTTTTTATGTATGAAATTTGAGATAGACAACATGTTCTTAATCTTAAGACTAACTGTGACAATTAGAAATGAGTTGTTTAAGAAACCCCAAAAAACCCCAAAGTTCCTTCCTTACTCATGATAATTCTTACTGATCTAGATTTCTTACAGCAAATATGGACTTTGTCCTACAAATTTTCACATTTTTCAGTGCTCTCATTTACAAATAAGGACAGTGAAAAGCTACATATATGCAGGATTGTAGCCCCAGGGATTTATTTTATTCCTATTACCCGTTCATGAATTAGGGGAAAGCAGGAGTAAAAGGGACCTTTAACACAAAAAAAAAAAAAAAAAAGTTCACTTCTGAAGTGACTAATGAGAGAGATCTTGGGACTGGCTAATTTGTGAACTGTATTGTTTTCACTCTTTTTTTAACTTCTAATTTGCATAAAAATCTTAAAGCATAGACATACTATTCAAACAGAAAATTCTGAAATTTTTGGAAATAAAAGCAAGACAGGAATTACTGCATTTTGTGTGTTTGTGTGGTTTTCCTATTGCTATGGAAACTAGGTGATGGATTTTTTTTTTCCCTTTGATTACACAAGGAAAATAAATGCTATATGGTTTCAGAGAATAAAAGAAGTGAATTAGAGAGCTAATGGTTATCAGAGAAATTCTAGTATTTACCTGCATGACATGCAAATTCCGTCTTTGTTGACTTTGATGGCATCTGTGAATTACAAATTCTTTTAGGCTTGTCTTGGTGAAAGGACTTTCTGAATTAAATTTCCAAGGAAAAAATAAGAAAAGGAAGGATGTTGATGCTATACAAACTCTGAAAATATGTTTATCTTGTTGTTTTTGCAGTGGGATAATATCTATGCAAATAATAGACTCCATGATTCTTCTGAGCATGGTGGAGGGAAAAATTGAAAACTATTAGGTTTGCTATTGAACCGTTTTCCTTTGGGTCACAGGTCTTCCCAAAGCCTTCATTATTAGGCCTGGGCTGTCTTTTTCAGAAAATTGTATCAAGGGGACATCTGGACTGTCTTTCCTTAAAGGAAATAAACTTTAACTGCTGGAGACTTTCATGCATTGCTAAGTTCCGACTAGAAATCTGAATACTGTGCATACATTTTCTTACTGTTAAGCAGCACTAATATTCAAATTAGGAAATATGGATGGTAAGCTCTACCAAGAAACTGCAAGGAGTTTCCAGCCTGTAGCATAAGAATACAAAACCTACTGTAGCTTATGAATTCACTTGGGCACATTTCAAATGTGTTTAGTGATAGGTAGTGAAATATACTGCTGAAAATTCTAAGCTTTAGAAAAATGACATTATTATTATTATTACTACTATTATTACTATCATTATCCTTTAACATTTTATAGCTATTGTTTGTTCTACGGCACTTCAGCAGGCATTGGCCCAAGAGCTTAAGATCCGAAAACTAGTGTATAAAAATTATTCTTACTTCAATTAACCCATCTACTATAACTACCTGAAGAGATTATAAAGTTGTTTAATCTTTCACTGAATAGATAAGTAAAGCTTTTCTTTTGACTATGATGTACATTACATGAGCTACAATTTGCATCTGAAGATTTTTGCTGCATTTCTAACAGAAATTTTTACTTAATGTCAAAAAAGTAGCAAAACCCATTTTCCTTGAGAGTAGAAAATGCTAAAAAAATGGCCATGAGTTGTTTTCATTTCCTTAAAGCAGCTGTGGTTTTACTTTCAGTTTTTCAGTTATCTTCACATCATTCCTGATTACTCATTTTACTTTTTCTGTCATCATGTTGAGAATAAAGAATCCAAGGCCATGTTCACAATGTTGAACAAGAGAAGAAAATAGACTTTTCTGTATAAAAATTTTGAAAGCATTATCAAATTTATAACTGGAGGCACAGCTTTGAAGATAGGGAAAAAACCCCACAATTTCCTCAACCCTCAGATGCTTCTCCTTTTATTTCAGGGAGGTTGTGTAAAATGACTTAAATGAAAAACTTGATAGGCATATGGTTTTCTTTATTAAGATTCAATAAAATTATTAACTTTTTTGGTCTTCCTTTTCCCCCTTCCACTCCCTCCCCAAATAGAAGAGTTAGGATTTGTTCAAAGTTGTAAAGAGGAAATAAAAACGATAAGGTAAAAAGGTGACACTATAAAGCTCATTCAAAATAGCTTATTGTCCTGGTTCTGGCCAGGCCAGACTTAACCTCCCCAAGCAGTGAGCGCAGCTGAGCTGAGTCAGCCTGGACTGTTTCCCACACCACCTGACATCACTCCCCCATAAAAGGGGCTGGTTGGGGTAAGGGGCTCCCTTGCTACTCTGGGATAGTTTGAGTGCAGCCGGGTCATTGAGTTGGTGCAGTGCTTAGTGTTCTCATAGGGTCAGTAAAGTCCTCTGTGTTATCACTGGGTGTGTGAACTTTGCCCTGGGTTTTTGTCCTTACAGTGTTTGTTGGTAAGCTGTCCTTATCCCAGCCCATGGAGGCTCTGTTTATCCTCTGGGAGTAAACGAGTGGCGTGTAGAGCTCACCCACTGGTTGGGGCTGAACCACCACACTTATTTGTGTCCAAATATGAGAAAGTTCTCAAGCTTTTGTAGATTTTGGTCATTAGTGAGGCTGTATTATTATGGTTCTAGTTCTAATGGCAGACTAAAATATATATTCTAATATTTTTGAATACTTCTTTGAAAGAAATTGGTTTTCATGAATTAAAAACCTTTGCAGAAGACAGGCAATTAGCTTTAAAAGGCTATTGTATAATTATTGATACGTGGGTTTTCTTGATTTTAGTTTAGGAAAGATAATAGATGAAACTTAAAAGCACTTGAGTACAGGAAGCTTGAAGGATGGCAAAATGATATAGATGTAGAATCCTTTGCAGATGTAAATATTGCAAATTTTAACTCAGAAGTGCCTAAGAAGCATTGTCTAGTTTGCTAACAGATAAGCAATTGAAATAGATATTTTAGAATTGAGATATCATTCATTGATAATAAGTTTGTACATATTTGGTTCCAATAAATAGCATCAGTGTACTTAAGCTACATTTTAACAGGATATTGGATAAATTGGCAGATGAGCGGTTTCCATGTTAATGACAGAATTACCACAGCATTCTGTAAGGGCTCAAGATAATTTCTCTGAAGAACTCTGTAATATGTGAATACATTCACCAAAAAAGAAGATAAAGTGGATAACATAATTATTTGGAACATAGTCAGTAGGTAAGAGTTAATATTCCCACTCCTGAAAAAGTCCCTCAAATGACGTTCACAAAGGAAATAAATCTTCCAAAACCACTTTTTCTGCTAAAGTTGCTCAGAAGTTCAAGCAGTATATCTGATAAAGGTTTTTACCAGCATTGATATTTAAGAAGGTGTGAAAATTAATGTAACTTATTCTACGGGTGTGGAAGGTTGTTAAATGTGAATCTCTAATTATATTTAAGAAGGCAAGAAACCTACCTTTCATAAAAGGAACTTCTTATCAAGTACTTCACTAAAGATTAGGGCATAACACTATGCATAATACTGTCAGTTTACCACAGCTGGTAAAGCCAAAATATTGCAAGTGTTTGCCAGTCTTTCCTTTTCTGTTAAATTGAAGTTTACGACAGATTTCTTTCACTTTTAAGGTTTGGGGTTTTTTTCTTTAGATCCTTTTACCTGAGAAGGACAATTTGGAGTTTACTAGCTTTGTTGTTCCATCAGTTCTGTCTTGTTCACCCCCTGCTGGTTTATGAATTGGTCACAAGCATTTAGTTTGAGCTTGTATTTTGAATTTAAAATTATTTTATAAAGATTTTTGTTTATTTTTCTTCATCCTGACAAAGACTGAGACCTTGAAATAATGTGGGGGGATGATTTGGAACATGTGATTGTTCCTTAAAAAAAAAAAGTGCCTTTCAGAGTGAAATGCTGTAGTATGGTGTTTAGATTCCTGGAAAAAAAAACCTGGAATAACGGGGGGTGGGGGGTGAGGGAATCAGTAATGAATTAAACCAAACAACAGCTCAAAAAATATCTGGAACAGTTAAGCATTCTGTTTGGATAATTTTGCGGTTTTGCATCTTATCCTGAAGTTCTCAAATCTCTAAAGCATTGTAGTCAAAACTGTTCTGGCAGATTTCCATTCCTTCAGGTCCTTTCAAGTAAACTGTTTTTACATTACTTCAGTTCCTCTTCTAGCCTGTATGTCAAATGGTCAAGCTCTGCTCAAAATCTTAGTGAAGTAACCACCTGCTTTTATATACACTGTGAACTCTTACTAATATCTTTCACTTTTTTGTTTTGTACTGTCATTTCAATTCTATTTTAAAATTAAAATTTAAGGCAAAGGAGAAAATTTTCATTTCTTGACATTATTTTTTCTCTTGTTATCTTTATTTTTATCTCACTATTTTTCCCGCTCTTTTCTTGGGTAGACCACTTAGTATGGATCCACTAGAAAATATTACCCATCCTGTCTTATGATACTATGTAGCATCTGAACATTTTTGGTTCTTCACCTGAGCAAATATTTATATGTACGTCTGTTATGTGTAACCATGTAACTGTGATCCTTGATAGAAACATTAATAGAGAAGATTAAGTAATTACTTTGTAGTCAATATGAAAAGCTCATGTATTTTTATGGTGTATTCTTAGCACAAATGAAACAAAGATGTCACATCATCAAGGAATGGCTGAGAAATGTGATAAAATGCAGTTCTATCAGTATTTTGCTTTCCACTTTGTTGGATGTAGAAACTACACTTAGTAGTTCAGCTATCAAGTATATGTTTGTTTTTAGTAACTAGGGAAGAATTAGGGAACCTGGTATAGGGACAATGTCTGTGTGACACTCTCCTAAGCTCCCAATCAAATTTCTTAATCACTCATTGTCAATAGATCAAGTTTGCTGCGTAACTTCAGTTCCTACTATATCCTCTTCAGATCTAGCAAAGTGTTTATCTCGGTGTTTTCTCTGGCTTTATCAAACAAATCAACAGAGTGTAGCCCCATGAAGCAGGATCGCATCTGGCTCATTGCTGCCTCTCTACATCCTTTTTCTTCCTTTTCTGAGAAAGGAAACAGTAGCCCTGTGGTCAGCTCATAAAAAACACACCAAAGTGCAGAAGCCTCAAGTTCTCCCCTTTGACCTGAAGTTCCGTTCCAGTGACCACATTCTCTATATTAATCTTGATCAGTTGCTTCTTAAACAGCTTCTGTGAACCAAGAGGAGTTCCCATGGAGGGGCTTGTTCTGAATCACTTCAGTTCCTTCTATCCCGGTTAAAAAGTGGGTGCTGCTAGAACCTAGAGCTTTAATGGTTCTAACTTTTATTTGCTATCCAAAGTAAGTGTGGCTGCTACTTGTCGTTAGAAGAGGTTTTTTGGTTAGATTTTATCAAATTGTGTGCACTGCATTATGATCGTGGAGACAGTGAAGGTCAGGCTTGATGAAGCTCTGAGCAATCTGATCTAGTTAAAGGTGTCCCTGCTTACTGCAGGAGGGTTGGAATAGATGACCTTTAAAGGTCCCTTCCAACCTAAGACATTCAATGATTCTGTAATTACAGCATTTCCTGATATTTACATATCTTGATTTTCTTTTTAAACTGTAATGTTAAAATCAGTCCACTAAATACTTGTTTCTGTATTCTCTGAGTTCAGTAAAAAGAAGTCCATGGACTTTGCTGCACGATCTATGAAACTTAATTCCATGACAAAATTCCACTTTTAAAAGTAATTATGAAGATCTTAATTTTGGAACAAATTCACCCAAAGATTTTAGCAAATCAAATTTGATACTAAAATTAATCATTAACTTGAAATTATCTTCATCTTAGAAGTGTTCTTTATACATTTCTGAAAATCGTGTGTTTCACTATAGTTTCTAAATAAGGCCTAATAACTAACTTTCATACTCTTGCTTCTGCGGAATGAAGGGAAAAAATAAGAGGCAATGAGAATGAACATCAAGTTTTATGTAACTTGATATATTTTACATCTGTGTCTATGGGTCATAGCATTCTTTCTAGTCTGAAGTGCTGTTTACATAATATATTTGAGATGAAAAAGGGTGATCTATGTCTACTGCATGGAGTTAAGTTATATACTATTCCATGGAATTGTACTGTTATCAGTGGCTGCTTGCTCAACATTGGCAGTGTTCATCGCAGGACAATTGTCTCCTTACTGCATTGGGTGAACTCAGTAATCTTAGTGTTAACCTCCATGTGGAAATTTGTAGCACAGAGTCTCTAAGGTAATTTTTTAAATGAGAAATTACATTTTCTGTTCTAAGATGAAAGCAGGTAGATTATCTGAAAAGCCAGTCACAGGTGTTTGAAAGTTATTGTTAAACTGTAGTAGCTGTCATTTTTATCCCCATATTTGTGGCAAAATTAATTATAATTCTTCAAGTATTTATTTCAACACAGAAATATGTTGGATATTCTGGCTCTCAATAAGGTGCAGATAAACTGAGATACTTTAAAGATTTCAGTAAATTCTTATCATCTCTCTTGTATTTACTACTTTTAAAAATTTTGAGGAAAATTTATGCTAACCCTGAAAAAAGGGTTCAATTTGCTAAATTCATTATGAAATAGGTATTTTTCTGAAACTGAACATATACTTCTCTGATGGGACTGAATGGTTCTAGAGTAGGTTGAAAACCTTTGAATTGAGAAAGGGAAAGTAATGAAGAAACAGTATGAGAATTAAAAAACAAACCAACCATTGTAAGTGTAAAGGTCATTTTAACAATGCACTCATTTTCTGAGTAAAAGTTGCCAATTTTCTAGAGGCTAAACTCAAGTGTTAAAAATCAGTGTAGTACCCTTCAGTGGATGTTTGGTCAGGTCGTTCAAAGTCAAATGTGGTAACCTAAGGTAAATAGGAGAAGCAATTTTCCAGTAAAAAGATCGCAGCTAAAATAAACTCTCTATCTTGATTTTTCTTTGTAAATATCTGTGAAAGAAATAACTTTTTTATTGACTTCAGCCATTGAAAATATCCCTATCTGACCTATCCTAGAAGGTGGTCTTAAAGATGAATAGGGGAAAAAAAAAATAGCAGGTGCTAATGGGTGTGCCAGCAGTTAAAATGGCCAGCCTTTGTGTCTCTTTTCCTTTGCAAGTTGCTTCTGCATCCTGCCTTGCTGTTGATACACACTGAAATTAATACTAATATATTGACATTGACTTGTACAAAATTAGTATGTTTAGCATGTCAACTTAATGATAACTCAAGGTTACCTCCTAAATGAAGTCTTCGGGAGTGTACTCATTAAAGTAGGGTTTCTTTCTCTGCAGATTTGCTTAGTGGTTTTTTTCTTTTAAAAAAAAAGCTTAAATTAAGCTATTTTTTTCTTTGTTTTCATCAGCTGGATATTGGCAGTTGGCAATCACTGTGCTAGGGGAAAAAAAAAGGAATATGCATCCAATAAATTATAGGGGCTTGTTGGAAGATTTCTAGTGCTTAAAGAGCCTCCAAGGTTTCATAATACATCTGAGGGCTGTATTTAGAGACAACTGTCAAAATGTTTACTAGAGTTTTTAACCAACATAGTTAAAAATAAAGTATTTAACAAAAGAACCTGATATTGCCTGGTATTTCACCCCCAGGGGGTATCCATTTCCATACCTGAAGATATCCCTGGTATGCAGAGCTCCTAACTTTGTGTTGATGAGTAAATACAACATTTTTGTACCCCTTTATTACAATACAATGCAACTTTGCAGCCTGAATTTGGTGAGTGTGTTTGTTTGTGCCAAAATGATTTTTAAGAGGAAAGGTGTGTTTTGCTTTAAATTATTTTGCCATCTCAGCCAGATGGTGCAGAAGAGGAATGAAATGTGTGAGAAAGTTGGAGGAAGAAAAATGGCAATACTCCCGTTTACTGAAGGGTACTGTCTTGGCAACATAAGTGAATAAATATCTTCTTGTCTTAGTCTCTCGTGCTTGAACCTCAAAATGCAGTTTCTTTCATTTTATCTCTGACAGACCATTCATTTAATATCAAGAACTGCTTTAAGCATACCTTGAGTTGCTGCTTATCACAGGTAAATAGCTGAGAGGACACATGTAAATGATATATGCTGTGCTGATTTTTCATACACTGGACAGGAAACAAAGACACAGCATGCCGATGTTAAATGTGTACATAGCTGGAATGATGCAAACCATTTAGTTTTTCAGTAATACACACCACTATTAAGGCTTATGTGTGTGACTCTTAAGTCTAAGAGAAATTTTATGTATTTTGTACTGTAAGGACTTGGTACAGAGATTGGAAAATTAATGAGATAATAGTGCTTTGGATTTTATCTTAGACCTCATTACATGCTGCATTTTTTAGGTATATTTTCTTCATTCATCCATGACTCACTTGTCAAATAAGTCTACTGTGGCAGTAACATGCATATATTTTTTTTCTCACTGTCTTGGCACAAAGAGGGTGTGGGATTTAGCCATGAATATTTACATCAGCTTGAAAAAATAATATTTAAAAGGATTGTTGGGTAGCTTAATTATTATATTTATAATCATTATATATATAATAATCATAGGTTACATAGCTCATGGATGAGTTGAACCTCAGATGTCTCTGGGTTATTGATGCCTCAGAACTGACAACTGTTTACTACATATATAAAACAAGTAAATCTCATTTCCCAGGAAACAGACATCTTAAAAGCAGCCAGGAGTCTTGTATCCAGTGCACTGATACACACACGTTTCTCCCAGATATGGCTGATATGGGTGAACCCTAAAATGTATCAGCAATGCAGAGAAACAATCTTTTTCGTTTTTGAGAGAGGTTTTGTGAGCTGAGAGGTTGGTCAGGAAGGTTATTTTGCAGACCTCCTGGAATCACAGAATGGTAGTGGGTCAGAAGGGACCTCTGGAGATCTTGTCCAACCCACCTGCTAAAGCAGATTCACATAAAGCAGGCTGTACAGGTTTGCATTGAAGCAGGCTTTGAACATCTCCAAATGAGGCTGTACAAACTCTTGAGCAGCTTGTTCCAGTGTTCAGACACTCTCAAAGTGAAGTTTTTCTTTATGTTGAGATGGAACTGTCTGTGTTCCAGTTTGTGACCATTAATCCTTGTCCTCTTGCTGGGCACCACTGAGAAGAGCCTGGTCCAGCTTCATGATGCTCACGCTGTAGATATTTATAAGCACTGATGAGATCCCCTCTTGGACTACTCTGCTTGATTCTAAACAGCCCTAGCGCTCTCAGCCTTTCCTCATAGGAGAGATGCTCCAGTCCTCTCATCCTTGTTGCCCTGTGCTGGACTCTGGCCAGTATTTCCTCATCTTTCTCAAACTAGAGAACCCAGAACTGCCCTGGAAATGCCTGAAATAAAAATAAATATGTAAAGAAAGTCTTCAAATTACAGAGGAATTATTTTTAGAAATACATATTGAAATTGTGTACATGTATTTGATATAATACCTAAATCATGAAGTCTCATGAGTGGCTTGATCAGCCCGTGGAAAAAGACGTTTTTGAGTGGTGATACTGTATCCCCCTAATTTGTTTTAAGCAGGTCATTACGGCTTCCTGTTTGAAGTTAGGAGAGACAAAATGATATACAGAGGTGAAGACTTTCTTAACTCTTAGGATGAAGTGAATCATCCTTAGTGCCTGGCTGTTTCCTTATGCTGCTTGCAGACCAAGTTTTGTACAGGTGAACACTTGGAAAATACAGACTTGGCTAGAAAAAAAGGAGTGCTAATGAAATTGGAAAGAGACAGATCCTGTTAACACGTTCTAGTAAGAGGTCATTCCTTGTGAGGCTCACATGCATATTGTTATGCCCACAGAACAAACAGCAAGGAAGATTCAGCCTGAGGCTTATCAGTCTTTACTTGGATGCCAGGTTGAAGAATATAACTGGTGGTGATAGTAGTGCCTGCAAACCTTTTTCTGCTCATGTTATTAATTTCCTTGTCTTTCAGTCAAGACCACAGTGTTTGCTAACATTTTATGTATCAACTAAAACATCAATATCCAATAAAGACTTAGGTTTGCAAGGGTTTGGTCAGTATCTTATCCATGTCTGTGCAATTGCAGCATATTGCTACATCATAGGCACAGACACTTTTATTATGTAAACCATGTGCATGAACAAGTTTATGTTTTACAGTATTTTTGAGAGATTCAAAGCCCATTTGAAGAAATCTCATATATGAGTCCATTGCTGCTCTTGCACAGAAGCTATATAGTAGATTTCCCAGCACAAGGGGGCCTGTGCTGTTCCTCACTGTTGGATGACAGGTAGTGGCTGGCTGTTTTATGACTGTGCCATGGTTTTGCCCCAGCTGAGAGCCAAGCACCACATTGCCATGGACAAACAGATCTGATGCAATAGAAATGTATCCACCTCAAGAATTGGTTTACTTTCCATGGTCTTCTCAATACAATTTCGATATGACTCCTACGAAAAGAATGACTTTGTCTTTATACCAGAATTAAGTCAACATTCCACACTTAGATATAAGGCAAGCCTTTTATTCAGCAGTGTGTCAGATTGGTTGTTTCCATATTCAGATATAATAGGAGTTCTTTTAAAAAAGCTACAGAGATTTTTAGTATACAAGGCTATGTAAATATTGTTACCTAAGGATAAAGAAAATCACAATGCAGACATTTTACCAAATGCGTTATTAATAGAAGTAATTTCTTTCCCAAATGTTTCTCTCTACCAGTTTTTGGCTTTCCTTCAGTGAATCCCAAGCTTTATCTTTGATTATCTATTGACTTTGCAGCCTCTGATTTTGTCACATTGTTTTTGTGCTTAGTTTGGCATCAAGCCTCACTGCATCTCCTTCATTACAGAGTAGTGATCTTCCTATGTCATGGGTAAAGTTAAAAGTAATAATTTGATATTATTTTTATTGAAAAAATATTAAGAATTACTTTTGTTTTGCTAAAAAGAAAAAAATAAGGATAGTATAGGGAGAATTTCTATTTTCAGAAGATTAGATTTCTTCGCTTAATTTCTCTAAACCCTTTTCTGCAAGGTCTTCTTATACCAGGGTAAGCACCTGTTAACAGTTACCAAATCTTCCAGTTTATTAAGTTTTTAACCTACTAATACCAATGCATGATGGGATCATGAATCATCATTTTTGAGGCAAAAGAGCCGCATCCGTTCCCTTAAGCATGGAGGCAAAATAACACCACGAAATGGGCTAATAACCCAAAGTGCATCTTTGTTAGAAGTCAACTGCAAAAGGCAATTTTGTCAGTAGACAAATCCCAAACCTTCTGGCTATGGCAGTTTATTACAAGATGTTTGAAAATAAACCTTCCTAATCCACTGTGTCTTTTCAGGAGGGATCCTTCTCATTCCATTAATTTAAAGTGGCCCATTGGTTTACAAAAACGTTGTAGTCTTCTCCAGATCCTTAGCAAAGCTGTATGATCTTCATTACTTTTGATACCTCTGAGACTGCCTTTACAGGACACTTCTCACCTGCACTGGCTACTCATCCCATGTTTATGGTCTGTCTTATTCTGTGCTGTGCATAGGCACTCAGAAATTATTTCCCAGCACACTCAGTTGCTCTCAAGAAGAGAACTATGCCGGACAGGCTTCTCCCAGGTGTGTCCCATTTGAGTCCAGGGCAGCAGTCAGGTTAAAGCAGCTTGCCTTTCTGGTGTCCAGCTCCACCCTTATAAAGAAAAACAAAATCAGTACTTAAGCAATGAATGTTGAACAAACAAATAAAGCAGAACTATTTTCCAAGTCTCTTAAATATCAGTGAGAGGAACTTCCACTCAAGTGTTTCGTCACCAGTATCAGATGCATGGGCAGTTCATCCATTTTCTTTTGTGCTTTAGAGTTTGATCTATGTAACTTTGACTTTTTCAAAAATCAAAACCATCAAGCCCTGCTGTGGGGTTGGCTTTATTTAATTTGATGAAGAAATCTTATTATGGTTTCCCTGTCCTATATTCCTTTCCTTAATGGTCTCCTTTCATAATTTTTTTTTATTCCCCCTATTTTATGCAAAAATGTTATGCAAATTTCTCAGTCATTGCAGTTCTGAAGCTAACAAGGTCCTTCCACCATTTCCGCTTATATACTACCTCGGAAATGAAAGTTGATTCCTTGAGTATTGTGATTTTTCCTATCTTAATATGTGCAGATGGATTATGAAATAGATGCACTGTAAAAACAGAGTTTGTATTCAAATTTTAATCTTTAAATTTAACATTTTAAATGAATTTTACAGGTTGATCTACCACTGCTATCTACAGTTGTAATATATATTTAAAAAAAAAATTCCTTGCTACTAACATTAAGAAAGAAAAAGAAATGACAAGCCTTTAATGAGTTATTTAGTGAAAGATACTTCAGTGAAAAAAGGTTTTCACCATCACAGAATTTTTTAAAAGGTATCCATGTCTTCTTGATGTGCTCTCTACAATGCCACTAAGCACAATTAGTTCCTGGCGCAATATATATGTATATATGTACCGCACAAATGGACATAATCCATTTTATATTGAAGGGAAAAAACATAATACTCTCTAAGCTGTGTGGTTTTGTAAACAACTGAATGAAACAGGTTCTAGAAAACCACAAAGCAGCACAGGTAACCAGGAATGGGGTTGCAGTTCTTCCCTTCATCATGGGTTCTCACCAATGGGATACAGGCTATCATGAACTGCTCCAGTTCGGGTACCCTGTGGAGTCACAAGTGCCAGAAAACCTTTTCCAGTGTGGGCTTCCCATGGGGTTACAGCCACTTTCAGGTGCATCCATCTATTCCAGTGTGGGGTCTTCCACAGGCTGTACCATCATCTTCCATGGCTGCAGGGGGACAGCCGTGCCTCACCATGTTCTCCTCCAGAGGCTGCAGGGGAATGTCTGTTGTAGCACTTGGAGCACATCCTCCCGTCCTTCTTCACTGACCTTGAGGTCTACAGAGCTGTTTTTCTTAGATATTCTGACTCCTGTCGCAAATTGTTCCTTTCTTTTTTCCTCTCTTTTTTTTTTAACCTTCCTTCTTAACTATGTTATCCTTGAGGTGGTACCATGACTTCTGATGGGCTCAGCCATGGCCCATAGCAGGTCTGTCTTGGAGCCAGCTAGAACTGGTTCTGTCAAGCATGGGGAAGCTTCTGGCATCTTCTCACCAAATCCACTCCAGTAGCCCCCCAGTACCAACATGTTGGCAGGTACATCCACTACATATGCATGGAAAGAATAACTTTCAGAGACAGACCTCACCCAGCGCAGAATAAATGTTGCCTTCTTCCAAGCCTATGATGTGAGTAAATCTGTCACCAAAACAAGCTAAACTTTCTATACAATGAAGCAGAGTCTTTCTAGATTTCAAATTTTCAATTTCCTGTGTTTTTTTTCCTCTTCCTAAAGAATGAGAAATGGTCAGAGAAGGAGAAAAAGCTTCTCAGGTCAAGATGCTGGGTTAAATATGAACATGATCAGGATATTTGGGCTCTAGGGCTTCTCTATGGTAAGGATTAGTTTGTAAAATTAATGTTTACAGTGTACCACTGTTACACCATTGCAACCTAGTCTGAAAAACTTAATGAAGCAAAAACTTTCCTATCATTTAAACATATAAGTAAGGTTTTCTGTTTATTAAACCAAGGTCTTAAAGTAGCCACTTTTCATATACGTTTTCTCCTATGTAAAGAAATTTATCAGAGCACATGTTTCATAGAAACTTACTAAAGAAGTGCTATTTCCTAGGTGGTAATAGAGCATGTCTTTATAGATGAATGCATTCAAGTGGTTTCTGTTTCTTCACTTTGCAGAATGGGAAAGAATAGGCTTGCAGAGCCCACCTAAGATAGTAGCTCATTTGCGAAGCATTTTTGAAGTAAGGAGAGTGTAGGAAACAGAGGAAAATGGTGAAAAATATGTTCCTTTGAATCTGGCTATTTAAAATAAAACTTTTTGTGAAAAAGTTCAATTCCTAAAATGGTACCTCTCTTTTACTATGCTGTGGTTCAGCTGAACAAGTGTATAAATATCCATCACTATGTCTATTTTGGGTTTTTCTTGTTAATTTTCACTGCTGTATTTTTCACAGAGGAATCTGGAATATTTTCAAAGCATTAAAAATCCCCTTTATATTATGTTAATTCCATTATGTCTTACATTATAAATCAATCTTTGAAAAAGGCAGAATGCATCTTCAGTTGGTATAAATCCACTGCCCTTATTGATTTCATTAAATGTTGGCTGTTTATATTAGCTAGGGTTGGGATAGCTAGCTTTCCTTCAGCTGTAAATATAAGAAATAGACCATAGTAATATAAGTTATAGACTATAAATCCAATCAACGCTTCCTTTTTCTTGTTCAGAAAGAAATATAATCGTGTTTAAGAGTACATGGTATAACTTACACTTGAAGAATTTAATGTCCATTTTGTTGTCATAGAAGGCTCAATGATTACAGTTTATTCAGTGAAGTAATTGTGAACATATAATTATTTCTTGCATTACTAATAATTACCAACCCATTTACTTAGGCATAAAAACCAAGGCAAAAAATTAAATTAAGGCTGCCTGAGAAGGAGGAAAAAATATGTCCTTTAGTTGTGAACTCCACAATAAAATATATAGAGCCAATGGGCCAAAAAATTGGTTTTGCTAAACAGTGACATAACCCTTGTTTCTTATTTCTATTTTCTGTAAAACTCCAGTCAAATGGAAATCTGCATCTTTAGCCTTTTTTTATGGCATTCACTGTCTTGCCTGGTGTCTCATTAAATTTTCCAACATAATGTGTGTCTGCACAGAATGCTTGCTTTGTAACAATGATTTTCTCCTATGAATATTGATACCATTATCTGTGCATATATTTGCTGTTCTGAATGTGGCAATACCAAAAATATCAGCCTCTGAAGAGAATTATTGGCTTGCAACTGACACCACTGCAGGAAAAAGTACATTAGTAGCATAGCACCCACCCCCCTGCGCCACCCCGCCCCCCCCGGAAGAAAAAAACAACACACCAACAAAAACATTAAAAGGCAGATTCTTTGGGACAGAGCCTTTTCTGAAGAAAGAAAGTTAGGATTCATAATCTGCAGTTCAACTAGGTTCAACTATTACGAACTTCTCTCACCTAGGACCTATTTGACAACAATTCACATACTGCCAAAAATAAGAGATACATCAATATTTTTCCTGCCTGTAATAGTGTTTGCTTTCAGACTGGATGTTATAGAGTGGACTGCCTGGGTGGTCTCAGAAATAATAAATTCATGCACATATTCCTGTCTTTTTATTTTAAGATTAGGGGATTGAGGAAGAGAGGTTTCTTTACTAGACTAAAATTTCTAGGATCTGACCAAGTTGACTTCCAGATCCTTGTTACAATAGAACTATTTAATGGATTATGCCATAAGGTTTGTAGCAGAACAGAGTTCCACACTGACTCCCCTCCTGCTACAAATAAACCCATGACAGTGAGCTACTGAACATTATTATTTGTTTTTCATGAAGGCATAGAAAAGAAAAAAAAAAGCATATTTCCTATATCTTTATTTTCAGAAACACATGGAGAGAAAGTTAAATGCACGTTAGTCAGATAATCTGCATTTTATCAGTAAGTGCTGGTAGTTTGTCTGTGCAATGACAGTTTACAGTGCAGTATTTATCCTGAAAAAATGGACAAATCATAGACAAGCTTTCCTTCCTCTGGAACGTATTAAAACCTATTAAGTCCTAAACTGATTTTATAAATGTTGTAGCAATGTAGCTCTTTGAAGTAAATTAAAAACAATTATGGAAACATTTTCAAAAGGCTTATGGCAACTTTTCAGCATCATTGCTAACTTGATAATCCATGAGCATTTATCAGTATAACTCATGCTAAACACCATGGGACAAATCAATTGTGAGTAAGTAGGAGGACCACTTATTGAGATGTTATCAGATGGTTCATAATCACATATTTTGCCCTCTGGGTTTGTAGTGCAGTTCACATTCTCAAAGCCCATTCACATTTTAACTTAATTAAGCATTCTCTGTATCTATTTGGTAGGTCATATTTGATTACACTCATTATCCAGATTTTAAAATAATATAATTCAGCACAGTGTGATAAACCCAGATCATAGTCAGATCTGTTTCTGACACTAATTCTTCTAATTCTTCAAAGTAAATTTGAAAAGTCACCCTAGGAATTATTCCCATGTCCCAAATTTCTATTGTTCATTCTTGTTTGTGCATGAGAGTCAATAACCCACAGGTTGTCCGTTTATTTGAACAGTGCCAACCAGCCCAGCAGTTTAGGTCATGCGTCTTTTTCCAGATTTCTTCCCCAAAGTTAAAGTGGAAATTCTAAATGGAACCAGAACTTTCTCCCTCAAACATGTTCCTAACTTGTTTTTTGCCTCTTTTCCCCATCCTTGAGGTGCTGAAGAGGCAATCTTAAAACCCCTGAGGAGAAATATGATACCTTCATCAGTGCTAAAAATATAGGGGAAATTATAAAAAGTAAAATTTCGAGCATCTCACCTTGCAATAGATACCTTTATTATATGACATTTCTTTATCAGAAACGACTTAGCATTTCTGAGGTTTATTCTTTTACTAGAAAGAGATAATGGTTTATCAGATGTTAACTTCCATTGGAGGAAAATCAGAATGCAAAGAGGAAATGTCCTCAGATTCCAATTTTTCATCTTTTCCTTCATGTTTTCCAGATCACTACAAGATCTGTCAGTTATGACGCCAAATTATGCGCTCTCTGACAAATACATCAAGACTTGACTCCTCATCTGGTCAGGTTTAATTTGTGTGAGCTGAAATTTCTTCACTTACTCAGACACACTGAAAGTATCACTATTGATTAGTGACTTTTAAGCAGAAGGCTTTCATATTGCAGCAGCGTGTTTGTGAATTTAATTGAAGTTTGTGTCACCTGTAACAAAATTGTTGAAAGATACCCTGGCTTATAGGAATGGGATGTGTCCATCTGATGGAAAACAAAATACAAGAAGAACAAAATCCACATAGGTTTGCTTTTAATGATCCTGTATTCAAATAATTAGTTGTCATATCTGCAATTAGTTCTTCCTTCACAAGTTGTTTCATGTCTCTCCTCAAACACGACTTCATTTTTAAAGAAAACAAGACAAACAACTTTTTATCCAGTGCCTCCATTTCACTGTAACGTTAGGGTTACTGTCAAACAAAGAGTGAGAACTAAATTGGGGGGGGGGTGTCGCATGGAACGGTGACAGTTTGCTTAATTTTCCTTGGGGAAATTATATATGTAATTATGTAGTTGTTTTTTTTTTTTTGCAGAGATTACAAGAGACAATGAACCAAATGATGAGTTGATACCATATATTCTGTTTTCTTTGTTCTTTGTTTGTCATGATTTAATAGATTCAACAGAAATTAGGCTATTTAGAGATCCACTAGAAATTTGAACTATATGTACATATCAAATAGATCTCCGCACAAAAAATACAATGCAACATGCCAATACTTACATTTATTAAGGGCAATGTAGTTTGTTGTGTGCATTTACTTTTCTAACAACATACAGGGTCTTAACAGATCTAAACTAGGAATGTTCTCAATTGGTTTATAATTTTCATTTTTTTTAAATGTCTTGCCTGTTAGTACAATTAATGTCGCTTTGTTTTTCAGCCTTTTGCCCTAAATCAGTAGCATTATTATTTGCTGATATTTTTCATTATGCAGAAATCAGCTAGGGATACTTTTTGCATCTGTTCTGTCCTGTCCATATCCTTAAAGTTTCTGTATCTTAGCAGCTTGGGTTCAGATCTGTGTACCACGAAGGAGAAGCTTTCCTTATGCACTCTATGTGCTCATAAAAAAATGAAAAGCACAAACAACAAATCCTCTAATTTTTAATCTGATTCACCTCTAAAGAAAGGTAACTAACTGCAACAAAAAATCCTGAGCTCTTGCAATAAGCATATAGTAAACAGGTGTTCCTTTTGGATTGACAGTACTCTGCTATGATCTTGGACATGGTGTATGTTACTATTCAGAACATTTTATCGTTCATCGGGCTTTGGCAGAGAATAGAGTGCCAGGTGTGGGAAGACTGATGCTTTTACCTTTGACAGAAACCTTAAATCATGAAGATTTGTAAGACAACCACAGTTATTTAGTCTGACCATTCAATTCAATATTTCATCCTTTCAACAGTTAATGGATTGTTTATGAAACTTCTGAATGGCAGAAGCTACTAAAATAGTGGAATTTTAATGTTAAAATTATGCACCTTGGATCTTAGACATTTATGAAGTTCATTGGTTATTAACAACTTCAGACACAGACTGCATTAAATCCAAATTCTGTAGTTATATATTATGTTCCTAACTACGGGAAGAACTAAATAGATCCTGCTGAGACACAATCACGTTTCTTGCTTAGAAAAATCTTCAGTTAGCCTTACATACTACCAGAATACCTGTAATTCAACAAAGAAAAATAATCCATTAAAGGTTGTAGATGTCCAGTTGATAAAAAACATCCACAGTGGATTGCAGTAAAAGGATTCTCACTGTCTCCTGTATAAGGTTCTGCTTCCAGGCTGTAGCTTTCCTGCTCAATGGAGGTGTCCTCATCTTTGGAAACCTCCAATGAATAAGCAGATCCAAAAACTCACCATTGTAAAAGTTCGCTTCTTCCTTATTTTGAAGGTAAGAATTTTGTTGTTGTTGTTCTATTCCTTCCTCTCCCCCCACTATCTAATCTCAGTAATCATCTGGGTCACTGAAGCACATTAAGATTTGTTCTGCTGTACTGCTTGTTCCATGGACAAGCAGATCTGATCAATCCTTTTGTGGAATTATTGCCACTTGTCAGTCTTAATCATGCATGTGATGTATGTAATTTTGCATCCTAATGGTTTCTGTGGCAAAGAGATAACTCATCCCTCTAAATATTTTCACTCAAGTTATACTCTGACTCTTCAGAACAACCAGTTAACCTGAGCAATCTGGCGTGAAATTCCAGTTCTTTTTTTTTTAAAAGCCCACTTTAATCAGTGAATCACTGAAACAGCTGGTAGAGGTCAGGTTTTTCCTCTTTGTTCTACAGCCTGATTTCTACTTCACTGACTGTGTGATGGTGAAAGATTTAGTTAAAACAAGCATGACGCTGACATTTAAATCATTCTGAAGAGCTGGTAATTATGTAATAAAAAACCCCAACCAAACCCCTTCTATTCTGCTAGCATTTAATCATTCTTAATTTTTTTTAAGTGAGAAAATTTTAAAAAAGTATGTTGAAGTACTGGAAGAAATTTCAAGACTGTAAAGTCTTCAAAAATGCATTTCAGAGATCTGTCATCACTTTTCTGCAGTATTTAAAATCAGCATTTTAATGATCCTTATTCCTTCGTTTTTATTAAATTTTTTTTCGTAAGCAAAACTGCAGTTGTTTATTTTATCTGCTCATTTTGTTGTGTTATTTAAAAAAAAAAAGTTTTTAGGTGACAAAACAGTACTTTCTTCCTTAAAGTGGATGTGATCATTGTGAGAAGGGATCATTGGAATTCATTTCAGCCTCAGAGGGAAGGTTAGACATTCTGTTGCATGTTAGTATTTCAAAGTTGACAGGCTGATAATACTATACATATATTTTGCAGAACTACAGATTTTTTAGGCACAAACTCAACTGCCAGGGATGGATTTCTGAGCGCTGCAGGTAGTTTATTTCTTAGAGGAAATTATCCCGGAATTTAATCAGTTAAATCTTCCTGATGGTAAATTTTGAGATGACCTACGTAGCCCCTATGGTATCATTTTTAACTAATAATGAGGCAATGATTTGCTTACATTACACATCTACATCATAAATCATTATTGAAGTGTCCAGTGGCACCTAATTTCAATAGCATAATAACACTAGATTGGAACAAAGTTTTTTTGAAAATAGATATGACATCCACATTACTATGAAACAAATTTCTTCCGGCTACAGTTATTGCAGTGAATACCAAATGAATTTATGAAAATGATTGCTTAAAAGCATCATTTTTTTAATATGCCCTGACATTTATTAAGACAAATATCCATGATGTAGCAGTAAAGATCAAGAATACTGAAGGTTCCAACATGGCTGAGGGTTGAAGGTGGAAAAACAGATTATTTATCTGACAGATATCTTTATACTATGATTGTTTAACTTCTGGAAGAATGATTGTGGTGGATTCTCTATTTTAATAAGGATTGTTGCATGGGTGACTGGCAGACAAAGTTAACCTACCACAAGGAATTTTCTCCTCTTATACATACTTTCCACCTCAAGCAGGAATGATTTCAAAACTGTCCTGTGAATAGTTTTATGCATACTTTGTCGTATGAATAGACTCCTAATGTTACAGGATTTGTGAGTTGTTGATAAACACAATGCAACAGCACACTGACAGTTTTAGGTTGTTCTCAAAGCTGAAGTTGGTACTCCATGGTATTACAAAACTAGGTTTTCCTATTTCTTCCATTTAATCTGTAATACTTTTTAATAATATGCTAACTTCTATTTTAAATAGGAAGATTCAATGCAGAATTGCTTTGTGTACTCTGTCCAAGATCCATGGAAGTGTTTCCATAGATCTGAAAAAATACTTTCTGTATTGCTGAAATTTAAATGGGAATATTTATAACTGTCAAGGAACATTTTTCCCCCCAATTTAATATATTAGTCTTCTGAAAAAGTATACACTTAAGATGCATAGTAAGTACTACACTGAAATACCCTATGTTTTCTAATTTTTGTGATTATCTGTGACAGATTAATTCTCTCTGGATAATTTATTTATCAATTACAAATTATCTCTGGAATTGTTGGGTTTTTTTAATTGGAAATACCATGCTTAAAGTAAATAATCTTTTTCTATTCGTTCTACTGGATTTCTGGGCCAGGTTCATTTGACCTCTTTCTCCTTTTTTTCATCTCCATCCTGACATTCCTCCATATTTTCAAATGCAAGTGACTAAATGCATTGTTAGTCTTGGTCTAGTGGCTCATCCTCTTCCATGCCACTCCCTTCTCTCTCTCCATCTTAGCGATTAGAGGTCTGTCATGTTTTTGCTTCCTGTTCTTTTCAGGTCATTTGACTTCAGGAACTCAGGTTGAGACATTCAGATAAAAAACCTCTTCATTGAATTTCAAGATATTTTTTGGTTTTGCTTTGCGGCAGTATTGCAAAGAACAGTGAAAAGAAGTTTCAGTGCCGAATGCCAGATATATAACTGATTTGTGCAAATCAAATAGATATTTGGGGGATAAAGTATGAGTAACTGTGGCTGAAATGTATCCCCTAATTTGGGGGATATCTGCAAGTGTGAAATACAGCCTTCTTTCTCTCCCACTTTATGACTGTTTACTTGCTAAGTGTGTCAATGGATATATAATCACAAAGCATGTACCTTTTCTCTGAGTAAGAGGATTTAAGTGTCTGAGGAATAAAAACTTACCTATATTGTATATAAACAGCCATTTGTCTATTAAGCCAAAAGAATTTTACAAAGTGCAATTCCCAAAGGCGTCCTTCATGCCTGCAAGAAACTGTTAGTGGCTTTTATTTGATGGTTGTAAATGGAAGTCTAACCATCCAGTACTTTTGATTGTTTCTTTGTCTTTGGGCAATGACAAAAAATTGAAATTCCTATTTAAACTTTTTCCTATGTTATAATCGACATACATTTCAAACATAGAGTTAATTTTTTTGTATGGATGTGAAAGCTGTTTCTGTTGACCATACTTTGCACATTTAATCATAAAGCCATACTAAAAAGTAAAAATGTTACCTTGTTACAAGACTATAATGGTATACCAGCAATGAATGTTAACTGGTAGTCTTTATCTCAATCATCATTTAGCACATCAACTTGATGGGTTGGGGGTTTTTATTGGTATGAACTTAACCTGTGCATTGTTTATACATACAGACATTTGGAGTTACTAATCAGATAACAATTCTAAAGATGCAGTGTAGTGGGACTTCCTCAGATACCTAAGCAAATATAGTCCTGTTTCACTGGGTGTCCCAATGTGAAAATTAAAATTCAAACGGAAAAAAAACCTCCTCAGTAAGTAGTGCTTTTGGTTGCAAAGCACTCTGTATAAAGTCAGTTTAGTTTTCATTGTGAAATGGCAATATGGCTTGTGAAGCACAGCTTGAGCGTGCAAGAGAAGTGTGACCATCTTTGTCTACTGTGCCAACAGTCTGTTGCATCTCTCAGGAAAAAACACCAGACTGGTGGTATCTGTTACTGTTTGTAGGATTAACGCCCCATGTAAATTCCAGCTGTTGCTCATGTGTTTGGTCTTCCTGGTAGCCAAGTGAGACCTTCCCGTGCCCAGCTTAGCATTTATAAAGTCCAATTCGAATTATTCAGAGATCTTTCTATTCTGTGTGCATCAGAAGTCATTCTCCTAGGTATTTATGTGTAGAAAACTATTATTAGCTTATACCTTGTGGTTTCTAAGTAGATCATATATTGTTTGTTGTGATTTTATTCTTCATGTTAAAACTGGTTGTTTTTCTGCTTTGCATTTGCTTATCCAGGCTACATTTAATTCTTTCCATTTTGCATCAGTCTGAAGGACTGATCTCATCTGGATGGCAAAGAGTCATGGTATCATCAGCACCTCTGAGCCTTTCCGAGTGCCAGAGGCAGTCTGAGTGACTCATAGCTGAGACAGTAGGGCTTTTGAGAGCAGCCTCTGGGGCAGAGTCACATGGAGTCTCACAATCCCTGTGCTATCAAAAGCAACAATAAAGCTTCACAATGCTCGTGTGTGAAAACGCCAAGCTCTGAACGAGTTCTATTCTCATGCTGATAAGAGCTATGAATCGTGCAAAAGTTCAAACTCACATCCCTGGATTTATTTCCTTCATTGCTGAAATCATAATAACAGATTGCAAATCTCTGATTTCATTCCCAAACCTGGCTCTTTCAATGATTCCTTCTAGATTTCCTTCTTTATCACAGTTGCCTCCAGCAATAGAGGCACACCTGCCAACATGAGTCAGAAAAACTTAGCGGTCCAGTGCTAATAAGAAGCGCTCTATTAGTCACCATCTTGGTGACAAGCTTGTGTGTGATGTGTGTGTGTGGGCTGATAGCAGATTAGTACTTTGTATTGGTATATACATAACACACAATCCTGGGATTTCATTAATATCTACACAATATCTGTTACAGGAAGGGGTCGTTTCAATACAGCTTGCTCTACTAGACACAGATGTCCTAAACAAAAACATGCTAATGAACAAAGAAGCACCGCTCATCCTCATATTCTTTCAGTATTGGGAGATGCTATGTTTTGTAGAAACTCTTTTTTGTTTGCATTTGAAAGCATTTTAATAGAACTATTGTTAGGCCTCTAAATAGATAATTCAAAATTTCATGTGATGTTTAGGCTTGTTTGTTAATGGAAATGTTTAATTCTGTATATTCTGAGAAGTCTTTTGTGTAGGGAATGCCTTTTCCTTATCCTTCTCTCCCATGTTATAATGGGGGTCTATATTTACTTGAATAAATAAAAAAAAACAAACCCTAAACAATGAAAAATTAAAAGCCTGTCTTTCACACGTTTAGTTTTCCTGACTGACCTGGTATGTTTTTAGGTCCTGCAGTTCTGCTTCTCTTTATTCTGCCTTTCTTTTCCTCCTTACCAATAGACATTTTTGTTTTCTCTCTTCTGAATGACGTATTTGTTTTATTTCTCTGGCTAGCATTCTTTACTGAAGTTTAACACATTTTGTAGATGGGAAAATGCCAAAAAGAAAATCCCAGAGACATAGGCCTGGGCTCAATAACAGCTGAAATGACCTGTGTGCAGAACTTGAACCCTGGTACCATCACCCCTAGGACAAACAAATCACCTTAGTCTGGAAAACAAAAGATGAAAATTCCAAACCTGGAACCGTGAGGTGTGGTGTGTATGACAGGGCGTATCACAAAGTGCCCCACCATGAAGACAAATGTCATCATTGTTTATACAAATGTCTCTGTGACAGGATAAGAGTCTTTCTGATGGTTTTGAGTATTATTTTAGTCCTCTACTTATGATTCACTTTACTTCAGTTTCTTTCAATTATGGTACTTAACGTGGGGTTTTTTTAATTATTTTTTTTTTTAACTTATTTTTGTAAATGAAATGCCTAGGTACTTCTTATGATTTTGGTGAGGAAAACAAGGAGGCAGATTCAGCTGCGAGGGTGAGAGATTTCCATGAGGTTTTGAAAAGGACAGTCTAGCTTTTGCTTGTCATAACATTTATAATCTTGAGAACTATAAATGCAACAAATGAGTAATTCTGATAGTCTTTGCTTCTTAGATGCGCTTGGTGTAAGCCTAATCCATCACTGTTCCAGTGTAACTTTTTCATAGCAAAGCAAAAGCTTTTTTTTTTCTTACTCATATTTCATCATTATCTTTTTGATTTTATCATTTGGAATGTCAAAAATACTACCAGAAAATTCACTTAGTTTTAAGAGTGTTTTGTTTTGTGTAATTTTGGACTACAAAGCTACATAATGGAAACATTCTTACACCTGTATTCAAAAATCTAAAGATGGTGATAAGCACCCTAGAATAATAACAGGAAAATATGAATTGTATTTTTATTCCGTTATTAAATAATACTGTAAATATATATTGACTTTGAGGAAGTGATGTAGGAGAAAATAATATGGTATTGAAACACATATAAAAGGTTTTTTAGGAACAAATAATATTCTTAAATTATTCATGGATTAATCCGTTTTTGCTTTGATTTTGCTGTTCTCTCATGGGATAATACTTCAATAGTGTTGTAGTGCTGTCATAGTCAAGCATAACAACTTCATTGTGGTAGACTACATGTATACAAAGAGAAAAAATATCCTATTTCTGTTTATGTGCAACTATGCTAAGATAAATTATCTGCAAAGAAATAAAGAGTATTTTGAGTTGATATGGGGGGGCAGGGAGGGAAGTTTGTGGAAGGCTAAATTATGAAGAGAATGGGAACCTGCAGTAGTCCCATCACCTAGGGATCTGTTCTCTTAAACAGCTAAGCCACTATAGAAGAGCTGATGATTTGTCCGGTGACACAAGAATCAGAGCTTTAGGGATCCATCCCTGCTGTTGATATTTCACATCAAGTCATATATATTCAAGCAGTTTGAGGCTCCGACACACTGGCAAAAGAATAATGTAAAGTATGTTCTAGGGAACGTGTCTATCAAGCAGTAATTATCTCTTTGACTGTGCTCTTTCACAGTGCTAGATGTTTCATTATAGCTGCCTTTGCTGTTTTGCACCAGGTGAGATGATATGTCTGACATCGTGGTTTATTCATTATGCTGTTAGGAAGAAACAAATAATGGAAGAGCATGTTTAGAATGAATTCTATATTCCTCCAAGTTCTGTATGTATATTTTTCTCCCCTTTTACGTTGTCTGCATTTACCAGCCAGTAAAACATGCAAATAAAATGTATCTCTCCTCAGTGAAGAAAAGACTTACGTTCCTGCTTGTCATTTTGCTGCTATTCATTTTGCTCCATGCACACTCAACAGAAGCCTTTCCAAAAATGTTAGTGATGATGGTGATCTATGGCAATGACAACAATACTTCAAAAACATGTTTGGTGATGTGCCTGTGCAGAAGATGCTCCGTAACAACTTTGT
This sequence comes from Laterallus jamaicensis coturniculus, assembly GCA_022605575.1. Classification (NCBI taxonomy): domain Eukaryota; kingdom Metazoa; phylum Chordata; class Aves; order Gruiformes; family Rallidae; genus Laterallus; species Laterallus jamaicensis. Next base: position 5,246,436 of record JAKCOX010000037.1, on the reverse strand, counting down.
TACTTATGATTTGAGTGTTATTTTATTCCCAATAGCTTAGGGCAATTAAAAAATATCCACTTGAATATTTCTGGAGCAAAGACTGACTTTCAGATCTTTACTAACACTAGAATTTTTATATAGTCATTCCAATTAGTGCTACAGATGAAAAGAAGAAACTCAGAACTTTGATTCTCTCGTATGTCAAGCTCATGCCAAAATATGTTCTTCCATAATATTTCAAGGCAAAAACAAAACAAAACAAATGTTGTTGGAAGAAGCAAAGTTTACCTTCACTATAGGGGGAAAAAAAAATTAATTTTTTTTTAAAAAAAGAAAATAGATTTTTAAAAAAAAGAATATGATGCATTTCCCCTCGTTTTTCCATGTCTGCCATTTCAGTCTTCGAAGGCACTAGAAAATATGCTTTTTGAATGTATGAAAACCAGACTATCAATAATTTAATTTGTGTGTTATTATTCCATATTTTCACTAAATATAGTATTTCTCCAATTTTTTTTTCTTCCCCTAATATGGTTTCTTCTATCAAAGAATCATTTTAATGTGAAGAAATCGTTCCTTACAGGAACTCTAGTTGTTCATTCGCCTGTTATGATTTAAACATATTAAATGCCCAGTGCCCAACACAATAATTACTATTGAACTTTATAATTGCTCCAAAGAGAATTAGATAACATAAAGTGTTTGGGTTTTAGCTTTACGAAGAAAACATTAAGAGTTGGTGTGTTATAATAATAAAGTTTCTTAAATATTAATTTTGTAGTTTAATTAAATCCTCCTTAAGCTGATCTCCAAAACAACAGGAATATATAAAACTAAAGGCATTGTATTATGAGCATTAAATTTAGAAAGCATAGACATTAAGGAATCTTACGTTTTCTTACTTTAAAACGCTAACACTTTTTTTTATGCATAAAGACTTGCACCTAATCCTAAGAGATCTTGGAATTTAGAAGCTAAGTCTAGAAGGGAGTGAAGAGGGTATATAAAGTATATAAAATATATATGTATATATTATATATAATTTATAGCATGAAATTTTATGTAAATGCATATGTATTATATACACATGTGTTTATACTTATATGTATCTTATGTAATGCCCTATGGAAGAGGAGGACATCATGGTAACTAAAAGATGAAAAATGAAGAAAACACCAGCTTTTTCATCACGTCATTTTTCCTTCCTCTTAAGATTTCTGTGTAACAGACATAAGGCTTATCACTTTCTACACTGTTCTTGGTAACTGTCAGCTCAGCTCCTCCAAGGACATAGACTGTTTAAATCCTGATGTGTAGGATGGTGTGGATGTCTGCCATCATAACAGGATGCATTTTCTTGTCTTTGCAATTCCCTTAACTGTATTTTCCTTAAAGTGGGGTGTAGTTCTGCTTAATACTTTCTGTGCTACTCCTTATTCAAGAATTCTTCTCAAAGCTGCTATTATAACACATAGATAATTTAACTTTATTATTTACTGGAGTTGACATTCTCCCATGTCTTGAGATTTGTGACAGAATGATGGTTATGTTGAAGTAAAGCCCTGGATTCCTTATCAAGTTGTGCTGCTTTTCTTCTTTTCTTTAATAGCGTTCTTTCTTTATGATTTTAGTGACAAACTTAAGAACATGTATAAAATTCTTTGCAAACTACATCTTTGATTATCCCATTCTCATCTCATTATATTTAGAAATGTTTTTTTTTTATCAACACCTTTTACAGAAACTGTCAGTATTATTTTTGTGGTCTTTTGCTTGTTTGTTTTATTTTGAATAAACTTTTTTTAAGTAGCATTGACCTAAGATGACAGAATGTTGTTACCAGCCAGACCTGTATTACAAAAGTTTACATTTGAGAGCTGCTAGCAGAAGGTAGTATGTTCTGAGGTGGAACATGTAAAATCTGTTCATATGTGGTTTAATCAGAAATTTAAAAAATAAGAAACAGAAAATAAATGTTAACAAGACCTAATGTACTAGGTAAATAGATATGCTGCTCAAAACCATAAAACCATATTTCTCTTGGGTATAAACTATTCCGCTACCTCATTAATTTGTTCTCAAAATTGAGAGTATAAGCAACAGAATTAACCTGATAAAGACTGCTTATGATTTGTGGAAAACCTGTTTTTTGGAGTTTTTCATGTCAAACAGAAGTGTTTGGATTAAATGTTGAGTACCTATTTCCTAGTGCTAATGTTAAAAAAAAAGAGGTTAAAATAGTATCTTTGTGCAATCTGCAATAGACTAATGAACTAATACAAACATTTTATGTTCTCTAACACAGAATTTTAAAATATTCCTTCTTTATTCTAACTTTTAAAAAATAAAAATAGTGGTACTGAGAGTTTATTCTAAGATGGAAAAGTTTATTCTTTGCAATAAATTTCCATTTATTCTAAAATGGAAAAGTTTCTGGTTTTCCGATGATCCAGGCAACTTTAGAACACACGCTAGGTACAGCTCGGACCTGACTGCACAGAGCAGGACCCTTCTAGAAATTATAAAGTTCCTTCGTTCTTCCTGGATATTTTTTTTCGTTGGAATGATTTTCCTTTTTACTATGTAGGCTCCCTTTGAAAAGGATGCTTCCCACGGTTTCTTCTTAGCTTCCGTGGAAACAATTAAGTGAAGGAAAATGCCTCAAAGCAGTTTCATCCAATCTCACACACTCAAGGCTGTTAAGTAAATCTCTTATATAACAAGTAGAAAGTCATCTAGGTTGTCTAGGGTTGCCTTTGAAAACTACATCTGGCCTTTCTTCCATATAACTGCATCTTTCCTAGAGCAGAGGAAATCCTTTAACAACCTGTACAATGCTAAAGGTGTCTACCTATTATGTAAAGTGTTAACTATTGTATCCAAGGTGTTGCTTTATCTTGCTTTAACTGAAATTGTGTGTCAGAGCATAGTTAGTAAGAAAAAAGAAAATAAATTGCTTTTCTTTCTGATTTAAATGTTAAATAAATCCAGATTATTATTTTAGATGCTTCCTGAAAAAAAGGAGAGGCAGACAAAGCAGCTTATGATTCAGGACGCTACTTTCTGTTCAATTAAGAAAGATATACTTTTTAATTAAACAATTACTTAGCCATGCCCTTTCCACTTCCCTGCTCTTGAAGTGTTGGTGATTATATGTCAGGGAAATCTATTTTTCCAAACAATTATAGTTGCTGTAAATTCTGTTTTAAAAAAAATGAAAATAATCAAGCTTAAGCTCAGTTTTCATGTAAAATGGCCTCTGGCTTCTGTTATTCTGTCAAATGAACAGCATTTCTCCTTCCTCCAGTCATTTTAAGGGAACTTGCATAAAATGTCTTTCAAAGGAATAAGAGGTCTGAAGACAGATGACCCAAAGTGAAAGACATTGCCCTGTTTAAGTGTGACCGCTGTAAGTGATGCCCTTTCCTGACTGTCAGGTGTTGTGATTGATTTGTAGGGATGTCAGGTGAGATTGTTCTGAGTAATTTCTAACCAGGCTGCTTTAATCCAACCACTAGGAAAACACGTGTATATATACAATTCTCCCATATGTTATTTCAGTTAATCTCACCATGATTCTGCATAATTTCATGTAATAATGTTAACAGAGCTTGACTCTGTAGACAGTTTTGATCGATTGGTTCTTTCAAAATGCAAAGAAAAGTTGTGCTTATATGCATTCATACTTTTATCCTCTATTTCTTGTTTTTTTTCCAGACATTTTGTTGACTTGTATGCTCTTCACTGTTACAAAGCTCCATGCTACCACTCATTCACTATGTGTTCACAACACTAATTGTCAACAAATTTTCAATATGTGACATACCGATTTCTTTTTATTCATAGATCTTGAAAAGAATAATGAAGTAATTATGAAAACATATGGAGTGACACAATTTCTGTATACTATGCTATAATTCTGACATATTTTTCTCAAGTTGAATTATCTGCTAGTACAAAAGAAAGCCCGATAATGTTTCACATCAAATGGGCTATAACGTATCTACAATTCTGCATTTCTGTAATGCAACCCTCACTGAAACATCACACTGTTTTAAAAAAAGTTCCTTTCTTTCTAGGTGTGGGAGAAATGGGAGCTTAATTTTAATGGATTGAGTCATTAGTGGTGCTAGAGTCATGCCTTGGCACAGGGTAAATTCATACTTTCGTAAGTATTTAGGTATCTTTTAGAAGATACCTGTGAGCGGTCAGTAACATGACTCCTTTTTTGCTATTTTAGCACAGAAAGGCATAAAAAAATGACAATGTTCCTGCTAGTGGACTCACAGAGATTTAGGTGTTACTCTGAGAGTGTGAGGAAGGTTAGCAAGTAAGGTGCTGGTGTGGGCTGAAGTAATTCCATGAATTAAATCGGCTGCCCAGGGAGGTGGTGGAGTCTCCTTCCCTGGAGATATTCAAGACCTGTCTGGACACCTATCTGTGCAGTGAGCTAGGGAGCCTGCTTTGGCAGGGAGGTTGGACACAATGATCTCTTGAGGTCCCTTCCAAACCCTACAATTCTGTGACTCTGTGATTCTGTCAAGTTGTATGTATTGAAACTAACAAACAAATATCTATCTTCCTATCTTTGTTTAAAGTTCTTTTAAACTACAATCTCTGTTCTATTTTAAGTGTCAAGATATATTTGGAACATGTGTTTTCATAGTTTCTCTTGAGCGTTTTTGACTATCAGAGGAAGTACTGTAAACCATTTCTGTCATTATACAATTTAACACTTTAGATAACTTAGGGATTTTTCTTTTATAAGTCTGTGAGTAGCTGTTTAACCTCCTTACTGGAAAACATTAGTAATACTGCCGTTACCTATTTACATACTATTTAGGAGATATAGAAAGTAATTAGTCTAACAGATGATCAAAGGACTGGGAAACCTGCCACGTGAGGAATGGCTGAGAGAACTGGGTTTATTTTGCCTTGAGAAAAGAAGGCTTAGGGAACACGTAACACAGGTTCAGATACTTAAAGGGTGGCTACAAAGGAAATAGAAACTGCCTTCTTACAAGGGGTCTCACGGAAAAGGTCAGTGGTAATGGGTGCAAGTTACTCTTGGGGGGATCCTGATTGAACAAAAGATGAAAATTATTGACAGAAAATTGGCTGTTGGTGTAATATACCCAGGGAAGTGGTGGATTCCCCAACATTAGACTTTTAAAGTTTGGGTGGACAGGGTGCTGAGCCATCGTTTCTAGATAGTGCTTTTGTCTGGATGGAGCTTGTGCAAAGAAAAGTTGGACCAGATGGTCTTTGATGACCTTTCCAACCTACTATTCTGTGAATCTATAATTTGTTTCCTTTGCAAATTAATATGAAATAGAAACTATTGTAAATTTAAGAGTCTGGTATAGCTTTTAAAGACAAATTTACTAGCCTGGCTAGCAGCTTTTAGGCAGCTGATAATTTTGGGTTTGGGTTTTGGGGTTTTTTTTTTAGGGGGGTTATGGTTTTTTTCTTTCTTTCTTAGGGAACTTATGTAAGAAATTGTACTTCATAACTCAGAATGACTGAAAGGCTAATTCTAGTTCTGAAGGGTTTTTACATCTAAATTGATCAATAAATTAGGTGGAATAATTTAGGTCTGCTATCAAGGCCAAGGACTGTCAGTGTATGTAGTCTGCTGATGTATCATTTATTAATATCTCAAAGAACAGTAACTTTTTAAAAGTATATATAATTTCTAGTTTTAAGGCCTTGAAAAGGTCTGCCTATTTCAAATAATAAAATTTCAACCTATTAGGGAAATGCCTAATTCCCATCAGTAATACAGACCAGCACTCATCTGAAAAAGATTAACAAATTCAGTAAGAATGTAATTTGTTTCTGACAGCTACATAAATTAGAAAGAAGTTTCTTGACAGATGAACATGATTACATTTTGTCCATATAGTGACAGTTTTACCTAATCAAAATGAAATAATATAGGTGAAAACAGTAGGATTATTGACATATGAAAAAAACACTGAATAAGAAGTCATCTGTGTTCAGTGCATATTTAGCATAAGATGTTTAGCATAAAAAGACTTCATTCTCCTTTTCAGAAATTCCATAAGGCACAATTAATCCTGAACTAAAAAATGCCAGTGCCTAAGGGAAGACCCAGGCTCTTTCCACACAGGACTAATCATGGAAACCACCAGACCTTTTATGAATCATGTCCAAAATTGTGCTACAGGCTCTAGCACTGTGCGATACAATACGTTTTGTCTGTCAGTAACAATTGTCACCCAGATGATAAATCCATAAGAGAACTGGATGAGGAATAAAAATCTTTTTCATTATGACTGACCAAAAAATTGCTGTCCACTTTGCAGTAGTATACAGGTCACTAAGTTTAACAAAGCTATGAAATGCATAATATATATTTAATAATGAAAACAAATTTTATTTCTTTAATCTTTCTCAGAGCACAGTGTAGTCTGAATCTTACTGTAGAACCAGTAGTTTAGTTTACAGTTTAGAACAACAGTTGCATTGGTATATTGATCCCATTCTCTTATGTATTGATACAACCGATGCACAGCTGACCCATGCTATTACTGGGCTTTTAACAATAATCACTATTAAAATAAATATTAAGAAAAAATAATAAGAGAAACAAAAGGTAATAGATTAATTGAATGTAGATAAAGTAACACTGACTTTTATTATCCTATAAACAATACACGTATCTTAAAATGTCATGCTCTAATGACAAATACATTTAGGGAGAGTAAACCATAGAGAAATTGGTGGAACAAATAATAAAATTTTAAAGAAGCAAAACTGTAACAATTCTACTCCAGAAACCAAGTATCATTCTTGCAACTTTGTATCTGTAGTTTCTTATTTCAGTTATGTCCCTTTTTAAGTAGTCTGCATTTGAAACATCAGCAGTGCATTAAATCTAGATAGTTGGTATCGAAATTTTTTTTTTCCATATAGCAGACATCCTAGGTGTATGTATATAAAAATAAGTGACATATAAAAAAACCCATGACAAACCATATGAAAAATAATTTAACATATATGCATTCCAGACAGAAGTTTGAGAAATAAACATGCAAAACCCCAGAACTTTTAGAACTATAAAGGGTAATTAAAGTACTTCAATCCCACCAATGACCACTGTTAGAACTTTTATAAAGTGTGCCTTTTAGACAGAACATGTTTAAACTGCAAATGGTGCTCAGTAGCTCTTAGTCCATTGCATGCTTTGTGTAAATGCTAAAATAAAGTATAATTTCATAATCTCACTGGCTGACTAATTATATAATTTCTACTTATTTTGAAGATTTTTTTGCAGTGTTATAAATTTAGTTGATCATCCTGAGACAAATTGCATTATCTATGTTTTTTTAATACCGAAGCAAAAAACATGTTCATGTAAATAATGTCCAAGGCATGTTTTATATATGGAGTACCTTTTTAAAGTAGTCTTTTATATCATCTTTTGCATCATAATATTTGGTACTTCATTTTAGGTTTGGGATAAGAAATACACTGTAGGATACTTACTTGGTCTTTGCTGTTGAACTGTATTGTCTGAAAATGTTCAGTGGTAATTGAAGAAGCGTGAAAAAATCATAGTTACAAAGTCAAATATTTTACTTAATATTAAGCACTGAAATATTTGGTTTTTATAAGCTTCTAATTTTTTTTCTGAAAAGAGAAACACTACATCCTTAGTTGCATGCAGTTATTCCTCTCCTTTCAAAAGTTACAAGCATAATTTTAGAAAATAATTCATAAGTATTTGTGAAACACTGATGCTTGAAATGTATTGGCCTGGCAAATACAGCTTTCCTTTTATTGATGAAAACATAGGTAACAATGTTCTAATTACAGCCTATATTCTCTTTTTCATAGAGATACCTTGTACCTATTTTACCCTGAAAAAAAAAAAGGTTTGTTTTTGGTTTATTTTTTAAATCCATTTGCTTTAGTTTGTATCCGAAATTTCTGCTCTTTTTGCAGAGAGATTTTGAACTACAGCTGTCATATGTTTGGTTTAAATTTACCATAAATGTAGTAAATACTACTTTTTCCTAATAACATCTGAAAGATTTTCACAAAAGTGAATCCTCAAAAATCAAGATTGTTTCTGAACACAATGAAACTTCTTGGATGAGCAAACTGAAATTTTAAACAAGACAAATTAGTGAGATGCGTTTGATAGAAAGGAAAAAAAAATCCATGGTTTGTTTATGCATCATTGTAAAGAGAGGCTTCTAATGTGATTATTGAACATGATTACTGAACAGTAATTAATTATGCTGTTGAGTCCTGCTAATTGCTTATATGCACAGTTTTTCTTATGAAACTCTTCAGATTAGAGGGGTCATCCTGACATCTCATTAGTCACATCTATTTATAAATATGTAATGTGTGTTTTGTGTGGAAACTCTTTTTTTGTAGATACCTTACTGGTGAATTCCCAGTAATTAGATTTAACTGTTAATGCTATAGGTATGTAAAAATAGGTATAATTAGCCAAATAAGATACATTGATTTCTCCTTCATTTGACAATCTGGGGTGATATTTCAATCTGCATTTTTGCAAATAAGTGAATTAGTGAATTGCAGATTTTAAATTTAGTGCTCAGAACAGGCATGGACGCATCCAGGCACATTGATTCCATGAGGTATTGTACAGACCTAAAAAACCCTGTAGATCTGTAATGTCATGGCAACATAGCAAAAAAATAGCAAATAAATTAGGGAGTAAATATGAGTTTGATTGGTTTGTTTCACTTAGGTAACATTGATTTATACATTCGGATTAAGAGAGAGTTTTTATTGAGAAATTAAGAAGATAACTGGAGGGGCAATGCATTGCTTTCTCAGAAGAGTACAGAATCAGATCCTAAACAAATAAATGCAAATTTAGGGCACATCAACAGGTTGCCTGGAATAATCTATGTCTATGACAATATAGAATATCTTAAGAGCCAGCTAAGTTACATTGGTTTTCTGTGTTCATTATATATTTGCTCATTTAAGAGGTGGAGAGTTGCTAGAAATACTCCCTTCCAAATAACAGATTAGAGATTTGATGTATTCTAGAGAGAGCAGTTATGTTTCTTACTATATGGAAATGCTTGAAGGCATAGATTATACCAAAGCACTTATTTTCCAGTGTTTTTTGTGCTACTTGCTCTGCGATTTCTTGAATTATTCATTAATTAAGGAAGTACAATGCAAGTTATTGATTTTCAGACCAAGACCAATATAAATAAATGTGACTTTAAAAGGGGAAAACATGCTATTATTAGAACACTTCTGACTTCTTAGTTTATTTTAATTATTTGCATAGCTGTAATTAAGCTATACTGCACTTCATTCCTGCATTAAAATTAAGTAGAAAAAAATTATCACTTTTTTAATAACATCAAATTAACTGTCATTAATGAGAATTTAATTACCATGTTTCTTATTAGATATAATTAGCTAATGATCTATAAATCTGTATGAAACACAACTTAACAATATAACACTTTACATAATAAAATAACTAATCTATGCCTAAAAAGTAATTAAGAAGATGTCATATGTGCCATATTTCATTGTCCATGAGGGAAGACAATGAAAACTCTGGAATACCCAATGCTCTCTCTACCACTATATGCTTTTATTTCATACTTTCTTTCTAAATGACATAAATATTCTTGTATTTCTTTGTCTCTGTGTTGTTATAATTGGTGACAGGTGAGGATATAATGCATGTTGAAGGTTTTTCACCAGAGAGTTTATTTTATTAAAATGAAATTTCCTAAGAGAAAATTTGGAGATTTCCAAGCTTCTCAGATTCTGAAGGGAATTTCTGCTCAAAACCTGTACAAAAAAGCAAGGTCTGTTTAATTCACTGAAAGAGTGATAGCTTAGGGTTTCAACTTTTATATCAGTATGAGCTAAGCTACCCTGCAAATCTGCTGAGGTCCTGTCATACTTTCTCTCTGTCTTTCTGATCCTTTAAGAAAGCAAAATCATGAGAAGCCTAAGAAACAAAATCCCCACACTTCCTTACTATTGCCCTTTGGAAAAATAACTATTGCTGGAAAAAAATAAAATTGCTGTAATGTATGTTTTAACTTGCCCCTTCATGTTCTTGTCTCACATTAATGGACTTGTGATACTTATCTCTCAGAGGAGAAAAAGTGGGAAATAAAAAATTATTCTGTGCATTGTATTAAATATGTGAATTGATATCTATGCAGCGGAGTTCAGAGCTATGTGCACATTTGAGTCTGAATGTCTTACAAAATATTTAATTATAGAGTTACAGAAGGCGAGGGATTGGAAGGGACCTCTGGAGATCATCTAGTCCAACCCCCCTGCCACAGTAGGATTGCCTAGAGCAGGTGATGCAGGTTTTGAGTATCCCCAGAGATGGAGACTCCACAACCTCTCTATAGTAAAACCCATATCATTTATTTAATTAAGCCAGCTGGTAATTTCAGTGAGAATATAGATTTTTTGTTCCTAATTTATATATAAATATACACACATATATGGATATAAATATAAACAATAATATTGGTCATACATGTTTATGTCTTTAAAATACATTCCTGTTCTGAAACTTTCAAACCCCAAAAATGCTGGTAGTCACATAATTATTAACTTTCAAAATTGTGAAATATGCAGTGTTTTGCACATGTTCACTGTTTGCTGTATATCCAGAAATATAGTGTCAGCCACTAGTACTTTAGTTTGTCTTAAATTATAAAACTCCAATTTCCTGTAATGTTAGCTAAAACCCAGTATTTTTTGTCTTGAGAAAAGATACAGAAATGCTGTAATTGCTAAAAAAATACAAAGGAAACTTTTCACTTTGAATTTTAGCTGTCTGTATCTGCAGTATTTTTATTTGCTTCAGTACAGTTATTTCTGATTAAGGAGGTTATGCATGCATGCATGTAATAATAATGGTGCAGTATAAACTTATTAAAGAAAATATATTCAAGCGTGTAAATGATTTTAAATTTAAGATCCAGGCATCTTACATTTGAATTAGACCCTATTAAAGCCAAAAGGAGTTGAGGCTTTTGTGATTTGGTTTGGTGTTGCTTTCAGATTTAACTGGTCCTTGTGGGCAGGGTACCAGCCCAAATATCTAATTTATGGGAACTAAAGAGGCACACCATGTATGCGAAGTTGCCGATTCAATTTTATTCTAATCAAAGAATTATTATTAGCAGAAATTGCACCTAGCAGTACTAATTGGAACAGACTAGGTTCTTAGAGCAGGAGGATTCTCTTTAGTAGAGGAACAAAGATGTTGCTATCTGCCATTCACATTTTTTCTGATGTCCAGATCTTTCTTTTACCTGCACTCCAAAATAACCTGACTGAGATTTCTTCCTCCTTCATTTGCTCCTTTTCTTTGTTCATAAGTGGTCACCACTTTCTCATTGCTTCTCAATACATAATCTGTTTTTTTTTGGTCTTCTACTGGTGGTTAACACCAAACAGGAAAACAGATTTGACTCATTGCTTGCTCCATGTAGTTCTGCTTTAGGTCAGTGTCCAGATGCTGCAGACCTTAGGAGAAGGCAAGGGAAAGTCAAACTGTTCTAGTGCAACTCATTACAAGAGTACAAAAAAGTTTCCAGATTGTCTTAAATAATAATATTGTGTTATATCCAGTTTTGGGCTCCCTGGTACAAAAAAAGACAGGGATCTCTTCGAAAGAGTCCAGCAGAGGGCCACAAAGATGATTAAGGGCCAGGAGCATCTCCCCTATGAGGAAAGCCTGAATGAACTGGGGCTGTTCAACCTTGAGAAAAGAAGACTGAGACGGGATCTGATTAATGTTTATGAATATCTGAAGTGAGGGTCACAGGGGGAAATGGCCAGCCTCTTTTCTATGGTCTGTGGGGACAGGACAAGGGGCAATGACCTCAAGTTGGAGCACAGGAAGTTCTTCACCAATATTCGGAAGAACTTTTTCACAGTGAGGGTGACAGAGCCCCGAGACAGGCTGCCCAGGGAGGTTGTGGAGTCTCCATCTCTGGAAATATTCAAGACCCGTCTGGACGCCTTTTTGTGCGACCTGTCCTAGGGAGCCTGCTTTGGCAGGGGGCTTAGACTCGATCTCTGGAGGTCCCTTCCAACCCCTACAATTCTGTGAATCTGTAATTGTCAATAGTGGTACAGTGAAACTGATAAACTTTCTCATATTCACCCTTTCTCTGTTGTTATGCTTACCCTTCTGATCCACTGGGTCCCAAATTCAATGGCAGCAGCTTTCTCCATGAGAAGCAGAATTGCAAAAGAGCAGAGTTACAGAATTTTCAGTCTGTATCTCCAGTCATTCACCAATAGCAGTGTGATGTGGCTGTGGAGTGTCGCAGATTTGCCAGGGTTGTGTTTATCCTTTTGAAAACATAGCCTGGTTGCTTGATCTTTCTTTAGCAATTATCCCTAAAACCATCTTTACCAAGTATCTAAACCAGTAATTGACCATTTGTATTTTATGTTTATAGCCCTGGCACCTCTGAGAATGGCTTGTGTTTGCAAGTGCAAAGCCTTTGCCTGTGTCTTGTGCTCATACTTTTGGGGACCGCAAAAACAGTGATCCTTTAGAAAATCTATAGAAACATATAGATGCAATAAGTTCAGCAAGGAAAACTGCAAAGTCTTCACCTAGACACTAACAATCCCAGACACCAAGACACACTGGGGTACACCCAACAAAAAAGCGTCTTGGCAGAAATGGACATGGGGGGAAGGGTCCTGGTGAACACCTGGTTGAACATAAGTCAGCAATATGCCCTTGAGGTCAGGGAGGCCAATGGTATCCAGCGGTGCATAATGCTAGTAGGTTAAGGGAGGTGATCCTTCCCCTCTACTTAGCACTGGTGAGGCCATACCTAGAGTTGTCTGTCCAGTTCTGGGGTCCCGAGTACTGGAAAGACATGGACCGAATGGAGACAGTTAACAAAGGGCCACAAAGATAATTAAGGGACTGGAACACTTTCCATATGAGGAAGGCTGAGAGACTTGGGTCTGTTCAGCCTGGAGAAGGGAAAGATCAAGGTGGATCCTATCAATGTGTATAAATACATGAAGGGAGGGTGCAAAGACAATGGAGCCTTGCTGTTTCCACTGGTGAACAGTGACAGGACAAGAGACAACAGACACAAATTAAAACACAGGAGGTGCTGTCTGAACATCAGAGTGACTGAGTGCTGGCACAGATTGCTCAGGGAGGTTGAAGAGTCTCCCTCTAGAAGTCATCTGGAGAGGGTCCTGGGAAGTCTCCTACTTGAGCAGGGGTTTGGATCAGATGATTTCAGAGATCCGTTCCGACCTCAGTCATCCTGTGATTCTGTGAATTCTTTGGTACCATCTTGTTATTAATATTTACTAGTTACAGCAGTACCCTTGATGCACTACTAGAATTACAACATGGGATAAACAAGTTCTGTCAGTTATCTCAGATTCACTGTGGTGATGTAACATGCTAAAACAGCGAATCTTGTTTGATTTTAATAAGAGGCACCTGTCCTTGAAGCAATCCCATCAAAATACAGAAGAGTCATTTAGTAAGCATATTGAAATTCAGAGCAGAGTTTGCACTGATATCTCATTTTTCTTCTAACCTCTACCTTCCTTTGTACATTGATTTATCTGTCTTTGGAGGCAGAGATTGAAATTGAATCTTTCCTTTGCACATGCTTTGCTATATTTTAAAGTTATATGTGTCATTAAAAACTTAATAAAGATTTAAAGAAGTAAAATCCATTCATTGATCCAGACATGTTAGACAGTTTTTAAAATGTGCATTGTTGTATCATATCATTCATGTCAAACCTTGCTTAGGAAATCTTAGTAATCAAAATCGTCAAGTCAGTCTTAAAGAAGGAGTGCAGTGATTTGCTGTTAATATAAATGTCAGCTAAAAATCGTATCATATTTTAAATAACTCAGAATTATTTTTCAATTAAAAAAAAAATCTTAAAATTGCTTCTAAATACTGACTGGTACCGCATGAAGTTGCATTTAGGTAGGAAAGAACAACCAAATTATTTTGGTTTTCCTCTCAGAATAAAGCATGGTGTTTCTTTACAGTTACATTTAAAGTAAAGTATCTTTATATTCATATAATACTTACCCATATCATAAATATTTTCTATGCAACTCCCATGTCATAAAATATGTAGTTATACAAAATTGAAATATTAATACTAAAATTTAACCTCTTCATAGTTATTCGGTTGGATACCAAAGTCTTCTTTGGGTTTCCATTCATTTCACACTGCTTTCCTACACCAGCAAATTAAGTTTTTACACTCCTATAAGTGTTTTGCTTAGATCCTTGATCACAAAATACGATATTCTTAACTTTCTATAAGACCCATGTCACTACCTCAGAGATCTTTTATCACAGAGCAAAGGTACGGGAAGCAATTCATTACAAACCTTTAATGCTGTAACAGCTGGCTTGGGTAAGTCCTTGAGCCACCCATGGCTGCCCACTGACAGGGTTAAGTAGAGATGTGCTGGGACACCGTGTTTGCTGGGCACAGGCCACTGACCAGCAATGGAGATAGGGTGCTCTACCAGCTGAATCCTTGCTGTCACGGTTGCCCACAGGGAAAGAAGCCCAGCACTCAGCCACCTACTGATAACTGCCCTGGTTGTTGGGGCTCTGTTGATTTGTAAGAGCTGAGAAAGTTCATTCTATATTTCTGTATTAACTGTGAACCTGGGGACAAAGCATTGGTACAGAAAATATGGGAGTAATCAGCAATCACTGAGTAAAGAGTGTGATGATAGCCAATTAGTCTCATCATGTTTTTTCCTGGATTTGCAACAAGAGAGGTCAGTCTTTTTTTTTTTCCCTTTGAGGCATTTAAAGGTGCCATTGTATGCATTGATTAGGGAAAAACTAGCTTATGTATTATAGAATATTTGAGAAAAAACTATGAAAGGAAGCATTTCTCTGATCCAAAATGCATTTCACCTTCCAAAAACGAATCATTGGGAAAAGGCAGATACCACCATCTGTGACAAATGTAATTGTATTTGGATAAACATTTTTTATTAAGCTAGGAACACTGATTTTATATAGCTCTTTATGAACATTTTCAGAAACAGGAATGAGAAATAATTAGTTTATAGTAAAGTTCAGTAGGAGAAAAAGAAAGATGTACATTCATAATTATGTGCGTGTGGAGAGCAGAGATAAGATGATGTCTGGGCGCAAAACGTTGGTCCTTTCATTTCATAGTTTGAGTGGATGCGCTTTTTCCCTTTCTTACCGTTCTGGCGCCTGAACTTCTAATTCATCATTTGAGATAATGGATGGGACATGAGGCATGGGGCTGTATTTTTCCAAGCTAGAGGAGAGCCTGGAGGTTTTGTTGTGAGATGTATTTTTCCAGGAGAAAGAAACAGATGAGATGAAAGGTGTGAGAATACACTCCAATATGTGTGTGGTAGGACATTAGGCACTGCTGTCTGAGAAGTCAGAGTACAGGGATATTTTTCACTATCTTATTACTGTTGAGATTTTCTGAGATTTTCTGTAATGTGTGTACATTTGTTGGGTGTCCGGTGAAAGGTAAGCTAAATGTTTCAAGGACATAATGTTTCCTGGACATCCAGACTTGCCACCCATATTCTCTGCAGCTCAGTTTTCCACACAGTTCAGAAAAGTCTATAATTTGTAGATTTTTAGGTGCCCATTTAAAGCTGTGCAAGTGCATCAAAAAAGCTGTGAGGCTTGGCAGGGAATTTCACTTCTTTTACAAATAACTCTGAATGAATCCTAAAAGGTAAATGATGGCCACATGCTTAAACATACATACTTTAGACTAATTTAACAGGTACTTTGCTTGCAGATGTTAAGTCCCAGGTGCTTATCAGGTGAGGCATACCTCTTAACATGGTGGTATGGAGGCTATTATATACATCTCTAGCAACTGGTAGCTGCTGGTAAACACCCTTCCTTTGAAATTTGAATGATTCAAGCTTGATTCTTGTCATTTCAGGAAGATAATCTTCAATTCTACCTAAGCCAAGGCTGTCCTCAAAAATAAATAATAAAAATACATCATTTCATTCTCCTCATTTCCTTGTCCTGGAGGTTTCAACAGAGATTAGTCAGAACTATAAATCACAGGCAAGGAGTCACAAGAAAATAATTGTACTGTCTAGCCAAACAGTCTCAAAAAGAGGCTGTGTACTGGAGTCTGATGGAGCACGTGAATACTTGGTCTGGGTTTTTTTCATCATGCTTCTGAGAGTCACAGCCCCACAAGATGATGTATAGCCAGGTGTCTCTGCCATCGTGGTAGTTAAATCTAATGATTACCAGAGTTTATCAGAAATTAGTTTAAGACTGTGTAAGTTACCATGGCAGTCCTAAAAACCAAAAAAACTCACGTAGGTTTTGGTGAAGAACATACTGTTTAGGTATTTTGTTGTCAATTTAATTAGGTTCTGCAATGTGGGTTTTGGGTCTTTTGTAACATTTTTCTGACTGGTATTATGTCATTACACACTTCAAACTGTAATCTTCTACCTTTTCTTTTGCTGTACCAGTTCTTAACCCTCTTTGTTTATTGCAAATTATCAATTTTGAGTCCTGCAGTGTTCATTTGTACATTAGAATCTGGGATAAAGACTGTCATTTTAGCATTTTTCTACTAGCTACTTTATAGGGAGGAGTTTCTGATATGGGAAAGCAAGTACTGCTACAGTATGTGTTTTAAGTAATTGGAGCCATTCAAAACTGAATCTGGGGTATGTCTCTGAATCCTAAAATGCAGATGTCTGACTTTCATTGAAGGTTTCAGCTTAACTACTATTTGTCTTTTCTGAATATAAACATAATTTGGAGAATAAAACCTACTAATCCTTGTGAATCGTATGTTCAATGTATTCTTCAGATTGTCTGTTAATCTGAGACAACTTTATAATAAAGGATTATGACCATAAGAAAGAAAGCACTCATTTTCAACACCTTTCCTATGTCACTTAGGATACTGTGAAGGAAGTGTTGTAAAACCTCAACTGCTCTGTGCCAGGAGCATGGATTTTTTGCTTAACATGTATTGAATTCTGCTTAAACAAAACAAGCATTAGTACTTTTCTTAAAAAACAATACTTTTTTCTGAGGCCAGTATCTGTATTCTTCAGTATTCAAGTGAATTTCATAAATTTTTAACATTTGTTTTCTGTAGCAATTTAAGAATCAATAACATGGTGCCTTTAAGTAAAATTCTGTTATATTTTTTTCTCTCTGTTAAATTAAAAAAAATGAGAATGCAGTGCCCCAGATATTCTTCACTGTTCTTCCTAATTATTTTCTTCAGAGTTCTGTCCTAACTGATATTCAGTAACAATCAAAGCAAAGAGATTTTATTTTTGCTTTTGAGTTGGAAGTGCCCACGGCCTAGCTCTGCTCCTCCATCACTCTTTTGTGAGATTGCTTATTCCTGCCATATCTCTCCAGAATTCAACTGTGCATCTGTAGTTCCAAATAAATACTTGTCTCGAGCCTTAGAGGAGGCTTGGTAGTCTCGTATTTTAGAAATAGTGCTAAGTGGCTCATAGTCACTTAAACATAATGGGTAGCGTAAGAGAAGCAGACAGTGTTAATGTTGTTTGACTGAAGACAACCCTTTACTTTGGGTAGGTGGACTTTTCCAGGTCTACATCATACAGTGATAAAATTTCCTGATTTATCTCAGGAAATCATTTTCTATACAATTTTATGATAATTAACAGTTCATTCATTATTATTTTTTGAGTTGTTTTCCAGATTCAGCTATGATGCTGACTCTTCTTCAGAGAGTGTTGAGTACAAAAATTGTTTCTCTGTGTCTGTTGCAGACAATTCCATGTGCCTCTCCTTTTTGTAAATGATCTGTTTCAGATTCTTGTGTTTAATTTTTATGTTCAGTGAAGTAGTTCATAAATTTTGCAGTATAATTTCAGTATTAAGCTATTCAGAGAGTTATTGACAGAAACATATTTTATGATTACCTTTCTTCCTCTGCATTTTCTGGATTGATCTTTCCAGGATCCTATTGAAGTGAACTTTTTTTTACTGGAGTGGGCATATGGGAATAATGCTTCTTTCCATGAAATATTCCTGCTCCATGTGCACAGATTATCCATGACACTTTAATATATTACTGTTTTTGTAGCGGATTCTTTTTTTTTTTTCTCCTGACTTCCTATCTTTGATGTAGTTTACTTTTCAATTAGTTCAGGATAAACTACAAATACAAGCAGAAGAAATCGCCTGAAGGAAAGCAAATTAACAAGTTAGGCATGAGGTCAAACAGAAAGTAAATGTACGGCCCATAGGCGCTTCAGGACCATCCTAGAGAAACAAATATAAGCATGCATGGATACTCCCATATATTACAGAGCGACAAAAATAATAAAAAGAATTCAACCTTGAGCTAGCAAGGTTAAAATTAAATGAAAGAGAGAGAACTTAGGAGGAAGACATATTAGAAAATGTTGTGCTTTTCCTAAGTTGTTACTGTATTTGTTCATCACTAGGCAGAAAGAATTATATATATATATATATAAAAGCTTTTAGTAAAGAAATGTAGCTTTCAAGCTTTTGTTTCACATTCAGAGCCCATAAGAAAACCATATTTTTTCTCTTCCTTTATAAGTATGCTCAGTGCTTGTTATATATGCAGTAGATGTTAAAATGACATTAAAAAGCACTGTTTTCCTACCTCTAGTCAGTACATGATGGGTATAAATAACAAATTATGTTAATCTAGATACATGTAAATCTCTCAATGTTGTAAAGTTATTCATGAAATATTAAATACCTGGAACTTAGTTTTAAGGAGACCTGTGTATGGCTAATCAAACAAACAAACAAACAAACAAACAATCCAAACCAACCAACCAACAAAAAAACCCCTCAAACCTAAACCAAAAAAGACACTGTTTGAACAGCAATAAAAAAGCTTTAAATACAAAATTGAGTAGAGTTACGTAAAAGAGCAATTTGGTATTACATAAATTCAAGTAAGAAACTGATTGAAGCTTAAAACTGATAACATCCAAGTTACTTTATAATCTGCTATTCAGTTTATATCCCCAGTACTTGCAGAAGCATCATAGATCTTGAAAGAAAATACAGATCGGAAAATATTCTTATTTAAGGATACTAATTTCCTGTGGAGCTGTGAAGCATTCCTCTTTCCCCTGGGGATCTGCTTGTAGTTTAACTGCTAGATTTGTATAGATCTCCACTGCCCTGGTGAAACAAAGAAGAAATAGCAATGTTTAAGACCTTATCTGTGAAGTACATTGGTAGAACTTGGTTTACACAACCTCTGCTTGTAATACTGCTAAGCCTTATTTTATGAGTGATTGTTTCATAGTGTACAGATGTCTTGCTGTTAGTAAGTAATAATCAAATGTGTAAATATAATAAAAACCTCCCTGTGAACACCAGTAATGGAACATAAAGGAACTGCTATTCATTTTAAATCATATTGAAGTTTTTTTCATTCAATCAAAAATCACATTTTTTTTTCCATGGATAAGATTTAGAAAACTAAGTCAAGTTCAGAAATGGTGTCTTTGACTCATACTGGTTCTGCCCTGTTTCTGGTTTTGTTCTGTTTTGTTTTGTTTTATTTTGTTTTGTTTTTCCTGTTGAATTTTTTATGTAGCAGTAACTTCCTTAATTTTCTTCCTGGAGACAGGCTGGGACATGTCCCTGGAACATTTGTGAATGACAGTGCTTCCTTTCTACATTGATCTATTTTAAGATTTGAAAGTACCATTAAACATAACTTTCTAGTGAATGTCATTTTGTTGCTGAAATCACGCTGTTATAGTGTTTAAGTTTGTACCATCTCTGGCCACATATTTTTGAAAGGTCTAGAAAGACATAACTTTACTTAAATTACAGTTAGAGATGCTTATGCATTAGAGTAGCATGTGCACTGTAAAATAAGACATCTATAGAAACTATTTACAGAAATGGACCTCTCATGATTAAAACAGCAGAACATTCCAATGAAAAATCATGGTTACTTGTAATCCAGTTTATGTATGGGGAATTCCAAGTCAAATGGGTTTTACTTGCCCAAGGCCAATGGGTAGACCAGTGGCACAGCTAAGACTAACTATTAAAAGTTTCCCCCAAATTTATTGGTTTAGACCACATCTCCTCTGGGACTGGGAACTGAAGAAGAATTAGCCAAAGCCTGATTAAAATTAAAAAAAAAACCCAACCAACCCACCCAAAAAAAACCCAGCATGTGAATAAAAAATTATATATATTTGCTACCCAGAAGGTGAGCTTCCATAATGAGATTGTGGTGGTTTAACCTTGACTGTATGCCATATGTCCACCAATCATCTTTACCCCTCCCCTCCTCAGCTGGACAGGGAAGGGAGCAAAATAAGTTGAAAAAAAACCAACAACTCCAAACCTGTGGATCAAGATAAAGGCATTTTAATACAGCAAAAGCCTGCTCATGAAAGCAAAGTGAAAGATTGTTCACTACTTTCTGTCAGCAGGCGATGTCTGGCCACTTCCTGGGAAGCAGGGCATCAGTACATGTAGCAATTGCTCCGGAAGACAAATGCTGTAAAAAACTAATGCCTCCCACTTCCTCTCTCTCTGTTTCCTATTGCTGAACAGACCCTGTATAGTCCAGAATATCCCTTTGTTCAGTTTGAGTCAGATGTCCTGGCTATGTCTCCTCCTACTCCCAGGCAGCTGCTGAGGTGGGGAGAAATGTCTGGGAGACAGCCTCAGTGTGTGCCAGCGCTACTCACCAGCAGCCACAACACCGTTGTGTCACCAGCACCTCACTGGCTGCTGACACATTGCACAGCACTGTGAGGGCTGCTGTGGGGACAAGTAACTTCCTCTCAGCCAGACCCTATACAGAAATTATGATCAAAAGTACTTTTTTTTTTTCCCTTAGCTATGCATCATTTTGGGTAAAGGCACTGCTTTAATAGTAGAGTTCAAATACTATGGTGATAAGCATTTCAGAAGATATCACATAGAAAAAAACCACCCCAACCCTTTAGAAGCTAATTCATGAAGCTTGAATACTTGAAATAATGAAATTATAGAGGAGACAAATTCCTGTAATTATCAAATTTTTCTTCAAGCTAAGAATGTATAGGAATATCAAGGGCAAGATGTATAAGGAATACAAAAAACATAGGGGAAATTCCTAGCAATGTTTTGTTACCTAGGGTTTAATTGTGAAATGAGTTCCTCTTTCTTATTGCTGCTGATGGCTGGCTACTGGGCAAATTACAAAGAAGGAGCCATAAATGAAAAGAAGTGTTTTACACAGCTTAATGAGTTGCAGTATAAGTGTTCCAGAATTAGTATATCTATACTTATGCAAGATGTACATCCTGCTATGTAAAAGCCTCTCATTTACTAAAATTTTAATGTTTAATAAATGCATCAAAATGTCAGCAAAGAATATACAAAAACATATTTTATGTTAAAATTTATGTTAAACAAAAGGTCAGTTGGCATACATTTTATGCCATATTTATTGCTAACATGCTGTGCTGCTTACAAAATAAATAGAATGTTCCTATCTTCGAGTCTAATCTTGCTTGCAAATCCTTTAACAAATACTTTATTCCAGTGGACCATGGATATCTGAGTATACAAATTATAGACATTTCAATGACTCACACTGGAGCCAGAATTAGAGTCCTTTTATGGACCCTAACCAAAAGAAAATTCAAAAGGGAATGATCATAATACCAGTATAATGAGAAACTACCAAGCAAAAATATCTCCTTTTCTTCATTCATATATGTACTGGAAAGACTTTGTCCTGATACTGTCTAGACATTAATAGTTAGAAGGCATGTACTAAACATTGTGGAGAGCTATGATCTAACCATGAGATAGTCCTTAAATTGCTATGTGTTTTCCCCCATGAAATAGAACAAATTCCTTCCTTCCCTCCTTCCCTCCTTCCCTCCTTCCCTCCTTCCCTCCTTCCCTCCTTCCCTCCTTCCCTCCTTCCCTCCTTCCCTCCTTCCCTCCTTCCCTCCTTCCCTCCTTCCCTCCTTCCCTCCTTCCTTCCTTCCTTCCTTCCTTCCTTCCTTCCTTCCTTCCTTCCTTCCTTCCTTCCTTCCTTCCTTCCTTCCTTCCTTCCTTCCTTCCTTCCTTCCTTCCTTCCTTCCTTCCTTCCTTCCTTCCTTCCTTCCTTCCTTCCTTCCTTCCTTCCTTCCTTCCTTCCTTCCTTCCTTCCTTCCTTCCTTCCTTCCTTCCTTCCTTCCTTCCTTCCTTCCTTCCTTCCTTCCTTCCTTCCTTCCTTCCTTCCTTCCTCCCTTCCTCCCTTCCTCCCTTCCTCCCTTCCTCCCTTCCTCCCTTCCTCCCTTCCTCCCTTCCTCCCTTCCTCCCTTCCTCCCTTCCTCCCTTCCTCCCTCCCTCTGACTCTATTCTTTGACTCTATTCTTTCTCTGACCCTATATAGGTGCTCTCATAACAGAAAACATCAAAGTCATATATATATATACATATATATATATATAAGTCATTAAAGGGAGAAGAACTGTCCATTTATTTGGTAATTAAAACTTACCAAAAAGTTCTGTTATTTGAGGTTGGAAGCAGGATTCTGAAGTCAATAATTAATGAAGAAATTAAATAAGGAATTGTAACCTTCAATTTTATCAAACTGTGGGTTTTTTTTAATTTATATCAGTTTCTTTGTACAGTAGGATCATTTCTTGGTTCAAAAGTAGAATTTTGGAACTTAAATGTAAAAAAGGATGTAGTGCAACTAAGGAACAGATTGAGAGCGACAATCCTTCTCTGTGGTTATTACCAAGATTTACTCAGGTCATGGGTGGCTGGTCCTTATTTCCTTTATTACTATTGGTGAAAAGTAATATATTTCAAAACCTCATAATATTCATAAAATTGAATGATTTCCCGCTATCCAGGCACTAGTAGTGAGTAAACTATTGTGGCTTTTTTGAGATGTTACTGACTTTAGACACAATCCTTAAGCTTTAAATAGAAAATATGGTGAGAGCATCTATACTGAGCTCTCTTCATGCCATCTCTTGACATATCCAGCTGAATGCTGTTTATATTGTCAGAGGAAGTCTTAAGCCAAAAAAGACCTATCTCTCCCACTGCTCGTCTATCAGATACCTCATTTTATCAAAATAGATGACACAGGAATAAGTTTTTATGTTCCATGCTATTTTGAGAGTAAATTTGGAATATAAAATAATAATAATAAAAGATATTTGATTAATCTCAAGTAAATAGTTTTTCTGTATATACTTGGCACACATAGTAATTGCAGCTTGAACAGGTAATAAAAAACGATTTGTTCAAAAAACTAAGAAGGAAATACTTTCCCTGAATAGCAAGATTTTAGAGACATAAAATGCCTCCTTCAGATAAAGTGTATACATGCTTGGGTGCTTTTTATAATTATGCTTTTTTTCTTTCTATAAATGTATCTCTATTGATACTGATTTAAACTGTGTGTTGTGATGGTTCTTCAGATGCAACCTTCTAGGTTTGCTGCACTTTGTTCATCACCAATGAGGCTAATTATGGGATTAACTATTTTTGCACTTACTCTCTTGCGAGGACAATAAATGAAAGAGCATGTTAGTGCTCAGCCTTATTAAGACCAAGAGTCAGAGAAACCAGATGAATCACCTTCATGAGTAAAGCCAATAAGCCTAATTAAAATTATTTTAAAGACAATATGAAGTGAATGTACATAAATTTAAGCACATTTAAACATATGTGGGGTACCTCAATCAGAATTAAAGTGACTTTAGAAGACTCTAGTTTATTATTCCACAGAGTGAACAGCAGCTGGGCAGTTACTTTACATAATAAATAGTTCATATATATCAGCAGAGGTAGTGGTGCTGGTGTGGATGCTCAGGGAGCTGAAGGAAGCGCAGCAGAGCTCTCCATCTGCTGTGTGCTTCCTTCTCTGGCACCCTGCCCTGCACAGTTTAGCTGCGTGCTCCCATTCATTAAGGTCGATTGTAGTGAGGCTGTAACCTTCCTCATAGATAACGATCAAGCAGCTGTAGATTAACCTCAGCGTAATTTTTTTAACATTCATGAGAGTCTCCTTTAATACTGACTTTCTATGCTTTAGTCCTACGTTACCCCTTTAAGATGTTCTGAAAGGTTGTGCAGGTGAGATGTGACAGAGTAAGATTGCACAAATACTGTAAGAGGTATGGCTTAAGTGAAAACTATTTCTTGCAAGGAGAGGAATTGTGGTTCTTTGCTGTTTGCTCTATTATTTAAAGGTCCGAAAAGCTTAATATCTTTTCCAAAAGGAAATAAGGAAATTCAGTATAAAGTTGAAGAGAAAGTAGAAGGAGATAAATCTGCACTGTCAGGGGTTTTTAGTGTCATGTTTTTGTAAGAACTGAGCTGCCTTTGAGGTATCACTTTGGGAAACTTTAGTGCCAGAAAAGAAAGGCATGCAAAAATTGGGTTGCTTGGGGTATTTTTTTGATTCCCCGTAGCCCTTATAATATAAATACTATCATCATGATAAATGAGCATGCAGTCCATAACAGTACATTTTGTGTATCAGAGTTTTTGGGTTTGAAGTATTATAAATATCTAATGATGAAATAAGAAAAGGATTCAGTGGCATATTTGTTTAGGCTTTAAAGAATCTTAGGAAAATGTATCATTCTAAAATTTTTAAACTGTAAAACTGAGATGAGTTTTGCTTTAGTCTCCAAAAGATGACAGTTTAATTTTTTATATCAAAGTGCTTTCAGATGGTTTTCCGAAAAGGGTCATGAACTGTCATTAAAATTTGGTAATGCTTTTTTTTTTTTTTTTTTTTCCTTCTTCCCTGTCTGAGTTGATTCAAGTAACGAGCAAGTACTGACTCAGCTGTAGTGCATAATTTTCTGGAGATGCTGTTGTTCCACCAGCACTGTTACTGTTTGAAGGTTATCGTGCCCATAGAGCACCATCTATAGACTCTAGAACACGAGAGAGAAGGTCTCTTCTCTGTGATCCTGGCCACTGCAGAATAATTAACTTTGTCAGTTAACTGGCTACATCCATACTCTGTGTAATTATTTTTGTATGGTGTTTCTCATCCACTTAAATTTATTCCTGTATTATTTTTTAAAAATTTATCCACAGTTCTTCTATGGATGATTTTTCTTTATTTCACTGTTTTGGGAATGGAGTCGTTTATTTCCTTCATTTGTATTGTTACCTTGAAGATACAATACTTTCCCTGGAGTTTTCAAGTTTTGTGGACTACCCTCTGTTCATTTATCTCTCAGTCTTCCTCAAGTATTTTATCCTCTTTATCCTTTATGGTTGCTATTTTTCGTATTTTATCTAGCTCTTCTGTAGTTCTAAACTGTGTAACCAGGCATCGCAAAGTAAGACTTAAACTTTATAAAATTCAGGAATAAAAGCCCAAACCCCAAATGTCTATGCTCAAGCTTACGGATACTCAACCTCACTGGGAATACCCGTTCTCAATACAAGTTGATCTGTAACCATGGCATTTTCAACCTCCGTCTTTTAAGCAAAGTTAATCAGAATGCAACTTAAGACTTGTGAAGAAAATTGCAATGATTTTTAAGTTCCTGTGCTACTCTAAGACAACGTATTAACCAAAAATGTATTCTAGAAGAGTAGAGCAGCACTGATATCTATACTATAAGGTGATACCTGGGAGGTATCTAGGTTGGGTGGGTTTTTGGAGGGGTTTAGTTTTTTGGGTGGGTTTGGATTTTTTTTTTGGTGGTGGTTTTTTTAGACCTGCAGTAGCTGCGTGCTTGCTATCTGTCTCATTTCCACTAGCCTCATCTGTTGTGACTTTCGGTCTTTTTGTTCCTGAGTTGTCAGACTGGTCAGCAGCTGGCTCACACCCCATGGATTCCATGTTTCACCTGACTTCACTGTTCCTCACTAACTACCTTTGATGGCTTAAAGCTGCAAAGCAAATGCAAAGACTTAGTATAGTGGAAACTGAATCTGACCTTTTGGTGATATTTTTAGTATGAGATTATTGGTGACATCCTAAACTTCCTATCTTCTTTCGTGGATTCCTGTCCTCTCTCTCCCTTTGTCCATGAACACAGTTGCTAGTTCTTTTTGAACTTCATGTGCCCTTTTTCCCTCTCCCTTACTCTTCTGCTCAGTATTTCAATTTCTCTTGCTGCTCTTCTCTTGCAAGGTAAACATGTCCTAGTTTCCCTGACTGAAAAGGAAATACACTTGACCTGACTTATCTCTCCGATGACCACACCATTCTTTTTATTGCTTTAATCTCTTAAGTTCATGGAACATTGTTTTTAATGGATGCCTGGAGCTCTTCTCCCTTCATCCCAACCCAGCCCCTATCCAACCTACCTTTTGTCCCTGGCATGCCATTAAATAACCTCTTCCTGCCAGGTAACAGAACCATTACTCCAGTCTCATCATTGCTGTGACTTCAGCACAGTTAAACACACTTTTCTCAAATCTTGTTCGTTCATAGCTTCTGTGGTTTTATTCTCCCCATGGTTTTTTCCCCTTCTCTAACCAATCCTCCAATATGTGTTCATATTTTTAATATGGTCGTACTTTAGCCAAGTTTTGGTAAATATTTTCATTTTTATTGCAAGTGTAAAGATAGTGAAAAAACAGAAGAAAACAAAACACCCTTCTGTGTTATGGGTGTAGACGAGAAGACTTGCCTTATAAAGGAATGCCTCCTTAAAGTACCTTTACAATTCCTGAGTTAAAATTTAGTATTTGCATCCTAGTACATTAGCAGTAAATAAACAAAAGCTTACAGATTTACTATTAAAAATATTTTTCCTAACTTAAAAGTCTTTGTGTCTGTGAGAGACTCTCATCTCTGCTTTTTTACAGAGTAAAATATTCCAGAAAATTTATTCTTTTATCTAATTCTCTGTTTTTCATGTCTTCAATCTTATTTTTTCTAAAACAAAATTAGTGCCATTCCTTCTGCCCGGAAATGTGGACATCTCATAAAATCTATGTCCACTCTGTCTTCAAAGGTTAAACAGAATTGCAAGTTCTTGTAAGACTTGTGATCCTGAGAACAAAGTATGTGAAGTGGAGATCTGAAGGCTGAAAAAACAGCCAAGAAAGATTTTTTTTTTCTTTAATGGTTTTATTTAATGAATTATTCTTATTTAATGACAGATATATACTAATCAGTTAACTTATGTAAATCCTTATGTAGCAGATTAAAACTAGAGGAATTTGTAAGGGTACAACTTTAGGCCATGTTCTGCTTCAACATGGAATGTAGCTAGCATTCAGATATAATGACGGTGATCACAGTTATCAGATCAGAACAAGACAGATGTTTTAATTTTGCAGCCAATACGTGTGAAGAAAGAAAACGAATCAACCACTCAAGCATACCTGAAAAATACAAATCCTTGCTGTATTTTTCAGCGGAGCACTTAAACACATGGTCCAAGTCCTTCAGCAAAGAAGTCACAAACTAAAGTAACTGGATGAATTATTTTCCAAATCTGAGTCCAGCTGTCTGCTACCCAAGAGATTTTTCACTCCACTCTGACATACTTTTTCAGAGGAAGCTGTTAATTATATAGAATAGTTAAGCTGAATTTACCTTCTTGCTTCAGAAAGTAGGGTGTTTTTTCTCCTTTGGAGAGCTGCTAATGTTTGGCAAAATGAACATTTTATTAACTCATTTAACTACTGATTAAGAAGCACTTCTCTAAATATTGAACATATGTATTATTCTTTAACTTTCATAAATCTGTGACAGTAACATGGCACTATTTTTTTTTTCTTTTAAAAAAAATTTAGAAGTGGCATTTTTTGTGACACTAAATTTATTAAATTAGGACAAAACAACTATCCATGTAATGGCATTAATATATAGGGAGAAAATTTTCTTTTTTTGTTCATAAAACATGAAATTGAGCTGGGCAACTAATAAACAATATTAATATTTTGAGTTGTATTTATTCAACAGTTCAATGTCCTGATTAAATACTTAAGAGAGAGAAGAGGGGGGCATGGAGTTTGAGTTGAAGTTGGCGATGGAGATGGAGGTGGAGATGGCGATCACAGAGGAGATCACAGAATCACAGAGATGGAGAGGGACATGGAAAAAGAGATACAGAGAAGGTGAGGAAGGAGGAAGAGGAAGGGGAGAGGAGAGGATGCTAATTTCTTCACTCCTTTGAATTCAAAATATTAGTAACAATAACAGTACAAAATTATATTTGCAGTATCAGTAAGTGTTCTTAATCTTTTTCTTATTCTCACCTTGTCCATTCATTACCTTCCACCTAGAAACCAAAGGCCTGAACCAAACTGTTCCTTCCATTTATATGGCCCGATAGCCTTCAGCAATGATGTGATGGGTTTGGTGGCTGAGAGGAGAGCAGTACCTCAAATTTAGTTAGGCTTTTGGAACTGTCTCTCAGCATCTTTATAGACAGATTCATGAAGTATGACTTAAATGAGTGAACTGAAAACAGGCTGAAGAACTGAGCACTGAGGGTTATGAAGACTGATGCAAAGTTCAAAAGAAGGAAGCAGCAAGTCCTGCCTGTGGGGAGGAATAACCTCAGCCACCAGTACAGAGATGGGATGCCTGGAAAGCAGCTCTGCAGAGACGGACTACAGGGTCCTGTTGGACACCAGGTTGGATATGAAGTTGCATTGTGTCCTTGCAGCAAAAAAGGCCAGCAGACTTCTCGTTTGTATGAGTCTGAGTGTTGCCAGTAGGTCAAGAGAGGTGACAACTCAGCCTTGCTGTCTCCACATCTGTAGTGCTGGATCCAGTACTGGGCTCCCCAGTCCATGTCCAGGAAAACATGGACATCCTGGAGTTGAGTCCAGTGAAGGTCCACAAAGATGTTTAAGGATGTGGAACATCTGATAAGCGAGGAGAGGCTGATAGAGCTAGGATAGCCTATAGAAGAGAAAGCTTAGGGGGGTGTTATTAGTGCATGTAAATATTTGAGAAGGAATACTGAGGGAACCAGACCTTATTTGGTGGTCCCTACTCACAGTGCCAGCACCAATGGGCACAAAACTAAACTAATCACATTCCTTTTGAACACAAAACGCAATTTTATATTATGAGGGCAAGCACTGGCCCAGGTTTCCCAGAGAGGCTGTGGCATTTCCATCCCTTATTTAAAACCTGACTGGACACAGTCCTGAGCAACTTGCTTTCACTGATGTTTCTCTGGGCAGGGAGTTGGACTAGGCAATCTCCTGAGGGGCCTTCCTGCCTCATCCTGTCTGTTGAGTCCATAACATGGACTTCAGGTAAGGCTTATAGCATGCATTTGTGAAAGATTAGTGACAACTGAGGTAAATTCTTGTCCCTGTTAAAAATTCCTTTCCTTTCTTACACACACTCCTTCCTTTTCCATGCATCGCTCCCATCCCAAATCCCTGGAAGATCATACCTGTGTGGTTTTTGTTTGCTTGGTTTTCTTGTCATGTTCTTGTTGGTAAATTCAGTCAGAGAATAAAAAAAAAAAAGGTCACAGATTTTCAAATGACTATAGAAGACCTAATCAAATGATCCTTTTTGGAGACCACATGCTACTTATTACCAGTTAGCTCATCATGAAATTGTCCCCTCTCTGGTGAGGACAATGGATTTAAGTTTTATTTGCCTTTGAGTCTATCTAAGCAAATCTTTCATTGAAAGGGTAGTAAGGTATGCTATTAACTTTCTTTACTTTCATTATAATGTCAGAAGCTCCAAGCACAGAAAAAGTACTGAAGGGAGGAAGAAAAACCAATTCTTACTCTGTATGTTCAGTCATTCCTTGAGCCTGCATTTATGCAAGCATTAGGACAAAACCTGAGTGCACTACAGACAAGTATGACACTGCATATTACTTCCTCATTATTGCACACTTTTCCTGAGAGGCTTCCTAAGGGTGTTTTGTGCCTGGAGACAGAACAGTCAAGAATTTTTTAGATCAGGTACTGATCAGTTAATGGAATGCATTATAGAAAAGCAAATTCAAGGAAAGTTTTGTCCCATTATCTGTCATGAATGAGTTGTCAAGGAATCATGATTCTTACCTGCAATAACAATTAATGTTTAATCTTTGTATTCTTCTTAAAAGGATATGAGAACAGTGTAGCTTTAGGTTTTTTGAAGGCACTGTGTTGTGTGAAGTTTGCTTTTTCTTTTCCCATTTACACTTTTTTTTTCTTCCTTGTAGAGCACACTAAAGAGGAAAGGCATTAAATTTGCTCATAAATCATAGGAGTGTCATTTATATCTAGTGTGCAGAAGTAATAGCTCATCCATTCTGGCCTTAATCTCACCTGTTTTTGTAGCTGCTATTAAAATGTCAACATTTGCTATCAATTACCCCAGCATCGTAGTTGCAGTGTTTCTCAATAGCTAAAATAAGAAACAGCAGTAGTATTTCAGATAATGTAGTGCTGAAATTGTTAGAGGAGGTCTGCCATGGTTGATACCCACAGGATTCCTGGAAATTACAGGAGGATAGGGTGCAGTAATCATAAAAGAAAGATCAGATGAAATACATACATGGTTAGAATTCAGATTAGTGACATATTGTTGAGTTTCTTGTTTAAAAAAAAATCAATAACAGGTTAGGATTATAAAAATGATGAGATGCTAGGTGATTCAGTCTTTCCTTTATGCTATGTTTTGTGAGATTTTGAAGTATAGGACATTATGGTTTTGCAAGGTTCTTTTCTGATCTTCAGTGCAAGTATCAACTTCTTCCTGTAAATTATTCTCTTTGAAGTAATTTTTTAAAAAAGTCTCTAGCAATATTTTCCTGAAACTTTATATTTATCCTAAGAAGGTATATTTTCCTATATTTATATTTTGTATTATCCTAAGAATCTTTTATATTATCCTATGGAGTCAGCATTCTCCCTCTAATTTACTCATGACCATGATTTTTTTTTTATTCCATTTATATATTTAATTTTTGTTTAATAGAAACTATTATATAAAATAGAAGCAATTCTGAGCAAATGTGTGGGAATAGAAAGGAGTAAGGCTGCTGTGATACACTTAATATTCTAAGTTACCCGAAGATTCCTTTTTTTCTCTGAGGAACTGATGCTGTTCCTGTTAATGTCAGATGAAATGCTAAAATCTGATTGCAGTGGAAAGAGAATGGAGTCCTCACTTTGAAAGGCATCTAACACCTGGGGTTTTTTTCACTCTACATAACCAGGCAGTAATTATCATAGCGCAGAGTAAAAGGAAAGGGAGGGGAAAGAAAAAATGAAAAAAAAAAAAAATCTGTATTGGAACTTTAATATTACAGTAGAATTTTGTTTGCTTGTTTTTCCAGCTAGTTACAAGTTTCAAAGTCTTCAGTACAGACTTTTCAATATGATAGAATAGTTTTGTACCCTCCCCTGTAGGTATGCTTAGCTCTGCAAAGATAACATGTACAAACCTGTGTTGTATATTGTTTAAGCCTTATCCAGAGACTGACATCAGTTCCTGGCAGTCAGTATAGAAACCTTTTCTCTCCTTGAAGCTGATTTATGTTCTTCAAGCATTTTGTCTTGTCCGCAGCAAGAAAACCACATGTGTTGTGATTGTTCTGCATAGCAAATTGGGGGATGCATGTTATACATAATGAAATACTGTAATACACATAGTTCAATCATAGTAGCAATATGATTCCTATTGCCTGTCTCTATAGCATACTCACCGTCACAATGCTGGGCGTGCCCACCCGAGAGGAAGGTATATGTGTGGCTTGAAGCCAGGTCAAGCCGGTTGCTCTCTTTGAGATTCTTTTTTAAAATTTTTAGGTTTTATACTCTGTGTTGGTCAGAGCCAGCTACTGATTCCACCGTGAACTAGTCCGGTTAACTTGGGCAGAATCATTTATACTATCAGTTGATCCACTGAATTGACAGATAGTTGTTTACCTAAAACAAAGACCACTCCTTAGTGATGGGCGCATACCCTTTCACATCTGTGAGCCTTCTTCCATCGTAGAGGTTTATTTATCAGTCACAATATTTTTAGAAAAGGATTTTGTTACGAAGTCTGGACGACAAGGTAGTCACACAGCATTTTTCAATTGACTTGTTGAAGGACAGGATTTCATTTCAGGAACATGTACTTCTGTTTGAAAGTCCAAAAGCAGCCAGCCGCATTAAACAAAATTGGACTCCAGAACCTCTTTCTGCAGTAATGATGTATGTGCCAGATCAACAAGACAGTTGGATATAAGATGTAAAGTACAATAACTTTGATATAAATTTCCAAAAAGGAATGCATTTTTTAATAAAAATCCTGCTTATGTTTGAAAATAAAGCTCTAAGTTTTATTGCTTTGCCATGTAAACTTTTGAAATGTCAGTGCCCTTCCTAGGTATTTGGGGACGGGGAGGAGGGGAAGAAAAAAATAATTATTCTCAGAAAAGTGGATAGACTAGCTTCTGTTTATGTCAAACTTGGGGGCTTCATTTGTAGATCCAGATGCAGTTCTTAGATGGCTGTTGCAATGTAATGATTCCACATGTCTCTCCCGAACAACCTTCTGCTCCAGCATGTTTTCTCTTTCTCTTCTCTTTCCTTCTCTTTCCACAGACATGCAGACCCATGCAAGTGCATGTATAAAAACAGATAACCAAAATATCTCTACTGTAACTTCTACTTCAGCTTAACTTGTGTTTATGTGTACTTCAGCTTGATTCATGCACATTATTTCCTACGTAAAAAAAATATTTTGTAGTAGGTAAAACCACTTAGAAATATTTATGAAAATCATCTAAACTTTCCATGTGACTTGAAAAGAGAGACTTTAAGAAGAAGTTAGTGTCATAGCTTTAAGGCTTCCATGTGTGGAACAATTGACAAGAGACAACATACTCTCTATGAAGACGTGCCTTTAATACTTGTGAAACATTCTTTTAATACAGTTTCTGACTGCAGTCAATCAGGGTGTGCTTCTGTGTGTGTGTGTGTGTGTGTAAGCCTTTCCCTACTTGAGGTTCCTTGCTATCCTGAAGTAATGCAAATTCTTTTTGCTTTTTTGCCTAGAAGTCGGATGGTATCGAGCTATATCAGGATGTCAGCGACTGTTTCGCTTCTCATTAATATAATTGGAACTAGGCTACATCAGATACTCTCCAGACACATAGTAGACATGCTAAAAAACACACATTCTATTTTTAGAGCTTGTCTTTAATGGTGGGAATGCGAAATTAGAAGATGAAATAGCTTATTTCATATTTCTCTCATATTTTTTCCTTTCTATTCTCTATTTATTCACTTCCCTGTCCAATGCGTTGGCCCAGGACTTCGAGTTGAACAGATAAAAGACAAAAAAGAAATAATGAACCTTCATTCCTACTATTCTTTTCCTCTTTCCTTCTATTTTGCTTTAGGTTTGCTGTAATTTTTAAGGTTCATTAGATAACCAGACAACTCAAGGCATAATTTTTGACACAATAATGTCACAATCAATTAGCCTCTGCCAACAAATCAGAAATCAAACTTAGGGAGGTCCCGAGTCAATTTATCAGCTTTTAGAGTTTCTTAGTTGAACCTGTGACATAATTATTCCTCAGAAAACAAAAGTTCTGCACTACATATCCATTACCAGATTCTCTGTTAGAAATGTAAAAGCAATGATGACCAAAAAATGTCATCACAGAAGGCTCATGCATTTTATTATCAGAAAAAATGAAAACGTTTTCTGTGTTATCACATCTTACATTTTTCATTATGTTTCAGTATGATAACTAATTTTTAATGGAAGTTAATTTTGATGCCCTATTAATTGTTGGGAAGCAGAACATTCCATCACACCTGTGAATTATTCAGGCTTGTGTAACAGGATTTTTTTTCTATGGTACTTTCCCTAAGTTTGTATTTCTCAAGTAGTCCCAACAAGCATATGGGTTGTGAAACGACAACATTTATTCCCCTTGTCTCTGAGCCTTGGGCTATAAAGGAGGGTATAAAGTATAAAAGGATAAAGGAGGCTATAAAGTAGTGCATTCTGTAAGCATTTGGAAGTAGCCTCGAGATCACAGGCGCTGGATCTTATGGGGGACTTCAATTACCCAGATATTTGCTGGGCAAGCAATACGGCCAGTCTTATGCAGTCCAGACAATTCCTACAATGCGTAGAAGACAACTTCCTGCTACAGATGGTGCAGGAACCTACAAGGGGAGGGCGGGTGCTGGACCTTGTTTTTACTAACAAGGACGGGGTCATTAGGGAAGTGAAGGTTGGGGGCAGCTTAGGACAAAGCGACCATGAATTGATCGAGTTCAAGATCCTGAGTGGAAGAATCAAGCAAAAAGTAGGATAGCTACTTGTATTTTGGAAGAGCTAACTTTGATCTCCTCCAAAATCTAATAGGGGCTATCCTGTGGGCTACACTGTTTGAAGAAATGAGAGCCTGTGAGAGCTGGCTAGCATTCAAACAGCACTTCTTCCAAGCACAGGAATGATGCATCCCTTTGAGTAAGAAATTGGGAAAGAGAGGTAAAAGACCTGCGTGGATGAGCAGGGAGCTAATGAATATACTCAAAGGGAAGCAGAAGGTCTATGAACTGTGGAAAAAGGGTCTGAACACCTGGGAAGAATACAGGAAAGTTGTCAGGGCCTGTAGGGATGCAACTAGGAAGGCTAAAGCCCACTTGGAAGTGAAGTTGGCAAGGGACATAAAGGATAATGCAAAGGGGTTTTTTAGATATGTGAATAGTAAGAGGATGACCAGGGATAATGTACGCCCCTTGTTGAACGAGGCGGGTGTCCTGGTAATGGGGGATGACAAGAAGGTGGAGGGACTGAATGCCTTCTTCACTTTGGTCTTCACTTCAAAGACCCATCGGGTCGCACAGGGACTGGATGAAAGTAGTAATGTTTGGGAAATGAAGAGCTTCCCTTTGGTTGAGGTGGGGGTGGTCCAGGAGCGGCTCAAAGGGATTAATGTACACAAATCCATGTGCCCGGATGGGATGCACCCACGTGTGTTGAGGGAGCTGGCGGAAGTGATTGCTGAGCCGCTCTCTATCATCTTCGATAGGTCTTGGCGAACACGAGAAGTGCCCGAGGACTGGAGGACAGCCAATGTCATCCAGTCTTTAAAAAGGGGCAAGAAGGAGGTTCCTAGCAACTATAGGCCAGTCAGCCTCACTTCTGCCCCTGGAAAGTTGATGGAACAGCTTGTTCTGGATGCCATCACCAAGCAACTGGAAGAGAAGAAGGTCATGAAGAGTAGTCAGCATGGATTCACCAAGGGGAGATCGTGCTTGACCAATCTCATAGCCTTCTATGATGTCATCACTGGCTGGGTAGATGGAGGGAGAACAGTAGATGTCATCTTCCTTGACTTCAGCAAGGCTTTTGATACTGTCTCCCATAACATCCTGATAACAAAACTGAGAGAGTATGGAATTGATGAGTGGACAGTGAGGTGGGTTGAGAATTGGCTGTCGGACCAAGCCCAGAGGGTTGTGATCGGTGGAGCAGAGTTGGACTGGAGGCCTGTGACTAGTGGTGTTCCCCAGGGCTCAGTGTTGGGTCCAGTCCTGTTTAATATCTTCACTGACGACCTTGATGAGGGAATAGCATCCACCTTCAGCAAGTACGCCAATGATACAAAGCTGGGAGGGGTGGCTGACACACAGGAACACTGCGCTGCCATCCAGCGAGACCTGGACAGGCTGGAAAGCTGGGCAGGGAGAAACCTGCCTGGTCAACAAAAGCAAGTGTAAAGTCTTGCATCTGGGGAGGAACAATCGTTCGTTTCAGTACAGGCTGGGGGATGATCTACTGGAGAAGAACACTATGGAGAAGGACCTGGGGGTCCTGGTGGATGACAGGTTGGCTATGAGCCAGCAGTGTGCCCTGGTGGCTAAGAGAGCCAGTGGGATCCTGGGGTGCATCAGGAGGAGTGTGGCCAGCAGGTCGAAGGAGGGGATCCTCCCCCTCTACTCTGCCCTGGTCAGGCCCCACCTGGAGTATTGTGTCCAGTTCTGGGCTCCCTGGTGCAAAAAGGACAGGGATCTCCTTGAGAGAGTCCAAAGAAGGGCTACGAAGATGATTAAGGGCCTGGAGTATCTCCCCTATGAGGAGAGGCTGAGTAAGTTGGGACTGTTCAGCCTAGAGAAAAGAAAACTAAGGGAGGACCTAATTGGCGTTTATAATTATCTTTAGCATGGGATGAAGGGGGAATTAGCCAGCCCCTTTACAGTGGTTACTGGAGACAGGACAAGGGGAAATGGCCACAAGTTTGAACACAGGAAGTTCTGCACCAACATGCGGAAGAACTTTTTCACAGTGAGGGTGACAGAGCCCTGGCACAGGCTGCCCAGGAAGGTGGTGGAGTTTCCTACCCTGGAGATATTCAAGACCCATCTGGATGCCTATCTGTGTAATATGAGCTATGGAGCCTGCTTTGGCAGGGGGGTTGGACCCGATGATCTCTCGAGGTCCCTTCCAACCCCTACAATTCTGTGATTCTGTGATTCTGTGTGACTCAAGCCCTCAGCCTCCAGCTAAGTGTGTCAACTTCAGCATTTCCATGTTCTCTCATCAGAAACCACAGCTCTGGATCATGATGGTCCCAGGCTTTACAACACTTGAATTAATATTTTTTCGGGTTCAGGGAAATGTTGGCACCTTGTTTTGTGGAGGCTTTCCAGTACTCTTGCCACAAGGAAGAGTCTGAAATTCTTAACTTGATGAAGTACTAAAAAATCCCAGGCTCAGGGAACTGTGCATGGATAAAGCGCAGAACCTGGGATATTGCCATGCAGTATCTTCTGTCAACTTAATTGACTGAGGAAAAAATCGTTATTAAATTGCTGGAGAGTCTAGACGGTCATAGGTCAAGTGGACCTCAAGGTACCATTTCTATTAAACAGGAACAGATGGAGGGTATCTGTCATGGAACCCTGCCAGAATTATACTGATGGTGATGGGCAAAGACCTACTGTGAACAAATAGCTTGATAGCTGCCTAGATTTCAAAAAATCTGCAATAAACAAAGCTGCTTTAGGGAAAAAAGGTGATTTGTTGTTTTGATGTTCAAAGAGAACTTATTGAATTAATTCACAAAATCTCTTGAAAAAGGTGTTTATTATTACATAGATTTACTGCTGGCAAAACCATCTATAACTGTGTCAAACTAATTTTTACATTATTGATTCCTAAATCTGTTGCATAATGGCATTGTTCTTTTAGACATATACTAAAAATGTTAGCAATTTTCAAATTTTTTTTAAAAAAGCCTACAAGGTTTAATAATTACTGTCTGTATCAAGCCTCTTAAGAAAGTAAATGGAACTTTTACTTTCCTTACTTATTGTGTGACATTGATCTGTCTGCTGAACAAT
Organism: Laterallus jamaicensis coturniculus; assembly: GCA_022605575.1. Classification (NCBI taxonomy): domain Eukaryota; kingdom Metazoa; phylum Chordata; class Aves; order Gruiformes; family Rallidae; genus Laterallus; species Laterallus jamaicensis. Next base: position 5,209,100 of record JAKCOX010000037.1, on the reverse strand, counting down.
ATAATATTTATCTTAATCATATAGATTTTTAAAATGAAAAATACATATGTCCATGGCAAGGAGATACAAAACAAAAAGTAAAAATGTGATGCATTAAGGCAAATAAATCTTATATATATTGATAAAAAAACCAAACTAAACCATAGTGGTGGGTTTTACTTTATAAATATGGACTGATATCAGTGAAGGCAACCGGTGACACAAGAATGAAGTTATTATTTATCATTGCTATAGCTCTCAAAGGGAAATTCCAGTAGAAAAACATAGTAAAGTTGGAGTTTGGAATATGCTAATTATTTTCTACACTTCAGCAGTCCTTTGAACAACAAAAACTTCACCCCAATTAAGGCACCACCCTGGGGATATGGCTGACCCTTGCAGCTGTGACAACATGAAGATGCCATGGATAGCACCAGCGAACAAGGTGATGACAGTACATAGAAGTGGGATTTTTTTGGTTTGTTCCCCCTCTATTCTGAGACAGAAGAATTACAGAAAATAAGTTTAGATGCTTCTCCCCCAAGAGAAAAAATTCAGCCAGCTGATGTTTCTGAAATTTTTCTGTATAATTCAGACTATCCTTTGACCTATAGCTTCTCTCTATCAGTAGATTAAGTAATCAACAAAAGGGCTATGTGTTGTTTGGTTCAGTTTTTTTGTTTGCTTTCTGGTTGTGTTTTCATTCAATTCTGGTATGCTTATTAAAAGCAAATCCTTTGGTTAGACATACCAACATGATTAATAAGATAATAGTAAGGATAACATAGGTTTGTGTCTTCTTAACTTGGTTAGTATCAGAGAAGATTAATTACAAGAAGCTGGCGAAAGGCGTGTAATGAACAATATTTTTAAAATAAGTATTACTCTGTTTTCTGGGTATTCATCTGAAGACTGAGACAAAGTCCTGTAATGGAGTCGAGCCCTCAGGCTAGAATTTGCACACCAAAACTTAGGAAAATTGCTACTGAGAAGTGAAATCAAACACCAGCACCATTTATTCCACTCTGCTTCTGTGCACATAGGCAAAATGTTATTTGTATCGATGAACATTAAAGCATTAATTTACTGTCCTTTTAACTGTACAGATTCCCTATTTCAGCTGTACATCTTCCCTATCTCTTGTTTTTCTTACCTTTTCAGTTGGAGGGAAGACAGCTTGTAGGACTCTGTCATTCAGAGTGTTGTGATTTGTGGTAATTTATTGCTTTTGCCGCTGCCTCAAATCACTCTTCTTTTCTCTGGGACTTTTTTTTTTTTATCACTGAAGTTCAGTCACTGAATAAGGAATCTTCAGTTTTATAGTTAAAAAGTTGTTTACAGGAAAAATTGAAGGTATGGATACATATAGGGGATGCTCTAACAGTGTAGCCTACAGGGAGGCTCTAGTATCGCTCCATGAAAAACTAAAAAGTTGTCTGTAAGAAGTCATCCAGTTGCATGCATATCTATCGTTACCCTGCAAAGACCATGGAAACCTGCCTTCACTGGACTGATATTATGGGGAATACTTCAGCAAAACAAAATGTCTATCTCTTAGTGATGTTCTTCCCAAATATGAATACTGAATTAGTCTTTGGTACTTCTTAATTAATAATTCCAAGGAATCTTTTGTAGCCATGTTAAATCCAAAAACCCCTAAGATTCTCAGTGAAAGGAGGGATGACAGTCTGTATTTTTCACATTTAACTATTTTACAAAAATCTATTAATTGCCTATGTCAGTTATTAAAACAAGCAAGCAAGATGCCCTCTGCATGTCTATCAGGATGATTGGCCTGATCAGGCTTAGCAAATTCAATGAGTATTTTGCTAAGCTTAATTAAAATTCAGCCCTGCATTTGAGCAAGCCGCAGTGGTTTGGCAGACCTTCAAAGGGCTATACTGCAGCACAACAATAAAAGTGATAAAGACACACAGCAACAATAAATATAATGCAAATGTTCCCATTATTCACAAATCAGGTAGGAAGTTGTTCCTATAAGTATTTTTTCTGCTTTCTGTGGTGATAGAATTAAAATTTGTGGATTTTTAATTTTCAATCTCTGCGTATGTTATTCTTATCAATTTACCATTCTATGGTTCTGATGAATGGAAATTAAGTAACTAACACTTAAGAACAATACTGTATGTACTTCATTCCCAATACCAAGAGAATTCCTCCTGGTTTGGTTTGTTACTCATGGATTAAAAATTACAAAAGGAGACTTTTGCTTTGCAGTGGCCATACCGTCAGACCCTCAGAGGGTAATACATCAGCTTGACCACTTCCTCCTTCAGGTATCCTCTTTATCTACTCTTCTTGAATGTATGACCCCAGCTCAAGGTTTCTCCCAGTACTATGTAAATTACAGTTCATCAACATTAGACACGAAATGGAGCCTTCCCTGTGAGTACTTCAGTTTTGATTTATAAACTGGAATTGTATGTCTTTATAAATACTTGTTTTCCTTTGTTACAAAATCCCGACTGCTCCTACATCTCTTAAATATATTTGGAATGCTTATTCATCACTCCTCATGAAAACATGTTATTTATACCATATTATTTCTTCAGAATTTTAAGTTCTTTATGACGAATAATTTGTTATGGTCAATTTGAATGGACAGGACTCTGTATCAGAAATCATTTACAGCATACTTCTATGTCTTGTACTTCATAATATTCTCATTATCCTTGTCCCATTAGCTTTGTAACATGATATGTGCTACTGATATTTTAATATTTTGTTTGCTTTCTTAGCAAGCACTACACCAATAGTCAAACTTGGCTAAAGATTTAATCCTTTCCCTCTCAAAAAAGAAACTTTTGGAACTGTTTACCATTCCTTATGTTCTGCAACAAAGTAAACTGACAACTGTAGTAGCAGATTTTTATATAACTGAGAGAGAAAACTTTGCCAAACAAAGCCGTTTTTTCAACAAATAGAGAAAGTAAAAGAGGAGAAAAGAGCAAAAGCTGCAGCAAATATCCATCGTTATTGATCAGCATTTGTAGAGTCAGATTTTTGTTATGGGAAATAGGCCTTTGGGTGATTTACAATGAAAAATGATGATTTAAAGAGTGGTTGAAATATCATACAAGGGGAAGAGATATTCCTAGTTCATTGTATATTGTTTGCTTTATGTTTGGTATTGGCTAAATTTAATTATCTCAATAGTGGCTTGTACAGTAAGACATTTTTTTTAAGATAAAATATTCGTAAATAAGTAAGAGAGTATTCTTAACAGTAAGAACAGTGTGAAATTATTTTGTTATGGGAAGATTAAAAATTGTCATATAAATTAAGATTCTTTGAAATTTAAAAGGTTGTTCAGTAAAATAACTTAATATGCTGGTAATAATGCTTTCACAATGAAGCAAAGAATCATGTGGAGTCCATAAAACCTGACAAGTAAGCATGAAGGTTCTTCAGATTTCCAGAGGAGTGGATGACTATCTGCTTTTTCTTTTTTTACTTCTATTTTCTACAAATCTAATCTGGACTTTGTTAAATGAAAACCTTTGCTTTTCTTAAATGGATTTGCAGAGCTCAAATCTTTCAGTAGGTAACTGTTAAACTATCAGTCACTGGCCATTTCTCCTCCCCCATTCAGACTTACTGTTGTACAGGCTTCTTCCAAAACCAGCTTGCAATGGATATTTAGGGTTTTTCCAGGTAATGGTAAGAGGAATAAAAGGGGATTGCAGAGCCTATATTGGAGTATTTTTAATCCTTTGTTTTAAAATGTAGGAAAGGATCTTATTATGTGAAAAAAATGACTAAGCATCCAAGCTGCTAAAAGATATGAGTACTGCCTACAAATTGTGACTAAACATTTAATTCACATTAAAAGCTATCCTTTATCATTCAGGTGTTTTTTTTTCCACAAGTCGTGACTAAGGATGGAAAGTCTTGTAAATCTTTATAAACGAAGATTCTTACTAACTATTTTTCCTAAATTGCTTTCTGATAGCATGTACAATTAATCATTGTCAGTGAAAGGATCACTTTGTTGCAAGATTTTTCATAAAGTCAACACTCAAAACCAGTCAGATTTTTTAAATAAGACTTCCCTCAGTTCTCTTTATGCCTTGACAAAGACATGAAATAAACTGTGATTAACACATTAAACATTAATATAATAAATTATTTTCACCAATTCTTATAACTATTTTTTCACATTTATTTCAGAAGAGTTCATTATGGAATCAACATAGGTCTAAAATAACCTGTAATTTCCTGTTTTCCTGAGCAATGAAATGATACTACATTGGGTGCTCTGCTTGGTCAGTAACAAAAACACTTTCTATAAACTTGCATTAAATATACTATGATTTTATAATAATGCAGTTCAAAGAAGTTTAAAAAGATAGTTCAGATCGCTTAGTGGAGAGTTGACTTTAGTGTGGTTCAGGATTGGGCAGTGTAATGTTCCAGGCTAAACATTCCTCCTTCATACAAGTGGCTGTCTTCCTATGAATGAAGTTCTTGTGTCTGTCTTGAAGTTGGACTTTTCTGAGCATCAAGACCCTGCTTTTTACAAGCCAACATGGACACGTTAGTGGAATTGAGGAATGGAGTTAGATCCAGCCTTTAATACAGATGTAGTAAACTAGTCAGATTTGCATGTATATATAATACTTGAACTGAGAGACTCGTGCATTTCATCACTTTCCTTGCACAATAATGTAGTAGCATACAAAGAGCGATGCTGCTCATGGAGTTTCTTGCAGATCTTCTTAGAGTGAGCCTACCAATCCTTGTTGACCTGCAATTTATCTTAATTAAACATTGTTGCTGTATATTTGTATTTAATTATTATTATACAAAAAAAAAATTTAAAAAATCTTGTATTTGGTCCCTCATCTACTGTTATTTAGGTGAGAGGCTTCTTGGAAATCTGAGATACAGAAAGCAGGAACCAGAACATGATTTTTGTTTTTACTCTTCCCATATCTCTGCTGGAAAACCAACCAAAGAAAGAAAAAAAAAAAAGAAAGATTTCTACTTCTTTCTTATTTTAAAGACTTGGAGTGTTTCTTGAAACTTGTACTTCAACCGTCTTAGTGATTCTGTTATAAACTTATGTGCATACTTGTGAGAAACTAACATCAGCTTGGAACTGTGATTCAAGCAGAGAAGCATATTTACATGTTTACTCACAGCGATATAGTCTTGTACAATTGTTATGTGTAAGTGTAAAAGTGAAGAAATAATAAATGCACAAATTGCCACAATGGACAAAATCTAACATAAACAATTGCATATTATTTTGTCGTGCCTCTGCTAAGGGGCTGGATGCTGTGGGATCCCACTACTAAATTATTCTGTACTTAGCCATTTGTCTTAATCCATTCTAATCTGGTTTTATGAATACCTGAAATGCAACAGTTACTGAATCAGTGATTAACAAGTGGCATCTGAAGGATCTCGGGCACTACTGGCCTACTTGTGTCAGAATGTGCCCAAGAATAAAACATTCTGAAGAAAAAAAAACAATTAACAGTAGAACTAATAAATGACTATAGCATATATGCATTTTCTTTTCTTGAACACTAAATAAATTGTGTATCTTAAAAAAAGCCACCAAAACCCAGCAACAAACAAATAAAAAGAAAACCCAGCAAAAAAAAAGGCTATTGATGTGCTGGTGGCATTTAGTAAAAATACTGTACTAATCACAGAAATAACTATTTTGTTTTCCATTTCAGTGCTCACAATTGCTTTGTTCTTTTTCCTTCTATGATTGCAGCAGCTGTCATCTTTTAAAAGGTTGGTTTTTACCAATCAGTGTTCCAAGGTTTCCACAGTAATTACATAAAACAATATAACCCAAAGCATTTTACCAGTTTGTGAAGCTTTTTCAATCTCTTTGAATGAAATGTCATAACTAGTGATGCTCTCTAACTCTTCTGGGTACATTTTTGTCTACGATTAACACATATAACTTCTTGCAAATTATGAAGGATGAAGAACATAGGCTTTATGTCTGAGTTTTGTTTTATTCTTAGATATAATTCTAAGATTAATTTGTCTGAAGAGACAATTAGAAAAACTAAATTAAAAACTAAAGAAGAAATTGAAAAGTATTTGGTACCAAGTCTCTAATCAGACTCACTGGGCTGATGTGCAAGTGTGTGTGACAGCATAAGGGAAGAAATCAAATTTTACCTTTTGATCAGCACTGTAGGTGCAGACCACCTTAAAACAATGGGCAACTATGATCACATTATCTGAGCTGACTGTCTGAGAGCAAATCATCACTCACAGCTGGAATCAGTATCAATCAACAGTATAACATAACTAAAACATGAAATTTTTGAATTCTTGGCACCAATTCAATTCTTTTGAATTCTTGGGGGTTTTTTCAGCTAAAAAATCCACATACAAGTTTGGTTGAAACAGGAAAGAATGCATAGCACCTGAAAGCACAGTAATGGAAAACCAAAACAAAACAGTGAAGAAGTTTTTTCCTAATGTCTAATCTGAGCCTGTCCTGGTGCAGCGTGAGGCCATTCCCCCTCATTGCTTGGGTGAAGAGACGGACACCCATCTTTCTACAGTTTCCTTTCAGGCAATTGTAGGCAGCGATAGCGTTGTACATTTAAAGAGAAATAGATAGGATATTATGCTCTGAGCCCACAGATTTCTCTTGCTTCATGTATTTAGGTAAAATTTGTTGCCCTGAGTTTCTGTGTGGCATTAAATCTGTGGCCCTATATAATAAGTAGCTAGAAAGCCATGTATTTTTTTGTTGATCACGTAATTTGTGATAAATTATTGTTTTGAAAAATCTTCTGGCTGATTGAAGTGGATTTTGATACATGAGATTAAAATTATACTGACAGTGATATATGACAGAAAGGTATCTGAAAACAGCATTTGAGCATTTGTTTCTCAGTAGTTTTACAAACCGGTAGCCTGGCATGTCTCCTTATGCTACATTGCTTTTGAAGGTTTTCTTTCCTCTTTTAGCTTTTAGTTAAGTAAGTTAAAAAGGTGTTATGAGGAAAATATTGAAGAACAAGGCAAGCAGTGTGGCTGTTTTCATGCCATACCCAGTAAAAACAAAAATGTGGCTATATGACGAGATCCATGAATGGATTTTAATTTCCCCTCCCTCCCCCAGGAGTTTTAATATTCCTATACAGTGCAAAACCTGCATATCTCTTCAGGTGTTACAACATCACAAGTCTTTATTTGGGATCAGTCATGTATGAATGTGCCTTATACACACATAGATTTGAAGAAAGATCAATGAGATCTGTGGATCTCATTGTCTTAGGCCACCAGCTAACTCATGTGCATGAGTGTGATGAGCTGATCCTCACAGAGAGCATCTATCTGATCCTAAATATGTTTCTTTCTTGGGAGCAGCTGAAATACATCTTGTGGGTGCAGGAAACCTAGAGAAACTGACTTAGAGATTTGCATAAGGCTACATGGTAAACAAGGCAAAGCTAGATAGTCTCTTGCTAGACTTAAAACTGTGAACAATTATTAAATCATACTCCATTTTATTAAATTATTAATATTGTTAAATATGGTTATGTTTATATATTTGCAAACCAGCTTCTTAATTTTTAAGTTATAGCAGTCCTTCAGTTAGAACCCCCATTGATGTAACTAGCTTGCTTGCAGTAAAAAAGTACCAGGCACATAAATGTTGGATGCTTAACTATATCAAACTAATAGCCTTCAGAAAGTGATTACCAGGAATTAATTTAATATTGTATCTTTGCTGTAGATTCAAAAGTCGCATAAGCAAACATTAGCTGATTTATTTGTTGAACGTCAGTTTTTTGCTGAGGGAAGTTTTAGGAAAAAGCTCCTTCATCCTCTTTTGCCTTCAAATCTTTACTTAGTATTCAGTTCATATTCAATTTTAATTGCCACTTTATAGTTTGCAAAGATGGTATGCAGCTGTAAAATGCTACATTTTATTACAGCAAGAGGAATATTTATCTGAACAGATACATTACTGTTACTGTAAAGAATGGGCCCATTTTACTTTATCAGCAACTAAGGGGAAGGTTAATGGCTATGATGTATCTTTTACGTTGTGTGTGAAACATGGAGTGCTCTGCACTGTTAAGATTTACAGTGTGGAAGACAAAATGTATGCTATTCCAAGCACCCTCTTAACAGTAGGCTGTAAACTTGGGAATTAACTTCAAAACCCCTAAATACATTAAAGCAACATTAAGACTGGAAAAGAAAATAATTTCTACTCATGGATTCATACGTTTAAGCTTACATGTATGGGAAGACCCTGTAAATTTTCTGGATTTCTTAAACAAGTAAGGAGGGCAAGTACCCATAATACTGTTTTCAAAATTTATTGTATTACCATCTATGATGTAGCAGGAATCAGGAACAGAGTCATACAAAAGTAATGTTCATTTTTTTGAGATAGACTTAGCACCTTCAGAAAAAGAAATCGTCATCCTTTAGCATACAATTGGGAAGTCCAATCCATGCAGCAGGAAAGGCCAGACCATAGTTTACAATTACATTAATACAGTGATAAGTACCCATATGTTGGATTTCCTATCCGTTCTACCCTGTACCCGAAAGGTGATAGAATGGGTGACATCCCATCCTGCTGGGGGAACTTATCCCTGTGATTGTTTACTGCACTGCTGTGGGACCACTGCTGTTCCGGTAGGACAAAGTGTGATGCTGTTGTATAGAGGAATAATAGGATTATGTCCATTAAAGTTTTTGTCTTCCTGAACGCTAGGTCATGTAAGTCTAGTAATAAGAAAATTTAGAGCTCTATTTTAGCGAACTGTGCTGTAGTTGCACAGGAGTGGTTGAGCATGTTATAGTAGGATCGTAAAACACCAAAAAGCTGAGAACCATCCAAAATGAGTGTGTATATTAGAACTATCCAGTAAGACACAAATGTGATAATTCTAGGGGGTTTTTTGGTTGGTTTTATGTGTGTGCGTGTATGTTTTGGTTTCTTGGTTTTGGTTTGTTTTTTGTTGTGTTTTTTTTCTCCAGTCTAGATAGCTCCTTTTGATGTCTTGAGCTTTCACCCAGGAGGCTCATGTTATGTGTCTGACACATTTGGGAGGGATTTCATCCCACACCTGTGTGGAAAGGGGTGCTTAGCTCTCCCTCTGTGCAGTTCTCTTGTGTGGGAGAAGGATATTTTTATTAGCCTAGGAAGAGCATAAGAAGGACAGTCATTTTCCCAGTAGCATAATGGTTGTATCATTCAGAAAATTAGGAGAGTTATCAGTTCTACTTCTTGCCTCCAGGGACATTGGTAAATTCATACAAATTTAGTCATTTAATTTGAAACTAGTCCAAGAGTCTAGGAATCAGATCCCATGTCTTCCTTCTTACAGATAAAGAGATTTACCATTTTTCAAAAAGGTCTTATTCCCGTTTCTCCACTATTTGCAACCCTGATACTTGAGTTCCTTTCAGCAAGGTGACCCACCCTTAATTTCAGCTAGAGGATTGATAGGGATTTGTTCTATAGGGCAATCCTAGTTATGAGTTATAAACATTTCTTACAGCTTTACCTTAATGTGCAACTGTATCTGATACTATAAACTGTCATAATACCATACCCCATTGCCTTAGGTTAAAAATTTAGGTTCCTGGATCACATTCCCATTTTATTCCTGATCTAGGACCAAGAAATTTCTGAAGAAGTTCAAATGAAGAATCAGAATGAGACGCTCTTATGATCTTCTCAGCAATAGCCATGATGTTAATAAGTGCAGTATTTCACAGCATTGGACTGAAGATAAACTAAGTATCTCAGAATCATACCTTTGTTTTAAGGTGTGTCTTAAAAAAGAACTCAAGGTTATTCTCATGATATGGTTATCAGAGCATGGCTTCATTTTTGCCTGATAATTAATTGCCATAAAATGGACTACCTTTGTTACCTGCGGGGGAGAATCTGCCCATGAGCTTTCAGTTATATTAGCAATTCAGTTCTGTGCATTGTGGGCACAGGAGAGAGTTGGACCCATCATAATATCTCAGTAAATAATTAGTCAATTGTCGTGTTTCCAGATGTAAGCGTCTCTTCTGAGACATGAAAGGAATGATGCCACTAGGTTGCTTGTACATTTAATTCCACAACTTTCTCACAGCTAAGAGAATGAGGCTAAACAGATTCACATTATTTCTTCTCATTATTATTAATTTAAAAAAAAATTAGGCTTTTTATTTTCTTTTAAGCCTGAAATAAGCCTGAAATTTTGGTTAGGTTACCAAGCCTTTTTTTTTTTTTTTTTCTTCTCTTTTTTAAATATGTTGTATTTTTCAAAATGCAAGCAATCATTAAAGTTTCAGAGCTTAAGACTGAGCATTTCTGTGACAAAGTATATATAGTTCCAGGGAAGAAATAAGTGTTAAATGTTTATCCAGCAAATACTTTATAACTTTTTAGGTTAGTAATAAAGCTTACTCAGTCCATATGGAAGATACAATTAATTGTCTGTTTTCTTGTTTTCTTCCTTTTTTTTTTTATTTTTAAATTTTTTATAACCTTCACAAACATTGCAAACTCTTCTTCCTTCTTTTCTTTATAATGAAGTGTTACGTACATTTACACTGTTTCATCTGCAAAGTTTTGTAGTTCACCAGAAATACACATATTTGGGGCTCATTCTGGTTACACTTTCCATTCTACATAAAATACTTTTTGAAAAAAGCTTTAATAGCTAATGTTGGGCGTGTGTGTGGAGGTGCTGGTGTGAGTATATTGTGTGCGTGTATGTGTGAGCTAAACATGAATGTGGTAAATCCAGGGCTGTTTTTTCTTTGATCAAGTAAGGACCCGTTTTACTTATTCTGTTTTGTCTCATATGCATTGCTAAAACGGAGCCTTGGTGTGGAAAGCAGCTTGCAGCTTTGGTTGTGGGTGCAAGTCTGAGATCCTATCTTATTTGCTCTTTAATGTATCTCACCTTCCCTTTTGCAGACCAGAGGGATTAAAAAACAAAACAAAACAAAATAAAACAAAACAAATATTCTAACTATGTACTATGCAATTAGTACTGTGTTCATTGAATCGTAGAGTAGTTTGGGTTGGAAGGGACCTTAAAAGTTCATATAATTCCAACTGCCCCTACAATGAGCAAGGACATATTTAAGTAAATGAGGTTGTTTAGAGTCCAGTCCAGCCTGACTCTGAACATTTCCAGGGGTGGAGCATCTACCACCTCTCTGGGCAACCTGTTCCAGTGTTTGCCATAATCATAACAAATTTCTTCCTTATTTCTCATATGAAGACTTATTTGTGGAATGCTTTTTAAGAAATTTTTTTTTTAAATATTTCAGGACTCACATGCATTCATCCTGTTCTGATTAGACCTGAATAGCACTTAACTTCTTTTATCAAAGTGTCAAACAGTGGTTAACTTAGGAATTTAAGTTTTATAAGACTTCATGGCTCTTACAATGTGACCTTCATATAAAAACTGATGGCAGGAGGTAAGACCTGAGAGAGGTGTCATGCCTTAGCCAGGTGCCCACCAGGCACACACACCGTACATTCAGCTCCACCTGCTTACACTGTACATTTATTTCCCAGTGTCCCATTGGTTAGGTTTTCCTATGGCATTTCCTATGGCATGATTTGTTTTGTGGTAGCTAGAGAATATGCTTTCCTTTTATCTAGGAGAAAATGGAGTATTTCTAAGAGTCAGTGTCCCTCTGATGCTTCTGGTGACATTCCTTGATGCATATTCTAAAACATATTCTACCTCTTCTTTTTCGGGGATCATATTGGCATGATATTTGCTTGTGAACAAAGTTATTTCCTAGCAACTGTTTATATCCATATAGCTCAAACCAATTGTGCAGTATTTCTAAAAAAAATATAATATAACACAGATTTGTGGAAACTGTGTTCTTCCAACAATATTCCGAGGAGTTCAGTGTCCTTATATTTCTCCAGTTCCTGCCACCAAACTGAAAGCATGTCTTTCCAAGATGAGTGATGATACAGGTAAATCATCTGTGAGCCCTGCAGTAAAACCAATGCTGGAAAATATTCTGTTAAGACCATTAATAGCCATAACATCCTGGATTCATAAATCACCTGGTTCTGTTTCTAGCTGTTTCTTTTGCTTCAACCCCTTAGGAGAGAAGCTGCCACAAAGCAGAACTGTAGAAGGTTTAGGTGTGAATGCCCTAAATTCATCCCACTGCTCGCTGTTCCTGTATCTTTTCCACCTTGCAAGGCTATGTGCAAGCCTGCAGGTGAGAAAACAAGATGATAGAAGTGAAAAGACACATTTGTGTACTGCCAATGTAATGAAAAGACCTGTTTTTTCTAAAATTTTAGAAGTAAAATATGAAATGTAATGGTATGTGTTGTGTTGACTTCAGAGATTCAGTTTAAATAATGATTTTTTAAAGAAATTAAAGAACAGGATTTTAATAATGCAAGCTTCCACTGGAATAGGTACAGATTTAGATAATACAGCTAGTTTCTGGATGCTAAAATAAAATATTAATAATGAGACCACTTTTGGCAACACAGAGCAACTCAACTTCAGAAAACTGGATCCCAAGAATAAGTTTTTCAATCAATTTAGAAGAATCATCTAATCATTAAAGCCAGATCCAAGCTTTGCCTCACACTTCAGTGGTATTCAAATTTGGGAGCAGAAATATGTGTCTATTTCTAAACACTTTTTTTTTTTTTTTTAAATGTTTTGCTACAATTTTAAAGGCCTCGGTGTACTTCAACATTATTTTAATTTTTTTCCCTGTTACAAACCCTCTATTAGTCCAGTCCTATCAGTGGGAAGAAATTAATATCAGAAACAGGGGTATAAATAATCAATCTTGGGATTCCCAGGTCATGTTATTTTACAACACCCTCTGGCTGCAGTACATAAATGGAGGCTGCTGTACATAAATGTAATACACAAAAGATTATTGCCGGTTAGAGCTATATGTACCAATTAGGTTTTTGATTGTGAGTTTTGGGTTTGGATTTTTGGGGGGTTTTTTGGAGGGGTGGAGGGTTGATGTGTGTGTCGACTAGGCTTAAGAAAATTAAGTTTGATCCATTATTTTTTTGCTGCATTTCACTTTCAAGTATACATCAAGCATTATCATAGCCTGAAGCATGGATACTGATAGCCATACAAACTGCCCAAGACGACAGAAAATTCATAGTAAATAAAGTTTTTCTAGGTGAGTTTACTCTTCATGTTTGCTAAAACAAATGGTTGAGATATGTTGTTAAACTTTTTACAGTAACATAGTAAATATTTTTTTAAAAGAAAGAGATAATGAGTGCTGCCCTCAGTGTCTAATGTTGTAGATACCCTAGGTTACCTTGTGTGGCTTCTGGTTTCTTAACTGGAGAAATGCAAGTCTCTCAAAGATTTGTGTCTGACAGACCCACACTCATGTCTTGCAATTCCTAAGACAATAAAACCAGCACTCAACACCAATGTCTATCAAATTAATCCTGCAAAAGACCTCAGAACCAATCAGTACCACAGACTTACCACAGGATTCACACCTCATGCTAATTAACAGAATACCATTTTTTCACAAATTTATTTTATCTCTAACATGTAGTTTCTGGATTCAGTTGATTTCTATCCCCACTGTGATAGTTTTGGAATGGAACCTGAACAATTCAGCTCTCAGAATCCTATATTCTCTCAACTCAGAAAGGTTTTTATTATTTCACTTATTATAAACATTAATGTAAAGCGATGAAGCTACTTGCCTAAGGCTGTACAGAAATAAAACAACAAAGGGCAGTGGTCTTGATCCTTAGTATCTATCCAAAATGTAGTTTCCATGTTGTTGCTACGAGTCCCTCATCTCTGGTGCACTTACCCTTGAACACCTAAATTACTTCTAAAAATTCAGATGTGAAACCAGATAGTTATTTCCATATGTCACTGTTTGAACCATCTGAGGTCAAGACTTGTCTTTCAGAATAAACAAAGAATAAAGCTGTACCTGAGGCCATAAATATTTGTGCCTTCAAATACAAAAGGCTTTGACCAACAGTTTTTAAAGAACTACAGTTTGACTTTTGGTAAAATTAATGTGTGCTTTAGAAAAATAGGCTTTCATATAAGATAATTTTAATTTAATTAACTCTGCCACAACTATAATAAACATTTTATTAGCCTGTTTTTTTTCCTAGCACTAGGTTCCAAAAGATCATAAGTATTTACTACCAACTTTAAGTTATGAATACAGACTAATTAATAGTAAAGTAACAGAGCTCTCTTTTGTATAAGTGGAAAATTTGTTTCAGTCATCACATTATTTGCCAATCCAGGTATAATGGCTTGGTTATTTGCATATTTTGAACTACTGCCGTATTTCACTAAAGTACTGAGGGTACAAATCAGCAATTTCTCACCCATATATTTAAGTTTAAGCACATACTTTTGCTAACAGCTTTGTGATTGCTGAACAGTAAAGAGATTGAATGAATTGTGTACAACCTAAGCCAACACTACAGAAAGTTTTGGTTATGATATATTGGTCATTAATTTGATTGCACATCAACTGTTGGTCATCATCAGCTGTACCCAGATATCTGGGAGATAAGTTGCCACAGTATAGACAGCTTTGTCATTAAGCCACTTAGCATTTTAATATAATTAAGAAGAAGGGTGATCTATTTGTAAAATATAACAGTTTCTTCAGTATTTATTTTAGATTTACTAGTCAATAAATTTTTGTAGATGTAGAACTGAATTATTTACATAGTATGGTAAATCTAATGTGACTTCAGATCATTATGTGTTTGATACTGAGATTGGAAAAAAAAAGATCCTAAATTTCTTGAATCTCAAAGTGTACTGACCAAAACCATAAGATTGTCTTTTCTCTGCTGTTAAACATTTTAATAATGTTACCAGCCACATTACTTGGGCTAAGATTATAATCACTATGGAAACGTAGATTTGTAACTCGGGAGGGGGGTTCAGATTCAAAGGGCTTATTTAATCTAATTCAGGTGAATAAGATGAGGGTGATGTCCTTCCCGAATAACAATAGTACCTTTATGTTATTGGTTTGCTATCACAGATATATCTATTATTTTCTAAGTTTTCTATTTCTGCTCTGAATTTAAATAATCTGCTATAAAAAACAAATAATGGACATACATCCCCAGAACACAGCACAGATGGTTATATTAATATCCATGACAAGAGGTAAACAAAGACATTGGTAGGCAGACCATGTTAAAGACATTGAATAAAGGTCAGATTATTTTGAGAGACAGATTATTGAGGTAAGGAAACATTTTCCATACTTTAAGCTTTCTTTCTTCCATTCTTGCCTTTCCTTCTTCCCTAGTTCCTAATTGGAAGATAAGAAGACCCAAACAAGATAGCTTTATTATTACTATTACTATCACTATTGTTGTTTTACTTCATTGTCAAACCTGAGGACCTAGATTGTAATGTAAAGGCACCATGCATGGACTTTTTTGCTTGTTTTTACAAGTAATTTGCAATATTATTCCGTTCTGTCTTAATAAAATCCTGCAATAGTACCCACCCACCCTTGACAAGTGATTCAATTAATCTGAGGCATTTTTACTCTATAAATTATTCATTATGTAACCCAAAAGCATTGCTAAAATTCAACTTTCTTTACCATGGGAAGGGTGAGATAGTCTTCCTACATCACTTACATTCAAACTTTATCTGCTTAAAAGCCTGCATTGATAGTGCTTCTCTTTAAAAGATATGTTGGGAGACCATTTAAAACTCAATCTTTATCTTTAAGTTTAAATTAAACAAAGCAAAATTCAGTCATATCAATTTTGGGTAGAGGAGGCATGGCAAAACTATTTCAGAGATAAGTTAGTAGAAACATGTACAGTATGTTATCTGCAATAGACAAACAAATTAAAAAAATAAATAACAATGATGAATCAACATCCATCTTTCTGCATGTTGGATTTATTGGAGCGTCTGGCAGTGCTGGGGTGTCCATGTGTATGTAGAGTTGCTCTTTACTCCTTTAACCATCAGGTGCTGCCTCTGATTTCCCTACAATTGTGTGGCTGTTGTACAGCATAGAAAACCACACAACCCCACTGAAACAAAATTTAATTAGGTCCTGCTTAGGTTATTCTAAGATTTTGAGGATTTGCTGTTCCAACATGCTTCATATGTCTCTTAATGTCACCCCAGACAATAGTTTTAATTAATTCTATGAAGTAGAGATATATGGGGACAGAAAGTCTGATGATTTAAAACCCTTTCCAAAAGAGTCATCAAGTTCAGCTTGCAACAACTCTGTGTATTTTCTCCTAAGCTTGTCAAACTCCACTGAAAATCAAATAAGATTTTTTTTATTATTCTGCTACTTAGAATATGCATAGTGGACTACGGTTTGTCATGTGTTTTTCCTGGGCTTAAAGAATGGTGATTATGTAAGGGGAAAATCTAGTGATAATACACTATTAAATACTGTATTTTTAATCAAGAATTGACTGACTGTTACAGATATCAAAAATATAAATCTAAGAAGATAAAAAATATAATTGGTTACAATGTTCATATATTGGTTAGTGTGGACTCTTCGAAAATTCTTCAAGATTGGAGAATTTTCTTACTGCTTTCGTTAAGAGACAATTATTCAACTTAATTATTACAGAAACAAGGTCATTGGAAAAGTGAAACCAAATCTTTCCATTCCCTGTCAAATATCCCTTCCATAGGTTTACAAAAGCTCGTCGTGTTTTTTAGAGTGTAGTTTATATACCAAAGTGTGGAGAAAAAACAACCCTAAAACAACAAACCAAACATGCATGAACATGTTGAAGGTTGAGGTTCTGTAGTGCAGACAGTTAGGTTTTGATTTTTTTGTAGCATTTTTTTAAACAACAAAGTACTGCTTAGGAAGAGAAGGGCTTGCTTAACTTACTCATATAACTATAACTCCATGGTTATCTTCTAGACCCACAATCATACGTAACATAAGGACAAATGAAAGGCTGTATTTCATAGTCTTATGTTCTCTAAGGAAATAAAACCAAAACAAAACAGAAAGTATTTACATTTTTTTCTTCTTTCTTTTGGTATTGTTTCTGTAGCTATGATCTACACAAATATAGACATTTAGCCTTTTCCTCTACTCACACGTGTGGAATTTAAGATATAATCTTTCAAAAAGTAGATAAAGAACTTAACCTGTATTTTCTGCTTCATGTAAATGAATCCTCAGAACTGTAAATACATCATGAATGTTCAAATGAATAAACAGAGACTGTTCTCTTATTGAGGGCAAATTTTTCCTCTGATTTACATTTTCATTAATGATGAGAGATCTACATCTTACCTGATCTGCTGGCCCCTTCAGATCTTACAAGGTTGCTTGTTTGGTTTGGGGTGGGGGGGTTTGGTTTGGTTTTGGTTTTTGTGTTGTTTGTTGTGGTTTTTTTAATGAAGGAAACTGTTAGGGTGCTTGGGGCATAAAGAAGGAAAAATAATTTTAGCTAGGGCTTGAGTCCAGGATGCTCTTAGCAACTTATTATATGAAAAGTGGATTTGCAGGAATGTCAGTTCTTAATTGTATAGTCTGAAACACACAGGAGTGAGGAAACTTTGAAGTGCAAGCCAATTCCTTACTTAACATTTGCTGAGCTTTTTATCACTATGCCACAGTGATTGAAGGACATTCGTACTAATATCTGCTTTTGATCCAACCAGAGACGTTATGTTGAAATATCATTGCTGCCTGATGTGCTTTTTTAGACGTGCATGTTAGCACAGTGATCATTCCACTGTGCAAAAATATCTAAAGTGCGGATGTTTCTCAGAGGTGTTCTGTACATACCGATTTAAACCATTTAGACCATAAACATTCTTCACGTTCTGAGGCTGGAAGAAGAACTTTGTTTTGCAGATGGCATCCCACATCTAGATAGCTTGTTCAGTTCATGAAGGTAATTTTCCAGAGTTGCAGTGTAAAACTATGAAAGGCGGTTTCAAGGACGATAGCTGGTGTAAACTTTCAGTTTACTCTGACAATACAAGACAATTGACAGAATACTATCTGTCTCTCTAATAATTTTGTCAAAATTAATTACTTGTTACTATAAAAAGATGAACATTGCCATTAATCTGCTATGAAACAAACAATTCTGGGTCCTGGTCTTCAGCTCCTAAATGAAAAGACACATTATAACTTCATATATTTTATTTCTTATGATACTTTCATTATGCAAATATTATAGCATTATATTTCTATAAAGTGTTTAACTTTTAAAGGGAGGATTTTCTTTTTCTTTCTTAGCTATTACAACATTTGTTCGTTTGCGTTTACCAGTAGGCACTCTGTAAAGGCTGCATGTTACGCTGAGCCAGCAAAGATTAGACTAAATGAGAACACACTAGCTATAAATTTAACAGGGTTCATTTTCTAAAGTGACTGCTTTATGTGTCTGCAAATGGAAAGAAATAGAGCATCAAGCTCTTAATTTTTTCTACACAAATAAAAACTGAAGTACTGAATGTCTTCATTTAACATCTTCAAAGCAATATTATTTTTATTAGGTACTAGAACACATACAATGCATGAGAAAGGGGGAGATGATGTAGGATTTTTGTATTATGTACCTTCACTAAAAAAATAACTGGTTTTTTTTTTAACTCTTCATGATTTCTTTGGTTGTTTTAATATTGAACCGCAAATTACTGGGCTGTAATTTTCTGTAAACTTCTATGACTGGCGGGGGCTAGAATATTGCAGAAGTTTCAACAGTGCATGTAAAATCTGTTTCTACAGCGTGTTTATTCAGGATTCAATCCATTTCTAGTTCAAGTCGCTAATTATAATTCTACTGCCTGGAATGTAACAGGAGTGTTTGATTCCATGCAATTGCTGTTAGCACGTAAGTTGGCTGAGTTTAAAGGCAGGAATTGGCTTTGTTGCAATTGCCTGTTTCAAACCTATCCCAAATAGGCAGGTACTTTGAAGATCATTACCATCTCACAAAAAAACCCCACCCCAAAACCCAAAACAAACCCCCTCTTCCCACACAGTTCCTGCTTATGAGTTAGTTTTTGAGGGTATTTAACATGTTAATGCAAAATGTATTGTAATATTTCAGAATTCCTCATGTTAAAAAGTAGTATTTGCCACGAGTTTGGGGCTTTTAAGTCTTATCACATATATTCAAAGAAGCTACTGTTACAAAGTATCGTTAAAAAAAGAAGTCAGGTTACACTAAAATAAGTTGCATGTCTACTTAGGTTTCTCATAAAAGTGAAAAGAATGAAACAATAGGAGACTAGAGAGGCTATTTAATGCATGCAAAATATAGCTGCCTTGCATGAGGAAGGTGAGCACTCTAAATGAAGGAAGTGTCTGAGAGTAATAACACTTCAAATAGCTATAAAAGAATATCTAATTAACAGAAATTCAATTAAGGCATTTTAGGCCAGGTAAAGCAACCCAAACTTATGCTTCTCCTCCTTCCCCGCCACTTAAATGCTTGAACAGCTAAACTTAAGATGGCTAAGATGGTGCCAGATTTTATTTTTTTTTTAATTTTTATTTCTCAGAAACTTTCTGATAAGTATGTTGCCTTTAAAATAGAAATTTTATACAGAAAAACAGGAAAGATTGTCATAATGGTATCTTCATAAAATCTTTCAAATCTACACATCACTCTTCATGGTAAAATTTAATGGTTTTTCTTTCTCTTTAAATCACAGTGTAATATAAGAGTTGAATATCTTGTACAGAATATAGATATTAGCTAGAAAAAAGTGATTCAGTACTGCATGAAAATAAAATTTCAGTTTGGTAGTTTGTTACATTTTATTGTGACATTAATATATGATAATTTCTCCCTAGTTATTATCTGACTATCAAAGAGACTTATATTTAGTACTTTTTTATCCATTAACAATGAGTCACATATATAAGTCTTCTTTCAGGAAGATTGGTTGAACAAATAGCAACCAATATTATTAAAGATATATGTGTGTATGAATGGCATATTTATATTCTGGAAACAATTGTTTTGGATTTGTATTATTAGGAACTGAAACACATAACTTTCAAGGAAAACATACCTATTGGTTCTTTATGGATGTTGTACCACGTGCACTACCTTTATACTGTTTATGTGTATTTATTACATTTTCTTTGGGTTGAAAAATATTATTTGTGCTTCCAGTTCGAGAAAAAAAAAAAAAGCTTCATTTTGCAGTCTTAATATATTTCACTTCAAAGCTGTAGATAGCAAAATTTTCACAATCTGTACTTCTGTGAGAAAGAAAAGAATATGGGACATTTCACTTAATTGTGCAGAAGTAGTTTCATGCTTCTTCATTTTGTACTTTGCTTGAATATTCTGACTTAACAACCTCATTCTGGAAGGGGAAATTGCTTATGTAAATGGATGATTTTACTTTTTTGCCACAACCAAAGCGAAGACAGAAAGGATAGAGCAGGGCATCAGCTGTACTGTAAGTCTAAAATGCCAAGAGAACATGCATGGTGAGGCTTCCCATGGTCTGAGGTCACTAGAAATTCATTCATGGCTTTCAGGATTTTGACTTCAGTGTTTTAGATTCTTGGGTGGCGCATGGCATAGAGCTCATAGCATAGAGTTTGGAAGCTCACTATAGCTTTAGTGATAGTGTCAAAATAAGATGCCAAATACTGAAATTCTAGAGGCTTGGCTGAGCCCCTGGCTCCATTGCAGAGATGGTAAAAATCCTGTATCAAGGCTTCTAACTCACTGAGGCCTCTGTAGCCCCCAGCTGCAGTGTTTAGTGAAATGTGCTTTCATTTAAAAGTTTTGTATCACAGTTTCATGGCATCACAAAACCAACAGTTTTTTCCACATCTTTACCTCAAATGATATTCTGATCTATGAACAGTTGAAATATTTCATAATCAAATAAAAAATAACTGATCTCCATTCTCCATCCCTCCAACTGACATTTAATTACATGCATTCAGACTTTCCTGGACATGGAGAAGAATCAGGACCCTACCAGTACCTGTGAAAAGGCTTATCTTTCAGTGATACCACCAGGAACTATGTGTTCAGCAGGGCATTATCAAAAAGAAAAATTATAGTTTTATCCCCTTACCCAAACTCACACATATTGTATGAGTTTGTGCTAAAATTGCTGAAATGATCATATCCAGATGTCTGTAGAAAACAGTAAAATGAAATTGTTAACTTTATTTTATAGTCTTAAATATGAATTGAGATGCAGATAATGGTGACTCATTTCACTAAATGTTTGGACATTAATTCGCTTCTGTCCTACTGAACTGGATATTTATGTTTTTATTCAGCCAAAGTAGACAATATGTTGAATACTAAAATATTGGGAGGTTGGATCTTTTTTGGCAATGGAATAAAAATTTTATAAAATGGAACATCAAATTACTTTTTCCAGATACAAGGGCATATGTGCACCGTTAGAGGCCAACACAGCTTAACTGACAGCATGGGTGCACCCTGGGGAGGACGGCACATCATGGGAATATGCTCTAGGCCTTGGAGCATATGCTTCACTAGAAAAAAACTATTTCAGAAAATTTTGTGATATTTTCAAGAGATGACCACTTCAGATTTTTATACATGTATTTGAAAATAAATAAGTGGCTTCAGCAATTGTTCTAAGAAATGTAAAACTTCCTTTTCTTATGCTGTGAATGAAAAATTAGTCTTTCCATATACTATCTTCATTTAGTCTTATGTTTAGCTGACTGGTGCTCAAAGTCAGAATTCTGAATGACAAATAAAATTCAACGTCATATTTTCAATTTTATTTTTTTTTAGTCTAAATTTGCAGATCTTCCAAGACTATGGATTTTATTTATTCTTGAAGTAGATTAAATTTAGTCAGGTATTATGGCTTTGAGCTTTTGCTCTGTTAATTTAAGTGTCACATTCAAAGAGGTGTAAATCGTCAAGAGTTGTTTAACCAAATGCTATAAACTGTAATCGGTTAGAATGATTCCCCTTTCATTAAATGCATACCAAAACTAAATGAAATAACTTAGTAGGACATTTCATTTTATACAGTAATACTAAAGCAGCAATAAATATAGGAGGTTTTATGTTAATTGGTTTGTATCTACCTTAGTGCTTTAGTCCAATATAGGATGGACCTTTTTAAGTGCACATCCTTTTCTTTTTCTCTACTCACTATACTTTGATTCATATCTGTGGTTAACCTTGCAAGGAACAGTATGGCTTTTTTCTACATGAATCTAAACCAGAATCTCCGGTCATGATTCTGTGTTCAGTCCAGAACCAGTCTAAACAAAAACCCACAAAAAAAGCATACATCATAGATGTCAGGTGTGCAACACAAACTGTTTTACTGTCCACAACAATTTCTGTTGGACATGTAGATGTAAATTAAATCCTGTGTTTATTTGTTGTAGCATTAGGAAACAAGAGTTATGTGATTTCAGGAGTGTTTGGATTAAAATTTATCTTTTTTTTTCTTTAATGAATGAAACTAGCAATGAGCTAAAAGCTGTATGGTTTTACTTTTAAAACTAGATCTTATCCTGCCCACATAGAGTGTAAAGGGGTAAATGAAATTATTACATTAGGTAGATAGATTAAGGACACTCTCTGATGTATTATTGACCATCTTTGGAACCTGCAAATCCTTAAATTATTTTTAGCTACTAGACAATGATGAAGCAAACACTCCATAATAGATATACAGTCTTTGGAGAGCAGATTCCACTTGAAAACTTACATTGGATACCTGGTAATACCTGTTTCATCAGATAACTTTTTGGGGTATGCCTTAACATAAGTATCACATAGATTTTTGTATTTCTGTAGTCACATCTTCTTGTATATATACATATGTATATATAAACCTTATATATATATAAATATAAATTTACAGTTTAGAGTCATACCTTCAATTTTAGAATACTGTAGACACTAAATCTCTCCTTCCTATTTTTGCATGGCTATCAACTCCTGCTGTAAGCATGTATATGTACAATTCAGCAAATTATTTGATGCCCAGAAACATTTATGGAATGTAAATATGCACGGAACTTTACACAGTCTATTTGGCATTATTGTGATTATTTAAGTAGGTTTCAGTGTGTTATGTATTTATATTGCCTAGCTCTGGGCAATGGAATTTTAAGTCTAATGTTATTTCAATCTTTCTATAGATGATGGAAAAACTGAATCACTTCTACGATGGAAGTGACAAACTGAATGATTCAGTTTAGCTTCTTAATGCAGGCACTGTCATGGTTTAGTCCTGGCTGGCAGCTCAGCACCACAGAGCTGCTCACTCACTTTTCCTTGGTGGGATGGGGAAGAGGATTGATGGAGTGAAAGTGAGAAATGTTGTGGGTTGAGATAAAGCCAGTTTAATAGGTAAAGCAAAAGCTGCACATACAAACAAAGCAAAACAAGGAAATTATCTCCACTTCCCATGGGCAGGCAGGGATTCATCCATCCCCAGGAAAGCAGGGCTCCATCACACCTAACGGTGACTTGGGAAGACAAAGACCATCATGCCAAATGTCCCTCCACTTCTTTCTCCTTCCCTAAGCCATCTTATATGTTGAGAATGACATCATATGATATGGAATATCCAATTGGGCACTTGGCATCAACTGTCCTGTCTGTGTCCCTTACCAACTCTGTGTGCACCTCCTCGCTTGTGGGAGAGTGTGCAAAGCAGAAGAGGCTTTAGCTCTGTGTAGGCACTGCTTAGCAGTAATGAAAACATCCCTGTGTGTTACAAAAAAAGATGTTATCAACACTGCTTTGAGCACAGATCCAAAACACAGCCCCAAACTAGCTGCTATGAAGAAAATAAATTCTGTCTCAGCTGAAACCAGGACAGGCACCTGGTTTAGGGTGATGATAAGCTGTCTTTTTCCAAACCCCCCACATGCTATAAATATGAAACATTCATCTAACACCTAAGATTATCAAGGTTATGGGGGATACGCAGAGACAAGTGTTGTTAGAGAGCTAATAAAGGAGATTTTTTTTCAGTATCAATTCCACTTACTGCTACTGTTCATAAAACATTGCTATTTTAAATTTTTAAGCATCTATGTTGCTGAGAAAATCAAGGTGCATATCAAGGTAAATTCTTGCCACTAATGGTTTTTGCTCAGAAAAAAAAAGAGACAAGGGCACATAAAAGCAGAAGCTGATTTTTCCATGCAAAATACAGGGCCCGGTTGTCCCTACAGGCTTGATCTCATTTTCATAGAAGCAGCAACTTTAGCAAAAAAGAGAGAAAAAATAGTAAAAAAAAAAAAAAAAAAAAAAGGCCTGTGAAGAGAAGCAATAGCACAGGATTTTATGAAAACATTTCTGTGAAGTGGTAAGCATTTCAGAAAATGGCTTTATGCTCTGAATATCAATAGACCAGTACTTTGAAATGGCTGTTTTGTAGCTGAAATACAGCATAGAATTAGATTTGCATCCTAGTATTCACTGGAATACTAGGAAGGGGATCAGTAGGCCAGCCATATGCCAGTTTTCAGTGATTTCATTTAAGTCTATTATAAACTCTATCACTGTAAGTACTGCATTACATCAAAAGTTCACATTAATGATCACTCAGTGCCTGGAAAACCACAAGAGTCTTCACAGTCATTACTGTCACTGGCACCTGCGTTCTCCTCCCTTTTGCGCGGCAGATCCTGCCCCAGAATTTTTGCAGGTGAATGAAAACTCACAGACAAGACACTGCTCCATCGTGAAAGGCCAAGAAATAGCTTTTTTCCGGACTCTTTTCTTTTTTTCTTATTTAGGCATCTGCTATTGGCCCATCCATTGCCAATGATGGGCTTTTGATCTGGCTCAGTACACCCATTTCTGTGTTTTTCTATTGCTTCAGCAAATGTATTAAGTACAGTATGTACAGATCCTTCATGAGTATCTTTCAAAAGACAACCAAGAAGCCAGAAATACATAATAAAGTTCCATAACAAAAGTATCAGTAATTTCTCCCCACTTTCTGCACCTTCATGAATCTTATGCATATGCAAAATGCAAAAAACTCAATCATTCTGGAGCTCAACAATGCATGGAGCACACTGGCTATGTTAGAGGTAATATTTGTAAATTGTATTTCTACTATAGATTATTATTTTGAACATCTAAAATGACTTGTAAATTAAATAGTTTAGCATTTGAAATGGTGCTTGTTACTTCTTCATTGTTTGAGATTCACTGTAAATCTTCATGTATTTTCACTGCAGAGATACTAAAAGATATTACATTGATATTTTTCCAATGCAGAGATGTATTTTAAGTATAGATTTTAATCACTTTAAGTCCATGGATTTATGACCAATCTAAATGCTAGAAAATTTTAATCATGGTAGCAGCATACATTTCATAGTACTTATCTCCTAAGAGAAAACCCTGTATTTGTTGTGAGGCAAGTATTTTTCTCGATTTGTTGGGCTTTACAAATCCTACACAGAGTCCAATAGAAGCCTAGCAATGCCAAGTTGGCAGTGGCTACAGTATTAGCTACAAGAAGGCTTAAGAAAGAGACTGTCAACATTTCCTCCTACAGACCTTAAATAGCTAGGGGACATGAACAGAGCTTTGTATAAAAATGTGCTCTTGTCCAGCAAGTAAAAAAAATCAATTCTGAATTCATGCTGTGCTGTAGCATGACAGTTCCCTACTCCTCTTCACTAGGTTTTTCCTCTGTACAATTGCAGCGGGACATACTCTTAGTTTGCCTCTTTTTAATCTTCATAATTTGAGTTTACTAAAGTGGTTTCAAGGAGAAAGATTAATACTAAATTTTAAAGAATACTATCTTCTCTCTCCTCTTCTTTCTCAAAAATATAGAGACAAATAAACCAGAGAAATTCCTGACAAAATGCAGATGTCTGGGGACAGCGAAGTCCTTCAGGCTTAGACAGCACTGGATCATGATTCTTCTTCATAATTTTGTTTTAGGAATAACTCAAATTCAAAGTCTGTGACTTGAGCAAAAATTCTACTGCTTCTGGACCAGTGGACATAGATCCATGTATCAATGTTGCTTTTCCTTTTTCTCTGTAAGCAATCAGATCTCTTTGTGATGAATGCCTTTGTTTTCCTCCACCTGTCCAGTAGACTGTCTGTTATATATTGCCATAGAACAACGTCTCATTTAAACTAGAATTCAAGATATTCATCTTTGAAAATAAGCCAGCATAATGTCACTATGCAAGATCACCCTTTCAATCTTCTTGTATGACAACTCCCAGTCAAATACTAAAATTTATACACAGTGACAAAACTTATAGAGAAAGTGGGGTGCCCACAGCCCACAGGCAATACTTGTCTTAACAAGTGTGTTTTCACTTCTTACACACTAAGTAACACTTAACTGGTCATAAGAAGATTGCAGATTATGCACAATGCAATAAAACAGAGATTCTTGAGGCACTCTTCATTTAATTTCTTATGTTCTGTAAAATACAACAGCTACCTGAGATAAAACAGATTTTGTGAGATGAAACCTCAAATAATCATCTGGTAGTTACTAAACTAGTATACAAATCATAGAGGACAAGTAAGTTGGGGCAGATGTTTTTCTGGCTGTGTGTAAATACACATTTTTTAATAATAAAAGGCTCTTTCTTTTTAATAAAAAGGGGTATAAGCATAAATATTTAATTTCTAGCAGAAAATATTTCACTACATTTTTCTTTTCCTTAGAACTACAAAGGCAAAGCTCTTACAAATTCTACCTCAGTGTGGAGATGCTTGTTTTAGGTGCTGGTATTTTCTCACCAAGCAATTTGTTAAATTTTATGTCAAAGATCTTAAGAAGTTTAACTAGAATTCCACCATTTGGATTTGTATCAAATTAACTTTATGCATAGTTTAAATGTTTCTACTCATTAGAAGAAAGAATTTGTCCTTCTTTTGAAGATGATTATTTTGAGAAATGTTAACGATACATTGCAGCAAGAAGACTTTTCTGAAATTGAGCTTCTCTAATGAACTTCTGATGTGGTATTTCAAAATTAAGTTGTTCTTTAGACTTAAAATGGTAAATACAACTTCTGTCTTCTCTTTCATGAGGAAGAAAATGGCACAGGGGAATCTTCTTTTGACCTTTTAAACTCTAACTGCTTACATTTTATGCGACTTCTGAAGATAAGTAGAAGAAAATGACACTTCTTTTTCTGCCTCTCAAAAGAGTAATTTATCCCAGCTTCTTCATCATTCAACTATTACATTGAAAATTTTCAGCACATTTTTCATCAATAATCTGGAAAGCATTCATTCTTTAAGCTTTTGATTTCCTGTTCATTTCACTTAAGCTCGCATACTCATGCTTGGCATTAATAGATTTTCCAGTTTATTTTATTTCACTTTCCTTTTGAGGCTTCTTTGTAAACATTTCAGTAATCTTTACTGTCTTTAAGATTCATTGACTGTTACTGGTATTTGTTTTGGGAACTCTAGGCTATCAAGATGCTGGATGTTTGAGGTAGGGATACAATATACCTGAATATACCTGTCTGTAGGGGTCTACATGAGTAACTACAGTTCCAAATAAAATCAGTGTATTTAAAAAGCAATCCCTCTCCTTCTGCCTCAGTTCACTACCTCTATTGACTAGAGGTAGGATTTTCACTTATCCATCTACTGCAGTTTGAGGTGTGCTGGGTTATCTAAGACATCCTGATGCTGGTGTGTGACACACAGTCTGCAGAGACTTGCTTCTCTCTGGGAACAACAGGTGATGTCAAGGAGAGGTACCTGTCATATGGCAATAGATGCATGTGCTTAGGCAGTTGAATCAGATTACTATTTAGGGTTTTCTGACTTCCAGTGCAATGTTTGATTCACTGTTTTATGTTGCTGCCTAATAATATCAGCTTAAAAGCATGTATCTGTTTTGTGATAGAAGCTTCTATCATTCTATGTAGACAAGACTATTCTCCAAGTGAAAAAGGTTTGCTACTTTATAATGTCATGAATTCTTACAAGAAGCACATACTGCAACATCTATAAATGTTGGGTTTTTACATTTGCATGGTTTTATATTCCTGACTTCATGTTAAATTGAGAGACTCACTTTAAAACCTATCAGGGTTTTCTTTCAATACAACCCCTGTGTTACTTGAATATGTTCAGAATATTTTGTACCTTGATTTTGCTTTCTGTTTCCAAAGATAAGAGGAATTACTAATGAAGCCAAGTTTAAAAAAAAAAAAAAAAAAAAAGTCTGCATCTTTTTAAATGGATACAGAAACAATGTCTGATTTTATTGCTGTCAACATTCAGTCGGGGTATGTTACTGGTGTTTATGTACAGATAATAACAACTCCTGTAAATGTTACTTCAAAAGAAATTTAGGATTTATAACATTATCAGCTAAAGTCATTTGTTTCTAGGGTGCGCATCTATCTTGAATTTCTGGATTAGGAGTTTGTCTATTGTATTGTCAGAAATTGCAAAATATTATTCTATGAGCAGAGATTGTTTGTTTCAGATGCATTGGCTTTCAGCTAATAAGGCCATATTATGTGTGGGTTTGTGTCTGTGTGGGTTTGTCCCTGCATTAAATTGCAAATGAAAAATGACAGAGGAAAAAAGCCCTTTAGTTATATCATTTTAAGCCAAAATAAAGCTGTTTGATGAATGACAATAAGATATCACACAACTGCCAGCATTACTAATTAATAGGCTTTACAGGTTTTGATATATTCAGCAGTGTTTGTGGCTAAAAATGAATGCTAATGATCTGTGTATTGTTACAATACAGATAGCACATTGTCAAAAAACTGTTACAAACGTAAATTCTCAATTGTGCAAAATCCGTAAGGCCAAATAAATACAGCTGTTATTCTCAAATAAGTGATTATCCTCTCACTTACATATACAGAAACCTAGTTCCAAACAGAAGTGTGGCTATTTCCATATTACTTTTTATATCAGTTTCTTGAGTAGGTTTAGAAGATTTTGTACTTTGTTTTTTCTTCCTGTTTCAAAAGAAGCTAAGTAAACAAACTAGATGGATACAGCTGGACATTAAATTTCAATGTTCTTTGAG
The DNA here is from genome assembly GCA_022605575.1 of Laterallus jamaicensis coturniculus. Classification (NCBI taxonomy): domain Eukaryota; kingdom Metazoa; phylum Chordata; class Aves; order Gruiformes; family Rallidae; genus Laterallus; species Laterallus jamaicensis. The sequence continues at coordinate 5,180,076 of JAKCOX010000037.1, read as the reverse complement.
AGTCCTCAATATGATCTTGTCTTGTATTTACTAGTTTAGCAAATTTAGGTCCAGCTTTACGTCTTCTGAAACTAGTATCTATTCTTTCTTTTTTTTTTTTTTTCTATTTTTGCTTATGTTTCAAATTCTTCTGTTAATAACTCTCTGGGAAATTCACCAATAACTTTCATTTTCTATAGGACTATAGGTAAAACATAATTACAGGGGGTTTTTTGGCTTTTTTTTAACAGTAAATTCAAACATCTTTCTAATTGCACACAACAATCATATGTAAAGTACATAAAGTATGTATGATAATAATACATTCTTTCCTTAGACAGAGAGAGCGCAGGACAGTTCTTGGTATGAATCATCAGCTTTATAATTTTCTGGAACCTGAGTGAGTCATGGGAGACAAGCAGATGTTAACCTGAAGGTGCAGTCATATTTCTATCACCTAACCATTCACAAATAAAAATTCTACCTAAGAGAAAAACATAAGGATTTAGAATAAAGGTAGAATAGCAAGCTGTTGAAGTAAAAGAATAGGCAAAGAATAAAGGAGCATCAAAGATTCAGTAACGTCAGCTATGTTCAGTGGTCCTTCAAAGAGCAAATACCCTAGCACATTTTAAATATATCCACTGGGGTTTTTTAGCACCAAAATGTTCTCAGGACTTTAGATACTGGTACAAATCTGACAATGATATTTACCATATGTCAATACTGAATACAATAGTATTTAGATGAAAGTAGTATTATACAATTTCAATAAGTCTAGGGTTGTCTATCTTTAAACTTTGTAAAACCTTGTAGAAGAATGATCCAATGAGTACTCATATTGGAAAGATGAAGAGTTGATGAGATGTTGCATTTTTACTAAGTTGATTTTGGAGAGTAAATGGTATTTGAGAGCCATGGAGAGATAAAGTCTGAAGGACCTGAAAGTCTAACTGAAGATAGGAGCCTTTCTGAGGAACATAGCAACTCAGAAGGCAAATAAGGACAGGTCAAGGTGGCAAACCTGCAGGAATTTGGGAAAAAATGCTATATTGCAAAATTGTGAAACCTTGTATGAAGGAAACCATCCAATGCAGGCTACAGAAACTTGCATAGTAACCTGATGCATAAGAAGAATGAAGAAACGGTTCTATGTATTTGTCTATGGTATTTATTTCACATATACTCTTAAAAATCTAAACTGTATGAATAAAAAGCTGCCTTTTCAAGTATTTTTTGATGAAACATTATCTCTTGAGGTAAAGTGTGGTTTTTTTCCTTTGAGAAGCAAGAATGAATCTTTCATTTCAAAGTCATGTCCACCACCTGCTTAGTCATCAATTCAATTCACAAATTCATGTTGGCTGTTACGCCTGTAAATATATATTCAGAAGAGTTGCAACTTAGGTCTTTTCAAAGTACATGTCCTATTTTAAAAGATATGCCTTTGCAGGCTTATGTCTTTGCCATAAAGTTAATTGATATTCTTTAAGACAATCAAGATAAATCAAGCTGTGAATATCATACTGAAATTAATTAGCACCGCTTGGCTGTTTTTTCTTTTTTTTTTAAATATAACTTGATTCAGACCTGGGTCATGGAGGTTTTGGAAAACACTTTTTTTTTTTTAAAAAATGGGAAAACAAAATAGCCAACCAAAACCATTGAGAAAAACATTTATGAACCATTTTTGGTGGAGGAAGTGGCCATTTTTAAGTTAAGTGAAACCAAATATTTTAATTCTTCATAGTTTACCTCCCATGAGCCATGTCACTTCTTTTATCCTATTTATTGTAAAAGTATTACATTTATAGTGAAGTCTATAAAAGTCTCTAATGACCTACAGTGGACATCATGTCACACTTTTATTGATCTAAGGTGTATTGCATTAATTCAGAGATTCTAATAATTTATTCCAGAGGTTATTTTGATTTCCTCCACATTCTCTGTCCTCAGAGGTTCAGGAACTGAAAAACGTGTTGGGTTGTTTGTTTGGGTTTTTTTAAATTTTTTGCTAGTATACAAAAAAAAGAAAAAAGTTATGAATTATGACTTTCCTCTGTATTACTAAATGGCTTGAGTTCTAGTGATCCAAGAGGCAACTGCTTTCCCAAAGCATGGGACAGCCAATAACATAGAATCATAGAATAGTTTGGGTTGGAAAAGGCCTTTAAAATTCATCTAGTCCAACTTCCTTGCAATGAAGAGGGACATCTTCAACTAGATCAAGTTGCTCAGAGACCTGTCTAATCTGGCCTTGAATATTAATTACTAGGGAGGGGGCATCCACAACCTCTGTAGGCAACCTGTTGCAGTGTTTTACCACTCTCATCATAAAAAAGTTTCTTCCTTACATGTAGCCTAAATCTACTTTCCTTTAGTTTAAAGCCATTACCACTTGTCCTATAGTAAGAAGGCCTTCTAAAAAGTGTGTACCCTATCTTTCTTATAAGCTCCCTTTAAGTACTGAAAGTCTGCAATAAGATCTTTCCTAAGCCTGTTCTATCCAACTCTTTCAGCCATTCCTCATAGAAGAGGTGCTCCAGCCCTCTGATCACCTTTGGTGCCTTCCTCTGTACTTGCTCCAACAGGTCCATGTTTTTCCTGTGCTAAGGACTCCATAGTAGTTCAGGAGAGGTTTCATGAGAGCTGAGGGTGAGAATCATCTCACCTGCTGGCCCCGTGTCTTTTGATGTGGCCCTGGATAAGGTCTGCCCCCCAGGCTACGAGTGCATATTGCCAGCTCATGTCCACCTTTTCATACACCAGGACTCCCAAGTCCTTGTCCAGAGGGCTGCTCTCAAACCCTTCATCTCCCAGCCTGTATTGATACCAGGGGTTGCCCCAAACCATGTGCAAACCCCTGAGGGTTGCATTGTCACCAGTCTCTATCTGATATTGAGCTGTTGACCACTCTGAGTTGATCCTAGGAACAATCTACCTTTTTTGAAAATGGGTGCAGTGTTTCTGTTTCTCCAGTCACCACGGACTTCACCTGAAGGCTGTGAATTTTCAAATATTATAGAAGGTGGCTTGGCAACATCATCCGATTTCCTCAGGACTCTGGGATGTATCTCATCAGTTTCCAGAGACTATGCATGTTCAGGTTCCTTAAATGGTCACAGAGCTGATCTTCTGTTACAATGGGAGGGACTTTGTTCCCCCAGTGTCTGTCTTGCGGTCCATCCACTTGAGAGGCATGTGAAGAGAGGTTACCAGTGGAGACTGAGGCAGAGTAGTTATCAAGTACCTCAGCTGCCTTCTTGTGCATTCTTACCAGTTTAGCAGTCTTGCTCCTTAGGGGCAGCACAGTTTCCTTTTTGGCTGACATACCTGCATATTTGCCAAGTATAGCTCCAGCTGTGCCTTGGTCTTCTTGACCCTATCCCTACAGAACTGAGTAGCATCCCTATATTCTTCAATATATTCTTCAAGAAGACTAAGGCATAGAATATCTGTCCCTGCTTCCACTGCCTACGCATTTCCTTCCTCACTCTCAGTTTGACCAGCATGTCTTGACTCACATGTGCCAATTTCTTGCCTTTCTTTTCAGATTTCTTAGACTGGGTGATAGAGAGGCCTTATGCTCTGTGGAAACCACCCTTAAAGATCTGCCATCTCTGTTCTGCTCTCTTGTCCCTGAAGGCAGTTTCCTAGGGGAATCCTATTGACCAACTCCTTGAAGAGCTGGAAGATTGTTTTCCTAAAATTCAGGGTCCTGACTTTATTCTTCACCTGATCCATGTTTCTCTCTCAGGACTCTGAACTCCACCAGTGTATGATCATTGCAGCCCAAGCTGCCTGTAATTTTGGAGTCACTGATTAGCTTACTTTTTTTGGTGATCAACAAGTCCAGTATTGCATCCCCTGTGGTAGGTCTATTACCTGACTTAAGAAGTTATCCTCAATTCATTCAAGGAGACTTATGTAATGCTTACAGACTATTGAGCTACTTATCCAGCAGATTTTGGGGTGGCTGAAGTACCCTACCTATCGGGAAAGGAGCCTGCAAGTGCAATGCCTCCTGTAGCTGGAGTAAGAAGTTTTTGTCAACAGGCTTGCCTTGATAGGTGTCCTGTTGTAGACAATCCTTTGTTTCCTTAGTCTCTAATTCTTACTCATACGATTTCAACCTGCTTGTGGCTCCTCTTCAGAGTTTACTCGTCATACTTTGTCCATTTCTTGTTGTAGAGGGCAACTTCTGTACCTCACGAACCTCTAATGTATCTAAAGTCTAAAGCATATGTAGAATAGGTGTATGGAAGACAAGCTTACATCACAATATTCATCAGTAAGATACTCTTCACAGCTTTTGAAAATGAGTAACTACATAAAGGAGAGAAGAAATCTTTGGATAACTACCCTTGAGTGCAATGAGGCTTTAAAAAACAAACCAACCGAAAAACCCCTCATAAAAACCAAACAAAAAAACCCCCACACCAAACTTCAAAGATTAGGTACAATTTACTAGTTGATGTTTACATTCCTATTAGTGAAAGGACACCACAAGGGTTCCACAGTCATGAGTCAGTTCCAGCAGTTATGAAATTGATCTCCCTTTGCTTTTAAGATGTGAAATAATTATAGGAAAAAAACCCTGAAATAATTTTATGGAGTCCTGTAGTTAGTGATCCTGACTGTTCTGATCCTGAGAATTGCTGGCTTTCAGTTACTTCAGTGGGAGGTAAATGCACTCAGGATTTTAAGAGCAGTACATTTGCCAAATATCATAAATATATAAAAGAGATATACCGTATCTGGAATCACTAGATTTTTATTGCAAATCACTTTACCAGCTGGACTATTTTAAGAGAAAACAACCTCATCCATATAGGAAACTCCTTGAAGACAGCCAAAAACTCTAATATAGTGACTGAGAAATACCTCCCCTGAACTGAGCTATTTAGAAGTTAGTTGACTTTTCTAAGTTAGCTATGCAGGCATCTTTTAAGGTCAAGGACTGTGACTAGAACTTCCAAAAGGCAATCTATTTCACTTATTTTAGATGCCTGCTGTCCTTACTGGAATTTTTAGAAGAACAATTTAGACTAAGTGCTTAACAAAAAAGTTCAAGTTAGATAATTTGAAAGAAGTTAGCAGCCTGAAAGTTAGTTAATTCTTAACATGTCTGTCCAACTATCTTCCCAATCTACACATGCATACTTATTTTTTTGCTATCTTCTACCATAGCAATGCAGGCAAATACTATATTTCCCTTCACTGGTAATCCAAATACAACTGTAATTTAAGAAAGTTAATCCAACTACAAAAATAGCAACATTAAAGGAAGCATTAATGATTGATATAAGTCTGTTCTTATCTATGGTAGCTGAAGTAATTAACTATTTAAATGTGAAACTTGGTGTACAGTATACTAGAGGAAGTGAGGTGTAGAAGGAGGTGAGACATTTGACTGGGATATTTCTTAGAAGTTTACTGAACTCTTCACATGTTTTTCTGTCTATTATAGATTATGTTTACTGTTGGGAATTCACTTGATTTATTTAGATTAAACATCCATTAATCTGCGTTTTTTTACTCTTCTTTAAAGAAGGCATTATTTGAAAATTCTATGATTATCAGTATCCACTTGTAGCTAGGTGCTTGTCATATTTTATGGATCAGTGCCTATACATGATCTAATACATAGGAATGAAGTTCAGGGAATTGTGGGGGTTGTTGATTTTGGTTTGTGGTTTGTGGTTTTTTTGTTTTCTTGTTTTTTTCTTTCAGAGGCTTGTTTCTATATCATATTGCAAAAGCAGTGATCAGAAGTTAGATAAAAGCTACAGAGAAACAAAATAATATTGCTGGTTCACAGTAGGGAGTCTTGTTACAACATTCTAGTAATGCTTGACTGCTTTTAAAGGGTAGGCATGTTTTTTTCCTGTCTGGAAACAGCTTGTTTTCATTTGAATTTTCAGATTTTTTGGCATCCTAACATTTCTACACATTCCTTGAAATACTTACCTGGTTTCATAGTCGTTTCTAAATGTCTTTTCTTTATATCTAGCCTGCTACCTCTAACAGATCAATGGGTATATCACATTCTGAGCATCTGAGGATGCACAGAACATTGTGCTGCTTGGATCCGGAGAAGCCTGCTGGCCTCAGAGCTGAAGACACAGTAGAATAGTTCTGTCACACTTGAGATTGTATTAATCATTTACTTGAACTAATACAATTTTCTTTATTGTTACACTAAGGACTAGCAGTTTTTAAGTAAGTTAAATGATATTTGAAAATAAAAAGGGTTTCTGAATATGATTTTCCCAAATATTGTTTTAAATAGTGTCCTATCCAGTTAAATAATAATGAATTATCATTTTTCTTAAATATGACAATAAATAAAATATGAAGGAAAAGGAAGTAGCATGAAAGGCAGACAGAACTGTTTTAGGAGAGAAGCACGTGCCATTTTCCCCAAAAAAAAAAAAGGATGTGTGGGAACAGAGCAGCCCTGAGTTTACCAACTCTTAATAACTTAACGAAGATAATGTCGGTAATACCTTTCTCAGTTTATTTCTTAGTCTGTAATGGACTTCTGAAACAGCAGCCACTGTCACTCATCCTACTGTCTATTTAATAAAGACGAAAAGTAGCATTACCGATCATACCTATGTATAGTTCATTTGTTAGGAGGAAATGTTGCCTTCTTTCCTCAGAATCCCACCCTAATGATGCAAAAAGAAAAGTATGGTTCCCTCAACAGCAATGGGGAAGGTCCAATGGCTTTAATATACTTACTCTTTGATGGGATTATTCAGTGCAACCAAGTTTACCAAAATCTCATCTTTCACACAAGATTCACTGACTACACCCTACTTTTGTATCCTATTAAAAATTAAATATTCTATCACATCTTTCTCCAATACCTAAGTAACATACAGGTTCCAACTACCACAAAAGGATAAAATAATAGAATAAAAATCAAATATGCACAGAAAGAAGATAGAACAACTGTAACCCAGATATTGTGGTTAGTACTAGATTAGTGATCTGTTCTTACATTATATCTATTATATTTTGTGTTAGGGGAAATGATTAATTGCTAATACAACTCCAAGTGATTTTAACATCTACCCTAGAGGTACTACAGGTGTTTCAGCCTGTCCCATTTATTACAGCATTTTGTTTTTCTCTCTCAAGTATCTTCCTTCAAAAGGGATATCTGCTGCATTTCTACATCATATCCAGCATCAATCACTTTGATTAGGGTCTCACTCCACAAACCGAACAGCTTTTCTTGCATGTCAGCTCCATATGTTTGCTGCAGCTGTTGCAGTTTCCAGGCAGAATGTGTCTGTACTGTTCAGAGTTTGTGTCCCTGTCAAAGAGTCAGGGAATTACTCCTCTCTGTTTTGATTTGCCTTGAAATCAAAAGGGCTTGAAATCCATCCTACAGCTAGACTACAGTTGCCTACAAAACATATGTGAAATTGCACCTGCAATATATTTTCATAACTGTGGTTCTGGAAAGCACATGCTACCCATGCTTGTTCCCACAGCACTGCTTGAATATCGGGTCAAAGAGTTTTATTGTTGGGAAGGTTATTCCAGGGAAGTTTGAACACAGTGAGAGAAGATGACTACTATCCGTTGCAGACTAGTTTCTTAATAGCCATGAGCATGAAATATACTAAGTTTAATTTACCGTTTTATTCTTTCTGGCTTGGGAAAGTATTTCTTATTGATTAATATTTTGTTATCTTACACTAAGATAGTATATAGAAGTACATACTACAGTATACAGTGCTACAGTACTGTTGTACTACTACTAAGGTGCACTGAATGCAGTGGAAAGAATGTAGCAGCTATGAGATTCATCTCTATTTGTGAAATACTAATATTTCTATGGAGGACAACTGGAAGATCATCAACTCACTGTGGTTTTGTTACATCTAAGAAATACAGAAAACTCTAGTTACTATAACTAAATGTGCAAATAAAAATGAAAGCTGACTTTTTTTTTTTAATTTCTGATCACTGATGATGCCTGACTGCAGTCAGCATTGTAAGAACTTTATTAATCCTCCATGTGTTTCTTCACCATCTAGCCATTGCTGTGTCATTTTTTATTGCATTTGATTAGCTCATTGCTCAGCAATATGCAGTGGACCATTTTGATGACCAAGAACCCAACTTGGCATATTATAAATATGCTTTTAATGACGATTATAGTAGTGTACATGTTCAGGTGGCAAGTATTTTTAGAGCCCGTCGCGATCACAAACTCATGTCGACAGTTAAGGTCTGCCACAGATGAATGAATGTCTTCACTATACTAGAGGTGTGAAAAATAACTTCAGTATCAGAATGTCTTACTGTTCACTGGTCCTCTGCCTCTGTGATTCCACATTGGTTTTAGCAACCAAGGTGCTGGAGAGGAAAGTTTTTCCTAACACTGCCAAGTGTACTGTTTCTCTACGCCTTCTGGACGACTGCAAGTAGTTGCGTTGTGACAGCACAGAAGCTGCCTCTTTCCCACCAAGAAGAGAATGCAGAAAGTACATGCAGACTCCCCACCACATGCACCATGGTAGCAATATGGCGACTCTTAGAGGAGCTAAGACTGTTGACGTAATAAAACTAGCTCAATGTAATAAAACTTCTCAAAGTACAAAACCACTGTCTGCAATGAGTAATTGATCAAAGTAGGTCTTAGCCAGATAGTTTTGCTCCCTCCTTCCCATGAAGTATAAATGTTGGCTTAATATAATAAAAATATCCTAAAGCCTATTCTTTGTTCACATGTACAGAAATGGATACCTAAAAGTCGAAGTCAACAGTACTTGGGCTTTGGTTTTTGATTTTCTGATTAAGTGCTTAGCCTTTTCACAAAAGGCAGAAAATTTCTATCATATTTCTAGTCAAAATAATTTTTTGTTCTTATAGTAAAATGGCTTTTTTTTTTTTTTTTTTTTTAATTAGTTACTCTGAAAGGAAAGTTCCTGTGCTGCTGGATGGGAATAGGTACTGTAAATTTATTATCTGTTGGACCCTTGTCCAACAAAATACTTAGCTTTGAAGTGTGAATAACACCACAGATTTCAGAGACATCTTGAATGTTTAAGTGCTTTTCCAAACAAGGTTATAGAGGAAACAATTTTTAATAGCTAAATTAGCAGATTGACATATTTAGCTTTATCAGAGCTATAAAAATTATCAGTTGTGGTCTCTAGTCCTTACTTGCCCCTTTCCCTTGTCATTAAATGCTAAAGTGAGGGCTCTTGGTGTTTAGGTGAGGAATAGTAAATGGGAAGAGTAAAAATATGTGATAACTGAGGACTGGGCAAAAGCCCATCTGCAGAGTGGCAGAGCACTGTTGCTCTGTATCCTCCTTGGGTTTCAAGGGGCTCTGTTCCGGGTGAGTCTTTGAGCAGGAACCGTGGTCTGGCAGTGATGGACATAATATGAAAAGCTAATATAATTTCTGGTCCCGCAGGAAGATTAAATGCTTACCGTTTTGTGCCAACTATAAGCCAATTTATGTTCCAGATACAAGCATTTGAATTCTAGCTAAAATTATATTCCCTCTGTAACTTTGACATAAATGATATTAGGAAATCATATTTTGCAAGTCAGTTGTGGTTATTAGCTTGGATCTCAACTGCTAACATCCTATGGAGCAGATCCCTTCCCTAATGCAGAAGAACATTTCTGAAGCAGTAGAAACTGTATATAATTTTTTATCCCAGTAGCTGTATCATGTACATTCTCAGAATGTAATTAATGCTTATTTTCTCTAGAAATCACCAGTAGTGAGAAACATATTGCAGTGTGTATAAATAATTCTAGACATCACTGTAGAATCTAGGCCTTGTCTGGTCATGTTGCCAATTAAAAATCAAATTACCTGTATTCTACTCTAGGTACTGTTAGTTATGAATGTTTAAATTGAAATGTACCAAAATTGAGACATACATCCATCAACAAAAGAAAGGATTTTCTGAAATCTGGGTAGCCTATGGATGCACATTGAATTCTTCTATTTATCTTAAATGTAAAACTAAACCTAATTTAGCTCATTTTATCTGTACACAATCAGTCAGTCATACTTCATTTAACAAAGTGTTTTAGTTGTACACATTTTAAGAGGTAGGAATGTTATTTTATAGTAGTTACAGGTATTTTAAAGCCTTCTGTAGCAGAAATGGAGCATGGAACTCTGCCATGTGCAACAGTTCACTAAGGTGGTTCTTCATTAGGATCTAACGTACAATATATTGATCTGTTGGATTTACTATACAGCTAAAGCTTGGCTGTACTTTGTATCACAATATTTGAAAGAAATAAACAAAAATCTACAGTAAGGCAGACAGGAGCAATAAAGCAGACTTCTTCCAGATTAAGAAAAACACATATTTCTAGATTCAGAAGTGGTGGTTATCATGAGAAATCTATAGGTGTCAAGCACTAGAATCCTGTATCACTTGATACAGTGTATTGGCAATTATTTACTTCTTATGTTTAAATAAATTCTTAATAGCTGTAATGAATCCTTTCCTCTCTGGCAGGGAATAATACGATTCCCTAATATTGATTCAGTTCCCTTGAATATTCAATACCAAATCATTGGAGATTTGTTAATAGTTGAATTAACATGCACCAAAAAGGAACTGCATCGGGGAGATTATATTTGCTAATAGATTTTTTTTCAGCTCTGCTAAATGATGTTCTTTCTCTATAAATCTTTGTTAACACTGCCAGTTCAGCATCTTTAACCTGATTGTTTCATTTGCATGCTTTGCCTTTGTGATTGGATTACAGTTTGTTTTACTTTGCTCTTTATTATTAGCTCTCTGGATATGTAATTATGCTTTATTACTTAACATTCAATTTACTTTGATCAGTATTTGAGTATAAGGTCTTACACAAAGGCAACAATATACAAAACTGGTTTTCTGCTTCTGCAAGACCTGCAACCCTTCAGCTCAGCCTCTGTAACTTTGGAGAAATTTAACTTGCAAATTACATGTAACTGCTGTAATAGTGGCAGTCGGCTGAAGAACTTGAAACTAAGTTTCAATTCATGTCTGAATTGGTCACATCTTCTCATCTCATGGTCAATTGGTCATATCATTTAGGGGTTCATTGAAACCTCACAATTGGAGCTTCCACCTCTACCCCTCCCCCAATAAATTTTAAAATTGTCATTATTAATTTGATTTTTTTTAAAAGGAATCAAAGCGTCAATTTTTCAAAGAGATTATTACTGAAACAAGTCTACTTTTGAATAAAAGTTTCTTTTTGAAATGCTATAAAAAACTGAAATATATTACTTTGATTCATGTTTAATCATATTGCTGATTAAAAAAGAAATGAAAAAAGTAGAATTTTATAAATACCTCCAATTTTTCTGAATAAGGTCATTAGAAATGTGTTAGTTCTTTTCCAGCTTCTTCTTTAACTTGGATTAGTATTTGACATACCATGGGAACAAAACCTTATTCATAGTCACTGATGACTAGTATTTAGAAGAGACTTGAAAAGAACTATTGAAAAACACATTACAATATTACAAGAGATAGTAAAAACAGTTTTGTGGTGGGTTTATTTTTTTGCTCCCAGCCAGTTTGTTTTGTAACACCGATTACAAAAACGTTAAATGGTAGAAAATTCCAAATAATAAACTTGCAAATCTGTTTTATCTAATGAGTTATAATATTTACTATTACAATATTTTTAAGAATAAGACTTTATTAAACAAAATGTGATGTTCAAATTTGAGCACACAATTTTTACTTGAATATTCAGAAAAGACTTAATTTTATTTGAAGTGTATGATAATCATATTACGAAAATATAGGAAATATGTGTTGGAACAGCACAATGAGGAGGAAAAGCGTATTGAAGAACAACCTGTCAAGGGACATGGTAGAGTCCCTATTGTTAGAAGTTTTCAGATGTGAATAGACAGGATGCTAGGTAATCTCATCTAGGCTCCTTTTCCCATGAAAGGCTGGACCAGATGATCTTTTGAGGTCCCGTCCAACCTGAGCAGTTCTATAACTCAGGAAATGCAGAATAATATTTTTCTTAGTATTTGTGGATAACAAGGTCTTCTGTATTATTATATTGATGTAATGAAAAATAATATTGATTTCACGCAATGACTTGAGGAATCTGTCTATATTAAAGTTTCAAATACTATTTTATACTGGGAACTGCATATGCATGTCCATTATACTATACGATGCTTCCCACACATGATGCTAATTGTCTTCTCTTAAATAATGTACTTTCAAGTCAAGATGATACCCGTAGGAAATGACAGGAGAAAATCCTGCTAGAGCATTCTCTAAACCTCTGGTTTCCCGTGTCACCTAAAAGCCCTTATTATTAAACAAGTGGTCACAGACCAACATTTGAACAAACTGGAAGAATGGATCCAATTATCCAGTTCAATCTCAAATATATTTCTTAACCTAATCAGTGAGTCATGTGGCATTAAGATTGTAGTTTGGTTGGTTTTTTTAAAGGTCTTCTTCAGTAGCTCTTTTAAGGTTATTAACCTTAAGGCAAGGTGAAGACAAAGTACATGGAACTCCTTAGCAGATTTGATCTCAAAATTATGTTTGAAAATCAGCTCTGAATTTAAGTAACAAAGCTGCAAAGTCTGCTGTCTTCAAACCCAACTCCAGCAGGCTGGTAAACATTTAAGTTTGCTGTAAAACCTGTGTGCTTTAAGCAGCATCATTATGTCTAGCCTTCTATATCGACTGCTGATGAGTGACTGTCTACACAAAATAAACAAATGCAAAACTGAATACTGATGCTGCCTAGGCAAAGCCATTTTGGAAAACAATAAAGAAAAAAAATATAATCTGAGTCTGGTAACCTTTGAGATTGCTCCTCTTTTGAAATTTTAAAATTTAGTGAGAAACGATGTTTTGCACTCCCAAGATGGAGGAAGAGTTAATATCTTAAACATTTTTTAGTACAGAGCAACAAACTGTGTGACACAGGAAATTAGATAAACCACCTCATGTTTTGCAGCTAATCACTAACAAACACAGATTTGGACAATTGGTGATTGGAAAAGCCATCCATAACTCTGTTACATTCAATATTGATAAAGCTCTTTGTGACAGGTGTCTTGCCTGAGGTTGTGGATGAAAAACACTTTTTCTTAGCATTTCAACTTGGCACATGTTCTTGTAACTCTTCTTGCTTCTTAAAGCTACTTTGCTTCCTGTAAGACTGCAGCATCGCTCTAGGTGATCATTCTAAAGTCATTTGGTTAATGTTGCTTCAGTAATGATTTAGGGGTCTTCACAGCTGCAGCAACAATAACAACAAAAAACCCGCAACCCAAATACCACCACAAACCCCACAACAGCCCTAACATCCTGTTTATACCTATATCAAAACCAGTGAGTACCTTGCTGTAATGAAACAGGTCTTCTGAGGAGAGGCCAAGGGAGCTGGGGCTGTTCAGCCTGGAGAGGAGGAGGCTGAGGGGGAGACCTTATCATTCTCTGCATCTACCTGAAAGGAGGATGTAGCAGGGTACATGATTGCCTCTTCTCCCTAATAACTAGTGACAGGACAAGAGGGGATGGGTTCAAGTTGTGCCAGGGAAAGTTCAGATTGGATATTAGTAAAAATTTAATCACTGAAAGAATGGTGAAGCATTGGAACAGGCTGCCCAGGGAAGCTCTGTCCCTGGAGCTGATGAAAAAAATGGGTAGATGTGGCGCTTCGGTTATGGTGGTGTAGTGCTGATAGTTGGACTTGATCTTGAAGATATTTTCCAACCTTGATGATTCTATGAAACTTCCCATTTTGGAGGCAAAAAGAAAAAAATGATTCAGTAAAATCCACACTGTCATGTTTTCATTTGAAAAAGTTTAAAACCTTAAAAAATTAAAACCAAACAAAACAAACAAACAAAAAACCCAAACCAACACCAGGACCTTTCAACAGTGTTAAGTTACACAAGCATTTAAGGGGAAAACGTATTTTTTATATTATTGAAAAATACCTTAAATCATATCCAAACTAAGATTTTTTTCTTGCATTTTTATTCCTTTTAATTTTGTTTCTTTCCTTTTCCTATTCCTTTATCTCTTTAAAAATAACATATTTCAACAGACGATATGTATATATATATATATATATCTGTAGGTGTACCTGCACATACCCTTCTATACATTTAAAGGACTAGACACTTTTCCTTCCATGTTACTATTGCTAAGAAACCAGTTCCTCCTGCCTGCTGCTCTAATGAAAAGTGTACTTGTTAGAACTGCATGAAATCATACTCCTCCTGAGAAGTCCTTGTGGTCAATGTAGGAGAGCTTCAGTCACAGGCTTTTTAAGAATAATTGATGACAAAGTGTTAGAGTTCAACTTGAGGCATCCCAAATAATGCTTCAACAAGCTCACTTCACCTGCACTTTGTAACTTTTATGAATGGGAAAAATAATCCTGATTGGCTTTAAGTTTTACTATCAGAGTTATCTGTGCTGTTTTGAGACTGTAAATCATAGAATCATAGAATGGCAAGGGTTGGAAGGGACCCTAAGGATCATAGAGCTCCAATCCCCCTGCCACAGGCAGGGCCACCAACCTCAGGCCTGGATCTACACAAGGTTGCCCAGGGCGCCATCCAACCTGGCCTTGAACACTTCCAGGGATGGGAAATAGGTTGATTGAATTTATTCTATATAGATATATATGTTTGCAATACAATCCCAATATATTATCTAGAGAGTCACTACAACTATCATTGTTCTAGTAATCTATTTCCCCATTTCCCTTGCACTTTAAGGCTCTTTCACTTTTTAAAGTTACAACTCTTCATGGACCTTCTCCAAAACAGAACGACCCTACCAAAAAGAACTATATAGATTATTTTCAGGGGGCAAACAGCTATTTTCACTTCCTGGAGGTCAGAAGTTCCAGAATTTCTCATTATTCCATATTTTAAAATGATATGGTATGTAAGTGTTTTGAAGAGCTCTTTTACATTGAGTAACAGCTAAAAAATAGGTGGACAAAAGGGCAAATATAAGCTTTCCTGAAAACACAACTCTTCTTTTTCTTTTTTTCCCTAATTGTGTATGTGTTTTAAATAGATTTGGTTTCCTTGCCACCGCTCAGTAAGAATGATTAATTTCTAATTGTGAAACTTAATAGAAAATAAAATTTTAAATAATAGCAACAGTAACTTTTTTTTTCTTCCCCCAGTTTTCTTAATTCCTCATTTCCCAAATATGGCCATACATGCCAGGAATGCAATCCTTTTTTATAAATACCTGTGGGACCCCCAAAGCTGGATGCAGTATTCTCTGTAGGGTCATACCAGAGCAGAGTAGAGGAGAATCACCTCCCTTGACCTGCTGGACATGTGGTTTTTGACAAAGCAACACTCACAAGTCCTTCTCCTCAGGGATAATCTCAATCCATTCTCTGCCCAGTGTGTAGTTGTTCTTGGGATTGCCCTGACCCACATGCAGGACCTTGCACTTGGCCTTGTTCAGTTTCATACAGTTCACATGGGCCCATATCTGCAGTCTGTCAAGGTCCCTTTGGATGGCATCCCTTTCCTCCGGTGCATTTACCACACAGTTTGGTGTTAGCAAACTTGCTGAGGGTGCACTTGATCCCACTGTCCATGTCTCCAATTAAGATGTTAAACAGCACTGGTCCCAATCCCAGTCCCCGAGGAATGCCACTCATCACTGGTCTCAATTTAGACACTGAACTGTTGACCACAACACTTTGGGTGCATCCGTCCAGCCAATTTCTTATATGCTTAGTAGTCCACCTATCAAATCCATGTCTCTCCAATTTAAAGACAAGGATGTAATGAAGGACAGTGTCAAATGCCTTGAACAAGTCCAGGTAGATTACCTCTGTGACTTCTCCTTTACCCACCAGTGCTGCAACTCCATCATAGAATATCACCAAATTTGCTAGGAATGCTTTGCCCTTAGCAAAGCTGTGTTGGCTTTCATCAGTCACCTCCTTACTTTCCATGTGCCTGAGCATAGTTTCCAGGAGCATCGGCTTCTGGAACATATTGTTTGATAAAGCAGGTTTATACCATTAATATTTGAAAGTCTAAAAAAGAAAATAAAAACTAAATGCCAATATGCTTACTTAAGAAGCTCTTTTTCTTTGACTACTTTCAGGAATTATGATGGCCAACCCAAAAATTCCCATTCCTAGGGTCTTAAAGACCAAGAGACTTGGTAACACTACTGGTTAAGATTAATGTCTTATGCAGTTTCAAATAAAATAAGTGGAATTTCCTATAAATCCAAACCCACCTATAATGTATATTAACAGGGTGCTATATGCTCAGAGTTGGTATCATAAAATATCCCACCTACTACTCCTAAGAAGTCCTGTTCAATGCCTAGTAGTTACAGCTGTAGTTAATGGTAGCTTGTCTTCCTATGAACATTTGGATAAGCTGACTAACCAATCATTGCACAATGCCAGAGATACAGCAGAGAAGCTTCAGACAGACTTACAAAAAAAAACCAAATCAAAACAAAAACCCAAAAAAACCAAAAACCCAAACTTCTTTGTAAATCCTTCAAATGCTACAAGAAATTATGAATAAATGGTAGACTGACAAGAGTAGCAAAAGGTCCTCCTCCTATTTTTAAAAATATAAGACCAATCTAATCCATCTCGGGAATTCAGACTCAAAATATCATGTCTACTTTTATATCACTCTATCATTTTATATTATCTGTATCACTATATCATATATATGTCTGCCTACAACTACCTGAAAGGAGGTTGTAGGGAGTTGGGTTTTGGTCTCTTCACCCAAGTGTCAGGTGATAGTACAAGGGGGAATGGCCTCAAGCTGTACCAGAGCAGGTTTAGTTTAGACATTAGGAAAAAGCTCTTCACCGAAAGGGTTGTCAAGCATTGGAACAGGCTGCCCAGGGAGGCGGTTGAGTCACCAACCCTGGATGTATTTAAAAGATGGGTAGATGAGGTGTTCAGGGATATGGTTTAGTAAAGGATGGATATGATTTGACTTGATCTCAAAGGTCTTTTCCAACCTAGTGATTAAGTGATTCTCTGCATGTAGACCTGAGATCTGAAGGAATACTTGTGTAGATTCATAATACTTCACAGTGGTCCAATTACAAATCCTTGGTTATCTCTGTGCTATGTTCACAAACCTGTCCTGATCTCTCACAAGGGACCTATTCAGTGTTTCTGTACAGGATTTGCCATGTCCCCAGCAGAGCTGACTTGCTCAAGTGTGACCATTAATAATCTTTCTGAGTTTTTGCTAAGAGAGCAGTTTCCACACAACAAGTTTTTAACTTGCTGTTGCTTGCAGCCTAAACTGGGATTGTTTTCCTTGCAGCATCTCTCTGTGACAGGTAGATGATAACAACTAATATAGGAAAATTAACTTTTTTGGTATATGAGATGCTGCGTCCTGTTCTATGACCTTCACTGAGCCATTCTGTGATGGAGAATAAGCCACTTAGTGTGACTGCGGATGAAATGTTTTATCTCTTCATGCAGCAGTTATTCTTTATTTAAAAAGAGAATACAGATTACCTACCCATTGTTATACAGCATATTTAGATCTCGGGACTAAAATGTGCTGTACAAGTAGAAGCATTACATTCACCATTGCTGAATATGTAATGAAAAGAGATTCATAGTAGCAATTTCAAAGGTAAGTAGTGCCTTTATTAGGCTTTTAGGAGATCAAGATTTCCATTTGGCTGCTATCTAACCAATTTTCTAAACGTTAGCATACTGTGATGTCCATGTCATCATATAATATTAAAAAGAAAAAAAAAAAAAAGCTATACATTGTTAATAAGGTTAGCTGAGCTGAAATTTGAAAAATACCTGACTTTTTCTCAGATGAAAATAAGAAAAGCTACTGTAGTGGTGGTTAATACTTAGGAAGAGATGGAAAAATTGCCAAAGATATGAGTTTTCTTTTTTTTTTTTCCCAGGAATTCAGCATTCCATCCATTCTATTTAGCCATTTCCATCTGAAGTAAGCAATACCTGCTTTTCTAGAAAACAAGCAAGAATTTTTGAAAGTATAAACTCCAATATGCCTTTGTTTTAAATTAGGAAGATATTTTTGCTTCCTTGTGTGTGTGTGTTTGTGTGTATCTGTAAATATAGTTAATTTTTAGTATTTTTCCACTCATGTAGCCATTATTCTTAGCTGTATAACAGTACATTTCTTTTTTCAATTAAAGTGATTAGATGCAAGAACAAATATACCTTTAGTCTTTGAAACAATCACACCTGCTGCTTAGATGTAAAAGGCATAGTGTTAGCTAAGGCTTTGGTCTAAGAAAACATTGAAATCTGGTGTTAAAGTGACAGATAGAAAAAAAAATGCAGGAATGAACGGAAATTTTTTATTTTCAGCAGTCGGAGAACTCTTACATTCCTTTTAGGCTGGTGGAATTTAAAAATACTGCTTAAACTTTTGAAATTTCTTTTTGTATTTAATAAGTTTAAGCAGTGATACTCATGTAATTTAAATTTTAGTTTAAATGGTAACTCAATTTCCAATTAATTAATCTAATTTTAATAATTACTTCCTTTATTCCTTTTTATATATATACAGAAAAAAAATCTGTTTACTTTCTGAAGATTCAGAGGTTGATGTGCATTTTTCAGCTGGTTATACAGGTCGCTCCATCCACCATTAAAATGCAAAGTGGCAGCTATTCAGGAGCACATAGCAGTATTTCCTTTCTTGCAGAGCAGAGAATACTGCATCCAATTGAGACTGCAAGGGGAGGGCAGGAAGACAGAAGGTAATTACTCAGTATATCTTGGGAATAACACTTTTAATCCTGTGAAAAGTGTTTTGGGATGTTTAGTGACCCACATGGCGAAAGTGTCCATCACACCTATCTTCCAGCTAGAAGCATTTAACTCATTGTAGTTTGTTTGAACAGGTTTTCTTGGACTCAAGAGAAATGCTGTGCCTTCTGTGAATTTAGATTGCATCTTGGCCTTTCTAGCTGCACAAACCCATGAAATCCATCCAAGAACCCATGAAATTTATCTTAACTTTGAATGTACAGTGAGAATATGTAAATTGGTTATAAGGTAATCCTGCTTTAGGTTTGAAATGGCATTAGGACTTGTCTACATAAAAGCAATCAGGAAAGTTAACCCAAATTGACTAAAGTTGTGAATTCAGAGCACCATAATTAAAGTAGATTAGTGGATTCATATCCTGAATAAATTAAATTAAACCAAATGCAAACCTTTTTAATTCTGAATGAGAGTGTCCAGGCAGGAGTTTAATATAGTTTAACTAATTCATTTTATAAGTTAATTCTGACTGAACTTGATGGGTGTCCACAAAAGCAAGAAACGCAAAGGTACATACATATATATGTCCGTATGTCTGGGTGATTGCACGCAGAATCTCAAAGAAATACAATGAACTTAATCAAACATAACTTTGTTAATTTACGTTTACTATTTCATAAGAGTATGCTGATTAAACGTTCAAAATCATAGAAATGATCAAGAGAGAAATTCCTTGTTTCCAGAGATAGGAGGTCTCCAATAACAATGAACCTTTGAGGTCAAATTGTATGTAGGAAAACATCATTCACTTTTTCATGTGGATCAATGTCATTAAGCTTCCTGCTCCTTTTAATAGGTATGTTAGTCTAGACATGAAAAATAGTCTGTGCAGAAAACCTTAAATGAGGTAGCACTGTAAACAATAAATAATTGAGAGTGAAATGAATTATTTAATATTTTAAAGTATTTTCTACTAACCTCAAATTCATTATTCTTTGGTGTAATAATTTCCAGCAGTGAAATCGTGCAAACAATACTTTTATTCTGAATGATTGCAAATTTGAGCTGGAAACTGGGGACATTTCATGTAAAGAAAAGGAATATTGTCCTATGCAAATCGATCACCAAAAATAGAGTTGGTGAAAGAAGGAACATTTTGATTCCTGGGCAGAATGTTAATATGCTGTACATCTGGATGAACTAATCATTAAAATTAACAGTAATGTGTAATATGGGAAGTTTAACACTCAATAGTGTGAACAATGGGAAAGTTCCGATATCTAATTACTAAGCAATACATTGCCTAGAAGGATTTGTGGGAACAGTATTGGTAAAGTCTGCCATCATATTGATTTTTATGACTGGTCTCAGTTTTTCTTTCTGTAGTGGCCAAGTTCCTCATTGTGCATTAGATCATGTTCAGATTTCTTAAGAAAGCCATACAAGTCAATATGTAGCTTCTAGTCTGTCCAGTATATTTGCTTTAGAGTCATATTACATAAACTGGATAAGAGAAATGTTCAGCTAAACTGAAATTCTGGTTTTCCTAATGTTAGAAATGACAAAAGGTCCTAAACCAAGGACTCCAGGTAGAAACATTAGTGAAGCAGTAATTTATTATACGGTCTTGCAAGATCGGGTGACCCAAAAAGTAGGCACACTTTTGGTCAGAGCCCGCAACCTTTTTATACCATGTTCTTGTACATTATTCATTACTTGTCCCGCCTCGTATTAAGATGAGTTCTAGGAAATTATTTCCATAAACTCCTCCCAATTGCATCTGCATCCCATGGTGGTCATCAGGGGTCTGGCAGATTCCCGTTTCCCATAGGTGATAGGTGAAGAGAATTAAAATGCATGAGTCTCTTTGTCTGGGACATCTGCTTACTGGCAAACATTTCTTATCTTAACTCTACATGGCAACTGACATGGCCTAGGGCTGAGGGAAGTCAAAGCTTGAAACAGGTTTTAGATAAACCTCTTGGTTGAGCTTTGTCTCCCCCAGCTACCTTTTATGGGAGAGAATGGTTCTTTTCCATAACAGCAAAACTTAATACTCCCTTTTAGTTCTCCATTTTATACAAGTCAGTACAAAAATTACAACAACCCATTTTGGTTTGCAAAAGCAACATTTCCAATATTTCCCACACCTAATAATTCTTATTACTGAAATTTTAGCCATATTAGCCTATTAATAAAGCTGTATTTCTGTTTTGTTTTGTCCGTCCCCATCCCACATATCCCCCAGTCTGATTCTGTTTCAACTCTATATCGGAACAGTTTCCAGGTTCTGTCTCTTAAAAGTGTTTTGGTTGCACCCTGTCCCCATGCAAGAAGGACTGGATGGCACACAATTTTTTCTAACTTCCCCGGTTTCTATAGAAAGGACAGAGAGATGTGTTGGCCCAAAGAGGACCACAGCTCTTGGGAGAGTTCAAAGTTGTGAGACAACAGTTCTGTACATGGTGTATGGATTAAATCAACCCTTCCCGCCTTCTGAAGGTGACTTTTGTTAGTGTTAGGTCTGATTGCTTCCAGAGCACCTAGAGACTGGTATGCACATCTATGAATGGTTAGGCTAATTAGGCTCTTGCTTGTACACGGGGGAGGGTTATTTCAGAGAGAACGTAATAGCAGCTTGTATGCTAAATTTTCAGTCAACAGGAAATGTCAAATAACGAGGTACTCTTAATGCTTTTTGGCCTTTGAAAGTCTTCAATATAGAACTTTTGAGTGTAGAAATACCATTTGCTGCTGGGTAATTATCTCTATTTAGGCACATAAACGACTGCTTTTACAAATGGAACAGAGATTAGGTGTCCCTTCTAAAGGACAATGCCAGTTTAATAGTGCTTTCTTTTAGTCCTCTGTCCCTCTGTTATTATCTGAAAGCTTCCTGAGGCATTGCACTAACCCACCCACCCTGTGGACAAGGAGAACTCTGCCCTTTGCAGGGCAGGAGGTGATGTCCCTACCTGCGCCCTCTCTGCTCCGAGGAGGGAGGGCTCATTCATCCACAGTGGATGACTTCCTGTTTTTTAAAAAGGCAAGAATGCAAAGTACTGAGTGCCAAAGAGAAGAGGCACAGAGAAATATGTGATGTCTGTCCTAGGCCAAGTTGTCACATTAGAAATGAGCTTTGAAGACTGCAAATGGATTTTTATTAAACAGGTTTAATACATACAGTCCAGGCTAAATATAAATGTGTACCATAAAAGCTTTTGCTAAGCATGGGTTGGACTTCCCACAATTCCCCCCTTCTTTTCTTTATGCTCATTGTTGTCTTTTGCATATTTTCAAAGTCCTATTTCATATGAAGCTACTAACCAGGCCAACATTGCTTCACATTCTTTTTTCCTGAGATTTTATATTATTAGTTTCTTGTTCCTCTAGGAGAAGCATATTATAAGGTGGTGGGGTCCCCGATGCATCTTTTTAGTTATTGCAGTTTCTATTAATCTCTGTATTAGACCTCTAACACAAGGGATTATACAACACCCTATGGCCACTAACATCCCTGTTACCACTACCAGAGAAGTGAAAATCGACACCACCATTCCCTTCGATTTTCCAAACCAAGATTCCAACCACCCAGTAAGAGAAGTATCTATTCCTGAGTTCTCTGCTAGCTCATTGGCCAACGTGGTAAGACCTTGTAAGGCTCTAGTAATTGTTCCATCAGGAGCAGTATTATTTGGTATAAAGGTGCAACACTGTCCCCCTAACATAACACATACCCCTCCTTTTTCTGCTAGCATCATATCTAGGACCATCCGGTTTTCCCATGTCATTCTGCTATTGGCATCCAATTGTTCAGATATTCCTTTAACAGCATCCCTTGTATGATTTATAAATCTTTGTTGATTATAATAGATGTAATTGATCCAATCTACATTTTTGTTTACTGTGACCCACCAAAAAAAGGATGATTCAAACCCTGCAGCAACCTGATTCCTGGCTTTAAATTCATCGGGAACTCCTCGAGGAACTCCAATTGAGTCTATGTAAATTCTGTCATCAAAGGAGGTTCCCAATATGCTCCTTTTGGTCCTAATTTTTTTCTCTTTAGAAGTCTCATCTTCTCTAAATGCCAAGGTGAATGGGATAGCCAATTGTACTATAGCACAAGTGCCTTTCCAGTTGGATGGAAGAATATTCCTCAGAACACTTCCTCCACAATACCACCACAAGTCAGCTCTTGGAACCTGTAACGATGAATAGTTCCCACCTTTAACATTAGTCACATTCAACGTTCTCTTACATCCTGTGAACTCCCCTAAAAATTGTGTAGCCACCCCGCCCTGTCGTGAGAGACAAGCCGTGTGGTTTCCAACTACACTTGTGAGAACAGGGGGTGTTTGTCCTTTTTCAGCAAGGCTGGGAACAGAAGTGAGAGTGTTTTACAGGTATCAATTCCCCAGGCTGTTTTTTTTCCTGGTACAGTGCAATAATGTACTCCATTCCTGTGTGATCATTGGACCATCCTATGGGAAAAGGTACAACTTGTGGTTTAGGTCAACCTGAGGCACATAGATAGCAATCACTTATTTTAACTTTCCACAATGTATTTTACACATTCCACCCGGGCATTCGTGTCCCCTACCTCTGACCTAGGTTTCTGAGTACTTTTTCATTCTCCATTTTTATTTGAACTCTTATTTTCAAATTTTTCTACCGTTATTCTGAATCGCCCCAATGGATCTTTCCCAGTGACCTCTATCCCTAGTCCGTAGGATCAAATGACAGTATTATTAGCGTTAGTAATTATTATAGGATTACACCCTCCCCCTTCCTTACAATTGTGGGTAGTGGGTCCTTTTGAGATTGTTATCATCTGTTTTAGGGGTTTCCAATACCAACTTTCTCAATTTATATCTGCGGTCCATCCATTGACCTGAGTCGTCCAAACATTGCTCCAAGAGGGGCAAGGATAACCCTCCCAATGAAGTGTCCCACCATGTACTGGTTCAGGACACATGCTCAGCACTGCTCAGTTCTTTAGACCCCCATGATCCA
This sequence comes from Laterallus jamaicensis coturniculus, assembly GCA_022605575.1. Classification (NCBI taxonomy): domain Eukaryota; kingdom Metazoa; phylum Chordata; class Aves; order Gruiformes; family Rallidae; genus Laterallus; species Laterallus jamaicensis. The sequence goes on along the minus strand of JAKCOX010000037.1, from coordinate 5,156,292 downwards.
AAATTTGACAAGCATCAAACATGATGCTCTGAAGCCCAGACCCCTCTGGAATGCTGAATTTTAAGTTCATTTGATTATTAAGGGGTTTTCTAGCATGACCCAGCATTCCTATTTTCATTATAGTGAAGTATAAGCACCATGCTAACATTTTGAACATTTTCAACCCTTGTACCCTTCCCCCAAAACACAATAAATACTAGTGCAATAAAAACTAAACAAAATCTCTACTACAAAAACAATACTTCAAACTGTCTTTAAATTACTGTTTCTTCAGTTTGATGAGCAAAGGATTCTTGGTGGGCTGTCAAACGTTTGTCCTCAGGCAGCTGTTCCACCGGTCCTTGGAGCCAGGTGTAATGAGTCCACTCTTTCTCAGTAGTTCTCACAGCAGTTCCAGTTGTCAGTAGAACCTGGAAAGGACCTTCCCATTCAGGCTGCAGCTTGGATTCCTTCCATGACTTAATCAAAAGCCATTCTCCAGGTCGGATATTATGAGCTGCAAATTCCAATGGTGGAGTTTGTGCAATGAGTCCCTTACTCCTGAGAAAGGATAAAGAAGAGGACAGCCCCAGTATATAGTTCTTAAGTATCTTTGGTTTCAAACCTTGGGATTTTTCTGATTTCACCCATATAAGGCAAGTCAAACAACATTTCTCTAAAATTAAATTTGATAATTGTTAATCCACATTTTCAAGTATTCCATACCTGGGACCAGGATATATTTCAACCTTCCTATGGGTGGCAATTCAGTGAAATCTACTTGAATACTTTGAAAAGGTCTTAAACAGGGTTCTCTTCCCCCTTGGGGCTGTTTCTTGAGAACCGTTTTATTTATCTTTTTACAAGCAATGCACCTTTCACAGGTTTGTTTAGCTATAGTATAAATTCCTATGCATCCATACTTCCTTAGGATGAAATCACACATTGCTTGTACCCCCCAATTGCTCCCTTGATGTAAAATGGCCATTATTTTCCTCAAAATTTGTTTATTTAGCATTTCTCATCCATCTGAGAGAATCCACTTCCCTTCTTATGTTTCAATAGCTCCCAATTCCTTTAATTCCTTTTTCTCTCCTTCAGTGAAAATTGGAACCTCCTTGGGTTCAGATAAACAAGGAGTAAGATTACACAACTTAACAAATTTAGGCCCTAAGGAAGCTTCTTCGGCTAACTCATCTGCTAGTCTGTTCCCTCTAGCTTCCAAAGAATTCCCTTTTTGATGCCCATTTACAGGGAATGCAATTTCTCTGGGTAGAAGTAAATTCTTCAAAACCTGTTTCGCCAGTTCCCCATGCACCAACTCCTTTCCTTTACTGTTAATTAACCCTCTTTTATTCCATATTTTTCAAATGTTTGAACTACCCCAAAACCACCTTGAATCAGTATAAATCATCCCTTCTGTCCCATTTAATAATTGTAATGCTTGATTTAAAGCATAGAATTCGCATATCTGGGCAGACCAGTTGTTAAGTAATCTTCCCAATTCTTTCATTCCCAAAGTAACATCTGTAATAGTCCCATTTGAGCATATCCAAATTAACTGATGTGGAACATAAAGAGTTAAGTCATCATAATTGCCCATAGGTTGAGGGATGTGACAGAAAGATTTCTTAGTATATTCTACTCATGGCTGGATGGGGTGGCTTTGTGTAAGTTTGACACAAGCAGATGGCACTGACCAAATGCCATACCACAACCGTTTTCTAGGTCCCCACCAGTGATACAATTTATAATGTTTGTGCAATTCCACAGGTGTTATCACATCAGGTTGTGTTGACACCCTGTGTGAGGCCACCAGGGGTAGCAATCCCTCCTGTCATCTCTCCTCCCCTCATGGGTTTGAGACCATAAGCATTTGGCAGGTGACCCTTGCATTACATCGACCCATATACATGAATTTCTGGGTGTTGAAGGAAATTCAAAACCCCACCGTACGTTTACTGGTTCCACATACCTCAGGACCAAGAGCTTTCCCCAGTATGGCTTATTGCCATTTCATATATCTAAATATAAATGTGTACCATAAAAGCTTTTGCTAAGCATGGGTTGGACTTCTTGACAAATGCTTCCTTTAAAAAAAAAAAAAAAAGTTTTAAAATATCTGCAATAGGCTTCAGAGACACTTACTGTGATGTAATCTTATATAAAATCTCTTTCTGTATACAGTGTGCTATCTAATTAAAGAACAGTTAAAGCAAGGACAGCAGCTTTTTAATTTTTGGTGCCTTAAGCATATTAGGGAAGGTTAAACACTTAAAATTGTATTCTTCATGGAAGAATTAGTTTCCTCCTATGAGGTATTTACATTTTCACAGGCAGAAATGAAATGAAAGTTTAAAAGATACATTATGTCAAATAGGCCAAAATTATATCAAACCCTGATGGCACACAAAGCCAGATTTTTTCCTAAATAGGAAAACTAAAAATCCCTTAGAGGTCACGGAGTACTAGGCTAAACCGAAGGCATTACAGATAATGTCCTGTGTGCTCTGGTAAGTGAGGGCAGTGTAACAGCCCCTGTGCGACAATTAGTACGGGAAACGATTTGGAGCAGTTTTGTGGTTTCTCTGTCTTACAAAACAAATTAGACTGCAGCTGCCCAAGGGATCTAAATAATACAAAGTTACTTGCATTTTTCCCTAATTTCTCTCTCAGTTCTGAACAAAAAGTCTGCAGATGTACTCAGAGATCTGCCCAACAGTAATTAGATTAGTTGGTAATTGGACTGTAACACCATTTATTCATGCAAATAAAGACTAACCCCTTTTGTTTGGTGTTTTGGGTTTGTTTTTTTTTTCCCCCACAATTTATTGTTCTTTTAGCAAATATAACAGGTTATTTGATATCACATTTAGCTGACTTTTTTTTTTCCCCTTAGAAATTCAATTATTTGATAGTTGAGGAATTTTCTTGAGGCTTAATGGTTATGTCATTATACATGGACATGGGATTTTTTTTTAAAAAGTTTAATCATTTAATAAATCACTATTTTCCAATCTTGGCTGAAAAATATATTACATCTCAATATGAAAGTATCAGTAAGTGATTAAATATATAAAAGTTATTATTTTAGGATAGTGTATGAGGCAATAGCCTTTTTCCTTGGAATTTCTTTATTTTGGTTATTAGCTGCTCATCCTGCAGATGTATATCATAGCCCACAGACAACATTAGCCTAATTCATGAGTTTTTTCAGTTCTATTTTGCATGTCTTTTACTTAATCTAAATCAGACATATTACTTTCCCCATTTCCTTAGTTAATAGAATGTAGTCTGCATGACTTAGAAAATCCCGTCTTTTCAGTGCAAGTTGATAATTTTTTAAAAAATAAGCAAATCACTTTCAGGAAAACTGTTTTTCTGACAATACTTCAATTCCTTCACAATATGTATTAGTTAGTATCTACTTTTTATTTACCTGCCTTTATGCAGTTTATAAATATATGTGTGTAATATGTAGGAGTGGATATTACTTAACATTCAAAATTAGTTGTTAATACATGAGCAAACATTACTTTCTGAGTATTTGAAAATTATTCCTTCTGCTTCTGTGAGGTAAGCCTTGCAATAAGAGGGCTGATACTTTACAGCTCCAGTGCTGGTGATCCTTATAGATCCCATTTTAAAAAGTGCTCCATAGGGCATTGTATTAAACTGCTATATATTTCACAGAATTGTAGGGGTTGGAAGGGACCTCAAGAGATCATCGGGTCCAACTGCCCTGCCAAAGCAGGTTCCCTAGGACAGGTCACAGAGGGAGGCATCCAGACTGGTCTTGAATATCTCCAGAGAAGGAGACTCCACAACCTCTCTGGGCAGCTTGTGCCAGGGCTCTGTCACCCTCACTGTGAAAAAGTTCTTCTGTATATTGGTGCAGAACTTCCTATGCTCCAACATTTCCCCCTGTCCCCCACACTTCAGATATTCATAAACATTAATCAGATTACTGTCTCAGTCTTCTTTACTCAAGGCTGAACAGACCCAGTTCATCCAGCCTTTCCTCATAGGGGAGATAATCCAGGTCTTTAATCATCTTCGTAGCCATCCGCTGGACACTCTCCAGGAGATCCCTGTCTTTTTTATACCAGGGAACCCAGAAGTTGAGCTAGATTGAGGAAGAGAAAGAGGACAGTAACTTGCGTCCCTTCAGATGCTCAGAACCCCGAGCTGTGCAGCCCTGGGGCTGTACAGACAGGGCATAACACACTGTGCAAGTCCTGTCTAGGAAGAGACTCAGAACATTGAAGTCTTTGGATGCTTTATAATATTTTCTTAGACATACACAAATCCGAGGTAAAGACAAGGGTATGATGTTGGCATCATTGTCAGGTGCCAAGTGGGAGCGTGTACAGACGTGTCCTTCACGATTATTCAATTAAGTTTGTCTTGCATACAACGCCTGCTCAGATCAACTGCGATGTGGATCACTAGCTGCACAATGTACAATGGGGCAACCTGCATTCCAGGCAGGATTACTATGTACGCCTGTCTTTTGAGTGTATTTTAGTCTTTTACCATTACAGAAAAGTCTAAACACTAGCAGTTCTTGTTAGATTTGTTGAAGGGGTTTTTCTCTCCCCTACAGTGTCATAACATATTTAATGCTGGGAATAAGGAATATATAATAAAACTAGATAAGCAAGCCCAAATGTAAGAGCTAATTTCGTAGAATATAATTTTTAATCACTTGGGGTGGACTTGGGGTGATCCTCCCCCTCTACTCTGCCCTGGTCAGGCCCCACATGGAGTATTGTGTCCAGTTCTGGGCTCCCTGGTATAAAAAAGTTAGGGATGTCCTGGAAAGAGTCCAGAGGAGGGCTATGAGGATGATTAAATGCCTGGAGCGTCTCCCCTACGAGGAAATGCTGAGTGAGATGGGAATGTTCAGCCTAGAGAGAAGAAGACTAAGTGGGGACCTTATTAATGTTTATAAATATCTTAAGTATGGGATGCAGGGGGAAATGTCCAGCCTTTTTTCAGTGGTCTGTGGAGACAGGACAAGGGGCAATGGCTGCAAACTAGAGCATAGGAGGTTCCGCACCAACATGTGGAAGAACTTTTTCACAGTGAGGGCGACAGAGCCCTGGCACAGGCTGCTCAGGGTGGTGAGGAGTCTCCATATCTGGAGATATTCAAGACCCGTCTGGACGCCTATCTGTGCAGTATGAGCTAGGGAGCTGCTGTGACAGGGGGGTTGGACCCGATGATCTCTCGAGGTCCCTTCCAACCCCTATGATTCTGAGTTATTTTTTTATGTTTATTATTGTGTAGCAAGTGAGGAAAGGAAAAAAAAAAAGGAGAGTGCGATCATCCTTAATTCTTAATCACCAGGATCAGATGCACCTTTTGCTTTGCTTTAATGTTATATATTTGTCCTATCCCTGCAGTTCATGGGTTTCTGATCTTAATCCACAACGTTATTAGTATCTAATTAGCTGCAGTATTGTATGAAGATAAATATTTTGGTTTATTTCCTCAGTTAACATGTGTGTCTGAACACATACATGCGTGTGTACACACACACGAACATACACATATATCAAATCTAATTGAATGAAAAACACTTTCGAATTATGCATTGTCACTTTCAAAACATGAAGGATGGAAAAAAAAAACCCACCTGATAAAAAGCCTCTTGCATCTGTGAACATTTTAGGGGAGGAAAGACTGGAGGGAAGGTGGCTATTGTTTTTTCACTGAAGTTCACATTTGGATGGAAGCAAAAGCTGTAAAATTCATATGCTGTCAAACTGCAAATACAGAATTCTTGCAGATGCAATACAAACAAATACTTAAAGTGGTAAAAATAGCAGAAATGACAGGAAGAACTGCAGGGTAGAATTTAGTTGAAAAAATTGAAGAAGTTCCTGTGCTTTTCTTGTGGAAGAGCATTATTTGTGCAAAGCATGGTCTTTGTGAGGAGAAAAAAAAAGTCTGACTTTACCACCATTCACTATTGGTAGCTGACATTACCATTGGTAGCTGGGAGAATGCTGTTTATAAAGTTTGTAAGATTCTTATTTCTAGCTGTGTTTAAACAGAGGTGGACATGTTTGTGATCTGTGGTATAAACACAGCTATAGCCTTGCCCTTTTGAAAAGGTCAGGTACCACGTTTCCTAGGATGCTGGGCAAACTTGCAGAGCACTCCAGGTCTCAAGCAATGGAAAGCGGGTAACCTCTATTATCCAAATTAGAGCACAAGAATTCAGAATTACAACTTGAGAATCCCTCTATCTCAGTAGTAGAGGCCACCTGGCAAAAGATAAGGAGATAGCCACGCACAAACACACAACGTCCCACCCATTTTCCTGGATGTAGGAAGTTCTGGAAATGCAAATAAGATGTGTCACTCTGCTATTTGTCAGGGATTTTTTTATTCAGTAATAACTTGACTCAAATTCAAACTCAAGTTTTTTCAGAACGCGTGCGTACACACACACACGCTCCCATGTAAATCATTGCTGATCACTCCCATTTCATGCCTCTTGGACATACTTTAACTGGCACTAAATGAGTGGGAACTGTGAGATTTTACATTCATTTAATTGCTATTTCTGTGAGTAGCAAATGAGCCAGCAACAAAGGAAATCGCTCTTCTACATGCATTAAAAGTTAAATGCACTTTTGCATACTTTACCAAGCAGGGAGAAATTTAAGTACAGGCTTAGGGCTTTGTTGAACTGAGGTGAATATATATGTGTTTGTGTTTGTGTGTATATGTATATGTTTTATCACCAATGAAAACTTTTCGTCTCTCTTGAAATCTAATAATCCTTTCAGCAATAGTAAGAACTACTGAAAACAAAACAGCTGTCCAATTACGGTAATTTTGTTTCCTTGCTGTAAAGAAGTGATTTAAGTGTGAATTTCTACAGTGCATTTTGCTTTTTACCTAATTTAATTACTGTTGAATCTGGTTCTCATTTTATTTTATCAGTTCCGAGGGAACAAAATGATTTGTATTAATAATAACAGTGTGACTTTCACATTTTAACGCTGATCAATCTTTGCTAATTAGGGTATAATTCAATCACTGACGATAGAAAGACATGGGGGGAGCTGGCACTCTGAGGTGGGAATACTCAAGAGGAGTCAGAAGGTGACCAGGCTTTTAACTTGGATGTTGCTAGCGCTGCACTGCTGAGGTTGTCTCCTGCTGTACCAGCTGTGGCACCATTCGCTCTCTGCTAGCCATAGGGCGGGAATGATCAGCTGCTTATTTTTTTATCAAAGTGATTGGAAACTAAAAGGAGAGATCTGAGCTTAGAGAATCTGCTTTATGCCGTCTCACTGTCTGCTGATGACACTGATTGCCCGAAACAATGCTCTGACAGATCAGCTGGGCCTTCTCTGTAGTGCCATGCTCCCAAAACAACTGTCAGCAAAAAACAAATTACAAGTAACATGGTATTGACTTGCTTTTTAGGATGGCTAAGTGGTGGTGTTTTGGGGTGTTTTTTGTTTGGTTTTTTGTTTGGTTTGTTTTGTTTTTTTCTTTTCCTGTGGGATACCTTAGATTTAGCAATTCAGTATTCTGGTGACTTTGAGTTAAAAATACATCATTATTTGTTTTTCCTGTGCTTGGTTGAAATGAGGTGTTAAGGAAAGCATAAAAGAAAAAAAACCACAAAGCCAAACCAAGAAACTGTTAGTCTCTGTTCGATATAACTTTATGTGAAACATAGTGGGGGAACATACAGATAGAGGCGGTTGGTAAGTATGTATGTCATTATTTCATATTTTGTGTTTCATAAAAGCATCTATGTCTTGGAGCAAAGGCTTTAAAAGTAAATGCAAGTAAATACAAGTGAGTACAGGCCTTTTAAGTCTGCTAAATCCCTGATATTCTTAATATACATTATTTTCTCCTGAGCTGTATTTTTTGCCAAGATACTCTCTACAGCAGGCTAAGGACCAAGAGAGTAAAAATTAGTGCAAACCTGTACCAAGAAGAAAAAACCCAACAAAACCACCCAAAACAAACAAACAAACAAACAAACTGATATTCAACTAGGTGTTTTGGAGTTCAAATGTGGTCTCCAGGGCTTTGGTTGGACTGTACAAAGCGGTACAAAAGAGATCTTGAAAGACCAACAGTGAAGATATAATGCTTTCAGTATGAACTGTATTTTTATATAATTAAAAAAAAAACCTAAAGCAACATTAATGCGTATTCATATTCTGAAAATTAGGTAGAAACCTGCGCTTAGAGCAGAATTCTCATGAATAGTGAAACCAATAATTTCTTTCCATTAAAATAAAATCCAATAAATTTTCAATAGCAAATACATTCTTCTTTCATAAGATCTATAGGACTTTTGAAACACCTCTAAGACAGTAACTCTTTCTGTGATCTTGTGTAGGTCTTATGTAAAAGCAGTCTGCAAGGAAAAAGAAAAAAAGAGAAAACAAACAAACAAAAAAGTGGTTAGAACTTTCTCATAAAGTTTTGGTTTTTTTATTTTCCTTATAATAGTTTCAACTGCCAATCAATTAATATAAAGCTACTGGAAATTTCCAGGCAGGTGGTAGTCCAAGAGACTTGCATCTCTTCTCTGTTCCCAAAACAGATTCATCCATATCGGTCAAGGAGAGAACATACAATTAAAGCTCTCTCTCCTTGACAATTAAAAATACTCCCTTTTTCATTCTGTTCTCAGCCTCACTGTAGAGCCTACAAACACTGACTTACCACCTGACTGATGTTCTGTCTGGCCCAGTGTCCTCACCATCGCCTTTCAGCCTCAGCAGAGTGAAAGTCACATATCCCTAGTATAGCTTTTTTAGTTGCCCATCAAGAGATAACTTCTGTTAGGGATATTACCCTTCTTGCCGACTATCAGTTTCCCTTAAAAAAAAAAATTCTTCTTTGCTTTTATTACTGTAATTCTGGACACTGTTATTTTTGTGGTATGTGCCGGTGTTGCTTTGCTCCCATCACCCTACCTCTAACCTCGCTATTTCTACCAGCAGCTCAGCAGCTCCTCTTCCTGAAAGCTCTTCTCTGCCCTTGCCACACTTACCAGCTGATACATCACATACCCTTCATTTGTACAGTTCTTCTTGTATTCATTCCTCGAGTCTTCTTTTTATTCCTTGTGGAAATTAATGGCTTTATATTTCTTCTAGGCATCTTTTTATTTCTGCTTTCCATTTATATAAAAGTAAGATGTGACACTTAAGTGTCATATGTAGGCGGAACAGAAACAGAGCTGGACGTAATATCAAAGCTGGAGTCAGGTCTAGGAGTTCTCTTGTTTGAACTATGAGTTCTTTCAGCAGTCTGAGTATTTTCCTGCTTTTTTTCTTCCTCATGAGTTTGGAAACTGTATGATAGAATTTAATTCTATCATAAACACTGTTACAAATATCTAAATACTGTTAAAAATTAACAGTTCAAGGAAAAGAAGGGAACCCTGGGTGAGTAAAAGTTAAAAATTAGTGATAAATATTTCTGAATTTTAGTAACATAAAATTATAAATTATAGAAAATGCATTTGCTCATTTTTATTACAGTTTGGGATAGCTGATCTTAGACTCTTAGGACAGGCTACTTTCCCAGACTTTTTTGTTGGGGATTATGAATGTCTGAGGGAAAAAAGAAAAGCTGAGAAGATAAAATATAGGTCAGTTTCTGATAAGCAATCTCTGCGAGCAGAACATTATAAGATAAGTAACAACATGAAACATTTATTCTCTGTTTAAAAAGCTTTGTAAAGTTTCCTTACAGTTCACAAGCAAATACTTGAAACAATTCCATTTGTCAGAAAAGTTTGGATTAAATTCTATACCTTTTTTTTTTCTGATGTAAGTATAAGAAAAATGGCGTATTTAAGCAAGTTTGTCACAGTGAATCATGTTAAAATAACTTTCATGTGTTCTGATAATGTTGTTCTGGATATATCATGCCCTGGCAAGCTAAAAAAAATGAAAGGTTGTGCCTTGTCAAGCAGCCTATGACCTCTCATTGAATGATCACAACACATTTGTTAGAAAAAAGAGAGAAAAAAAAAAGCCAAGAAAAACGCCATAAGACACAGAGTCTACTCACATTTGAGTAAAATACATTCCCTATTATTTGCTTTTGGCAAATATACAGAGTAGTACAGTTCTGTTTCTATTTTCCCTACAGACTCTAAAGTACCTGTTGGCCCTCCTGCTAGACTGCAGTACAGTAATCTCAGGAGGTGACTCCAGTGTTTTTTTGGCAAGGTCATAAAAGGGCTGACAAGTACTTGAAAGTATTTGGATTTTTTTTTTTAAGGTAGGAAAATACAGAACCTTTATCTATATACCTGTACCTATATCTATATGATCTATCTCTATAACTAAAATACATATTAGTCCCTAAGGTGAGCCAATTTTTTCTCCGTTAATCATTTGATAGTGACATCTTATGAATTTGATCCATTAGTAGGTTACAAAAGATGGCAAGTAAAAATGGGAATCACACTTTCAGAAAGATTGAGCTGAACTTCAGAATTATACCAAAAGGAGAAAGAAAAAAAACCCCAAAGCCTAATGTTCAAGAATCTCCTAGAAACAGAAGTTAATAATTATTACACCTGATAAATTAATTCCTTTCTCTATTCCCTATTAATTCCCTCCAGCTTCAGGGAGCCTGGTGCTTCATCCAGCTCTGCAGGTGTTTGCCAGTGTCTGGAATCATGGCCATCCCTATATACATGGCAGTATCGCTTCCTGCCTCCAGGACAAAACTGGTCCCTGCTTCCTAACATCATGCTAGCAAGGAACTGTGAGGCTTTGTTGTCCTTTCCCTGGGTGATGGGTATTTTGAGACATGATTATTTCTTTTTCCCACTTATTATGTAAATCACAATTGGAGAATTGCAGCTTTTCTGAGATCCTTCTAGGGACTCTATTTAGTGGTTTATATGGTTACAAGGCAGGGTATTATAACTATTTAATGTTGATCATGTAATCAAGTGCTTTGCAGCACCCTCCAAAAATAGATATCTCTTTCCATATGAAGAAATTGTAATACTAATTTCATGATGTTCCTCTTTAATCACTTCTATAGCGCATTGTGGATTAAAATCCAAATAAAAGCCTGTCATTTTGATCATTACTTTAAAATGCTGTTGATGCAATAAAAATCACTCTGCCATGTCTCACACACTTACAGGGCAAGAAATTATTAAATTTAAACTTCTAAAAAATGGAAAATGAAATATTAAGGCAATCAGAGATTTGTTCTGTAATACTTTATATCTAGACTGACATCTATGCCCACCATTAGTATTGCTGAATTACTTACGTTCTTTATTACCCACTGCTGGGATATCTTCATGGCCACACAACTTGAATATTCGATTCTCTTGGCACTATTTGTACCTCAGTTTTGGCAAGACAGATATAGATCTCCAAGCATACAAAGCTTCTCCTTCCCCCGTGTCCTCTGGAGCTGGTACTGGGAACAAGAAGAAGTTCAGAGGCTAACAAGCTGCCAGTTGATGACAAGTTCTTCATCTCTTGCAGCCTTCTTATCAGGAAGTTAGGCTGTCAAAAAGTGGTAAGTTTAACACATACAAACAGTAATAATTCAACAGCCTCTGCTAAGGGATAGCATGAACTAGTCATGCTTTCCAGCTAGAAGAACTTATGAAGCAATGTGAAAAATATACAAGGAATTGCAAAGAAAAGACAGTCTTCTTTGTACTTGTAGTAACATGTATTATAGATGTGTTACTCTGAGGTGAAACCATACCGAATGATGGACTCATTGGAGACAGAAGAGCTTTTGCTGCAGTTGGCACAAACATTTATCAAGGAAGTATATGTGGTCTGTTTCAGTGCTGACTACTATAAATATAAGGAACTTACTACGAAGATTGACATTGTGCAGGATTTAGTGAGCACTGAATAGAACAATAGAATATATAAATATATATAATAATTAGGAGCTGAAACCCAGCATCAACTCTGATTAGAGTAGTGAAAGAGTATTAACATTTATATTTTAGTGGTTTGTGTGGAGGTCTTGTAGGCCAAACGTAGTCAGGAACAAGCCAGAATTTTAGGACTTTGTCCTAAATAGGACAAATTTTAGGACTTTAGAATGATCATGTATTCTGTACTGGATTTAATCAGCAGCCCATGTCAGATTACTGTTCAGATTTAGAAAAGCTATGACCTTGCCTATAAAGTGTTACTGAAGAGATACTAGGCAAATTAAACTGAGACATTTCAGCTTGCCTTGCTATACCTTACCTTGCTATACCTTTTTGTTTCATGAATAGATTGTACATAAGGAATCAGTTGATAACCTAAAATTCCTGATGTTTTTTCTGCTTTTCAGTTACAGTGTAATAAAATGATTTTACTATATTGCTACTATTATTACATCATTCTAGATTGTTTTAAATGAAGGCAAATAAAAAATTGGCAATTATTGATATTTTCAACCTCTACTATTTTTATATTAACTCTTTGAAAATGTTCACCAAATGTAAACGGATTAGGAACATATACACTCTGTAAAGCAAAATATTTTAACGGATCAGGTCATTGTCAGTGCATGATAAATTTTAAAATAATTGCTCAACATCTTTTTTGGACTATGGGCCAAATATAGGTACTGACATTTCTCCATCATTAAATTATATTTACTTGTCATTAGCATATATCTGAGATGCCACAGATCTTCATAGCTTATCTGCCAATTTTGGCAACATGACTGCAGAGTCATCCTTATCCAAGAGCATCTTGAGGTAGAAAATTTCTTGTTTATCAAAATGCCTCTTCTCTCAGTTCCACTCTGACCACTTGCAGCTGTAAACTTATATTTGAGATCCCCTCTACAGTTCTGTGGACTTTCTCATGACTAACATACAAAACCTATTTTGGTGTAGACTGTTTTCAGCTTGTCACAACACAAATTAGAGTGAGGTCTTTTAGAATGATACTGATTTTTATAAACACAGTTTACGAAATTCTCCCTCATCTTCGTGACTAAAATCAGGGACACTAGCACTTCTTCAGCACTATTCATAGCAAAAGTGGAAAAAAAAAATCCCAGCTGTTACACAGAGAACTATAATTTTATACAAGAAAAGCAACCGGTACTCAAGCGATAAATGAACTAAAGTGGAGGAAGATAACCAAGGATCTTTTATTTCAGGGGTCTGAAATTAAAATTACCAGTTTCTCCACAAAGTTTTCTGCAGACAAAAAGAAAGAAAACAGTGTGGATATGCTTTTAAAGAGGAGAATTTAGGTTGCTACCTTTAGTATCAGTATTGTGTTATCTTTTTTGAATGAACTATTTGCCAAGCAGCTCTCCATCTTTCTAGGGTCATAATCTTTGTTCTTATGCCACTAGACTTTGAATTTCTTCTGAAATACATTTGCAGCCTTGCCCTTTCATAGCTTGTTTTCATGAGCAGCACCCCAGAACAATCTTTTATCCCAGTTAAGAAATTACAAGCTATTCTCTGTCACAAAAACATTTCTAGATCTGGTCAGGAAGAGGAAGTCCAGGCATAGATAGTTGCATTAGGATGGTGGAGAAAAAACCAAAACCTTTATTGGTCAATGTGGTTGCCCATTTAAGAAAGCCCATCAACATTTTCTGCAGCTGATGCCTTTCCTATATCTACAGACATTTATTTACTTGAAATTAGGCATACATAAATTGCCTATGAGTCACCCCCGTGAATGCCAAACTCCTTTTTACACTCCCTTTGGTTGATATCCTTTCTTGGGCTGACATGCTGGTGCACATAGTTCACATTTTTGCTGGTGGGGAGAAGGACAATCAAGTTTAGTAAAGTACCAGTTTTATTTGATATCACAAAAGAATAATAAATTCATAGAATCGTAGAATGTGTAAGGTTGGAAGGGACCTTTAGAGGTCACCTAGTCCAACCCCCCTGCAGTAAGCAGGGACACCTTCACTAGATCATGTCACTCAGAGCCCCATCAAGCCTGGCCTTGAATATCTTCAGGTATGGGGCAGTTTTGGTCCAGGTTCTGGGAGTTTCTTTAAATAATGAAAGACACTGCCTTAAAGCAAACTTGCTACTACATAAGATAAACCAACCATCTGAAGAAAATGAGTCATAAGCAAAAGTGATGTTGTGATTTAACCTGACTGGCAGATAAAAACAACCACACAGACATTCATTCGCTCTCTCCCTGCCCCCAACCCTGCCAATGGGATGGGGGAGAGATTTGAAACCGAGAAAAGTAAAGCATATGGGTTGAGGTAAAGAGAGTTTTATAGGACAGAAAAGAAAGTTAACAAGACAACTATAGTGATAAAAGTATATACGAAATGAGTGATGACGAGAACAATTTCTTAGCACCCAAAACTGGTGCTCAGCAAGTTCCCAAGCCACCATACCCCCCAGCAAGCCACCAGTTACATATGGAACATGATGGCATATGGTATGGATTATCGGTTCAGCCAGTTGGGTCAGCTCTTTCATCTGTGTCCCTTCTTCTTGTGCATCCCCCTGCCTTCTCGTTGGCAGGGCAGTACGAAAAGTTGAAAAATCCTTGACTGCTTGGCATCAGCTGAAAGCATCAGTGTATTACCAATACTGTTCTCACCCTAAATCCAAAACACAGCACTATACCAGCTGCTAGGAAGAAATTAACTCTATCCCTGCCAAAACCGTGACAAGTGGAGACATGTGTTGCCATAGAGATATTCATAATTTAATAATTTTGCTATTAATTCAAGTGAATGAAATAACTGTCTTTGCTTTTATTCAAGAGGAACATTTACTTCTGAGAAGCTTAATTTCATTCTCTTAAATAGCAAATTATCTGATTGTTTGTGAGTTCTAAAATAGAGAAAAAATGATCAGGATAGTTTCATCTTTTATAAAATGTCACTCCTATCATAACCCTCAAGAAGTTAATAAAACATTGCATCTTGTGATGTGTATTGCTTTGAATATGAGAACTTGTTGGGGTTATGCATACTTGCATTCCCAGCAGTTTCTGGCTAGTGTGTAATCTCTGCACTCTGTGAACACACGTGATGATGTGGAGGGTACTATGGAGGACTCACTCATCCCTTGGTCATGTAGAAAGCCTGGGAATCTTATTGCTATTCTTTGTCCTGTTGGAGTTCAGTGGTCATTTTCACTCCTATCTTTTAGCTTTTTTTTGGTGGCTGTATTTATTTTCTTTTCTATATTTTAAGCAGTTGGGTTGGCTACTCTAACTCACAGAAAAGACCCATCATCTTTTTTATCCATTTATTTATTTAAACTTACTTGTTTTCAATAACTATGAGTGACACACAGTAGGTTCTCTGTAAGTATACAGGATTCATTGCCAATGACATGTGGTGGGTTTTGTATTCACAACAATAAAGGAGCATGGCATTCGTGATTTAACCCATGAAAACATTCACACATCTCAAGGGACAAGCCATTGCAGGTGATGGAATGGAATGAAACAATAGGAGCAGCTTCTCTCTTAGGAGTTCCCATACAGTCTTTTCATCATCTGTTCTCATTTCCCTCTCCCTTCCCTAGCTGTGTCCCACTGGCCTATATCCCTTGATTTGTCTTCCCTTTGTTTATCTCCATCTTTTCTCCCAACTTTTGGTGTGGCAGAAAATGTATGCCCTGTAAGGAACTCCTCCATTTCAACTTCCATGTGTGTCTCAGTGAATCTTTTTATTCCCAGGAAGGTGTGCTTAATGAAGTCATCTGCCCAGCTTGTGCCCACATCCTCCTTTACTCTCCAGACATCTTACAAACCCTTAACAGGCACACACAACATAAAATTCCAATGCTAACCCCTGGTTTTGCATCCTTTGTTTGATTTTGCAGGAACTGTGTTTCCATTACTCTCTTGTCTTTCCTTTTCTCTCGAGTTAATTAAAGGTAATTGATTAATTGTTAGTCTGCTATAGCACCTACCCAGCTGGAAAAGTACCAATGTGCAGACTGATCATATGCATAGGGCATATCTAATTTGTTATCTTACGTGAAAGTGCCAGAACTCCTTTTAAATTAGTCTTTGCATGGTTTATTTTCCAGAAGAAACAGATAAGATAGACTACAACATAACAAGGTACAGCTCTGCCCAGCTTTCTTCAGTGGACAGAAGCTTTGGTTTACAGATGTAGCTCTGATTCCATTGAGACATCTTATTTGATTAAAATGTCTTCTCTGGATGCAAGTACCTGGTGTTGCCACTCATGCACTTTGTGGACTCTTTCATGAGTAAACAATTTGCACATCTGTGTGGAAAAATTTTCCATAGTCAGATTTTGGCTGTTGTTTTCCCAGTGAGGCAACAAGGACTACCTTCCAGAAGTTAATAGTGTCAATTTAAAGTGTGTGTAGAGCTCTACTTTTAAGCCCTATTTCCATGCTACAATCAAACCAATCCTTTTCATTGTTGATTTTACAAAAATGGTGGGTTTTTTTTTTCAATTACAGAGGTTGGAAAATATATGTGGAATCCACTGCTCTAAGGACTCATTATGGAATATACTCATTAGCAGTCATCCTGTGTACAAGAAAATGTGAAGTCAGTCCAAATAAATCTTAAAACCAGCTGTTTTTATAAAAAACATTGACTTTATTTGAAATACTTTTTTTCATTTTGTGATTAATTCCAAAACTGTTAATTCTCCTTTCTCAAAAATTTGAAATTACAAATTGCAAATGATTTTTCACCAGGGAAAACAAATAATTTTCTTGTAGCTTCTTTTAAAATCTGTCTGAACAGTCAAGTAAAATAAAAAAATCACGAAATATTTTCTGATTATTGATGTTTCTGTAGAAAGGAGGATTTGCTGTTGATCAGAGTATGGTAGGAGCATATACCTGTTGTTGTCTCTGTAATGTTTTTCCAGTATCTGCCAGGGGCAGATCAAACCTAGGTTTGATGTTTTTTTCTCTTAGTCTGCAACCTAATGCATGTGGTTACTGTTAGAATAAGCAGTATATGTACACAAGGTGAGCTAGAAAATTAATTTCTGAAGCTGTGTTTTCCTTGCTTTCCCAGATAACGTGGTACAGTATATGTCATGTCTCTGTAGCTTATAGGAGCAACCAGATCAATAAAAAAGAAATTATAAAAATTGCAAAAAATTGTCAATTTTAGGATTTTTTAAGAAGGTACAAATTCACTTACATTTCCTTTATAAAACAGTGGATTTGTCTTTAAATATGTTTCATGTGTATTTAAAAATATAGTGTCATACCTAACCTTATCCAGTAACTACATCATAGCTATGCTTTTAGGTAGGTTGAGTCATGAAAGAATTAGCTCTGTATTAAATGCAGAAATTTCACTTCACCTTATGGTAACTTAATTATTTAGTGGTTAAAATTGTTTATTAACACATTTTTTCACGTTTTATTTTGGGATGTTCTCTAAAGCTTAAATAAAATTCAAATTCAGAGACATGAGTTGACATTTCAACAAGTAATGATTAATACTTTTTTCAGATAAGCATATCGCGAAAAGAATTTGACCTCATTATTCTTAGAAGAAAAAAATAAAATTTAGGCTCAACTATATGCTAAAGCAATGTCTTCAGTTGGTTGGGATTTTATCTTTTTATATTTGGAAGGACATAGTTACTTTTTATTTTTTAAACCTATATAACTTCTTTCGGTGGTATCTTCACTGAAGACAGCAGACACCTACTTTCTTTGAGAAAGCTTTATTTTTATTGCTTGTTGATTGTTCATGGAACAATAAACACAAAAAGGACTTAAAAATTATGTTAATGTCATGAAATTTTTAGCTAGGTTTTGTAGAGAACAGTAGCATGTAATAATATCTTAAGATGATATCTTTGTTGGAAATAGGAGTCTGAAAATTATTTGATTTGGGAAGATAACTCTTAGTTGAAAGGCACAGATAATAATTTTGCCAGACATTGTTGATTTCATTTTCTGAAATTAATTCATTGCTGTCGATGCATCTGAATATCAGAGAAACATACACATGTATCTCAATGATGAGCAAAAAGCATGTACTCTGCGTGCAGCTAGCTGGAATTTCTTCTTTTTTTTTCCTCACCATCAATGCTCCTCATTAGTTAAAAGAATGGAAACTAATTTATCTGCTATATAGTCCAGTGGTGTCAACCACAGCAAAGAATTCAAGGTAGAGAAAAAAACCAAACCAAACCAAAACCCTACCAAATTAAAAAAACCCCACAACCCAAACATTAAAATTTGGATTTGTTTACCACTAGGTTTTACTGTGTTTGATACTCTTGATCTCTGTTTTGCCTTAGGGTAGGGTTTAATGTAGCCTTCCTTGGGGAATGGAATGTATGAGTGGGATTCATTTGGCCAACCTTAATCATCTAGAAATAAGATATAGCCATTTGATTCTCGCTGTATAGTTGATGGAAAGAAGGCATGTTTAGGAGAAGGCTCATGCCACCCACAGCAGAAGGGTATGCAGAGCTGCTAACTGCTTGTGTCTACCTCCTTAATTACAAAACAAAACTTAGTCTTGGATAGCTTACTCGAAGATGAAATGAACCTCATTCAGTGCCCTATGCACTTTGGAAGTAGAATGTATCTTTTCATGTGATACTGTCCTGTGAGGTGGCCCCACATAAATATGTGACATAACAAACTCAACAGGGGTGCAAAATAGTTACAATGCTTTGTTCTGTGGTAATACAAACTGAAAAAAAATTGTGATGTCTCCAGATGCTACCATAGAACAAATCCTGCTACAAGCCTGTGAAGCATGGGAAGAATTGCTAATGAAAGAACACTTTGCTCCATCTTCCACCTCAGAAAAGATGGGGATTGATGTGTTTTCCATTGGATGAACCCAAAGCAGTTTAATTGGCTGGTTAAGTTTTTATGGGAAAAATGTTGATAAAAGACCAAAATTCATGGTAAAACTAGCACAATGAAATATAATAGTTCCTTGGAGCAATTATGGACTGTTACATAATTCTGTCTAACTACAGGAATTTTGAAATAAATATGGTCTTTACGAGAAAATTTCAATCACTTCCAAAAACAATGAAGTTAAAAAAGATGGCCTGTAAGTCAGACCAATAGGTAGAATATCTAGTATTGATTGGAGGGTCAATGAATAACATTTTTCCTAAGTCTCACTCTATTCAATATGTTAATTTTTCAAGGAGATGGTTTAAAACCGTGAGAAATAATTCCTTAAGGTATATTACTTGTTTGGTGAGGTCTTCTTTTCTGTAATTAAAATAAAATAGCTGTGAAGTTGCAGACAAAGTCTGTCAACTAGTATTCCACTATTTTCCATTATATTGAACGAGTTAATGTGGCATAAGGGCTATTAGGGAGAAATTAATTTTCCTTAATGTGAGCATTTAGCATTGTATTAGACACTCCGTTTCTGGTCTCCAGGTGCCTGCCTAGGAGGTGAGGTACTCTTACTACAGGTAATGTCTACCAGATACCTTAGCAGCTCTAAACAGCATCAGACATGCTGAATCTGTACTTCAGCAGATGAATGCCACCCTTCAGGTTCATCATTGTGTCCTGTGATAACAAGATATTAATGATGATTTTGTAGCAAAATTTGTTGCTTTAGAAAAATCTACAGGCTAGCAAATGTAAGACAGTAAAATGTGACTAGATAATGGCCTTGGTCACTTGAGTTTCAGGACCACCTAAAATTATAAGACCAAGATTTTTCTTTTTGTGTTTCCCTCCCCTCTCCAAAAGTAAGCAGTAGTTTTGATTACTCACATTAAAATGTAAATTCAAGAAAGAGAAAAGGTGAAAATTTCCAGCAGTAGATTTTAAAAAGTAATACCTTTTAAAAAGGATTTTAGAATGTAATTAAAATACTAGTTACTGCAAGGATAATTTGAAATGTATATACATTCATCACATTGAATAGTAAGTGGATAGCTGTATTTTTCAGAAGAACTGAAATAGGGTGAGCAAATAATTCCTGTTAAATCTTAGTAACTAGGGACTTTAGAAAATGTCCCAGTATCTAACTTTGTTGTAGTCATATAAGTCTCTGCAAAAATATGACCTTCAGATCTCAGGAATCTTACCAACTTATTTTAAATCATCACAAAAAGCATCATACTAGATGAGCACCTAATATATTTTTATTTAATCTTTATTTTAAATATTTATTTTTAATCTTTAAAAATATGGGCAACACTTTTATGAGTTAGAAAGTCACACGTATGTAGACAAATCCGCTACTCCAGGGAGCACATGATGCCAAGTTGGTGGGGAAGTGTCAATCAGCCAGAGGGCAGGAAGGACCTCCAGAAGGACCTGGACAGGTTGGATCCATGAGCAGAGGCCAATGGGATGAAGTTCAATGTGTCTAAGCACTGGGTCCTGAATTTCGGTCATAACAACCCCAAGCAACACAACAGGCTTGGAGCAGTGTGGCTGGAAAGCTGTACAGAGGAAAAGGATCTAGGGGTGTTGGTTGACACTTGCTTGAACATGAGCCAACAGTGTGTCCAGGTGGCAAGAAGGCCAATGGCATCCTGACCTGTATCAGGAATAGCGTAGCCAACAGGACCAGGCAGGTGACTACCCACCTTTACTCACCGCTGGTGAGGCCACACCTGAGTACTGTATTCAGGTTTCAGCCCCTCAGTACAAGACAGACATCGGGGCCCTGGAGTGTGTCCAGAGAAGGATAAGAAAGCTAGTGAAGGATCTGGAACACAAGTCTTATGAGGAGTTGCTCAGGCAACTGGGACTGTTTAGCCTGGAGAAGAGGATGCTCAAGGGCGACCTTATTGCTCTCTACAACTAGCTGAAAGGAATCTGTGGTGAGATGGGGCTCAGCCTCTTCTTGTAGATAAGTAGCAACAGGACAAGAGGGAATGGCTGCAAGTTGCGCCAGGGGAGGTTCAGGTTAGAAATTTCTTCTCAGATAGAGAGGTTAGGCATTGGAATGGGTTGCCCATGGAGGTGGTGGAGTCACCATCCCTCGGGGTGTTCAAGGAAAGATTTGGGACATGGTTTAGTTTGTAATATGGGTGGTAGGGTATAATGCATGTTTTCCCACCTTAGAATGGCAGTAAAATGAGGATTGACAGGAGCAAATGTAGTCTATTGATCATTTTCCACACTGGACTTTCTCAAAACCGACTCCCTGAAAATAATTAAATAATAATATAATAATAATAATAAAAATAAAATTTAAAAAAAAAACAACCGCACAAAACTGATAGAAACTTGAGTTTTCCCTGAGATATCAGGGTATGTGAAAAATCGGTGTGGTTTTGTGATATATTATATTACGCCTTTTCCATCAGAAGGACATTTTAATCAATGTATTGTTAAATCTACTGACTTTCCATCTACTCTTCAGAAGGGTAGGCTGGTATGATTTATTTTCCAGTGTACTTGGATGACATTTTGTCTGCTAAATCATAGGATTCACTGGCAAGGCCATTCTAACTCAAGTAAAAATGCACTGAAGCCCACATGATTACAATTTTGATAGAGGAATGTCACCTAGATCTGTATGTATTTAAAAAAAAATAAATCTATATACTGGATAAGTAGGAAAAAACACATTGATCCTATGTCACTTAGGAAAGCTATTGCATTGTACTTCAATACTTCTGTGAAGGAAATGCTTTTCTTTCTTCTGCAAAACCAAACTGACCATGCAGAAAGAAATTACATGTAATATAACAGGTTGAGATATCAGAGGACAGTTTGATTTGTATGAAGGTACGTCTCAAGTTTAGAAGGAGACTATGCTGGGTGCAGAGTGAGTGGAAAATAATGCCACTTCATTTGCAGATCTATTCTTTCCCATGTTCAGGAGGAGACACTGCCTGTATTACTAAGCTTGATCCTGACAATATGTATTGAAGTATTGTATGGATGAAACTCTGTGGTAGAGTTGTTAAGCATTGCAGGAATTATAATTCCTGCTGTGCAAGACAGAAAGGAATAATGAGTTCACAATTTACTCTGTAGTATTTGTGACAGCTACTAAAATAATAATTAAAAATAAAGGAGCCCAAGTTGCATATCTTATGTAAGGATGTAATTATAATTTCCCTAATATCTAGGGAAAGATACAAAAATCACAGTCCTCCAAATCAAACAAAACTCTGTAGTGTTTTCTATTCTAAAAGAGACCAACAGATATACATGGAAATATGTAATTAAACAACTACCTTGCAAGCATCAAAAAAGTCTTGTTCGAAGAAACAGAAACATCACTGAGATAATCCCTGATTTAGTCTTTGACAATTTGGCATCTCAGCATTCTCCACTGTATGAGCTATTATGTGCTGACTTCAGCATGGGAACATTTAATCTGGGACATGACTATGCATTGCATTACAATGTCTGCTTTTCCAAACTCTTATGAGAAAAGCTAGTGAGTTTTTTTGGTTTATATATGCATTGAAATACTTATATATACATATGCATGTATATAACACTTATCTAATAAAAAGGTCAACATAGGAAAATCATGCCTTAAATAATGATACCATCATACTAGTGAAATTAACAAAAAAAAAAAAAAAAAGAGGGAACAGGTATGGAAACACTTGACTCCCCTGTACTGAAATTATAATTTGATTGAAGCAATAATGGAATTATTTTCCCAACCCAATCAACTGTTCTTCATGCACTATCTCAGACCAGATTGTAAAAGTTGATGGCACAGAGTGGAGTGGTGAATAGCTTATGTTAGGAAGGAGATGAGCATTTTTGTCTGATGCTTGTAATCTGATGCCAAAAAGTAAAGGCACAGGTTTCACCACTCACATTTTTAGAACAGCCTAGCACTTTCAGAATTAAATAATACAATAAAAAAGGCAAGACATAGTTCAGAGAAATATTTTTGAGTCAGATTTAACCGTAATGAGATGAACAGCTAACACAAATTTAACCTTTCAATAATAATGATAATTAGATTTGGAACTACTGAACATAAATAAACCAGAGGGCCTAGAACATTGCATTGAAAAGATCACCATTAGGTTGGAGTCATATTTAGAGATTAACAAAGAACAAAAATATTTAGCTACAAATGGCTCAATATTGACTTTATATTTCTCTGTGGTTAAGGAACATTATTTCTTTGAATCTTTCTGGTTGTATGAGATTGTTTCTGTGCATTTGATAACAAAAATGTCCTTGCCAGTAGTAGGTCGGGTGGCATTTGTTGCTCCTTCAGTCTCTGTTGCCTGTTAATTCAGCCATCATGGGGTGCTGACTTGGAGGAAGAAGCTGGGCTTAAATAAGACTTTAAGATTAACTGCAAACCAAGGAAAAAGACTCCTGGAAAAGGAAGTTAAAGAGATAAATACAGAGGACAGTTCAAGGAGCACAGAGAGCAGTAAGCAGTGAAGGTGAGGGAAGAAAAAACTTCCAGTACTGTTCTCAGCTCTGAAAGTTCTTGTGCAAAATGGATATTGCATTACTGCGTGCTTGTGGTGTATATTTTATTTGGATGGCATTAGAAATGAGATACCTTCTGAACATAGCCTCATTTGTTCTTTTGTTTGCTATACTGAATAGAGCCTGGAACATGTACTAAGTAACCAGTAAAAAGTAGCTCAAGACTTCTGGACAGAAGACTTAAGATAGTCTGAGGTCAATTAATTTCCTGTCTTCATGATAAAAATATGGAAAGCTAATGAAGTAAAGGTCTTCTTTTAGCTCTCAGGGCATACAAAGATTTCGTAGCAAAAAGACACATGGGAAAACTTAACAGAAAATAAAATGTTTGACTTTCTTTTACAATGGTAATTTTTTTGAGGAAAAAAAAAAATACCATGACCTTCAGTTTATCAAATTTATCTATAACTCCTGACTGTCACAAGGTAATGAAGCAGAGTGAAGCACTTCCTAATGATAAGAAATAGGATTCCCCAAAATAAAGTTTCTAAATCAAAAAAGAACTAAAGAAGTTTTTAATAAGAACTCTGAAATACACTGTGGTTTAGTGATGTCTCATTTAACATATTAGATGTTGAAAAAAAATATTGATGATAGTTTTTTACGCTACAGTATTTCTAAGTTACCCGAGCTAATTTTTTTATCAGCTTTAAAGAATGTAAATATATCATATCATCATTGGAATTTTCACCTCTCTCTCCCACAAAGGTTACATTATTTGCGTTTGCTTTAAGTTAGTTGAAAGTAATCTACATATGTTGTGGCAATGCTTACCTATCTCAGTTAAGATGAAAACATGAGCAGTGGAAAAAAGTTATTTTCAGATACTGTTATTTTGAGGATATTTTAGCAGGTTTGGGGATAACTTTTCTGAATATTCCTTAAAAAAAGGGTTTTGTCTTCCTCTTAAAATAGTCTCTGGAATTCTAATGATTCATTAATGTATAGAAATAACACATCCTTTCTTATAATAAAACAGCCAGTTAGAAGCATGGAATTTGCTTCTATTTCCACAGAACTTTTCTAATAACATTATTCAAAATCCATTAGAAGCTTCCAGAAGTTCAAGTAATCCATTTTCTTAATTAGTTATTATCTGATTATCATTTGCTTGCAATTAGCTGTCACAATCATATATATGATCTGTCCAATGACTTAAGAGGAGAGTGGAGCCCACTCTGTCTCCCCTACCCCTGCAGCAGCCATGCCTCGTTGTATCAGGACAGCAGAGATGCAGGAATGCATGAACCAAAGGGGAAACCATAAAATTCAGGTCCCAATTATTATTTTGGATTGGGCATTGCTGCAACGACAAAATATGAGTTTGTGTTTTTGTTGTTGTTGTTGAAGGTGGGTTTTTAAAGCAAGCAATACTCCATGGACCAGAATGCAAATAATGGCCACCTTCCAACATGGAAATCCTATCCTGCTCTTAGTATTCATTTCAAATGGAAAAAAAAAACCCTTACAGATTGAATTATGAAAATAAGGATTAGAAATCTTTGATGTGAATTGCTCACAGTCAATTCCCGGAAGTCATTTATCATAAGTATATAGTTAAGTGTTTATCTCTTATTTGCTATATTTTTGAGAGTTTTTAAATAAGTTATCTTCCCAGCTGTTTCAAAAATGTGCCTAAAACTGCTGTTTCTTCCTTATTAGCACCATGCTACTTGCTTCTCTGCATGCAGTCCTCCAGATACCACCAATAATAATAACCAGAAAAAAAAAGTGCCCACTGATTTTCAACATGGCAGCTTACCAATTACTTTCAAATGGACAGTATATGGAAATGCATTCACCATGGGTCCATAGGTTGAACTTTAGAAATAAATATTGTAAGCTAAATTCTGAAACTGTATTGGAAATGAGGAATCAAAGAAATGGTGTTTAATCTTTTCCTTCATGACACGCTAAGTGACATTTCTTAGACAGTTATCAGGAGCTACTTTGAAATATTAAGTATGAAAAATTCTTGTGCTTGAAACTGCTGCCCTGACAGAACTGAGAAGATTCAAACCTAACCTTTAAATTCATATTTAATCAGTACATTTCTTTGCTTATTAGTCCTTTTTCTCCTGCTGTTAGTTTTGTGATGATGAAAATCATATTTTGTTTTTGTGTGAGTCCTAGAAATAGGATTTGCAATCACAGAATCTCTTGCCACTCTATCTCAGTGTCATGCAAGCAATCAGACAAAAAATTCAATCTGGCAAACAATAGTCAACAGCTATCATGGCAGCTGATTTTGTTTTGACTAAAGTTTCTAGAGTGATAGCTTGTTTTTTCCTGAGTGCTGATGTCCCCAACTACTCAGCATAAATCAAGTAGATTAAAGCTAAGTGTAAGGTAAAAATTTTTATAGGATGACATTTGTTAAACTTTATATCATGAGGGGTAGAGAATATAACAGTTAATATAAAAGTATTTAAATGACATTCAGCATTGGTAACAGAAGAGGAAGGGATTACAATTTCTTAACCTTTTACCTTCTCACTTGGCCATCACTAAATCCAGTTAATTTGAATTCTATACATGATTATTTAACTTAAAGAAAAAAATAATAACTCACTATGTTAATGTATTTTCCGTTGGTTTTGGGAGTTGTCTCATGCTGCTCTATTGGAAATACTGTTGGTATGAGTTACCTCAGATTAAAATAAGTGCTTTATTAACAGCATCAAATGTAAGCTATTTAGCTCTAAACAGAAAGTCAGGCTTTCAACTGGAGAAAGAGTTGCAAAGTTCTGGTAGGGTGGCTAAATTTTGACATTATTAAACAGACCACCTCTGACATGTTTACCTTTTCTTCTATATTGCATTGAAATGTAACCCCCCTGAATTGGAATAACCACAAACAACAATTAAAAAATAAATCTTTAAGTCATTGAATTATAGAACACATTAGGTTGGAAGGGACCTTTAAAGGTCATCCAGTCCAACCCCCGTTCAGTAAGCAGGGACATCTTTAACTAGATCAGGATGCTCAGAGCTTCATCAAGCCTGACCTTGAATGTCTCCAGGGATGGGGAACTGGAAAATATGCACTGGCTATGTCTCATTTCTCTACTGTGCTGCTTTAAGCACGTTCAGTCAAACAGCTGAAACTAACTCAGAAGCAGAGGTAGCTGGCCATAACATATACTCTGGCATGGCCTTTCTGAGAGCATGTTCACCAAGCTATGACTGATATTTCTCAAAAAAAAAAAAAAAAGCTTGATGAATTTGAAAGATTTTACAGACCCATTTATGATGTGTAGTTTGAGCACAACTCAGTGCTAAGTTGGAACTGGCAAAGAGAATTGGAAAATTACAGGCTACCTGGCAAATAAACAATGGTCATCTCTTCTGCTGCAGCAGGCACTTTGATGTCATGTTGGGTTTTCAGAGTTGAGGAATGAATATCAGTCAATGATTACTGAAGATACAAAAGAGACAAAAAGATATTGAAGAGTGTCCAGAAGAAAGCAACACGGATGGTGAAGGGTCTGGAGGGGAAGTCTTATGAGGAGAGGCTGATGTCCCTTCGTTTGTTCAGCCTGGAGAAGAGGACCTCATTGTGGTCTATGGCTTCCTGATGAGGAGTGAAGGGGCAGGCACCGATCTCCTCTCTTTGGTGACTAGTATAGAACCTGAGGAAATGGCATGAAGCTATGACGGGGAGGCTTAGGTTGGGTATTAGGAAGAGGTTCTTTAGTGAGAGGGTGATCAGGCACTGGAATAGGCTCCCTAGAAAAGTGGGCACAGGACTGAGCTTGACTGAGTTCAAGAAGCATCTGGATGAGGCACTCAGTCAGATGCTCTGACTTGTCTGCCCCATATGGAGCAAGAAGTTGGACTTGATGATCCTTACTGGTCCCTTCCTACTCAGGATATACTATGATTATATTAATTTAGTAGTGTTACTTTGTATTAATTTTACTCATCATGGTTTTCCACATTTGGATTCGGGTCATAATTAAAATCTCATCTGAATAAATTGTTTTATGCATATCTTGTCACTTAGGAATGTGTATGTGTTTTGCTCACATAATCTAGCTGACACTTTAGTATATTTGAGATTGGTATCTTCTTGAGATTGCCAAGTGGTTTATTTCTATAGAACTTCAAGTGAATTCAGACTGTCAGGTATCGTTACCATTTAACAGTGACTAGGACACATATACTTGTGTGTTTATATAAATGAAATGGCAGTGCTACCCTCTATTTTTATAATAAACATCTGAATAAAGAAGACTTTCAGAAAACATAAGGTTCTCTACAAATTATAATTTCACTGGCTTTAATGACTGCTTTGATGCCTTTTTAAATAAGTATGTATTGTTGCTTCTTCAAATTTTTAAAACAGTTAAGAACAGTGTATCTATACCACAAATAGGAGAAAGAGCACACTGAAGTCATACCTTCAAATAAAATCTCCAGAGCAATGTAGCAGACAATTTTTAACAGTACCACATTCATTTTAAAACACAAACCACAGAAACAACAAGGAAAAGGAGATGTTTGCATTATCTGATTGAAGTTTGTTGTTTCTAATTTAAAAAAAAGGTTCTTGTTCCAAGAGAACAATAGAGAAAACTAGGAAGACCTACCTGAATGGAGAAATTTCACAATAAAACTTTTGGGCTTGTTTTGAAGTCTAGAGTCAATAGATAATGTGTTTGTTTGGTTTGGTTTTTTTCATTCAAACTACAGGTTATTTATAGTACAAAACAAACAAACAAAAACAAAGCCAAAGCCAAAACCAACCCCAAATTATTTTTGAGCCAGAAAAATGTATGTGTATCTTTTAAAATACTGGCCTAGAGTATCAAAAGTAGGCATGACTAGATCATAAAATAGTAACGTCATAAAATAACTCTCTGTATGTCTTGTGAGAATTTAGAAAAAAATCTGGCATAGTAAGATGCAAGAATTTCCTTGGCGCTCATAGTTGAAAATGAGACAGCTTTAAGGACTGAATTAAGTAGAATCACAGAATCATAGAATTGTAGGGGTTGGAAGGAACCTCGAGAGATCATTGGGACAACCCCCCTGCCAAAGCAGGCTCCCTAGGACATATCACTCAGATAGGCGTCCAGACGGATCTTGAATATCTCCAGAGAAGGAGACTCCACCACCTCCCTGGGCAGCCTATTCCAGTGCTCTGTCACCCTCACTGTGAAAAAGTTCTTCCGCATGTTGGTGCCAAACTTCCTGTGCTCCAACTTGCAGCCATTGCCCCTTGTCCTATCCCCACAGACCACTGAAAAGGGGCTGGCTGATTCCTCCTGCATCCCCTTCTTCAGATAATTATAGATAATTAATTAGGTCCCTCCTTAGTCTTCTCAAGGCTGAAGGGTCCCAACTTACTCAGCCTATCCTCATAGGGGAGATGCTCCATGCCCCTAATCGTCTTTGTAGCCCTTCTTTGGACTGTCTCCAGGAGATCCCTGTCCTTTTTAAACCATAGAGCCCAGAACTGGACACAATACTCCAGGTGGGCCCTGACCAGGGCAGAGTAGAGGGGGAGGATCACCTCCTTTGACCTGCTGGCTACACTCCTCCGGATGCACCCCAGGATCCCATTGGCTCTCTTAGCGACCAGGGCACACTGCTGGCTCATGGCCAACCTGTCATCTACCAGGACTCCCAGGTTCTTCTCCACTGAGCTCTTCTCCAGCAGGTCATCCCCCAGCCTGTACTGATACAAACGGTTGTTCCTTCACAGGTGCAAGACTTTACACTTGCTTTTGTTGAATTTCTTCCGGTTTCTAACTGCCCAGCTCTCCAGCCTGTCCAAGTCTTGCTGGATGGCAGCGCAGTGTTCCTGTGTGTCAGCCACTCCTCCCAGCTTTGTATCATCGGTGTACTTGCTGAGGGTGGATGCTATTCCCTCATCAAGGTCGTCAGTGAAGATATTAAACAGGACTGGACCCAACACCAAGCCCTGGGGAACACCGCTAGTCACAGGCCTCCAGTTAGATTCTGCTCCTTGAATCACAACCCTCTGGGCTCAGTCCGACAGCCAATTCTCAACCCACCTCACTGTCCACTCATCTATCCCATGCTTTTTCAGCTTTGCTATCAGGGTGTCATGGGAGACAGTATTGAAAGCCTTGCTGAAGTCAAGGTAGATGACATCCACTGCTCTCCCTCCATCTACCCAGCCTGTTATGAGATCGTAGAAGGCTATGAGATTGGTCGAGCATGATTTCCCCTTGGTGAATCCATGCTGACTACTCCTCATGACTTTCTTCTCTTCCAATTGCTTGGAGATGGCATCCAGAACAAGCTGTTCCCTTACCTTTCCCGGGACAGAGGTGAGGCTGACTGGCCTATAGTTACTAGGTTCCTCTTTCTTGCCCTTTTTAAAGACTGGAGTGACATTGGCTATCCTCCAGTCTTCAGGCACTTCACCTGTCCTCCAAGACCTGTTGAAGATGATAGAGAGCGGCTCAGCAATCACCTCCGCCAGCTCCCTCAGCAAAGGTGGATGTAACCCATCAGGGCCCATGGATATGTGTGCATTAATTGCTTTGAGCCACTCCTGGAGCTCCCCTACCTCAACCAGTGGGAAATTCTTCGTTTCCCAAACACTCCAATTTTCATACAGGATCTGTGGGTCCCGATGGGCCTTTGAAGGGAAGACCAAAGCAAAGGCAGCATTCAGTATCTCCATCTTCTCAGCATCCCCCATTACCAGGACACCCTCCTCATTCAGCAAGGGACCTACATTATCTCTGGTCATCCTCTTACTATTCACATATCTAAAAAAACCCTTTTTATTATCCTTTATATCCCTTGCCAGCTTCATTTCCAAGAGGGCTTTAGCCTTCCTAGTTGCATCCCTATAGGCCCTGACCACATTCCTGTATTCTCCCCACGTGCTTTTCCACAATTCATAGATCTTCTGCTTCTCTTTCAGTTTACTCAATAGCTCTGTGTTCATCCATGCAGGACTTCTTCCTCTCTTTCCTGATTTTTTACTCAAAGGGATGCATCGTTCCTGTGCTTGAAAGAAGTGCTGTTTAAATGTTAGCCAGCTCTCACAGGCTCCCATTCCTTCAAACAGTGTAGCCCATGGGATAGCCCCTATTAAGTTATGGAGGAGATCAAAGTTAGCTCTTCCAAAATTCAGGGTAGCTATCCTACTTTTTGGCTTGTTTCTTCCACCCAGGATTTTGAACTCAACCATTTCATGGTCGCTTTGTCCTAAGCTGCCCCCAACCTTCACTTCCCTAATGAGCCTGTCCTTGTTAGTGAAAACAAGGTCCAGCACCCGCCCTCCCCTTGTAGGCTCCTGCACCATCTGTAGCAGGAAATTGTATTCAACACACTGCAGAAATTGCCTGGACTGCATACGACTGGCCGTGTTGCTAGCCCAGGAAATATCTGGATAGTTGAAGTCCCCCGTAAGGATCAGTGCCCGGGATCTTGAGGCTGTTTCTAACTGCTTATAGAATGCACTATCAACCTGCTCCTCTTGATCAGGGGGCCTATAGCACACTCCCACAACAATGTCACACAGTTTGCCCCTTGATTTTAACCAACAAGCACTTGACAGATGGTTCATCCTTCCCCAGGTGGAGCTCAATACATTCTAGGTGCTCTCTCACATAGAGAGCAACTCCTCCACCTCGCCTCCTTAGCCTGTCTTTCCTAAAAAGCACATAGCCATCCATGACAACATGCCAGTCATCCAGGTTGTCCCACCACATCTCTGTGATTGCAATGAGATCTTATTAGCCTCATAAGAAAGGGACAAGATATGGGAAGTTATCCTGGAATTAGAGATTGGGAAATGGCATTGCAATAGTTTAAACTTCCTATAATATTATGTGAGATTAGCCATACCAGGTAAGGAAATAATTAAATATTGTTCAGTACCTTAATTTTGACACCAGTCCATGGCAGACAGGGAAGAAGCAAAGAATAACCGTATTATTCTACTTTTTAGATATACTCTCCATTAGCCAGCAGCCATTTGTTTATGAAATTTTCTCCCATGAATTAGGAAAAATTATTTGAGCCTATGCAAATGAAGTAACCACATACCTGTATACACAGAGTTTAACTATGAGGAAAGTGATAGCATATCTCCTGATCTGATATGCTTTCAGTCCTTTAATTCCATTTTTCTTTTATAACAAACATTAAACAGCCATGCCTATTTGTCTCTTTCTTGACATTCGGGATTTTACAGACTTGCCTTACATGCCTGAGGTTTAAAGGTAAGTTCTTGCCTGCATGTGTTTGTATACCTTTGAGAATCCTTGCTGGCCACCTTTGCTTATTTTGAAGTATTGCTATCCCTTCGGGAATAAAAGGACTAGAACTGTTTTATCCATTTTTCCTTTCCTTTTCATGCTTAAATATTTTGGTTTTACTTTTCACTCCTTACAGTTGGGTTTTTTTTGGTTTTTTTTCTTTAGCTAATGTTTTCATAGAAGTCTTCATTATAATTGCAAGATATTTGTCTAAGTAGTAAGATTAGCAACTGGTAGTTATTAGCTAACTACAAATAGTAACTCCTCTTTAGTGTTTACATGAAAAACATCAGGATTGTTTTCTCCAGTGTGCATTATTTTGTTATTTTCAATATTGGTCTATCTATCATACTATCAGGTATTACCAGATTAGTCTTCTGCACCTTTTGACACTTTTTTCAATTCTGACTACCCATTTAATTAGAAATTATTCTTACTCATTTATGACTTGAATATACATCTCGGAAATGAAAAATTAAAAAATAGAGGCATTTCCATTCAGTGTTTTAATTTTGACATTGGCAAGCTTTTAGTGTGTTCAGCAAAGCATCATGGCATAACTTATCCCTGTTCCTAGAAGGAACAATTGTAATTGTATACAAAATATTAATCTTTACTACCAGTGGCTACCCCTATAAATATAAAATCGTGTAGTAAAATAACTTCAAGATAATAGGTAACTGTCCATACTTTAAAGGAAATAGAAAGCAGACAAGACCAGATTAGTAGTCCATCTCGTCTAGTATTTTCTGTCATGTACTGTTGAAGAAAATATGTTTCAGAGAGTACTATAGAAGGTATATTCGCAACAACCCGTTTGAAGAGTGTATTTCTTTTTATATTTGTCACACTTTACAGTTTTAAACAAGATGCTTCAATTCTTCATCTTTCAAGTCATCACCATCGCTCTTTAGGGCACAAAGTAATCTTTAACTGACAAGAGCCCAAAAATATGTTTGAAGGAGGCAGATTACTCCATCATTTTCCACCCTGGGTAGGTTGCATCTTTCTCTGAATTATGTGGCCCTGGCCACTGTGTTAAAGACACAGTGCTGAACTAATCACAGGCCTGCTCCAGCATAGCGGTTCCTATAAGGTGGCAGGTGATCCAGTGTATGTGCTGCATTTCCTGTCTATAGTACATGAGAATTTAATTCCTGCTGAAAAGACATGGTAATGCATATCAAAAAGCCAATTAACTGTACTTGTATGTAATTTTATACCTAATACATTTATATAATACTTTATGGTAGCTTCACAAATATTTATTAATAGGTTTTGGGTTTTTTGGGTTTTGTTGGTTGGTTTGTTGGGTTTTTTTACTGGAAAGTTTTTTGTTTGTTTGTTTATTTTTGGGTTTTTTTCCACACAAGTTGTAAGAAAAAGCTTTACAAGTATTATTATAAGTATGTTCCTTGCCTCTGTGGAAAGGAAAAGAGGACTGTAGACCGAAATTGCAGATTGCTGTCACTGTTTCTTTAATTAAAAATGCCAGTTTGATAACTGAAAATAATACTTGTTCTTTGTCTACAAAATATTTTCAACAAACAGGTAAAAAATGGGACAGTTAAATTCCTGCACTATCTTGAGTAATTCACTTTTCTGTGTTCAGTAAGTCATTTAGCACCAGCTTGCCAACAAATCTAACAGAGGAGGTATGATAGATGCACTACAGCAACTAACTAATGGTCATCCTCTGATCAAAGATCTAAGCCCAGTGATCATCCTAGTTCAGCACAGTTTTCTCAGTCAAAATCCTCAACTACCCTTTCTTTAAAACGCTTCAGAAGAGACAGTGATCTACCAGAAAAGTTAAGTACATATTAATAGCTTGCATGCTTTTGGGGCTGTACTATGGATCAGTTTCAGTGTTTGAATCTGTCTTGACTCTGTTGACTTTTTAAATTGCTCTACAGTCTTGATAATCTTACAAAGTCCAAAAAAGACCATTAGTTCACTCTATGTAGCTGCCTGTAAACCATGTATCAAGATACTCCATCAGGAAATCGTTTAAATGTTGCCCGGCTGCAGGACTCATGCCATGGCTAGCAGACATAGTCAAAAAAAGAGTCTATTAAGAATTTTAAGCCACCAGGAGAGAATGTACTGTTTTCCATGGAATAGGTATGAACTATGGGAGGACTTTTTATGGGGTTTTGTTTGGTTTTTGTTTTGTTTGGGGTTTTTTTTTTCCTACACAGTGTGACTCTGATGACACAGCCTCAACAATTTTTGAGCATTACTTTAAAATGTCCAGTGTGACTAATAAATAGAAGGAAGTACCATGCAAGATATACTCCCAGCTTTACAAATCATCTACATTGAAAGCAACATGAGACACTTGGGGTTGTAAAAAAAAAAAAAAAAAAAGCCCAAATAGTCCATCAACTCACTTTCTCTTACTCCAGAAATATGTATAAAACTTATAT
Source organism: Laterallus jamaicensis coturniculus (assembly GCA_022605575.1). NCBI lineage: Eukaryota > Metazoa > Chordata > Aves > Gruiformes > Rallidae > Laterallus > Laterallus jamaicensis. The sequence continues at coordinate 5,122,243 of JAKCOX010000037.1, read as the reverse complement.
AACTTTCAAACCTGAACACCTTCTGTCTGAATTGGAAAATTCAGGTAACATGTACCTGAATGGGACGGGTTTTTTCCTATTACACTTGAGTCTTCAGCTTCTTATTTTCCCATCGTTGTATTTCAAAACATGTTTTTCCAGAGCTCTGTAAAGTATCTTGATATCTCATGTAGATTAAGCTGCAGTTAATTAAATTTAGTGTTCTTATAATAATAAGAGTTGGAAATAACTTGGGAGACAGGGTGTAGGAGTTCAATTCTTGAAAGAACTTTTGAGACTATCGACCCCTTTTTTAAAGCTGTGAGGATTCATGAACAGCTTCTTTTTAACTTTGATTTTCACCTAATTGCCACATCACAGATTTTTCATGCTGTAAATTATCTTAAATATTAGATAATATGGGAATTTGAACAAATGTCATTTCCAGGTATCTCTGCCATTGAGAATTAGATATGCTTGTGAAGGGAAATAATAGTGTCCCATAAATAATGAATGTCTTTTTTGATCATCTTATGGTATCATTTAAAATATTAGTGCTTATATAATTCCAAACTCTGATTTTATTTTTTTTTAAACCCCCTTATGCTCTGAGGTGACTGTCTTCAGTTTTGATTACACACTCTGTTAATTATTATTTTAACAGTACATTGTTCTACATACTTTCATCTCTCTGTTCTCTCTTTTTTAAAGTTTCTTGTGATTTCCACAAAGACAGAAATCTCTGGACTCAATTCTTCTATATAAAGCGCAAAGAAAGAAACACCATACCCAACCTGAATAAATGTTAACAATGTGTACCAAGAAGTACAAGATGCCTAATTGCCAAAGATGACTGAAAGTCTTCTCAACCAACATAGTGTGCACAGACTACCAAAAATTTTATAAAATCCCTTATCAGTGAAATACATCCAAATTCTGCACTCATCTGCATGTGTACAAGGATAAAACATGTCTGTCTGTATGAAATTTCTTCAAAATAAGGTGTCTCTTCTGTGAAGTTCTTCAACATGTTGAGCAGAATAAACAGCACAACTCAGTAAGAAACATGTCAGATGAAGGGGAAAAAAACAACAAACCACTGGTAAATAATAAAATAAAGATAAACGTTTGTCATGCTGTTTCAGTTCTAATCTTTTTTTGGAAGATAATTCAAGTGCTGGTGGCTCTTAGCAGCGTGTGCTTGAGATCCCCGAGTCAGAACTGCAGGGGTGCTTTTTTTGGCAGTACACTGTTAAGGAGACAAATTCTAATCCGTTGTTTTCTTAAATCTTTGACTTTCTAGCAAGTCTAATTCTCAAAATTCATCCCCAGTGAGGCATTTTTAGCACCAGGGTGTCAGACTCTGTTTTAAAGGTCTATGACATAGACTTCCTTATCACTATCATCTACAGTTCCCAGAAATTCAGCCCATACACCTGTGCAGTCCATCAGACTTTCTCTGTTCTAACTACCCCTGACTTTTAAATAGTTTAGTGAGCTTTTATGCTCTGGAGTAATTTCTCTCCATATCTTCTGCAGAATGATTTGTAGGTTTGTTAGTTTTGCTTTTGCATGGTGGTTCTGAGGAGCTATACAGAACACACTCTTCCTCCCAATTCTTACTTCCTTTATCAGGGCAAAACAAGTTTTTCAAACATCAGTGTCACTTCTCTCTTTTTATATTTATTACTGGAACTCTTATGCACTTGAAGAGTCTGCAAAGCTCCACCTAATGGTGTTCCATCTATTTTCAAAATTCTTGTGTTTTCATATATATTTTAGTTCTTTTTCAAGGATCTTCTAGGAAGTGTGAACACCTACTGATGATTCCGCATGAGTATGCATTGCGCTTTCCAATCTAGTCACAGTATACATTCATTAGATGAATGTATACTGTGACTAGATAACTTTGTATGTCGATATACAAAAATACGTGTGTATATGCACACATATGCACACAATCATGCATAGATTCATAGCATATTTAGAATATGCATTTATGACTTATCACAACAGCGTATTTAGGCACATCAGGAGGCATGCAGACCCTAGCTGGCAGAGTGAATAGCTCTGTAAAGCTATCATGGAGCGCAATTTTCTTTCTGAGCTCTTTTCAAGGACTCCAGCTCTTCATGACTCATTCTGAAGTCAAGTGTATAGTAGTATCTGTTCATCACTATGACAAAGCATTTTTTTGTCTTCTGCAAATTGAAGTTCATTACATTAGTGCTGATCTTCTCTCAGCAGGTGGTCGATGTCGATTATTTTTTGCTTCTCTGTAATGAAAGCTGCTACATATTCGTTTCAATTCTGTTACAGAGCTCTGAAGTTCTGACAAGCTGTGAGCAGTTCTTCAATCAGGTAAACTTATGAACAGCTTCATACTAGTTGGAATCATCATGTCCTGACTAACCTGGATTTCTCACAACTTGTCTTTATGTTTGCCTCATACACAGTGGCTAGGTTGTACTTTTCCTTTCTCATTTTTTTTGAGCCTGTTACAGAAGACAGACATCCAGACCTCATTTGTTCACTTGCAACAGCTGTTTCCAAATGTTGGATAAGCTGATTTTATTTTAATGGCTACATGCACAAGATAATTCACACTGATCTGAGACTTGGAGCACATCCACATGAGCAACCTACCCTGCCTTTGTCCAAGTCAGCATGAAGTCTCTAGTCAGATTAAACTAAGTTCTCCTCCTCTGGGAATAACAGCCCTGCTCTTAAGAATAGCATCCTGTCTTCCCCTATCAGTCAAATGGACACAATACAACCTGGAATAAATTCTGACTAAAGTGCTTCTTGATCATCCTGTTTTCAGATGAAAAAAATCCAGGATGTGACCTTACATTAAAAATCTCCTTCAACTCTTAAGCGTGCTCAAGTTCTGAATTCCAGAAGTTTGTCATAGCTTTGATATATTTTACACAGGATATATTTATAGATGTGTAAAAATAACATAGAATCTAGCTCTGAATCAAGTGAAAACTATATGTACTTGTTTAGGTATTAATTAATTTTTTTCCTTAAAAATTAAGCGTTTTCTTCTTCCAACATTGTCCTTTTTTTTGTGACTCATTAGAGGGACAATGACTCATTGTGTGCTTGTATCACACTGGCAACTAAATCTGTTGGGAAAGATCAGCCCTTGTAGGTGTCCCTTATTGTCTCTGTGAGCATCCCCTCTACTATGTGCACATACATCGCCAGTGACCACTGCGGATCTAACATCACAATACTGAAACACAAGGCATAAAGAAGGCTGAAAAGTTTGATTTCATGTTTTTCTAGTTAGTCATCAGAGTTAAGTTTTCTGATGGAAAGCAGGAAGAGTACAGTGGCCATGGAGCTGCCACTGTTGAGCAGAATTTTTTGTCTGGAATTCTGCAGTACTATATGCTTTAGTTAGTAGAAATTTGTTGTCAGTGACATAAAGACATCTGTCATGCTGACAAGTTAAATGAGAGGGAAGAATGGAAGAAGACATTGAAATTTAGAGATAGAATTAGGCTTCTGGAAAAGAAGTTTGAGAGTTGTGTAGCTTGTTCATTAAAACACAGACTCACAGACTCACAGATCAGCTGAGTCAGGAATGCACCTCTGGATATCATCTGGTCCAACCCCCTGCTCAGAGCAGGGTCAGTGAGAGTAGGTTGCTCAGTGCCATGTCCGCTTGAGTGTTGAATATCTCCAAGGATGATTACTCTCTTGGCAACCTGCTCTAGTGTTGGACTGAGCGGGTTGACAGTAAAAAAGTGGGTTTATATGTTTAAATAGAATTTCTTGTGTTTCATGTTATGGCCATTGCCTCTTGTCCTGTCACTGGGTACCACCGAGAAGAGTCTGGCTCCATCCTCTTTACTCCTCCCATCCACTGTGTATTATCCCCATGAGCCTTCTCCTTTCCAGGATGAGCAATTCCAGTTCTCTCAGCCTCTTCTGTTGTGTGAGATGCTCAAGTCCTTGTATTTCTTTGCTGGACTCATTCCAGTATGTCTAGGTCCTTCTTGCACTGGTAACCCCAGCACCAGACACAGCACTCCAGATGTGTCTTGCCAGTGCTGAGAAGGGTCACTTCCTTCAATCAGCTGTTGCCGCTTTGCCTAATGCAGCCCAGAATACCATTAGTTTTTTGCTGCATGGGCGCACTGCTGGCTCATGTTCAACTGGGTGTCCACTGGAACACCCAGGACCTAATTATCATAATATTAATTATCATAATATCAAAACTAATGATCACAGTATTGATCTTAAACTATGATTTTTTTAGGTAATATTTTTCATGCTTTTAAAGTTGGTTTTTGTTTTGAGCTTATAGGATTTATGTTTTCTGTATTTCAGACTTTTACCCAAAGCTATAAAAAATGGAAATTTTACTTTGAAAATGGCTCAGATTCCCACAGTTTCTATTGCTGTGTTTATTTGGTTTGGTTTTTTTTTAAAGAAATAATAGAAAAATATAGAGCTCTTTATATTTATAATTATTGACATCATTGGAACAAATACAAAGAATTAATTTTGTTCATCATTGATTTTGTGCAGGATACCTTTTTTTTTTCTTAAACACCGCCCCCCGCCAGTTCCAGACTGCACTGATTGATTGTAGGATTTATTGTTTTTTTCTTCTCCCTTAAAGATTTGACCTTGATCGCCTTTATCTCAACAGCATGCAATAGCCAATGAGTTTTCACTAGATGGTTATCTAAAAGGGACGTTGTTGTCAAATGATAAAGAGATAGATTACATTTTATGTTAGTCTTCAGAGTTCAGCAGTCACCCTATTTTTAGTTCAGAAGGCTTTTAAATTTACTTGGATCAGTTCTGCAAAGTGCTGTAGATTTTCTGGTTCCCTGAGGTCCTGGGAAGAGGGAACATTAAGCATTTATTGGACCAGCTGTATTTTTCCACCATTTACAAACGTGCATTAGTACTGTTCTCTTCCCAAGTGCAGTGAGACAGCTTGACTTTTCCTGTACTGTTGTATTGGGTGATTATATATTTTTGAGGTTTCTTTGCACTAAGACACTTTTCCTTACAATTGTCTTCCTTATTTTATCCTCAGGTGTATTGTCATGTAGGAAGCAAGTGTATATACCAGGAGGCTGAAGTTGACTGACGTTTCAGTAGTGAAACTTCTTATGCCACCTGCTAGAGCTCTTGCACAAGACTAAAATTCAGCTTCTATCTTTTGAATGACTTTTCTTTCTCTTGTTCATATTGTGCACTTGGAAATCAAGCATTAGCAGAGATTTCTCCATCTGTCAAAGATGACAATGTGCTAGACAATAAGGTAATAATGAGGAGAGGAAGAACAGAAATAAAAGGAAGCATTACTTATATCTATAAATACTGCTAATTCAGGCACCATATTTTAGTACCAAGCTTCAAGTAAGCCCTGGCTCCTCGTGATGCCCACATGAGCTTTATTTAACAAAAACTGTTGTCACATCTGCACTTATCCAATTGCACAATCTATTACTGCTGTACTCTATTTATGTCTTATGGCCAGGCAGAGCTTAAGGTAGCAAATCATATTAGGAAATTGCCTCTCCAATGTTTCACTTGCACTTGTTAATTAGAGATCTGCAGGTATACATAAATCATCATTAAGACAATCAGCATTTAGACTTCATATTGGCATCTCAAAGAGGAGACAATCTGATAATCTTGCTTCTTCAGGACAAAAGGACATTCAGGGTAATCAAGTCCAATTCTTTTGAACTATAGGATATCAAATCTTTCCAGCTGGTAAAGCGCCACCTTTGCTTTATCATCTGTCTGCCCTATTAGAAGACTAGTCCAAAATCACACTCCTGTTTTCCTGGCTGTGTGCATCTACTTATCGTTGTGTCAGTCTGGTCTTTTAGTTTAAAGAGTAGCTTTCACTTCCTGTTCTTTGGTCTTCCCTTTCTCTCACCCTCACTCCTTCACACTCCCAGCCAGAAGGCACTGTTTCAATCTGTCTTTTCCCATTAGTCTCATTGCTTAAGCTATCTGCACCTTAGCCTTCTAGCCACATTATTAGCCTTTTATTTAATAGTGTTTTCTATTTAGTTATCCTACAGGTCCTCCTTTGTACTGTGCCATGGCTCTGCATGTACAGACAGAGAAGTACAGACACTGTAGTATCATTACTAATACCAGTTTTTATATAATCAAGTTCTTAAGAGATCTGTAGGCTGACAGTTACATTCCTGATCTAAGGCGGTGATGAACAGCATACAGAAAAAAGTGAAGGGGAAGAGACTAATGTTTTTACATTTCATGAATGCCCTTGCAAAAATATATGTGATATTCAAAAACTTGTAATCAAGTGAAGTAACAGTTAAACCCAGCGGAACACATTTAGCAGCACTGTTAGCACTGTTTGCTTTCGTAGACATAGTACCAGCATTTCTATTTTTCCTTGAAATTAAGTGGTGGTCACTCAGTGTTGTCTGCAGAGTTTGAAGGAAATTTTCAAAAGATTCTAAGGGAAATATATGCACCCATTTCCATGTAAATCACAACTTTATCCCTGCTTGAAGCTAATCCCTAGTTCAGTTTCCTTTCCCACCCTTCTGCCTAAGAATTATAATGGGAAATGTTTGGTCTGTGTCATAAACTGTGCAGTGAGAAAAGTCTGCAGGACTTGCCTATTAATTGTGTTTCCACATAGTTTGGTAGGATTAGGTTTTGTGTTAAATTTCAGGAATACCTATCCGCAATGACACCTGAAAGATCTATTACGAAGGATGCATATAAATAGTTGTCCTGGTTTCAGCCTAGCAACGGGCCATGTATCATGCTATTTCCATATTAGCAACAAGCCCGAGCCGCGCCCTGACGGACCTGCCTCAAGCCACGCCCTGACGGACTTGCATTTTTGGCGCACATTTTCTCCTTTATACCGAACATGACTATGCTGTAATTGGTATGGAATATTCTCATTGACCAACATGGCCCATTGCTAGGCTGAAACCAGGACAATAGTCCAGCGTACTGGCTTTGTAGAGGAAAAAAGTGAGCTACTTTGAGCAAACTGTGTTGGAGCAGTGCTTATTGGGTCGTGATTTTTCAATCAGTGGTTGTCCCTAGGTTTTGAGGAGTGCAGCAGAATGCCATTCATTTTTGCAAGTACATGATATACATTTGTGAAGATAGATAAATGAAGCAGTGATACGGAAGAAATGCAGGAACAATGAAAACATAACCTACATTTAGTGTAGCAGTAATTAAAACATTTTGTAGCATTATTTCATATTATCGATAGGTGGATGCTTGTGTGTTTGTATGCATGTGATGCAGACGTACTAAATATCGATGCGTGCTTACGTTTCTGTATTTGAACTAGACATCTCTCAAATTTGAAAAGATTGAAAATCAACTAAGTATTCCTAATTATTCCTTCCACCTCTGTCACAGCATGCAACTGCTGTAACGAAGAAACTCAAAAACTCTGCATGTCACCAGCAATATCAATGCTGAGGAATTCATGCAGCTTGTCTGAATCATCATAATTTCTTTTCACTGAGTCAAAACCTGGTTCAAGAGAACTACTTCTCTTCAATGCCAGTAGACGTGAGATGATGCATTTCCAGGCACTGTGCTCATTCTTGTTTTTTTCGGTTTTTTCCTTTTTCCTAGAACCAAAGATATTACTGCATTTCCAAATGATGTATTTTGGGACTAGGTTTAAAACACATCAAAAGCCATTATTACCAATGATTTCTCCCTATTTGTTGGTCACAAATAATTTATAAAATTTACCTACAAAGCTATTTTTCCAACTTTACAAAGGGAGTCAATATCGTTGTCTTTAATTTCTAGTAAAACATGCTTGGTTTGTGTTTCTATTTGGATCATGCTTTTGGAGAAAGATACATTTCAGAAGTCTCTGTTTATGAGACTCTCATACAAAATTCAAAAGTATTCTAACATTATTCTTCCCTTCACCCTTTAATGCAAATTACTAAAATACATTCTCTTGGAATTTTTCTTTACTGCTTTATACCCGGAGTATATTCCTCTAATTATTAAAATTACATGGAAATATTACACAAATTCTTAGGGGGAAAGGCCACACAATAATGATAATGTTAACTTTTTATTGTTTTATTATATATATATACTGTTATGTGTAATAGCTATCCATCCTCTGTACATTGCAGTGTTGGTGCAATAGAGTTATGTGCACAATTATATTGAGAGATTTGTGGAGTGTTTGTTTTTAAGAAAAATAATACCGGAAATCTCTGAAGTGAATTGAATAAATATAGTTACGAAGGGTTAGGAGACTTCACATATCAATTCATGTTCCATGTATTATAAATCATAATTGAAAGTTGCTGCTGATTTTAATCCTATCTTCATTTGAAATGCGATGTGTTCCTGATCCATGCTATAAAAATTGTCATCAGAGATGTTTCAGTGTCCCAGTGGTGTTCTCAGTGCTGGAACACAGGGTGTTTAAGTGATCCATCTTTTGAATCTTAGGTGTGGAGACTGAATTGGATCTTTGTTATATGGCTTGCAGAATAAATATATAAGATTACAGGCCTGTTACTGTTGTTAATGGTCTCTGTTGATAAATATAAAATCTTACTTCCATATTCTATGAATCCAGCACATTTCAGGAGTAGTAAATTAATTCAGAATAAAGTTACAGACTCTTAAAAGACCCAGTGCTTTACATCATGTCTATGGGACTAGCAATACTCATCATGCACTGAAAAGAAAGTGTTGGTTTTGGTTTTGTTTTAAATACATCTCCTGAGGAGGTAATAAAGCCATCAGTAAATCACTGCAGAAAATAGAACAAAGCTGTAATCTCTTAACATGACATTTCCATATTAGCTGATACCATCAACTTTTTGTTGGAATTACAATGCAATCATGCAGAAGGATAGAAGGAAGAAAATACATTTCTGGAAAAACAGCAGAAGTTTGACTTATATTGGTATGGGCCCTTTTCAATCCAAATAACAGCATACGAAATTGCTTATTTGAAAACTAAATTTATAAGGATATGGCTAGTAATAAACCCAAACTTACATTCATTGCTTAAGGGAACTAGATGCCCTTACAATTAAAGTTCTGTAAAGTAATTTATACCTGCATGTAGTGTAGATTAAGACAAGTGCCCATAAATCTGGGCTTTGGGACAGGTAGAGTGTAAGATTTTATGTATAAAACTGATATTGTTGTTTCAGTGAGAAAACTGGTATGGAAAGACAGGAATATGCTTGGGGGACTGAGGAATATGCAGAAGATTTTAACTAACAGTTATTGGAACACAGCCCATAAATTGAAATCTGTGAAAGTTTAGTGATCATTGTCTGCGTTCAAACTATCGTCTAAGCACTGATGAAGCAGAAGCACTTCCACTAATTATTGTATATTTAGCTAATGTAGGGCACTGTTAATGTAACATACATATACTACATGTGTGCAGATGCACATGCATACCGACACACACATACACACACACACACACACATTGTGACTATTCACTTGTCCCTCCTTTGTCCCAAAAAGCTTGTGAAATCTCCACTCTTGGACTTGCTCAAGTCTCAGTTGGACAAGATTAAAGCAACCTGTTCTACTATGAAATTACCTCTACCTTGAGAGAAGCTTGCACTTGATGATCTTCTGACATCCAGCTGATCTTCTTACATAAATTTCTCTGTGTGTCAAAATGGTCTCTAATACCTTCACTGCTCAGGAGGTGTAAGGAAAATAAGGCTTCAGTGAAAAAGTGGAGAAGGAGTCAGAGGTGATTCTTTTGAAGAAAGAGGGAACTTCTTAGTGGATAATTCTTCATAATGTTCACATAAGAGAAAAGTCCTCTTAAACTTTTTTCAGGGCAAAATTCTCAGTAGCATATGAGTGATTTATTAGACTGCCTATCACTATAAACAGGATTTTAGTATTTGGCCGCCATTCTCTTAACTGGAATTTAGATTCTTAAAAATGCACTTATTAAGATTATTTAAGCGTTTAATGACAGACACAGGAACTTAAAAAAAGTTAAAAACTTATAAAAGATTAAGCTAGCTTGAAAAATTCTTGATGTTTGTCAGCAGAGAATATTCTTGGCTGCTCCTTTGGCCTGAAACCAAACACAATACCCAAAAATGCTCAATCTTCCTAAACCTAACTAAAATAAATTAAACCCTTTAGAGACATTTCTCAAAATTAAATTATATCCAACAGTTCAGTGTTTTTAACCAGGCAACCAGTTGAAAGGAATCACACAAAAAAAGACGGAAAAGGTGGCATAAAGATACCACTGAAAAGATTCCGTTCCTCCCCCCGCCCCGCCACTGAAGAGATTTTCAGTTGAGTAAAAGGATAAGCACTGATGATGTAATTCCCAAGTTTATTTTCCCTAAGGCATTTAAATTTATTAGTAGAATAAATGTTTAGCTTTGCCTTTAACACAGGTTTTGCATGTGTAAAAAGTTTACTATCAAAAATTGAAGTTAACACACATCATGGCAAGCATCATCTCTTTCTCAAACAGGGAAAGAGTGGGAAGAAGCAATCTCCATGCTTCTGAGATACCTTTTAGAACAATTCAGCCAAGTCAATATCTGTCTCATGCTATGCTGTTAAGATCAGTAGGACTGACTATACAGTGACTTGCTGAAGTTACTATGGATAAGTTATTCACCAAGAACTTCAGGGGTTTTATGTCACTTTAAGACAATGATTTAACAAATCACAAAGGCATGGCAATTTAAACTATTGATCCAAAGCCTGGAGATTCAAAAGCAGCAAAAAAACCCCTACAAGGATTAATCCACGTGGTCTATAGTATTCCCTCCTTTGGGTCAAGTTTGAAATGCTGTAGACATGCTTTTTACAGCAACGGCAGCACTTTTGCCTCCTGACAGAATTGGGAAGTGTATAAAGCCTGAAGAGAAAAAATATGTATATTAGGTGAATTAAGCAAATGTCCTGGAACTTCAGTCCCCTCTCATGTGTTCAGAAATTTATTTTATTAGCATATTGCCCCCCAGATATCACTTAATTTGAAATAATTCTGTTGTAATTTCAACATTTTTTTCTTCTTTAACTTCTACTTTGGGACTATATCTTTTTTTGTGAGCTTCAAATATCAAGTATGTATATCTACATTTATAAAAATCAATATAGAGTGGATTCATTTAATGAAAGAAACACATAATTTTGCTTTCAATTTCAAATGCAAATCCAAAAGATAATTTTGAGACAGGTAGGGGCAAGGTAACATAGTACAAAGCCTTTTTTAATTTATTTTTTTTTTACATCTCAGAGTGAGTAGCGTCATTCAACTTTATTAGTATTTTCAGCAGTCCCAGACCTTTTAAAAAATATATTCTGAGCTGTCAAAAACATCATTTGCATTGTGCTATACAGCTATACTGAAGATACCTTTGCTAAAGAAAGCCTTTAATAGATAGTACTTTGAAATTGAGCCTGAACAACTCCAAATCATAATTTAAAAAAAAAAAAATTCCTAAAGTAAGCAGTTCTTGTCTAACACCCATATTACTGAAATGCATGAAAAATGAATTAAAAAAATAATTTGTAGGTTTTTTTCTTTTTTGTTAAATGAAAGAGAGAAAGAAAAAGGAAAAGAATAAATGTGGTTTATCATTTCTGGTTAGTTCCATACGCAACAATTACAGACAAATTTAGCTGCTGGTGGCTAGAAACCCTAAGGATCTTGTGGTGTGTGGTCCTGTTTGTCTCTAATCCTATATTCAATGTTGTACTAAGGTCTGTTAAACATTGATAAGCTTTTTTTATGCCTTAAGTCCTCCGAGACCACTGTGTCTAAATGCCGTAAAGCCCTGAATTAGGTTTATGCATTGTTAAGGTGGTTTAGATACATCTTAGCACTCAGTCTATTCTGTCCAAGGGAGAAAGACAGCATGACTGCGTATTAAAACCGGCATCCTTGTAATGATTAGCTGGCTAGAATATTCAAAATATTAAGCATTTCAGTCTACTTTTCTGATGCTCACTCTTCACTATGTCAAAGGAATTTAAACAGAATTTAAATATAGGGAACTTACCAAAAAACTCCACAGAATTGCTTATTCCTCATTTTTTATCAACCAAACTTTGTAAAGGAGGAGACACAATTCTGGGTGCAAAAAGATCATAGGGGTTGCGCTTAGTGAGATTAAAGAAAGCAAAAATTTAATACTCGTTGAAAGCTTGACCTTTATTAAATACCTTGAAAAGAGATTCTACTTATCTATGATTCTATGATTATCTCATTTGAAATTCAATTCCATATTATTTAAGGTTTATAAAGATGTAAAGAACTTGTGTTAACAACTTAAAGTAAAAATAATTTTATCCAATAGAAATAATATGTTTTAAGTTTCTTGGACTTATAAATGATAAGATACCTTACTGCTTTAAAGGGAACTGTCAATTTTTGGTTTGTCTTGGAAGCCAACTCATGGAGCATTGTATTTAGAACTGGCTAAATTAAATAAAATATAACAAATAAAATGCAACAAATAAAATAAATATTTGAAGAGTTCTTCATTTGATTTACAGAATTTTAGAAAAGAATTATTTTACTAATAGTTCAAGAAATTCTGAACATTTTGATGTTCTAAACTCTGGAATAATAAAACCTGAAAAATTATTTCAGTACATTATTTTGAATACTTTATTCTGGATTATTTTAATAAAATGTTGATGTTTAGTTTTGTTTGTAGGGTTGGGTTTTGCTTGGTTTGTTTGCTTGGTTTTTTAAAATTATTATATACATTTGCAAATACAATCATTTGAATGGCTCCTCTCATTCTCTGGAGGACTGATGTTTTCTTACTACGACTGCCAGACAGGCCAAACTACTGGAACAGAACAAAACTAAGTGCAGTTTATGTTCTGGCTGTTGCAAAAAGACATGGACTGAACACAGAGCATGACAGGAGATAAAGAGAAGGACCTGGGGGTGTTGGTTGACTGCAGACTGAATATGAGTTAGCAGTGTGCCAGGGTGGTCAAGAAAGCCAATGGCATCCTGGCTGGGATCAAAAATAGTGTGGCCAGTAGGTCTAGGGAGGTGATTGTGCCCTTGTACTTGGCATTGGTGAAGCCACACCTCAAGTACTGTGTCCAGTTCTGGGCTCCTCACCATAAGAATGACATTTATATCCTCAAGCGAGTCCAGAGAAGGGCAACCAGGCTGGTGAAGGGGCTGTAGAGCAAATCATATGAGGAACGGCTCAGGAGCTGGGGATGTTTAGTCTGGAGAAGACGAGGCTGATGAGAGACCTTATCACTGCCTACAACTAACTGAAGGGAGGTTGTAGAGAGGTGGGTGATGGTCTTTTCAGCCAAATAACAGGAGATAGGACAAGGGGAAATTGAACAAAGATGTGTCAGGGCAGCAGATGTTAGGGAAAAAGTGTCCTGCAGATGTTAGGAAAAAAATTTTACTGAAAGAGTTGTCAGGGCCTGGAACAGGCTGCCCAGGGAGGAGGTTGAGTCACCATTCCTGGATGTGTTTAAAAAAAGGGTAGATGAGGTATTTAGGGATATGGTTTAGCATAGTACAGGAACAGTTGGACCTGATGATCATAAAGGTGTTTTCCTACCTTGTGATTCTGTGATTCTGTGAAAAAAATCAGACATTTGGCCTACTGCCATATCTCCTTCCCTTTGCTAATTGATTCAAGAATTAAGAATGCAGACAAAGGTGGATGCTAACACAAGTGACTCTGCACACTTGTGCCACTGAACTGTCTCAGTGCCTGAAATAACAGAGGCCCAATGGGACATGAAAGCTGTATCTCTGGAATGAGCGTTGTCAGTCAGCATGGCAACTGCTCTTTGGTTTTATTATTTCCATGAAATTTCATGTCAACTGAGACACATTGCTGACTAAGACTTTAGCTTCACAACTTTAGCTGCACAAACAACTGAGCTGTTGCAACAAACAGTGAAATCTCATGCTCCTCCCATCTTCAATGGTATCAGCACCAAACTGCCGCTTTATTTCTACTAGTTTGACACTACCTTTAAAAGAAATTCCCATTCATAGGGACAGGAGGGAAAAAAAGCTTGGCATTGCAATGAAGGGCCAGGCAAAGACCAGAAAACTGGGTTGAACGTTGCACGCTCCAGTCATAGCCCTAGGAAAGTGAGGAGTGAGGGCAGAAGCCTGTCCCTTTTCCTGAGGCAATGCTATGGTTGTCTACACTAAGAATACAGAATTGTCTTTCTTAATTTCATGACCAGCCTAAACCTAAACTAAAATACATGCAACTGTGCAAACTGGTAGAGCATTGCTCTCTTACCATCTCCACATTTACCTTCTGAGTTCTATAGAAAGACTTCTAACAAATTCAGGGGCCCACGCTTCCATTAAAAAAGTACATGTCAAAGAAGAGTAGGTATATTTTAGAAATGTAGCAAAGCACAAATTATACCTGAGAACCTTTGATTTATGAGGTACATCTGTGGGCAACTTCCTGCTCAGTGGCTGAAATAAATTATTGTTTTGCATAAAGGTGATGGACTCAGCAAAATAGCAACTGCAGTTTCCAAAATGCTTGGGTTTAAATGATTTTGGTGGTGATCCATGAAGTTTAAGATCTTGACTGCATTTGAAGGAAGAAAAAATATTTGTTTGCATTAAACTGCTTTTATTACAATGCATTTTGCAAATAGGCTTTCCCTATATTGCTGATATTGTAAATTGAGTTATGAGAAAAAAAAGATATAGGGTGCATGTTAGAATGTGTCTGTTCTTATCAAATTTCATGTGTGGATGCACTTTTCTGGTGAAATTTTAAAAGTTCAGACTTTTGGCAAACATAAAGGAGAAACAGCAGATCTTAAAAGAAAGGTAGAGAAGTTGTGGTTTCCTATTCCTAGCAACTAGCAGAAAGTTTCACTGGAGAGGAAAAATGTTCATATTTGTCTTATGGATATGTTAACATATGTTCAATAGGAGAAGTGCTAAATTTATATTTTTTTTAACAGCCAAATATGACTTGAAATTACTGTAATGTGAATTGCGTGTACTTCTCGTAGCTGCTTTTTTACTTTATACAGAAAGAAAAAAAAAAGAAAAAGAAAAAAAAGTTTGCGTAAACCCAAATATTTTGATGTATTATTTCTATTTCAGTAATGCAGGTAAGAACATGATCAGTGAGTTCTACTTGAATCTAAAATTACTCAATTTGCATTTACATAATTTATAAAAATGTTTCAGGTATTAGTTCTGCTTTTTCTATGTAACAATACATCATAAACTGTAGGAGATTTTTATAACTACTAAGATCTTTTTTTCTTTTTGTTTTTCATGTTGAATGTATATCTACTACTATAAATCAACTATTTCAGAAAGTTTATTTATCACATAGGTACTACTCCACAAAGGTGATAGAATCTGTTCCAATCGATTTTTAGCCCTACCAAGCAATTTTTTTTTGTTACTTATGAAATATCTGAGGTTACAGAATGCTATTATTTCTTGAAAGCAAATAATAGTACAATTTCAATCTTTATTCAGAAACATACACTTCCCTCTGATACACACACTCGTAACTACAGTAGACATCAGTAGCAGCTGTGCACAAGTAACTAAGGGCAAGGCTTGGCCTTAAATCAAAAACATTTTCTGGTGCAAAAATTGCCAGTTATGATTATTAAGTTTATACTGTAGATGTAGTTTCAGTTCTCTTTCTGTCTTCAGTAGCATATCATAAATTGCAAACCTTCAGTAATTATTTGTTGTACATGATTCCATTACATTGCCAAGTCAATTAGTATGTATTTATATTTAGCTACAAAAAAATCAGTCATATATTCTAGGCAAGTTTTGCTATTCTGCATGTATATGAATTGATCAATGAGGCCTGTAGCCCCAAAAGTATGAAAGGCCACACAATAATGATAATGTTAACTTTTTATTGTTTTATTATATATATATACTGTTATGTGTAATAGCTATCCATCCTCTGTACATTGCAGTGTTGGTGCAATAGAGTTATGTGCACAATTATATTGAGAGATTTGTGGAGTGTTTGTTTTTAAGAAAAATAATACCGGAAATCTCTGAAGTGAATTGAATAAATATAGTTACGAAGGGTTAGGAGACTTCACATATCAATTCATGTTCCATGTATTATAAATCATAATTGAAAGTTGCTGCTGATTTTAATCCTATCTTCATTTGAAATGCGATGTGTTCCTGATCCATGCTATAAAAATTGTCATCAGAGATGTTTCAGTGTCCCAGTGGTGTTCTCAGTGCTGGAACACAGGGTGTTTAAGTGATCCATCTTTTGAATCTTAGGTGTGGAGACTGAATTGGATCTTTGTTATATGGCTTGCAGAATAAATATATAAGATTACAGGCCTGTTACTGTTGTTAATGGTCTCTGTTGATAAATATAAAATCTTACTTCCATATTCTATGAATCCAGCACATTTCAGGAGTAGTAAATTAATTCAGAATAAAGTTACAGACTCTTAAAAGACCCAGTGCTTTACATCATGTCTATGGGACTAGCAATACTCATCATGCACTGAAAAGAAAGTGTTGGTTTTGGTTTTGTTTTAAATACATCTCCTGAGGAGGTAATAAAGCCATCAGTAAATCACTGCAGAAAATAGAACAAAGCTGTAATCTCTTAACATGATATTTCCATATTAGCTGATACCATCAACTTTTTGTTGGAATTACAATGCAATCATGCAGAAGGATAGAAGGAAGAAAATACATTTCTGGAAAAACAGCAGAAGTTTGACTTATATTGGTATGGGCCCTTTTCAATCCAAATAACAGCATACGAAATTGCTTATTTGAAAACTAAATTTATAAGGATATGGCTAGTAATAAACCCAAACTTACATTCATTGCTTAAGGGAACTAGATGCCCTTACAATTAAAGTTCTGTAAAGTAATTTATACCTGCATGTAGTGTAGATTAAGACAAGTGCCCATAAATCTGGGCTTTGGGACAGGTAGAGTGTAAGATTTTATGTATAAAACTGATATTGTTGTTTCAGTGAGAAAACTGGTATGGAAAGACAGGAATATGCTTGGGGGACTGAGGAATATGCAGAAGATTTTAACTAACAGTTATTGGAACACAGCCCATAAATTGAAATCTGTGAAAGTTTAGTGATCATTGTCTGCGTTCAAACTATCGTCTAAGCACTGATGAAGCAGAAGCACTTCCACTAATTATTGTATATTTAGCTAATGTAGGGCACTGTTAATGTAACATACATATACTACATGTGTGCAGATGCACATGCATACCGACACACACATACACACACACACACACACATTGTGACTATTCACTTGTCCCTCCTTTGTCCCAAAAAGCTTGTGAAATCTCCACTCTTGGACTTGCTCAAGTCTCAGTTGGACAAGATTAAAGCAACCTGTTCTACTATGAAATTACCTCTACCTTGAGAGAAGCTTGCACTTGATGATCTTCTGACATCCAGCTGATCTTCTTACATAAATTTCTCTGTGTGTCAAAATGGTCTCTAATACCTTCACTGCTCAGGAGGTGTAAGGAAAATAAGGCTTCAGTGAAAAAGTGGAGAAGGAGTCAGAGGTGATTCTTTTGAAGAAAGAGGGAACTTCTTAGTGGATAATTCTTCATAATGTTCACATAAGAGAAAAGTCCTCTTAAACTTTTTTCAGGGCAAAATTCTCAGTAGCATATGAGTGATTTATTAGACTGCCTATCACTATAAACAGGATTTTAGTATTTGGCCGCCATTCTCTTAACTGGAATTTAGATTCTTAAAAATGCACTTATTAAGATTATTTAAGCGTTTAATGACAGACACAGGAACTTAAAAAAAGTTAAAAACTTATAAAAGATTAAGCTAGCTTGAAAAATTCTTGATGTTTGTCAGCAGAGAATATTCTTGGCTGCTCCTTTGGCCTGAAACCAAACACAATACCCAAAAATGCTCAATCTTCCTAAACCTAACTAAAATAAATTAAACCCTTTAGAGACATTTCTCAAAATTAAATTATATCCAACAGTTCAGTGTTTTTAACCAGGCAACCAGTTGAAAGGAATCACACAAAAAAAGACGGAAAAGGTGGCATAAAGATACCACTGAAAAGATTCCGTTCCTCCCCCCGCCCCGCCACTGAAGAGATTTTCAGTTGAGTAAAAGGATAAGCACTGATGATGTAATTCCCAAGTTTATTTTCCCTAAGGCATTTAAATTTATTAGTAGAATAAATGTTTAGCTTTGCCTTTAACACAGGTTTTGCATGTGTAAAAAGTTTACTATCAAAAATTGAAGTTAACACACATCATGGCAAGCATCATCTCTTTCTCAAACAGGGAAAGAGTGGGAAGAAGCAATCTCCATGCTTCTGAGATACCTTTTAGAACAATTCAGCCAAGTCAATATCTGTCTCATGCTATGCTGTTAAGATCAGTAGGACTGACTATACAGTGACTTGCTGAAGTTACTATGGATAAGTTATTCACCAAGAACTTCAGGGGTTTTATGTCACTTTAAGACAATGATTTAACAAATCACAAAGGCATGGCAATTTAAACTATTGATCCAAAGCCTGGAGATTCAAAAGCAGCAAAAAAACCCCTACAAGGATTAATCCACGTGGTCTATAGTATTCCCTCCTTTGGGTCAAGTTTGAAATGCTGTAGACATGCTTTTTACAGCAACGGCAGCACTTTTGCCTCCTGACAGAATTGGGAAGTGTATAAAGCCTGAAGAGAAAAAATATGTATATTAGGTGAATTAAGCAAATGTCCTGGAACTTCAGTCCCCTCTCATGTGTTCAGAAATTTATTTTATTAGCATATTGCCCCCCAGATATCACTTAATTTGAAATAATTCTGTTGTAATTTCAACATTTTTTTCTTCTTTAACTTCTACTTTGGGACTATATCTTTTTTTGTGAGCTTCAAATATCAAGTATGTATATCTACATTTATAAAAATCAATATAGAGTGGATTCATTTAATGAAAGAAACACATAATTTTGCTTTCAATTTCAAATGCAAATCCAAAAGATAATTTTGAGACAGGTAGGGGCAAGGTAACATAGTACAAAGCCTTTTTTAATTTATTTTTTTTTTACATCTCAGAGTGAGTAGCGTCATTCAACTTTATTAGTATTTTCAGCAGTCCCAGACCTTTTAAAAAATATATTCTGAGCTGTCAAAAACATCATTTGCATTGTGCTATACAGCTATACTGAAGATACCTTTGCTAAAGAAAGCCTTTAATAGATAGTACTTTGAAATTGAGCCTGAACAACTCCAAATCATAATTTAAAAAAAAAAAAATTCCTAAAGTAAGCAGTTCTTGTCTAACACCCATATTACTGAAATGCATGAAAAATGAATTAAAAAAATAATTTGTAGGTTTTTTTCTTTTTTGTTAAATGAAAGAGAGAAAGAAAAAGGAAAAGAATAAATGTGGTTTATCATTTCTGGTTAGTTCCATACGCAACAATTACAGACAAATTTAGCTGCTGGTGGCTAGAAACCCTAAGGATCTTGTGGTGTGTGGTCCTGTTTGTCTCTAATCCTATATTCAATGTTGTACTAAGGTCTGTTAAACATTGATAAGCTTTTTTTATGCCTTAAGTCCTCCGAGACCACTGTGTCTAAATGCCGTAAAGCCCTGAATTAGGTTTATGCATTGTTAAGGTGGTTTAGATACATCTTAGCACTCAGTCTATTCTGTCCAAGGGAGAAAGACAGCATGACTGCGTATTAAAACCGGCATCCTTGTAATGATTAGCTGGCTAGAATATTCAAAATATTAAGCATTTCAGTCTACTTTTCTGATGCTCACTCTTCACTATGTCAAAGGAATTTAAACAGAATTTAAATATAGGGAACTTACCAAAAAACTCCACAGAATTGCTTATTCCTCATTTTTTATCAACCAAACTTTGTAAAGGAGGAGACACAATTCTGGGTGCAAAAAGATCATAGGGGTTGCGCTTAGTGAGATTAAAGAAAGCAAAAATTTAATACTCGTTGAAAGCTTGACCTTTATTAAATACCTTGAAAAGAGATTCTACTTATCTATGATTCTATGATTATCTCATTTGAAATTCAATTCCATATTATTTAAGGTTTATAAAGATGTAAAGAACTTGTGTTAACAACTTAAAGTAAAAATAATTTTATCCAATAGAAATAATATGTTTTAAGTTTCTTGGACTTATAAATGATAAGATACCTTACTGCTTTAAAGGGAACTGTCAATTTTTGGTTTGTCTTGGAAGCCAACTCATGGAGCATTGTATTTAGAACTGGCTAAATTAAATAAAATATAACAAATAAAATGCAACAAATAAAATAAATATTTGAAGAGTTCTTCATTTGATTTACAGAATTTTAGAAAAGAATTATTTTACTAATAGTTCAAGAAATTCTGAACATTTTGATGTTCTAAACTCTGGAATAATAAAACCTGAAAAATTATTTCAGTACATTATTTTGAATACTTTATTCTGGATTATTTTAATAAAATGTTGATGTTTAGTTTTGTTTGTAGGGTTGGGTTTTGCTTGGTTTGTTTGCTTGGTTTTTTAAAATTATTATATACATTTGCAAATACAATCATTTGAATGGCTCCTCTCATTCTCTGGAGGACTGATGTTTTCTTACTACGACTGCCAGACAGGCCAAACTACTGGAACAGAACAAAACTAAGTGCAGTTTATGTTCTGGCTGTTGCAAAAAGACATGGACTGAACACAGAGCATGACAGGAGATAAAGAGAAGGACCTGGGGGTGTTGGTTGACTGCAGACTGAATATGAGTTAGCAGTGTGCCAGGGTGGTCAAGAAAGCCAATGGCATCCTGGCTGGGATCAAAAATAGTGTGGCCAGTAGGTCTAGGGAGGTGATTGTGCCCTTGTACTTGGCATTGGTGAAGCCACACCTCAAGTACTGTGTCCAGTTCTGGGCTCCTCACCATAAGAATGACATTTATATCCTCAAGCGAGTCCAGAGAAGGGCAACCAGGCTGGTGAAGGGGCTGTAGAGCAAATCATATGAGGAACGGCTCAGGAGCTGGGGATGTTTAGTCTGGAGAAGACGAGGCTGATGAGAGACCTTATCACTGCCTACAACTAACTGAAGGGAGGTTGTAGAGAGGTGGGTGATGGTCTTTTCAGCCAAATAACAGGAGATAGGACAAGGGGAAATTGAACAAAGATGTGTCAGGGCAGCAGATGTTAGGGAAAAAGTGTCCTGCAGATGTTAGGAAAAAAATTTTACTGAAAGAGTTGTCAGGGCCTGGAACAGGCTGCCCAGGGAGGAGGTTGAGTCACCATTCCTGGATGTGTTTAAAAAAAGGGTAGATGAGGTATTTAGGGATATGGTTTAGCATAGTACAGGAACAGTTGGACCTGATGATCATAAAGGTGTTTTCCTACCTTGTGATTCTGTGATTCTGTGAAAAAAATCAGACATTTGGCCTACTGCCATATCTCCTTCCCTTTGCTAATTGATTCAAGAATTAAGAATGCAGACAAAGGTGGATGCTAACACAAGTGACTCTGCACACTTGTGCCACTGAACTGTCTCAGTGCCTGAAATAACAGAGGCCCAATGGGACATGAAAGCTGTATCTCTGGAATGAGCGTTGTCAGTCAGCATGGCAACTGCTCTTTGGTTTTATTATTTCCATGAAATTTCATGTCAACTGAGACACATTGCTGACTAAGACTTTAGCTTCACAACTTTAGCTGCACAAACAACTGAGCTGTTGCAACAAACAGTGAAATCTCATGCTCCTCCCATCTTCAATGGTATCAGCACCAAACTGCCGCTTTATTTCTACTAGTTTGACACTACCTTTAAAAGAAATTCCCATTCATAGGGACAGGAGGGAAAAAAAGCTTGGCATTGCAATGAAGGGCCAGGCAAAGACCAGAAAACTGGGTTGAACGTTGCACGCTCCAGTCATAGCCCTAGGAAAGTGAGGAGTGAGGGCAGAAGCCTGTCCCTTTTCCTGAGGCAATGCTATGGTTGTCTACACTAAGAATACAGAATTGTCTTTCTTAATTTCATGACCAGCCTAAACCTAAACTAAAATACATGCAACTGTGCAAACTGGTAGAGCATTGCTCTCTTACCATCTCCACATTTACCTTCTGAGTTCTATAGAAAGACTTCTAACAAATTCAGGGGCCCACGCTTCCATTAAAAAAGTACATGTCAAAGAAGAGTAGGTATATTTTAGAAATGTAGCAAAGCACAAATTATACCTGAGAACCTTTGATTTATGAGGTACATCTGTGGGCAACTTCCTGCTCAGTGGCTGAAATAAATTATTGTTTTGCATAAAGGTGATGGACTCAGCAAAATAGCAACTGCAGTTTCCAAAATGCTTGGGTTTAAATGATTTTGGTGGTGATCCATGAAGTTTAAGATCTTGACTGCATTTGAAGGAAGAAAAAATATTTGTTTGCATTAAACTGCTTTTATTACAATGCATTTTGCAAATAGGCTTTCCCTATATTGCTGATATTGTAAATTGAGTTATGAGAAAAAAAAGATATAGGGTGCATGTTAGAATGTGTCTGTTCTTATCAAATTTCATGTGTGGATGCACTTTTCTGGTGAAATTTTAAAAGTTCAGACTTTTGGCAAACATAAAGGAGAAACAGCAGATCTTAAAAGAAAGGTAGAGAAGTTGTGGTTTCCTATTCCTAGCAACTAGCAGAAAGTTTCACTGGAGAGGAAAAATGTTCATATTTGTCTTATGGATATGTTAACATATGTTCAATAGGAGAAGTGCTAAATTTATATTTTTTTTAACAGCCAAATATGACTTGAAATTACTGTAATGTGAATTGCGTGTACTTCTCGTAGCTGCTTTTTTACTTTATACAGAAAGAAAAAAAAAAGAAAAAGAAAAAAAAGTTTGCGTAAACCCAAATATTTTGATGTATTATTTCTATTTCAGTAATGCAGGTAAGAACATGATCAGTGAGTTCTACTTGAATCTAAAATTACTCAATTTGCATTTACATAATTTATAAAAATGTTTCAGGTATTAGTTCTGCTTTTTCTATGTAACAATACATCATAAACTGTAGGAGATTTTTATAACTACTAAGATCTTTTTTTCTTTTTGTTTTTCATGTTGAATGTATATCTACTACTATAAATCAACTATTTCAGAAAGTTTATTTATCACATAGGTACTACTCCACAAAGGTGATAGAATCTGTTCCAATCGATTTTTAGCCCTACCAAGCAATTTTTTTTGTTACTTATGAAATATCTGAGGTTACAGAATGCTATTATTTCTTGAAAGCAAATAATAGTACAATTTCAATCTTTATTCAGAAACATACACTTCCCTCTGATACACACACTCGTAACTACAGTAGACATCAGTAGCAGCTGTGCACAAGTAACTAAGGGCAAGGCTTGGCCTTAAATCAAAAACATTTTCTGGTGCAAAAATTGCCAGTTATGATTATTAAGTTTATACTGTAGATGTAGTTTCAGTTCTCTTTCTGTCTTCAGTAGCATATCATAAATTGCAAACCTTCAGTAATTATTTGTTGTACATGATTCCATTACATTGCCAAGTCAATTAGTATGTATTTATATTTAGCTACAAAAAAATCAGTCATATATTCTAGGCAAGTTTTGCTATTCTGCATGTATATGAATTGATCAATGAGGCCTGTAGCCCCAAAAGTATGGTTCTGTCTGTACTAATAATGTGTTTCAGTCTTCATACTAGCTCTGCAAATCCTCACGACTTTTCAGGTTTTGTCAGGACATCTCTTGGCCTGCCCTGAGCTATGCCTCACATTGTTTAGCTGTAAAAGCAATATCCTAATGGCCAGATGGCTGTTTCCTAATTTGTTTTACTTTTGCTGAACTTTGTGTAACTGTGTGGTGCAACCATAATTTTATATAGATAGTACTACCAAGTAATTATTTTGTGGTGAATGAACTATTTATAAATTCAGCAAAATGATGTAGTGTAGTTGAATAAAAGAATGGGAATGCAGCGAAACCCTTAAAAGTGGGGAAACAGCATACAGTGTGGAAAGAGTAGAGGGGTGGGATAATAGAGTGGTCAATTACCTATTGTTAAAGTGCAGCTTTCAGAGCTGGGAAAAATGTAGTATTAGAAGTAACAAGGAGAACAAAGACAAGTGTACATAAATATCTACAGGGTGGATGTCTAGAGGATGGAGCGAGCCTCTTCTCAGTGGTGCCCAGTGAAAGGACAAAGGGCAACAGGCACAAACTGGAACACAGCAAGTGCTACCTGAACATGAGGAAAAGCTTCTTCACTGTGAGAGCGACAGAGCATTGGCACAGGCTGCCCAGAGAGACTGTGGAGTCTCCTTCTCTGGAGATATTCCAAACCTGTTTGGACATGATTCTGTGCAACCTGCGCTGGTGATCCTGGATCCCAGATGGTCTCCAAAAGTTCCTCACATTCCTTACCCTTCTGTGATTCTGTGAAATATGACTGATATATAGAAAATTAAGATTCAGAAGGGACCTTCCAGACAAAAGCAAACAAACAAGCAAACAAAAAGGAAAACAAAAGACTCCAAATAATTTAAAAAAACCCAAACAAAAGAAAACAAAACAACCAAACTTAGATGCAAAAAACTGTTACAAAAATTTGCAAATAACCTTGAAATGAGTAGTAAAAAACTATCAACATGAAACTCCTCAGGGGTCCTGATGACATTTTACAGACCCCCACTAACAGAAGCATTCAAAGGGTAAGAACGATCTGTAGAAAGGGGTACAAACCAAGAAATGTCTGTATAGCAATTACAATTGTATTATTATTATTGAAATCATGTTCTTTCTTATTCCCCTCCCCCCCCCCCCCCCGTCTTTATTTTTTTCTTATTTTTCTTTCTTGTGTAATTTCAACCACACAAGCCATATTCTTGGCACTGCATAAAAGGTGGGTTTTGGTTTTTGGTTTTTTCTTTTGCCAATAGAAATGTTTTGAGCATAAGTACACCCTGAATTTCTTCTGCACAGAGTGCAGCACCTATATCAAAGTGTAGATCACGCCATCTGCTCATGCACTTGAGGATTCTCTGTGTCTCAGACTCCCCGTGTAGAACAATTCTTCAATCTATTCAAGTGTGAATTCTCAAGTCAGTTTAACTACAAAATTATGGGACTGCATTTCTCAACATCTTGAATAGGTACTTTTTTTCTAAGGGGTAGAGAGAACATCTAAGTGCTCGCAAAGAGGAAATCACAGAATCACAGAATTGTAGGGGTTGGAAAGGACCTCGAGAGATCATCGGGTCCAACCCCCCTGCCAAAGCAGGCTCCCTAGGACATATCACTCAGATAGGCGTCCAGACAGGTCTTGAATATCTCCAGAGAAGGAGACTCCACCACCTCCTTGGGCAGCCTATTCCAGTGCTCTGTCACCCTCACTGTGAAGAAGTTCTTCCGCATGTTGGTGCGGAACTTCCTGTGCTCCAACTTGCAGCCTTTAAATGGTAGACAACTGTAGAATTCACTGTCTTCCTCTAGTCTCCCTATACTCTTGTCCCGCTATAAAACAATGATACTCAGCTGTGTCTATTAAGGAATCAAGATCATTTTACCCTTGATTACCTTGTTCTGGACAGTTTAAAGTTCATATTAAAAAAAATCTCTACCTACCTCTAGGGAAAACCAAAATTTTCAGCAGAACTCTTACAGAAGAAAAACAAATTCTTCATAAAATAGGCTTATTCATTTAGGTGCTTACAGAGAAGCAGAATTAGGTGAAGAAAGTGACTCCTCACCATCTTTGATTCTCTACTTTTATGTTTTTTGAAGATTGAATACTAATAAAATACTGATTTATATTCTGTGCAATTTGTCAAAACATCTTAATCAACTCTAACAAGGAAAACAAGATAGTCCTGTAAAAGACTAGCATATATATTCTTTAAATTTCGACATTTGGAAGATCATAGGATTTTTTTCCCAGTCCAGGTAAGGTTCATTCTTCTGATTTGATTAAAATCTCCCTAGCACTGCTAAATTTTACAGATGGAACAGAACAGCAAGAAGGCAAATTAAACTATTTTCCTAAACTTTTTACTGAGAGAAGTAATACCTGGAAGACTGATAGCATTTGTCTACCCTTGCCAATTAATTTATTTTCACTATAAAGTTTTTAAAACCAAATTAGTTTGTCATATCTATTAGAACTCAGAAGGGTGATGTGAGTTACTCTCCAGTCATCAAATGATGGCTTTTAATAGGATGCTTACCTGCAACATAGAGCAATGTACCAAACACGTGTTTGGAACATGGTTTTCATTCTTAGAGAAAGATGCCAGTCTCATGCTTAATGCTAGTTTGTGGGAAGCTCCTTTCTCATTTGGGGAAGAGGTTTCATAAGTAGGGGGCAAGTCTTCAGGGTGCCATCCAAATGGCAAAGTAAGCCTTCTGTGTTTTTTAACCACTCTTTACACAGTAGCAGTGAGAAAAAACACAGTTATAATGCTTGCCAGTCACTTTCCTTGATTTTTTTTTCCTGATGTCTGCATTCATCCTCATTTTCAGAGTCTTTTTTCTTTGAGGTTTGCTAGCTATTTACTGAGTTATAAATAGCAGCATAACATTAATGTGGAGGCAACATTTTGCATCTCCAGTAACCTGTGCATATGATGATCATATATGGGTTTCTACCTTCCCTAGACAAGGCTAAAAGCATAATCCTACCTTTATTTTCTTCTCTACTTTTCAAAGAAATAGGTACTTGAGTTTTAGCTTTTGCATAAGATTTTATGCAATTTAATGTGAAGGATGTTTTTTCATTTCTATGCTTCCATGGATGTATCAAGCTTATTAAGAATTTGATTTCTTCTGCCATAATATCTTGAAAGCAAACCCCTCTCCGGTGTCATAACAGTAAGTGCTCTGGTTCTTCATGATGTCTCAACCATTATGAATTAAGGAGCATTACGAAATATCATTAGAACCTCTTCTGATAAATTAAAATATTTGTGCCAATTAAGGAAATTCTCTTCATATTTTTATAGGACAGACAGACAGATTATGGGGTCTGATCAAAAACCTTACTGGAATTGATAGAAAATTTTGGAACAAGTCCAAACCATTGAAGATAGATAAGTAGAAATGGATATTAAACTCATAGAAAACACAAAATATTGTCATAATCTATTTCCTATTTGCATTTCTGTCCATCCTCCCTCAGTGTTTTAAGATGATTTGTAATGAAGGAAAACAACCTGCTGATTGTCAAAAGCTGAACAAGAACTAAAATCCATTTTTAGCATGTGGAAAGTGACATGAAATTGAATAGAACTTTTATCATAAACATTATTCATAAGGACCATTTGTTGATTAAACTATCTGTTGTACTTTTAGCATGTCATAACACATCAATCACATATGAATTTAAATTAAAGGCCATATTCCAAAAAATAATTGCTGAGCTGCCACGTACCATCTCAGTGCTAAATTTAAACTTTTACAGTACTTAAGCAGCTGCATGAACCTATGAATAATTCATTAAGTATATGAAATAGTAGATTAGAATTAACTGACTAGTTGCATATTTTAGCAAATTTTTAAAATAGAAGAAATATAACTAGCCAATTCACCAGATACTTCCTAATCAAAAGCATTTATTTTATGCAGCTTTTTGGAAGATTTGCTTAATTCTTAATATATACTTTTGGCAAACATAGGGGAATTGAGCTAAAATTCAGATTTACAAGAAAAAGAATAAAAAAAAAAAAAAGGAAGAAAGAAAGGGCTTCTGCTAGGTAATGTGCAAGTGGCTTGTCATGGAGTTCCAGGGACTCCTGTACTTGGGGGCATTCCTGTTCTTGGGTTTCTTGATGGGCAACAGATGATTTCACAAACCTGCTTAGCAACATTTTATGCTGTTTTCAGATTAAAGGAATAATTGTGTATTTTCTGTATGCATCAGGAATGCTTTGTCTTTCTTCTAAGTACCTAGCATGACATTCCATATTCCCCATTTTCAGATTGCCAGAGACTGATACTGGGCTTGCAGTATCTAATGGAAGGGAATTTAAATATATCTTTGCACACATTACATGTTTTTGTTCTGAAACAAGCTGCCATCATGTAAGCTGCTCATTTTATATCGACAGGCCCAAAAGTAATGCATTTTCAAAGCTAGGAAAAGGGATGCCTTGTGTCACCTGAGGTGTGGCCAAAATCACAGCATTGATTTTGGAGCACTGATCTTAGAGCCTAAGTTAATGAAGTACAGATGCTTGGACTGAAGTGTATGTTCTAGCAAGACATTTGTTTGCAAGCTAAGAGACTCCAAACTAAGAGAGCCTAGACTGAAGGATGACTGAAGTCCACTCTGGGTGTTTTGATCATGGTCCCAATTATATTTGTTAAACAGCAGCATCCAGCAAAAATCACACTGTCTGCAGCGGGATTTCTTCTTTCAGGAAGCTGCTGGTTTAGGAAGCTGTCAGGGTATGTGTCTTCCTCCTCATTACAGGGGCAATGGGACTCTTGACTCCTTTATTGCATGTTGCGCTGACCTCATGGCTTTGTTTCCCCTAAAACAGGAAGCTTAAATATTTAGATTGTAGAGCTGGTGGACATATGTTCTTGTAGCTGGGTGTTTTGGGTGGTTTTCAGGATGGAATTCCTTTTAGTGTCTGAGACGAGGTTCTAAATTTTTTTTGTTTGCTTTTTTTTAAATGAACACAGGTGTTCTTAGTAAAATATGATTTTAAACTACTTGTTCTTTTTTAATGATTTATAGATACCATATTCCAGGCCTTAATTTCTGTATTCTTTTGCTATCTCCAACTAACAGAGGTGCAATCATCCCACCTGCTACAAAAAGATCAGCTTGTGCCAAATAGAATTTAGGAAACTTTGTAATTTAAGGTTTGACACAAGAATGTGTTTCCCTGCTTCAAACTGACTGTCCAGAATAACAATTATTATTGTTATTATTGTCACCTGCAGGGGTCAGAGGGGAAGGAAGTACAAAGAAGGTCTTTGTGCATTATCTAGAATCAGTATTCTTAAAATTAATTTTTGAAGCCTCTATTTGTGTGAAGGAAAAATTATCTCTATTTGCTTACCCATCACAGGCAGTCCAGTAGCTAATGGTGGTGCTTTGGGATTCTTCATGCCTGTAAGATGTAACAAAACCAAATTCTGTTTTTTTCTTCATAATGGGACTATGTCTCTGAGGTTTTAGACTTCGTCTACATGGCTCTCCTTTCAAAGTCTCAACATCAGAATGAATTTCTGTAAGGCTCATTCTTTTTGCATGCATTCTCTTTCTGTACTTCTATCATTCCTAAAGAAGCCACAGAGGAGGGAGGGAAGGGGAGGGGGTGGAGGAGGAGAGTGAGACAGGAAGAAAGATATGGAAAATGCTACCAGTATGTTAGAAGCAAGATAAAACAAAATTGTGTTACTCCTATTTAGAGTAATATATCAATCCCTTGGTGTAAAATAATTAAGCTGATGGAATACCTTAATAATGATAATTATTTCTAAGAGATTAAGGTACTCTAGTATTGCTTTTAATTGTATTGCAACTGCTTACATACCAGAGTTTTGCAAGTGTCAGTGCTTTAAAGGTACCTAAATGAGAAAGTTCCTGGTCCAGTCAAAACACTCAGAAGAAACAGGTGAAGGTGCAGAGGCAAAGGGAAGTAACAGCGCAGTGGGTATTTCAATAAAAAACAGTGGATGAAGGTGGTGGTTGGTCTGATTGAATGGCAGAACAGTTGGTGAAGTGCAAAAGTTACTTCACTGAAGTTAACGGGATCAACTTTCTACATGGTCATAAATACCCTATGTGTTGTCTTTTTCTTTTCCACTTTTCCTCACTCAGTTGAGAAGATAATTGAGTGAAATATATTTAACTCAGGTTGTGTTTTTTGGTTTTCTTTCCTTAAATGCACTACTGTTTCTGATTTCATTTTTTGTCATGATATGTTTTTGCAGTGTTACCAGAGGCGTACATAGATAAAGGTATTTGCTCCATCACCTAAGCCTGCTTTTATAGTAATTAAAAAAAAACCCAAAAAACAAACACCTAACTCCCAGCATGATATATTTCTTAGGATCTCAAATAATTAGGAAAATTGGTCAAATGGCAAATTCCTGATTCCACCAGGGTATACAGCAATTAAGAAAAATCTGCTGTGGTAAGGTAATTTCATAGTGACAAAAAGATAATACTGCACATAATTATGCAGTAATTATAATAGTGTTTAGTCATTACAAGATACCTTCAACCTCAGGATCTCAAAGAATTTGATTTGTATTCAGCCTGTGGTACATCAGCTGCTATCCTTATTTTACAGATGGGGAAAATAAATTAGAGAAAGTGAAGATATGGGCAAAAGTAAGCAGCAG
This sequence comes from Laterallus jamaicensis coturniculus, assembly GCA_022605575.1. Lineage (NCBI taxonomy): Eukaryota > Metazoa > Chordata > Aves > Gruiformes > Rallidae > Laterallus > Laterallus jamaicensis. The sequence goes on along the minus strand of JAKCOX010000037.1, from coordinate 5,091,873 downwards.
TAAGCTGTTGAAAGAGTGTGACCGAAAGAATTAGAAACAATATTTTCTTTTCTTTCATTCACTAATTTCTGATGCATTCAGAGAGCTAGATTGCAACTTGGTCTGTATGTTTCAGGCACTTGTCTTTGAAGATCTCCTGTAGGAGACACACGGAGTACACTTGGCTTTAACTCACCTTACAGCTGCTTCAAACAGATGAATACAAATTTGCACATCCTTGTTTAAAGGTTGACAAAATGGAAGAATTGTGAGCTAGAGGCTGGTCTTAAGAGGGGCAGCATCTCTCAGAACCACTCTGTCCATAATGCACAGATATTCAGTGAAATCATTGGCAATGCTGAGTGAGATACTTCAGATGGAAAGTGAGTAGGAATAAAGAATTTAGAGTTTTGAGTTAGAATTCAAAGATGGTTTATGTTTTCATGTGTTAAAAAACAACAATTGCATTGAAAAATATACTTCAAACATTTCAGTTAAATAATTTATTTCTGTTTCCACTACTTATGGCAGCATCATCAACAGCAACATTGGGGTAGCCCCAAATCCCAACGGTGTAATTCAGATATCATGTTTCAGTGCAAATTTGCTCATTCCTTCCTGTAATATAATTTCAGTTCCCTCTTAATAAACAGATACTTCATAAGTTTATTTTTCATGTTAAATAGTAATTTTGGAAAAAAGTAATTTTGGAGAATCTGTAAATCAGACAGAAATTTCTCTCCATTATTTAGAACCTGACTGGATACTAGGAAAAGAACTTTCATCTGGCTGAAAGAAATTTAATTTATGTTATAGTCCTCCACAAGATACAGTGCATGAATGGGGGGAGAGGCTAAAAATTAAAACCATAATCCACATAGCCCATGATTTAAATAATTTGCAGTTATTAAATCTTTCAGTTTAAAAAGGCATAGGAGAAATAGGTAAATGAGAATAAAAATATTCGAAAGAAAAGAAGATATTTAATAAGTACTGGGAAGATATTATTTTACATTAGGTAGAAGAAAGGGAAAAATATTATTTTTCTCCATACTAGTAAGAGGAAAGCTAGCAATTGAAAGAAGAAATTTTCTTAAAGCATTATTTCCACAAAATGTGCGATTCATGGCCACCAGGTGTTTAGAACAAGGATTAATCATTGATGTATGATGCAAAACGATTTGGTGTTAAAAAAGTACACTGTTGATGTGGAAATGGGTGGAACAAGCTATAGGACGTAAGTCAGACTTGCCCTGGCTTTGCAGATTTGAGAGGAAACTTTCCTCACTGCTACTCTATGATTGTCTAATATAGACAACCTTCCTCTGAAGGGACTGAGTCAGCAACGGAATGTTTACTGAGATAAGATAAAACACTTCTTCATATTCTATATATGAAGGAATGACATTTCTACACAATAAATTTGAACTCATAGAGAAGACATCAATATTGTGTGTGAGAATACTTAATAATTTTCAGGATTATATTGAAAAAATCAGTCACCTCACTAATGTAGGGAAAATAAAATATTTTCTTTTGAATTAATAGGACTGTGAACTAACATTGTCTATAAATGAAACATACTCATAACTGAAATATTCTTCAAGATTTTTTAAAGATAATGTAGGTGAGAATCCAAGTCAGTATTTAGCAATGACAAAGAAAAGACAACGGTGAAGTGAAGAAATTGCTTCATCAGAGAGCATATTTATGATTATTAAGCCTTTGTTTCCCCCACAGGTTGGGGAAAATGTTTTATGTCAAAACATATACTCCACTATTGGTTGCAGGGCAGAAGCAGGTGAGAGTGTTAATCATCAGGATAGTAAAGTATCTTTAAAGTATGTTCAGGCAGTAGCATTCTGAGTTAGGGAACTGGAAAGTCACGATGCTAGTTAATGAAGTTCACTAACCTTTGTGAAAGTAAAGATTTCACTCATGCTTTAAAGGAGGTACTGAAAAGTGTGAATGTTGTAGTCTTCTGAGGTTTATCACTTAAGGTTTGTCTGCATAAGTCTGAGGTTTATTATGGAAGGCAGAACAATCAGAGATACATTCTCTTAAAGATATATATGTAGAATCTGCCTTTTTGAGAAAATTGTTGTCATTGCATGTGTTTCCAGAGGTAAAAGAGACAGGAAGGTCCTTTGGGAGAGATGGGAAGTAGAAATTAATGCCACTTTGTCCTCCCGGGTTTCCTTTATCCCATCTCTCCTACAGAAATACATGGATATATGTAGAAATTATCTCTACATATATCTAGACAGCTCTGCTACCTGGATGCTTTCAAGGGGGTAACAAGCTTTGGAAGCTCAAATAAATTCCTTTCAGGCTGTTCCAAAAACCTGAATGAAAATGAGAAGAGGGAAAAAAACCCAACAGCTGTCAAACAAACAAAAAAACCCACAAAACCTAAAAACCACAAAAAACCTCCAAAATTTGATTACCCAGAAATTAATACAGTTAGATTAAGGCCCATCAAAGCTTTGCTTCTCTATAAGAAACATCTCAAAACTGTAACATCAGAATCCTGCCAAACTCCCTGCTTGGAGGTGGGGTGACAAACATTGTGTTGGTTTTTGCATTGCGCCATTTCTCCCACAGATCTGTAGGATCTGGAGGGAGGTGGGATGGGAAATAAATTCCTGGCTTTGTTGTGCTTTTTACCATATGGGTCAAAGTAAAGCATTTAGGTCACGTTTTCTCTCATGCAATGATTCAGGATACAATTATTTGCCTCTCTGAAGTAGCCCTTTATCCCTAAAGTAGATATTTTTGCAAGGTACTTAGAGGTAAGTATGGTGCAGAAAAACACTACTCAGACTTCTCCTTCTTTTACTGTCATCATTTCAAACCAGAGGCCCTAAGTTCAAGTCTCTTGTTTCTTTCCAGGTGAACTGGAAAAACATGCTAATTTTGTGATGTGAACAAACAAGGACAAGGAAAATCTGTCTAACATAATTTTACTTGACACCTAAATTATAGTCATATTTGGACTCAGGAAATAAAGAATGCTGCAGAAATTGAATGGGCCATTTTTCATTAGTGCCTTCTCTATTGTCATTTTCTCTATATTGAAAATAGAAAGGTTTTCTTTACCCCACTGAACTAATCAAAACTAACTAAAAGTTTAGTGCAAAGTTTTTCTGGTGCTTTTATTTTGGGTTGGTGGTTTGGTTGTTTTTTTCCCAAGTTACTTTAAACTTACAACTACCTCATTAGGTTGCAGATCAACCAATTTTAGCCTGTTAGCCCTTGTGTTATTAGGCTTGATTACCAGTGAACCTGGTCTCATTTATTTTTGTATGCTAGATGGAGCGCTCACCCAAGTTATGCATTGTATAAATAGCCTTCAGCACAAAAGTAAATGAATACCTTTTGATTACATATTTACTTTAAATAAATTGAATTTTTCATTAAATCCAGTACAAAATTGGATTTAAAGTTTTATGTGAATCTGATATTTTGCCCACTTCTGAGAAGAAACGTAATTTTGCATCATTTTCTGAAATCGTAATAATCATTCAGCTATCAAAACATGTTATTTAAATAGTGCACACAAGGAAGCTTTGCATTTATTTACACAACTATCATACATGTCAAATTGGTGTAATTTCCAGAGGCTTTTGGGTTTTTTTTCCTGTTCCAAAGAGTGTTTACCTTATCTACCTGACCTTTTAGGCTATGGCTGACCACTGTTGGCACACAGACAGATTAGGGGTGTTAGTTTTTGCTACTTACTGAAGAGTAAGGTTCTGCTCTAAGATCCTTAAAGGGCAGAAACATCCCCTTTTATCTGCCTCTCTGTATCTTTAAAAATCATATGGGCTTGCCTAACAAAGTCTGGCTCTCTTACTTTCCCAATATTGCTCTCCCACTTTCATCAGTTTTCTGTGTCTGAAAAGTGCTGATGAAAGGCTCTTGTTTTGGCTGATTGGAAAATAAACAAAAATATGTAACTTCGGCTATTCTTTTCAGTACTAGTATCAAAGTTTAAGGTGTTTTGAAGAATATGGAATTTTGAGATTAGCTAAAACTTCAGCTTTAATTCTTCACAGCCATAATCCATGATAATACTTATGCATACACCAAGCCTTTAAGCATGTAGAAATGAGTTCATATCAGTGGGGGTTCTTTTTAGAAAAGAAAAGCATCTAAATAAAGTTAAAGGTGACTTTTTAAAATATCCCTCTCCTAGCATAAACTTACACAATGTTGAAACCTTTACAAAATACAGGACAAAGAAAACTGAAACTTGGACAAAATAAACAATGGGGTTTTTTATTCTTATTTTCATTTTCTGGAAACTTCCATGTATTATAAAGTTAGAACATTAAAAAAAAATAATCTAAGTTACTCTGTTTGAAAGAACTAGAAATAGGAAAGGAAACAGAGAAATACTGATCTGATGATATTTCATTGCCTTACAGTGCACCCAGGAAGGGGGCTTGATTTAGTGTCTGATACTTATTCTTCAGGCATATTATAGACTTTTTATCAAGGCTAGGGTGATATCACCAGGTTGACCAGAGATATGATGAAATTCCTATTTACAAGATAAATGGTTGTACCTTGTCTACTGAGAAGAAAAAAAAATAAATAAATGCCTTGACTGATATATCATTGTCAACCTTTTCAGCCATCGTTTATTTTTCTCTGTTTTCTGTGGAAGTTCTTCAGACTCTCTCAGCCCATAAATCATTGGTTATTCTACTGCTTGAAGATACTGGGGCAAAAGACCATATTCAAAATATTTTTATGCCACACCTGTAAGATATTTGCTTAGAAAACAGTTGTTTACATTAATGAGTATTTCTTTGTTACTCGAAGAATGCGTGCAAAATACATTAAGATCTTTGATACCTGTTTTAAAGTTTTTGTTTGTTTTGTTCAGTTTACTGAAGTGCATGCCATTTATGTCTTTTGGTGCTGAATTTTTGATAATCAGATTTTTAGTGGTTTTTTTCATAATATTCAGACAAGTGATTGAAAAACTTTATTATGCTTTGGAAAGCTGTAAAATTAGCCAGATAATCTAGGAAAGGAACTTCAAGGGAAAGTAAAGGGAGAAGTGACCCAGAGGGGCTGGCTAGCTGACACTGACCCAACAGGTGACCCGTTCAGACCCTTTTTGGCTATTGGACCCTGTGAAATAAGAAAAAGGCAGAAGACAGCGAAAAGAAGCTTGTGTAGTAAATAAAAATAATGGAAAAGTTAAAGGTGATAAATGAAGCACAATGGATAGCAGTGAGTGATTGATCCTACAACTCAAAGAATAAAAGTATCTTGTTTTCAGATTGTTTGAGTCTCTTAATCTTTTGTAAGCAGCTTTTTTGAAGAAGGCTTTTTAGGAAGCTTGCGAAGCCCAGAAGGCCCATCCTCTGTGTCTGGGATATAATGGTTTCCATTGTCTCAGAGCAATTTTGTAGTTAGCGATGAAATACATAAAAGTTACCAAGTTGTGTTGGTTTGTCTGGTAGGGTGGAACAGATTTTACAAGATGTTTAGCCATCTGAAGGTTGAATAGATGCCTGTTACTTTATTCAAAAGTATCTTTCTGTTCCTAACTCACTTCAAAATAATGTGTATTCATGGATGTGAATGAATTCTCATCCTCTGAGCCTTGAACTGTGATCCATCCCTGCATATTTTGACAATGCTAGTGGAGACCACTTACCTTTGTTTTACTGAGGGCTGTCCAGTATCACAGAACATGAACTCCTGCCATTTGTTGTAATGTTCTGATGCTTCTGTAATATATGGGGTGGCAGACCCAAAAAGTGCTTAGTCAAATATTTGGTTTTTTTCTTCTATAAACATTCTGTGGATTAAGAAGTCCTGCATTACATAATAATTTTGAGGTGTAACATGCCTCTTTAAAATAAGTGTAGCTTCCTACAGGACCCCATACGGTACTGTCTGTTCAGGCTTTTAGGTTGCAGCATGAGCTGCATGCACAGTTTTTGCTCTTTCCCAGCATAAAAGTCTTTCTGCACAAGTGCTCTTCCATATCAAGATGTGGTGGGTTGACACTGGCTGGAGGCCAAGTGCCCACCAAAGTTGCTCTGTCACTGCTCTCAGGGAAGAGAAGATATAATGAAGGGCTCCTAGGATTAGGTACAGGACAGGGAGAGATCACTCACTAGTTAACATTGTGGGCAAAACAGTGTCAGCTTGGAATTTAGTTCAATGTATTACTTAATTAAAACAGAGTAGGATCCTGAGAAATAAAACCAAATTTTAAAAGACGTCCTCTTCCTCCATCCCCTCGCTCCCCACCCCCGATCCTCTCCTCCCTGGATCCCAGGCTCAACTTTATTCCTGATTTTTCTACCTTCTTCCCCCAAGAGGGACAGGGGGAGAGGGAAATGATGGTTGGAGTCAGTTCATCATGCTTTGTCTCTGCCACTTCTTTCTCCTCAGTGGGAAGACCCCTCACACTCTTCCCCTGCTCCAGCATACGGTGCCACCCACAGGAGACAGTCCTTCATGAACTTCTCCAATGTGAGTCCTTTCCACAGGCTGCAATTTTTAATGAAATGCCCCAGTGTGGCTTCAATGGGGTGCAGACCTTCCTTCAGGAACAGACTGCAGCAGCACTGGCACCCACAGGGTCAAAACTGCCCCCTGCCAGCAAACCTGCTCTAGTGTGGGCTCCTCTCTCCACAGGCCTCAGGTCCAACCAGGAGCTTTCTTCAGTGTGAGCTTCCCCCCAGGTTACAGCCTCCTTCAGATGTCTCCACCTACTCCAGCATGGGGTCCTCCATTGGCTGCAGATGGAATCTCTATTCCCCATCATCTTCCATGGGTTGAGTGGGACAGCCTGCTTCACCATGTTCTTCTTCACAAGCTACAGCGGAATGTCTTTTCCAGTGCCTGGAGCGCCTCCTTCCCCCCATTTTCACTGACCTTGGTGCCTGAAAATTTCCTCACACTGTGTCACTCCTTTCTCCAGCGGCAAAAAGCTGCCCTTGCAGGGTTTGTTTTTGGTTTTGTTTTTTTGGTCTTATTCATGCTATCCCAGAAGTTCTGTCACAATCGTTGATTTGCTCAGCCTTGGCCTGTGGTGGGTCCATCCTTGAGCTGGCTGGTATTGTTTCAGTTGGACCTAGGGGAAGCTTCTGTCAGCTTCTCACAGAAGCCACCCTTGCAGGCACACACCACCCCTCCCCCCGAAACCGTACCATACAACCCAAAATAAAAGACTGAATATATATTCTGCATCCTACCTAGAGTGTGGTCTGCTTCAACAACAGTTCATCATTTGCTAAAGTCACAAGACAGAGATCTGTGTTATGTTTTCTTGCCTTCTCCTTTTCTTCCACATCCCCTTTTTCTATAGACACAATAACTTTAATAGCAGTTCATTGAAAGATTTTTTTTCTTTCAAAAACTGACCAACAAGAATAATTCAAAAGCACTGGGCACTGTAAGGAGGTGCTTGGGCTTCATGTCCACACCTAGTTCCTGCAATGTTTATTGTGCTACTATTGGAAATTGTTTATATGAATAAAGCAGAGCATGCCATGCTTACTTTTAGGTGTGTAGCAATGCTAAAAACCAAACTCCCACTGAAATAATGACAGTTGAACTGTCATTCAGGCAATGGATTGGCTTGCACAGAGCACGGGGGTAGTGGTGACTTTTGTCATGAAACCCTCTTTTGTGGGAATTTTAACTTAATTTTCTCTTCATGAGTTAGAGAAACCTGTTACTTTCACTGTAACAGAGTGCTTATGTCACATTCTGGAAGACCCTTGGTCATTGGGGTGCCAGACTGTTCCTGTTAGGGGATGGATCAAGACAGGGTGATGCTCATCTCTGTTAGCCTTACGAGGCCACTGGGATATAGTGCTTTTTAGATGCACAAAACTTCTCCTTCAGCTGCTCAGAGTAGACAAGAAGCATCATTTATCTTTTAGCGTGGTGCAGTGTGCCCTGCCGGCATGTCTGGCACTTCTGCTAGCCAAGGGACAGGAGGGACAACGGAGCAAGATGCTGACTTACCTTCACCACCCTCCCCATTCTCTGCCTGAAAGCAGGGAGCAGCACATTGACTGCAGCACAAAGAAACATAATTGTCTCTATACTCAGTGCTACTCCACTTTCTCCTCTGCTACCTGTTGTAATCCCAGCGTGGTTCTCTTTGCCTGGAGGACTGTCACACCCTGTGACTGCAAGGCCTGCTCACCATGGGGAGTTTAATTTTGAAAATCCCATGTTGGGAGACAGGCCCTGATTCTGTGTCATTGCATGGTCCCTTCACGTGAAAGGCTTGAGTTTTCTAGCCTCTTTCAGTGCTTTCAGAACCCAGTGATCCTAAAATAGGCTTACTTCTACTGCTATGGAATTATATTTTCATACTGAAACGTGTGCTTTCTAGGGATTCTCTGGTTTCTGCCAAGTAGGCTTATTCGGAATAATGGTCAGCTAGTGGCCATCTACTACCCTGAACAGATTTCTGTACAGTAAATAGGATACCCACACAAAACAAAGCTGAAGTATATACTAAAGTGGATTGCTGAAATATCTAAGGTAAGGTGTCAGAGTTATCTGAGAAAACTTTAGGTATGTGTTTGCATTTCTATTTGTAGACTGTTATATTTTTAATGGTATATTTGTGGCTTTAAGTGACTAATGTTTTATATACAGAAGAAATAGTTAATTTGCTTAGATGACTCATACATTAAACCTAACTTTGTTGAATTTTTCTCCTGCCTCCGTTTCCTGGGAAATGCAGCACTCTTGTTGAAAAAAATCTGATACAGAAATGGCATCTTACTGATGTCTGCAGCACAGTTCACATCTTTGCTTCTTTCATCCCTCTTTCCAGAAGCAGATGGACAATATTAAGATACAGTAATGTAAGCAGCTTACAGACCTCTTTAAAGGAGCAAAATCGATTTAAAACTGGAAAAAACAGTGTACAAAGATGTATTTCTGCTGAGTTATTTATGACTCCCCTGTGTTAGGCCTAATTGTGATTCCATTTGCACAGCCATATAGAGAAAATATTGTATACACTATTTTTCAAATAAAAAAAGGCAAAATTCCTTGATCCTACCGTGTCCTATCTTTGGACTTCTTACTGATTTTCCCATAGAACTACTTCACATGAGAAACTAAGGAAACTGAAATGGATAAAGCCTGGGACCAGGCTGAGAGTAATTGTATGGGAACCCTTTTTTTAAGATAAATTCTGAGAGCAGCAGTCACTGGGAGTGTGGCGGTGTGAGAGCCACGATAAGCACAGGCAGCAGTAGGGGATTGACAGAGATATGTCCTATAGAAACAATTATGCTGGGCAATTCATAAGTCATCTATTTTTAATGATTTATTATTTAAAGTTTTAAAGCATTTTCTCTGAGACTATGGCATTTGAGAATGGGCATGTTGGTCAGATCCATAGCTGAACCAGGCCAAAGGAGGAAGAAAATTTCTGAGGGCATCTGCCTCCAGCTGGACCATGGCACTTGGTGCAGTCATGTTAACTGACTGATGTACCTAACATTTGTGGAAAACTGGAAAGTCAGAAGTAATCTAAGACTGTTGAACTCAAGCTGCTAATGGTATAGAGGATTATTTTATTGTCAGCAAGCCTCATTAAAAGAAAAGGTGTTTTGTCAAAATATTAAATCAACATTTAAATTTTCTGTCTGACCTACTGAAACCAAAGACTGTTCAACTCTTTCTGTAACTCTTGTTGCAACTGTTCAAAAGTGAAGTCTGAGTCCTATATTCCTGTCACTAATCATTCTCAATATGAATGCATTATATTCATTTCTATATTGTTCAATTTGTAAACAGATTATAATGTATTAGAGTACATCTATATTACAGACAATAAAATTTACAGCAGTTTTTCTGCTGATACTTGTCCACATCCTTTTCTTAATTGTTTGATAGATTCAGCTTGTGTTTTAAAAGCGTGTCTGTTTTCTAGTCTTAAACTTATGCCCTTGTATACATACTTTTTGGAGACACTGTCCAAAAGCATTACACAAATGATGTATTATTTAACAGCCCAAAGGTCAAAATGTTCATGATTCAATATGCCATAGGTCACTACATTTCAAAATGACTGCATATTTCCTAAATGATGCCTAGTTCTGAAATATATTTTAGGAACTGACAACACTTCAGCCAGTTTGGGAAAACACAAAGACTTCAGAAATGTTTTGAATCATGAGCTATGGGGTTTAGGCAATATATATTTCTTTCTCTATGTCCTTGGTGGGAAACTGGATTTTCAGATTCTCTATCACTGTTTAGCATTATTTTTACATTTAATACAGCCCATGAGGAGTTCTTCTGCAATACTCTTGGGCCATATTTTTTATTTATATTGCACTTCTTAATGACATTTTGATAGATCCATAATGAGTCAGAATTTTTTGTTATGCACTATGTCTTTTCTTCTTTCAAAGGGAAAAGTATACGTGTCTGGCTGCCCTGATGTGATATATTTTAGAAATCAACAGTTATAATACAAGTCCCTTCCTCCCTTTTGCCAATACAGTATGTCATGAGATGTTTTTTTTGGGTTGGTATGGTTGTTTGGTTGGTTCTTTGGGTTTTGTTTTTCTTTCCACTATGGGCTACTACTTGTATTAATTTGATGCTTCAGAGCCTGAGAGTAAAAGATTTTAAAGTCAGATTTGGATATTTTTTTTTTTCAGAATAAATATGACTTAGGTTATCGATAAGGGACTCATAACTGGTGCTCATTTTTCTGCTTTCTCTCTTTTTTTTTCTTTTCCTAAGGACTATAAGAGACAAAACTCTGTGTGGACTATAGCAGGATTCTGAAGCACACAGAAAGGAAAATATTCATGTAACATTAACATTTATTTTCTGTGCAAAAGAAAAAAAAAATCTTTTCCAAGATGCATTAAAAAGTCAGTCTAGATGCTGCCATTAATAGCTATTTGATATTAATTTTCACCTGCCTTGAATATTCTAAAGGATTAATGTGAGATACATTAAAAAATAATAATTGAGCAATTATTCTAAGGATGTTTATGAAAAATATACTTAAGGAAAAAAAAATAGCAATTATTCTAAGGATGTTTATGAAAAATATACTTAAGGAAAAAAAAATATAAACTTTGCCAGCTTATATTTTTAGGCATATTGTCAATACAGTGCCATTACATTGAGGTCTGTAGAAAATAGAATGTTTTCAATTTCAGCACGGAGTAATAGATTGGTTGTTGCAGCAATTTGCATTTTACATTAGAATAGAACAGGTGTGAACATTATTCATTTTCATGATGTCCAGAACATGCATTGACTGAAGATTGCCAATGTCAGGTGATCCTATGCTTCCTCTGGCCCTTGGGATTAATGATGAGTTTGCAGTTGTCCACCAAATGTGCAAAAGCACAATGCTGTGTGCCTAGAAGTTACTTTTATTGTAGCCCATTACCAGTCCTACAGGGGAGTCTAATTAATGGACTGAGCAAGCATTGCAGCTTTTCTCCAGTGCATATGTGAGAGATTGATTTAAATAGCTGCTTATCTTTAGCTAGGAGCAATCTGAGCTGGTAAATCCACCCACCCTGTAGAGATGGCAGTATCTCTCTGGAAGCAGTCTAGTTTTGGGGGGTTCTGCTTAGTACTGTGTGGGCATACCTGGCCTGCTTCCAGGTTCGGGGCAATTTGAGCAGAGCTGGCTGAAGGGATCTGCATCTCATTTCCAGCTTTCAGCATAAGGCAATGCAGAGCTAGCTTGGGTCTTTACCTGTTTGGGGCAGGTTACCTTCATTCACTGAGATCCTAAATGTCACCGATTTACAGCAGAACCCCTTTCCAGAGTGCAGACTCTTCTCAGAAGAAACTGTTTTGCAGGACTCATTAGAGTTTTGCATTTTCCAGACCATGGTATATGGTTTAACTCTGGCAAGATTTAAATATTGCATAATTTATTTTAAGAAGTACTAGTCACTACTTTAGATACCTTAGATATTTCTTTGCAGACTACTTTGTCCAAGGGTTACTGAACATATAACAGGAAAAGTTCTCATTATTACTGATCATAAGTCATCTTGTACAACTTTCTGTGCACAATAATTGTGAACGTACCATTATTTTGAAAAAATTACCTTGTAACATTACTTAAAAACACATTTTTACTGGTTTTAAGAATAATTTAACTCTCAGGTAGTTATACTAGACAAATATCTGAATTCTGTTTTGATATAAATGATAAGATATGCTCATAGGTTGTGCTTCTATCAAGTCTAATAAAAGTAACTCTGAATCACTGTAAAGTAATAAACATTGTAACATAGTTTTCCACTGATTACTTTATGCCACTGAGGGGCATTTATGCTTTGGTTCTTGCAAACATTCAAACTAATTAACTAACTCAGGAGTAAATCTCCTGCAACATGAACAAACAAAAAAACAAAAGTAAATTGGTAAAGAAAATCTAATTAACATATTAAATATGCAATATTTTTGTGTAATAAATGGTATTAATGAATTTTATCCTTTACTATAGGAAAGATTATGTCCTAGAGTTTCATAGAGTAGTCACATTTTTCTCCTGTTGATTCACATTTACAATGTCTACGTTCTTTTGACAATCCAAAGGAGATTTTATATCAAACTTAGATTAATTGTGACATTTTCATGGACAGACATTGTGTAAGATTTCATCCCACATAAGGCAAAAAATCTTTCTCAGTATACAAAGCTTTTTTCACTATTAGAAGTTTGATAGGTGAATTATGCAAATTTATTTATACCTAAATATAAGTATGTACATAAAGCATAGGTGTACTTACATTCACAAATATACATATATGTATATAATTATGCATAAGGAGCTGTGTATGTGATATATATAACAATGTCTTTATTACACCTTGTTTACCTGTCTGCAAGAGAAAAAAATATATGCAAGAGCCCTGAAAGATGCAGTAAGTTTTTTTCATTGAAATTATTTTGAGGACAGCTTGGTAATTTTCATTATAGCAGTTTTATCAGTCAGTGTCACCACACAACAGCAGGAAAATTTTTCCTGTCCATCATACTCAAGGCTGATGTTCTTTAATCTTGTCATACGTAGGTTATGTAGGTTGACAAGACACTGTATGATGAAGATTCCACATAAAAAACCCACCAAAGGAACAAAAGAGTGCACTTAGATGATGTCTGTAGATCACCATGTCAAAGTCTCTGTGTCCTCTTCTATGGTGGGGTGAACCCAGCTTATAACGTGCTACAGAAAGATTGCTGTGGATAAGGCTTCTAGCTGACTGTCAGAGATGATTAATGAGAGAGATAAGAGAACATCCTTCTTTTGACATTAAGGGGCAGATAGAGGAGAATGAAAGAGTGAAGGAAAAGCAAAGCATTTTATATGTGAAAAAGTAATGAGGGTCAGCAAAGCTCTGGTCTCAAATTAGAGTTGTGTATTGGTCCATTTCTCGTTGGAATTTGACCCCTTCAGTCTGTTAAAGGACATTTGAGGGAAGATAGTAAAAAATGTCCCCTACAAAGAAACAAAAAGGATTACAAGCTTTGAGGAAAAGAAGCACAGCAAGACAAAAACAGAATGTGAGCAAAAACCACAGAAAGGGGTGTTTCTCTGAATCGTACAAGTTATACTTTTCTTCATCTCTGAGATGGGCTTTGTGGAGACAAGCAGGTTAAGCCAATATCTTCCTCAAACCTTACTGAGACAATTAGATGAAAGACTAGTGACAGACATAAGTATTGCGGAAGATAGTTTTATAATATACGTAGCATGTTCTGACAGCACAGGGAAGTTCATGACCCACCCCCTCAGCTTCTTGGAGGGGGTGGATCAAAAGAACACAGTCAACATAAATGTCAAGAGTCATGAAGTAGCTTCCTGCTAATACAGATATATTGCCAGTGTTGTAGAAGAAAAAAATAATTTGCTATTCACTGAAGTTATTCAAAGGAGTACTTTCATTGTAAGCAGATAATTTGTAGGTAGAAAATTAGTTTGTAGATGCATGAATTTGTCATAATTAGAACCACATAGTTGCCATCTGGGTAAAATGTATCAGACCTCATGAGAAATTTGAAAGGCAGATTAAATTAGCTGACATTTCTTGTTTTGGGAGAGTACTGCAATAAAGTTATCTATTAAACTATTAGATTTGTCATTGGGATCCTGGAAATATTTGTACTAGAAAGAGGGGGGGAACTTATATTTTTTAAAATTTAGAAATACTTAATTCTCTAAAATATTTTTATTTTGTGAAGTGGGGAGGAGCATGAAAAATGTTGCCTGCATGTGCTGGATGTCCCTTTTTTATTTTTAAAAATATATTTTATGAATTGCAATAATTTATGTCTTATTAAAATATCGTTGATATTGAAATAATGTTTGCCAGATATTATTTCAATATTTTGGAAATAATTAATTTTAAATACTTGCATGGCATGTAGTCATCTGCTTTTAGAAAAGTGGGCTATTCCATTAAAAAGGTTTATCCTCCTGCTTTGAGATTTACCTGAATGTAATGTATTACTGCTCTGTGCATTAAATAATACAAGAAAAGATTAAATTGATCCTAAAATAAAGTTTTTTATTTATGAAAATGACTAAAAATAAATAGAGTAATACATTTCTTTATTGAAAAACAAAAAATGAAACATTGCACAAGTTGATTAAAACCTACATTCACCTGTGGTGTAGTTCAGTTACAAACTTCACCTGGGAATGTGTGATACTGTCAAAACATCTTAAAATGTATATTCTTCTAGGATGGTTTCTTTTTAACATATTACATAAAGCTAATGACAGTGATATTTTTTTAGTTTTGGGGGTTTTTTAGCATTCTTTGACCAGAAGTTTTTTCTATTCATCAAATGGTAATGTTATGTAAGTTTACAGCAGGAGCTAAGCAGCACATGTGAAATACAAACAAATGTTTAGTACATTTTAAAGTAACACGGTGATATCCATAACAGATATGTCTTTTCCAAGAGATAAAATATGGATATACTGTTGTCACAGTTATAATAATATAGCCTAAATAGTTTTATTCTTACACACACACACTGAGGGGTTTTTTTTTAAAAAAATCTTTAATCAATTTTTTATCTATGTGTATCTACTGATAGTTGATAAATAGCTTTCATTTTTTATTTATTTTATTTACTAAATGGATCAGTATTATCTATCTATCTCTGTTAGAGCCAAAGATAACAGAAAATTCTGTATATGTCCAGAAGAAAAGAAATAAAACAGTACTTGCACTACTTGCACCTACTTGCTCCAGTCCATGACAAAAAAATGATAGGTTAAATAAAGATTTCTTCAGCCTCTCACTCTCCTACTCCTGTCTCCTTCCTCCATCTCCTCCTCCTCAAAAAAATAAAAAAAAAAAAAAGAGGAAAAATAGGAAAAATAGCTACTTCTGCATGAAACATAAAAGACATAAAAATAGACATATTTTATCTTAGCCATGTTTGGAAATGGGAAGCATGTGGGAGTTCAAACAGATCTATACTTAAGCTGAAAGATCTAGTGGATAAAAAATGTTTTATGCTACATAGGAAGCTGTAATATTCTAGTCACATTATCCGAGTTAGCCCAAGATTCAACATGTGGCCCTAGATAGAATTATTTGAATATGAAGGAAGAGAACATAATACGGAATGAAGACTAGGTCTGTAGTATTCATTATATTAATTTAGAATTTTGCTTTAGGAAATTTTATTGCTAAAAATTAATATCACAAATTTCTCCCTGTGTCAGAGGCAGAAATCACACCTGATTTTATTTCACCTTTTTCAGGAGATTGCTGTATTCTCTGCTGTTTATAATAATTCATTCCCAACCCTTAAAACCATGGCAATGACCTTGGTTTTGCCTTTTCTTTTTAGAAGCATCACATTTTCTTCATTTTCCCGTAGTTCTTTCTGCTATTGAGGAAAATTTCTGGAAACTTTTGTTCCAAGATTCCAATTTAATGAAACAGAAATTTTTTAGGTTCAAAAGATACTTTTAACAAAGGTAAAGCAGGATATGAACCTTTATTTTGCAGTAGTGACAGTAAAGCAATTTGCAAATGCTTGAAAACTGATGAGAGTTGGCCTCTTGAGGGGTCAGTACAAAAGGTCATATCACAAAACATACTCTGTTACTTGTACAATATCCTTGATATGATTAAACAAATTAACACAATAACAAAGGTGTTTACATTTTTTCCTTTTCATCTTTTCCAGTTTGTTGCTTTTATAAAGTACAGCCTAATGAGCTAATCTCAGAGAATATTAAAATTCAAAATTTTGATGGGTAGGTTTTGGTTTTGTTGGTTTTTTTTTTAATAATTCACACAGTGGTCCATTACTCAGACCTTTACAACAGCCACATGCAACACATGTTTTTGTGTTACTGCATGGGAACAACAGTGCTGCATAAGAAAAGTAAGTGGAAAATTCCTCATTAGACAGCAGTTTTATAAGGGATGTTAATATCTCGATCAGCATTTCTTCTGCAACATAGTTGGAAATTTAGCCCCTGACTTTATTATTTTTTGTTTCAGTAATTTAACTGGTGATGCTTAATTAGAAGTCAATAAGCGTATACAAATGCCTTCTATCATGTTAATAGTGTTTTTCATTCCGAAGCTCTGCTTTTAACATGGATTTGTTAGGGCACAATATTTTGATTTCAGAAAGATACTTTGAGAAAACCTGGGGTGGAGGTAGATGGGCAGATGGTAGAACTGAAATTTGGCATATTAGGATCTTCTGTTCCATGGTGAATTCAAGTGTTCCCTTTTATTTCCATCAGTCTGTTAAGAAATACAAAGAGAGCTTGTTGGTCACAACTGCTTATGGGGAGATGTGAAGACCAAGAAACATCTGGAGGCAGTTCATGGAAGAGTGACAGACATGAAATGCCAGGTGTTTAGTTACTGGAACTGGTTGTGAAATTGTTCTGACATCTTGACATTTCCCACAGTGAAGCAGAATTCCTAAATATACTAATTAGGAGAACAGATGTTGTCAATATACCTGTGTTAACCTGGATTATTTTTTTGACCTTTGAAAACTACTTCTTCACTTCATAGTCCCATCAGTACATTTTTATTTTATTGAAAAATAAAAATTACACAATAGTTAATTACTTGAAAATTATAGATAAGTTGAAGTCAACAATATGTGGAGAATCATACCAGCTGGAAGTTACTTTATTTTGTAAAATAGAAGCATATTTTAGTATTATATTAGGTCACATTAAATAACTCTGACATGATATCCTTTTGCAATTCACACGATTACATCCTGGAATATTATAAAAACTACAATAAGTAACATATCTAAACCTGTGGGTAAACAAAGTTAATAAGAGTCAGCATCTGAAACAAATGTAATAATAAGGCCTATTTTTTTTCATCTGAATATATTACCTATTCAAGAAAATACATACCAATTGTTCAATTTAAAAGAAATAAATTATTGAAATTTAATGTCCTGTACTATATGAGATTTGACCAGATATTCAATGTTCTATGTTGACCATATTTCCACTAATATGTGATGTTGCTCTATCGGGGTAAAAAGATTGACAGACTTCATAATCTGAACTGGCTGCATTTAAAATGAAAGCTATATTTACAGTTTTAAATTTGGTAACTCACTACAGAGAACAAAGAAAGTCTAATTGTGCTCACATATTTTAAATTCTGGATAACTTCCACTTACTTGTTTCAAATTGCTCTTCATCCATACAGAAAGATGTTCTTTGAACTTGGGTTACATTTGATCAACTTCCTTTTCCAGTACTTCCAGGCACTTAACAGGACACTTCTTAGCATCTTTAGCAGCATCTGCATGCACACTCTGAGATTTCTATCCAAGGCACACACTTGCACTTCCTTTCCATAGAAACTGTGGTTCAGCTGAGAGGCAGAGGAACTTGTCCACGCATGGGTTGGACCTGATATGACAACAGAATGTAGACTTGTGCTTTTATTACAAAGATAAATAGATCAAAGGTTTTGGACACAAACTTGTTAGAAAATAGTGGAGGCAAGATGCATCTAAACTTTCTTTCCCTTATAATTATTAAACTTTTAAAATTTATTTTTATGGGTAGATTAACACTCAAGTGGTTCTGTACTATTAGAGGAATAATCTCAGTTTCCCATACGGAGTATAAGGATACCATAGGAAAGACAGACTATCTAACCTCTGTTTTGGTTCACGTAAATTGTTTGTTACTGGAGTGAGGTACTTCACAGGAGAAAGAGGACGTGATCTGATCATGCCCTTCCCTTCCTTTTTGTTGTGGCCACCTGTTAGAGGAGGAGGCTGAAGCAGGCACATCATTTACTGCCTCAAGTAGTATGTGTGTATACTGTTTATATTATACTGACTCCGCTCTCTGAACCGTCTACAGGCATTCTGGAGAGATTTTCATTTGAGTTAGGCACACACTCCATTTACGTCTATAGGTTTCAAGCTGAGAAATGTGTAATCTTGGTTAGGATAGTTGTGACAGGAAGCCATGCATTCAAAAAAAAATTAGGGTCATTCTCTCAAAAGATGTGTGAAAGGAAACTGCAACAAAACAGTATGAAAAGCTGTAAGGAAACACGAACTTCAAACTTTAACTGATTATTAGGGCCTTTTCTTTCTCACATTTCAGAAAATACGCCGTGTTCTTCCTTATGCTGTCTTTATTGCTGTATATAATAAAGATATTTTTAAGATTTGAAATAAACACATGGCCTACTGAATTCTGTGATATTAAGAGGCACTCAGTTGTTCACCTAAATAAAATCCTATAGATTCTAAGGCTCATGGATGCATATAATTGAATCAATGATTAAATGCCAATAGGTTCTTCGGTGCCTTCAATTAAATTTTGAGCATGAAAATACTATTTTCTGACCAGTATTTGCCTTTGCTCTTATGTCAGAAATCTTGTAGTACATGTTCCTATAAATTAGGAGTGACTCCAGTAGTCTTAATGGACTCTGGAGAAACACCAGAATGAAACTAGAATAAGGAGTTAAAACGTTTTCATGACCTTAACTTAATAATGAATTTGCATTAGTTTTAGAAATGTTAAAGTCAGGAAATGGAATCCGACTTTAATTTATTTTAGAAGATGCATGTGAGTTAGTCACAGGGTCCAGAATTCAACCTGGGAGCTCTGCTACCAAATGAGCTCATCTAAGCGTGGGATGCAAATAGAGCAAACCTGGCGAATAACTTGTCAGTGTGCAGGCTGCAGCCCTGGAGCCTTTTCTTCACAAGGGGCCCAAACCCTTTTCTTGAGCTTGAATTTTTATAAAAGCAGATTCAGTATGCGACAAGCAGAGTTAGGCTGGGCGCTGATTCAAAATGAGTTTGATAAAGGCCAGGAGCCATTCCATTTCAGCCTCTTTAAAATGACTCAACATTTTTTTCATAGGGATTGGATTTAATGATCTTGATAGCTACTGACACATCAGTCTTTTCAGAGTCCTTTCTGTCTGTATAATTAAATTGAAGGTTGGCACCAGGGAATCTGGTGCGCTGTCAGGTAGTATGTTTTTCCTAGCCTAGAACGGAAAGACTTTACAGGCGGCGAGATATTATTCTGCTTCGCTGGATCAGAAGGAAAAGAAAGAGAGACTGTTAGTAGTTTTTTTTTATTCAGATCAATTCAATTTTCCATTCACTATGCTGCTGTTATTAAGGTTATCTGCTTGAAGATTGTTTTCTGTAAAGTACTCTATTTACATATGTTTGTTTTAAACGACACAGTAGGTTTCTATGTAAATCCAATTCAAAGAAGAAAATACGCTGTTTTCTCTGCAGTGAAATCCCCTCCATTTTCTTCTCTTTGTAGGAGTTCACAGGTCTAATTTGTCAACTGTGTGACCATACACCATTTACAGTCCAGCTGCAGTGTAGATGTGCAACAAGGCTGATGTGCTAGAAGATGGACAGACGTTCGCTCATAGAATACTGTTTCTCCAACTTGATGTTTCAATTATCTTTAATCATTATTTCTCCATTCCCATGCATCCACATACATAAAGATATGATCGGGAAGCTATTGTTTAGAAAAGCAATGACTACACAGATAGACATTAATAACAAAATGATTCCAAATATCACCAAAATAGAGACAAAAGAAGAAAACTGAGTGATGACAATGCCGCTGTTTTGTTTTGTGTTTTAGGGGTTTTTTTTTGTCCTTAATGTAAAGTTTCATTGAAAGGGAAGAATGTTGTTAACTCTGATAGGGCAGATTTTTTTTTCTCTTTTTATAATTTCTTATCTGTACAGAGTCTGAGTGAAACACTTTGCAAAGAGAAAGACTAACAGAGCTGGTGGAGAATAAAAGCACTACATTTTAAAGCATTCTTTGCTGTCAAAAAGTTGAAAAGATTGCAGAGAGAAAAACTGTTGTATATTTTGGGGAAACAAACTTCATAGTGTCCCTCCTGACACAGAGTCAGGTCATTTCAAGATGGCTATTGATGCATGTAGATCAAGTCACTAAATATATGTATGATGTTAACAAGCAACCGCTGCAAATAAACATGACATGTATATTTGTGAGAACAAATTTTATCTCCATAAAGCTCAATTTGTATGCTGCTTTTGAGGATTTATCATACAATCATTTTCTCTTTTGTGTCCAAGAAGTGCATAAAGGAAATTCTAAGAGGTCATCAGGTACAGCAGTAAAAGTTATTGGTATTCCAAAGCAGAATACAATTTCCAAAATAATCTCTGTTATGATGCACACACATATTAAATACCTTGACCCTTGATGGTATCTCTGTAGATTAGGGGTCTGTACTAACAACTGTGGAGGCAGACGATTCATTCTCTTCCCTCACAGAGAAGGAGTTGGTGTAATATGGAAAAGAAAGTTACAAATAGCAGCAGAAGTTTTAAATAGTCTTTGGAAAACTGATCTCTCTACTTATCCATTTATGAGATGGTAGCCAACTGAAAAATGACTGAAATTTACTGTCTTTCTCTGTCTTTTAGAGACGCCTCTTGGGGGACCTTCCAAACTATGGTAGATCTTGAAGGTGACACCACACATAGTGTTGGTCCAGAAGTGAGACTGTGTTAAGGGCACTCAATAATATTTATATATATACACACAGACACATACTCATCTTTCTTGCAAAGATGCTGTAGAAAATTTCATATTCTGGCTTAAAATGCACATCCACTTGAGCATTTCTGACTATGCATTGCTGGAGAAAATGCTAGAAATTAAAGTACCTATCATTTTATAGGGTAAAGGTAAGAACTCTGTAAGAATGACTTAACCAAGATGTACTGGAAATTGTGCCTCCTAGAACTGATAAACCATTTTTGATTGCTCTTCATGCTGTTTCTTATATGTTTTATTTCTAGAGTTTAAATAAATAAATAAATAAAAGTTACTCAGATAGAAACTCTCATGGCAGACAATTAATTGTTTCTGCTTTCCTGGCATTACCTTGGTCTGAACCATTACATCTCAGCAGTTGTTCACCAGCCATTTCTGTTGGAGGCTTCACACTCAGAATTTGCACTGGTGTGATAAAACAAACCCACCCCCATATTCTCTGCTCAGTGCTCTCCCATGTTTTTCTCCCTTTACAGCAGCCTGAATCTTTTCTTCACTTTTATTAAACAGGTTCTTAAGCTGTATCAATAAAAAACCATCACCTCTTACTTTGAGGTTAATAGACAATCATTTTGTGGGCCCCGAGAACCTGCATGTATGGAATAGTTTGCAAAAGTATTCTTCAAATGTTTTATAAGAAAGGTTATTTTTTCTTTTTTTTTAAAGGATGAGGAATTTTATTGATCTTAAATAGTCTGAAGACCCTGATTTCAATGTACAAAAACCCACCAAAACCAAACAAAATCAAAACAGATTAATAGAGTAGCCTTGTATCATGACATACTGTAAAAGAGAAGTTCAAAGCAGGCAGTTCACTGTCTGCTCAAGATAAACACAGTTAAAACATTAGAGATCTCAAGAGATACGCGAAACAGCTTTCTGCTTTAAATTGCTGTGGTAGTATGCAATTTTATTTAAAAAGGATTAATGATTTGAGTGGTACCATTATATTATATGTAATAGTTTTAATAATAGGAGAAGTCTAAAATGTACTCAATATTCAGCTGGTTTTATTTTCTCCTTTGCCCTTTTGAATGAATTCGCAGTAAAAACAGCTTCACTTTTAAACTTTTGTGTTGCATATGCAGGCGCTTATATTTTGGCAGGCCTAAGTTACGCTTATCATTTATGAATATTTAGATGTTCCATCATCAAGATTTCCCATTACAAATATCCCATTATTCTTCCCCTCGTCGTGGGAAGAACAAATGCTGGAAAACATCTCGCATCATGTGAAAGCCATTTGAGGGAGTGAATAAGGGGGCAAATTAGTTTGTGCAGTTACTAATAATGAATAGGAGAGCTGTCCAGATGAGGAAGAGACTCCTGTTTCTATCTGATTTTGTGTAATAAGAACTTTGGAGACCTGGTGGTAGTGGACAGTGACTGACGGAAGGAGACCATGTATTCTCCCCTCAAGGTGCAATGGATTCTCACATTTTTATTTGTCAACAGTAGAGAGGCAGCACCAGAAGGGAGTACCAACTTCTTATTAATTGAAATTTTTGTTCAGATTCCTTAGAGGTTCTCACTCTCCTCGGATCACTGCCCTCCTCCCTAGCACAGAAAATTTTAATATGGGTCTGACTGGCCATCTATATGGCAGCTCAAATGTTTTATTCCTGCTGGGACTGATTTCATGTTGTTGTGTTTTTGTGATCTGAGATTCAATGCATTGGCTTGTCATTAGATGAATCTAACAAATTGATGTGAACAGAGAGAAAAAGTCAAAAAGGGATAATTATCAAAAGCGAATAAATGTTGCCTACAGATTAACTGGAGGTAGAAATGTAAACATTGTTTTTACAAATCTAAAAATGTGTATTTAGCCCTTTAATAGGCTTCCTAGTAGTTTTCCCTATAGTTTACCTGCAGTCTTAATGGGTGCATGTATACGGATATGGATAAGTTTGTTTATCTATGCATAGCCTTTTACAACTACTGGAAGCAGTCTAAACAATCCAGTGGTTTTCAAAGTTTCTCTACAGCGGTTGTAATCAGGGCTGCATTTAGTGAACTTAGCTGTGAGTAATTATCACAGCCCTTTCTCATAAAAGGCTTTAACTTTACAACTTTTCTGTCCTCCATTCTGGTTCATTTTCATCTAGAACAGCTCAGGAGCTATGAAAGAGTTACTGAATAGATTTTTGGGGGGCGTTATTTTTTGGTTATTTTATGACTTTTTAAAAGCAAGGGATAATATTGTTTGTTTGTTTTGGATGACCATGTTGCAAATGAGAAAAGTTATAGACGCAGCGAAACAACACTAACAAAAATTCATTCTGTAATACAAGGTGCCCCTTACATAGTTAGTAATATATCTTTTTTCCTGAGATGGTGTGATTTTGAGGGAAAAGTGAATTTTAAATTTGTACCTGGGTGCTTTGAAAAGAGAATTCTTCATAAGCCTTGAGGGTTCTTTTCACAAATAAAAAATGAGAGAAAATTATGTGTCCTCTGTTCTGGAAGGCCATCTGTCCTTTATTTTAAGATGTGTTAGTTAAAATTGGTGTTCTGTCTTAGTGCACTTATTCATCTTCATTCCTCTTTGTAACATGCCATCTAGTGAAATGTCTGAAGATTAGAAAAGCTATACTGAGGGGGAAGTAGGAATAATTTTGTGTTGATTGAGGTCAAGAGGTTAATGAATTATTTCAATTATTTGTGTGCCCAGCAGAACCTTTCTGTTTTTAAAGATTTAAAACCAAAGATAATCTTCCAAGGCTATAATGGCAAACACATCTTAAACACTGAGAAGATGTGCATAAATGGTGTGAAAACTGAATGTAGTACAGCTGAAGCTGCAGCAGCTCCATGTCCCCAGGCCCACCTACTAGCAAGGTCAAGCACACACAGGAAGGCATCCGTACATCTAGCCATTGCCCTTTGATGTAGTGTCAGACTCAGCCTACCTAGCAGTGGGCTTTGCTTCTCTCAACACAAGTTGCCTTACGTGTGCATGTGTACATGCACACACACACACACACACACATACACTTCTGTCTCAGGTGTCTCCAATAGCTGACACAAAGCCCCTAGCACCTCCTGTAACCATATCTCAGGCTCTGGTCCTTCCATCTCTTCACCCAGACTTATGGCCTCTTTGATCCTTGGATCACTGGACACTTAACCAACTGATCAGCCAGTCCAGCCTGATGTTCACTGGTAACGTGTTCACACACACCCTGAGACATTCCTATGGTGGCCCATGGGCACATGAAGCCTGTAATCCCTCATTGCACACCAGCTGCTGCTATTCAGATCCCCCCAGGTGCAGGGTATGGCCACACAAGCAGTCTGTGTAAGCTCCTGCTTACATGTTATGAATTCTTTTTATGCCCAGATCCATGTATTTTCCCCAACTTGTTCCTTCTCAAAGCACCCTCAGTCCCAAAGGTGCCTAAGAGCCTTTCCCTGGCCTGATATCAACAGGTGTCCACCCCAGCACTGGAGCTGATCATCTCCTATGATATTCCCGTGGGTCCCTCACTTGCCCATCTGTCTCTGTCCTCTTATCATTTTATCACATAACCCAATGAAAGGATTTGATCCTCTCATCAGACAGATACTTTCATTTTTTCTTTGTTTAATCACATTGAATGCAGGTTGCTGTGATTGCATTGAATATGTTCATTTCCCATACCAAAGATAAACAACCCCCCTAAATAAATAAAAAATTCCCTTAAGCTTTTAAGTTTGTGTTGAGTTTATAAGGTGTAACCAAGGTAGTGCTGGAAAAATAGGAGCTTGTTGGAGTTTTCTGGAGGAAGAAAATGAGGACCAACGATGTCTGTAATGACAATGAAAGGAGCTTAAATTGTCTGGTCGGCAATAGTGATAACACTTTTTGTCATTGTTGAAAACGCTCCAAAACAGGTATTGTGATATCCTTATATAAGAGCAAAAGCAAAGGTAATCTTTCCTCACACCTCATAATGCTGGTGAGGACAGAACAGAGAACAAATTCTCTTTCCTGTCTTCCAAATCATACACTCCACAAACAACGCGTTAGGAAGTAATCTGTATGTAGAAAATTCTGTCACTTTCAAAGCATGAAGAACATTTTACAATGAGTGAAAAGGGAATTATATTGGAACCGAGGTTTGTAAAAGGGTGATCATATGGTTCCCAGTTTAAAATGTAAGCTGCCACCTTTTGTCCCTTCACAAAGGATAAATACAAAGCCATCTCATTAAATTATGGGCAGCATGTGCCATCATTTTAGAATTTACTATTCAATGAATGCATATATAAAGATGAATTTCCAAATTAACATCTTCCTGACAGCATGTCTAAAATAAAACTTATTTATCACCCATAAAATCATAAGGTGATGATTTAATGGACTGGAAAAAAATTCTGGATGCTTCTTTATTAGCTAGTTTTCTGAAGACATTGTTAACTTGGAAATAAAAAATACCATTTCTTATATCAAGTAATACCTAACCCATGGGTTGGTTTTCTTTGCATGTCTTTTGTATGCAGTGGATGGCCATGGCTTGGGAACATGCACAAAGTAGATAAAGCTGAGGCCTGAACTAGGTAAAAAATAATTGAAAATAGCTAAACTGCAAAGGTTTAGTAACTATTTTGTCTATAAAGCAAAAAATTGTAAAAAATCCACATGACCTATTCAAACCATTTAGTTTTAAATTTAGAACTTTCCTAGAGCTTTCTTTTAGATAATAGACTTGTATTTTCTTTACTATGCTGGCATTGGCCCATTTTTTTTTTTTTTTGGTATGTCTCATTGCCCCATAAACAGAGGAGGAATAGAGAACACAATTAAGGATTAATTCATTCAATGTGTTGGGTTTTAAAAGTGCAACTTGAAGAAATAGTGTGCTCTGCTGTATTTCTTCATTCCCTTCAGTGATGTCTCAGACCAGAAATAACATACTGTACATGTATTCTGTATTTTAAAAAGGCTTTTTTTTCTCTGGTGTTTGTGGTGGTTTGGGAGACCATGAGAACATAGCGAACGTTGGCTAGAAGAGCTGCCCTCCAATATGTCAGGGAAAGGGAATACACAAGCACAACCCTTCCCAAACAGGAAATGTTATGTGGTTTCTAGAGACTCATGCCAGAGAGCTCCAGCAGGAACTCATGTGGGTGAATGTGAGTAACAACAACAGCAAGAGGATGCTCTATGCTCACCGGGATCTGGTGGGATCTTATTATCAAACAGAGTGCTGGTGGTGAAAGAAACCTTTTCGGTTTCCACTGGAACAGGTAGTGGGCTGCTATTCCCTCCTCCTTCACCAGCCTCCTGGTGATGGTTCCCAAACCTTCTCCACTCTTTCCAGTCCCTTATTGCACACCTGTGTGTTCAGC
Source organism: Laterallus jamaicensis coturniculus (assembly GCA_022605575.1). NCBI lineage: Eukaryota > Metazoa > Chordata > Aves > Gruiformes > Rallidae > Laterallus > Laterallus jamaicensis. The sequence goes on along the minus strand of JAKCOX010000037.1, from coordinate 5,065,433 downwards.
AAGTACTGAAGCAAGTGACATCACACATGATAGTTTAACACAGTTTAAGATGTCGGGCAAAACTTTTCTGGTTTGGAGGAAGGCTCAACAATGACTGGAAGGGGAACAGATGAATAGAGAGAAAGAGCTGAGTTTTTAAAAGGTCTCTTTTGTTCTTACACTTAGTAATGCACTTAATTTTTGTGACCATCTCTTCTTTTTTTTTGTTAGTCTGACCTAAAACATGATCCATGCTACCTCAGTTCCTCTTGAATATGAGTGATTATATGTGAAGGGAATGCAAATCTCAATCAAAAAAAAATTAAAAGGTGGTTAGAATTAAAATCATAATTATATTTACAGGAAGCATCTTACATTCCCTTTAATATGCCAGGATATTGTTTGGGGTTTTTTCCCCAATACTTGCTTATATGCCCTGAAAGACCAGAAAACTCTGTCAACATGTTTCTGAGGTTTGTTTGAATTAAAATAATAAATATAGATAATGTTTAATAAAACTCACCAAAGGTAGGAGGTGGAAAGCTATTCATGGTTTCCAAAAGGCACTTAGGGAAAAAGTGAAGGAAAACATATACTGTGTGTGGTCTGGATGGAAGGTTTCAAGCTCATTTTTGCCTCAAAGGAACTCTTCTTGTTCCCAAAGTTAAGGCAAAAATGGAATACCATGTGCTATACCTATCTTTTTAAGTGTTTGCTTTTCAGACACCTAAAAGCAATTCTTCTTGTCGTAGGTTTTCTTTGTCACTTTTATAAGTTGCTTATGCATAGCACTGCAACAGTTATTGCTAGAACACAGTAACTGAAGAAGTATTTAGCACATGGATTATAAAACAAAGAGCAACGTAGAAGATATGAAATGGGTTGAAATGGATTTTTATCAAGACTTATCATAATAACCTAAGGATTATGCATAGAAATTAAGTAGAAATTCATACTGCATAATAAGCAAGAGGCTTTCAGAATTTACATGTGAGTTTGGACACTGTCAAAAAAAAACCAAACCAAACCAAAACACCCATGAGTGAATTCATTTGGTTAACCTTGTTTTTTCCCCCTTTGAAGTGTCATGGAGATATGTGTGATCACAGGAGATAGTATCCACTTGCAGAGGTAGAAATCTATCTACCACTGCAATTTAACTATGTGTTAATAGAGCTTCTGTTTCCAAAGGTTCCAAGTACCTTAGAAATGTTGATTACTTGATCTGCAGGGCAATTGAGCTGTTGTGTCTTGGATCTCATATGCAAAAGGGGCTCTGAAACCTCTAATCTCCTGATGTTGTAACTGTCACAGAGTATAGGACAAGTGTTAAAAATGAGACCCTTTATTGGGGGCATTATTTTTCTGAGTTATTAAAACAACCCATCCCAAAAAAAAATCTTAGGAGAGGAAGCATGCCATGATAAGAGGGTGAAGAACTAACATATAGTGTGACTGTAAGTCTTTGGCCTCAGTAGGCCAGTAATTTTAAGTTTACTATACTCACACAGGTCGAAACCTCAGTTTTAATGGGAGAATCACAAACATAGTCTTACTCAACAGTTCCGTCATGGAAAGTTGGTAGTTAAAATGTTAGGCAATAGCAACAAGTCTATGCAAATACTAAGAGTGCCGCTCCTTTCTTGTAGAGGTTACAAAGAGCATTCTTTGCTTTCCTGACCCTGATTTTTCAAGGAACACAGTTTTCATGTGTAAAATATATCTCTGGCTGGAGCTCCTTATTGGGTTCGTAAGACATAGGTTGTTGGGGATTTTTTTCATATCAGGGGTTTGTCAATAGGACTGTTAATTACTAAACTAAAGAATCATTCTGGATGTTAGTAAAGTCCTGAGTATATTTTCTTCTCTCCTATGATCATCCCTCCAAATAAAGGGATTATCCCAATAATAAACCTGATTTATTTTTATTGGAGTCTTCTAATGCAATCTTTCATCTTCTCTTCTATGTCTGCTTCTAGAAAAATATACCTCTACAGTTGTTGATTGCTCAAAAAACATGGTGTTCATCTATACAGCATATTCATTAAGAATTTGTTCATGATTGGGGAAATCTTATAAATTTGGAATTTTCTGTAGGTGGATAAGTTTTGTAAGATACTGGGTACACTCACTGTCATTTTCTAAATCAAAACTACATTAAAAATGTGTTTAAAACTCAGGAACTTGTCTAAATTCTGTGACTTAAAACCCTCACCACTGTAAGTCTGTATTAAAACATGCTCATACTTCACTGGTTCATACTGTGAACCCTCAGCCCATGTCTGATTTTTCTTAGCCTCAGCTCAGAGGATTAGAAAAGCCTCTTAGCCTCTTAGCTGTTGCCTAAAGTGGGGCACTGAATGACTGAGAAGCATTCCTAATACTTCCTACAGAGCTATGCTGAGCATGATGGTTGTAGGAAAGCACTATGATTTTTCATGAGACTGACAAATGTGGGGAGTTGTAGATATGGCCAGTTCTTTTCAGTGCTACATTTTCAGGGATAGAAACATTGTTAGAGACTGGATTTCTGCATTTCTTCTGCTACAAATGGAGCGGATGAAAATGGTGGCTTTCACTGAAATTTCTTAATTGGACTGGAAGAATTGAGTGTATCTCTGCACTTAGCTCCCCAGTCATCTCCACCCATGGTGGGGTGGAAGGTTCTCCAGAGGTTAAGAAGAGGGGAGATGAGGACAGACAGAAAAAATTACTCTTTAATGAACAGAAGCTTCCTAATCTTCTCCAGGTATTGACTTGTAAGGAATAAGTAAGGTACACCTGATGCTTGTAAGTGGAAAATACAGAAATAAATAAATAACGGAATTTTCAAGGGGAATACAGGAAGGGTAGAGAAATTCTGTTCGGTCTTTTTATGCATAGGTATTTTGTATATCTTTTGGTCCTGTGATCCCAACTTTTATTAGGTCCTCAGAAGAAGCTAATGATTTTGAATACAAGCTGTCCTTTTTTTTTAGCTACTAAAGACAGCATTTCCTGCCCACAAGTGGCTCTCATCCAAAAGTGTTTCCTAATTCAGCATTTTTGGGATTGTATACTTGCTGCATGTCATTGACTTTCAGTTCAAAGCTGTTTGAATTTGCACTTGATATTATGACTTTTTTTAACTGTTTTCCCTGTAGAGAAACCAAGACAAAATCCTGCTGTGTTCTGACTTGTTTTGCATTGCATTTCATTGTACAAGGCTGCAACTGCTGATATCATGTTTAACAACTATCTATAGATGCAGACCACCATATTTTGTTCAGATGAGTTTGCTTTCTCCTCAAAGAGCTTCACTTTTTTCTAATTTTGGGGGTTTTTTGGGGCGAGAGGAACGGATATCTAAAAAAAATCGTGGCATTGCTCCTTTGGCAGGAAAAAATTGTGAAATGTCGTGACAAATTGACTGTGAAATGTGACAGAAATTGATAAGCAAGCCAGGTTATCTATGCTGTTTCAAACACAGAACACTTTTCTTTAAATTGTGTTCCCACTTTACTTGTTATAGGTGATCCCGCAGAGTTTAAACTGAGGTCAGAGTTTTGCCTTACCATTCATGAAACGTAAGAGGTTCCAGCTGGCTTTCCCATCAGCAAATTAGCTATGCAGGACCACCAGAAATAAACAGGAAAAAAAAAGTAAAACTAGCTTAGTCAGTTAAATGAGGAGATGCATGATGATTCTATATTTGTAAGACCTATTTAAAAGAAAAATGTCAAATGTCAATAGGAACATTTTAGGAGTTGAATCACTACTTACAACTCATTAAACTTTTTACAAGGAAATTGTGCACAATTTTAAAGACTTAAAACTGGTTCAAGGGCTTGGCTGAGTTAGAACAGCTTAATTGATTTTCACCGTGTTAAATTAAGCTGATATGCAGTCTGGGACCAAATTAAGAAAGTCCTACATACACAGTATCAGATCACCTCCTTGTATATTTTATATCATATCTCATTTCTTTGAGAAAGGAATAAACTATCAGTTCTCATTTAATCAACTCTATAGATCTAGCTTAGCTCAGAGAATTATTTTCTTTTAACTCCTGCATCATCAAATTCCTGTTAGCATTTTTAACAAGGTTCTGTATTTGTAGGTTGTCCCTGTGTGGTGTTCCTGAAAGGTTTTTCTGTGGTTCCACTGATGTAGAGGGCATTGTCTGGTGTCAACAGGCAGTTGTGGGTCAATGTCAGGTTAATCGTGGGGGAAGTCAAGACTTTTTTCTTTTTTTTTTTAAATTTACTTTAGTATTGAAACCATTTGAGGTGTAGAGTATTTGAACTACATATATCAAGCTTTTTCTTCAGTTTATAATAAATGTTGTTAAGAGACTCAAGTTTGGAATTCCCAAAAGCTCAAAAGTAACAGAAAACTATTTTAAATAGTCAAGAACTCATTTAATTTAAATCAAAACAGATTCCTTAAAGCTTTAAACTGAAACAATATTAGCTAAAGGGCTTTCATAAAAGGATTAATTCCCTGAAAATTAACTAGCTTCTACATAGGTGTTAAGTCCCTAATACATCCTGAACTGTTAGGGTGGGCTTAAATACCTGAATTCATAAGTAATGCCTTAGTTAAATACCAGCTGAGTGCTAAAGTGCCTTAAAGACACTTCAAAAAGCAAAGTATTTTTGGTTTAATTTTTGTCAGAATTAGGTCAACTTAATTAAGAGAACATTGAGTTCTCTGAGAAATCAGAAATTTGAGAGGTATTCATGGGAACTTGAAAGAAAAGTATTTATGAAAAGTAAATCTTCATCAGTTGAAAAGTGTTAATTCAGTTTAATGAAATCTTGGCGTACTCTTCTTAGACCATTCATATAAATTCAGTGAAACATTGAAAACACAGATAAGTTCACTACTGTCTATATATTTCGTATTAAAGCCTTCTCTTAATTTAGACATTCAGAAGATTATATTCAATCAGGTTTATGCCACCAGGTTTGCAGAAGAAAGGCCAACTCCCAGTCATGATTATCAAGCTTGACTGCACCTTTAGTGCAAACAGGTTAAATTGTAGGGTCACCAGAGACCATTTATTTATAGCACTCTCAAAGGAACTAGAATTATGGAAACTTGGCAAATTGCAAAAAGGCAAGGTAACATATATCAAGCCATGCTACTGCACCATCTGTGTTTTCTGACACTTATGGAAACTATTGCTGCAGTCAAGCTGGTGACAAAAACTTGTTTTCAGGGGAAATGACTGTAAAGATATTATTATTATTATTATCCCCGACTTCTTTGAAATAATTCTAGTAGCAATTTGAGTTTACCATAAATTCACAATATCATCTTTGATATTCATTCCATTCTTGCAGGTATAGAGTGATCTGAAGTGAAAGGAATTTAGTGCAACTCAGGTCTTAGGTTTTGAGGGGCACAATTAAAGCAGAAATATATAAATAATAAAACAGTAGTATTCTAACTAAACTGCATATGAAAATACATTTATATCAACTTATGGAAAAGTTAATCTTAAGGTCCTGTAACAGCTAGCATCTAAACCAAATGTTGCTTTAAAATATCATTGGAGAAGTCTAGCAGAATACTATCTCATCTTCAGCTGTAAGATATGAAATATTTGGGTATGAATGTTCGAAACCTTAAACATATTTAATTTACAAAAACTAATGTAATTTCATTAGGATTTTAATATTACCAGTGTAATTTGATACAAAATTATTATATGCATGAATATCAAATTAGTTTTGAATGTGTATCCTGTTAACTTCAATTTATTCTGCTGATGCTAATCACTAGAAGAGGTGATAAGAAAAAAAATAATTTAAGATTAGGGACTCTATTCTAGCACATTACATGTTTTCTGTCACTGTTTATATTTCCAAAGTAACTGAAGTGCCTTTTTTTGTATTTGTTAGCTAATGAAATCTTAACTTTGAAACCTTGAGATCATTTTTGCTGTGAATTTTGTAGAAAATGCGTTATATTATGACATGTTTCTGGTTATTAATGTTGGATATCATTAAGGGACGTAAACTAATATTATTAGCATTATTCCTTAACTCTACACTCTAAATTAAATCTTTCCTCATTAAATAGCATCCTTGATTGTTTAATAATAGAGTGCTCTGGTTATTTTGAAAGGAAAAAAATCTCTTTGTAACTTTGGGCTGGATTTTATCATTACAATGTTTTGAGCATCACAGCATTACACAAGGCTTCAGATTAAATCCACTGGATATGTTTCTATGCAGAAAATCTCATTTCTAGTTTCATGCTGGGAAAAATAATATAATCTTAACCAATTCTAAATCTGTACTTGATTTAGCAAATAGTAATTTAGAGGTAGATTTATCAAATCTCTCAGCAGATAAATACTCTATTTTGGCATGTAAATTAACAGTCTGATATTCTGTAATGCTGGCAGCTGTCAATTTTCAATAGAAATCATTACACAATTTAAAATAAAATTGAATATTAACTTTATTGTTGATATCCCCAAACTCAAAACAGGACCACTCTTTCAATACCTTGTTTTAAAATCCACTTCAAACTGAAATCAATTAGGAAATTTCAGCTGAATTCACTTGGATACAAACTCATCTTTGACAACTCCTGGGTTATTAATTTAATGAATGTATTGTCATCTTTCTTATACGTCTTCACTTTACATCTGCAGAATGATTTTTGGATCAGCTTTTCACAGTCTAACTGTTCTGACTAGATAGAATACATGATAGGTCATATTCATGTGTTCCAGTTAATGGGTGGGATTAATTTTACCCAGTGAGAATGCAGCAGGTCAATAGAAGGATAGCTAATTAGTTTGATTTCTGTACATCACTGAGCCATTTTTAATCTATATCAATTAAATTAAATTAACAGGCACACACAGAATTATATTCACCACTTTAAAATAAATTACCAACTTATCATGTAAGAAATTTAATCTAGTCTCTGTATGTACTGCAATTTGCAATGACCATCTCCTTTTAGTAACTCTTCATCAATACCATCAAGTCCCTGAACTGCTCACTTTTATACTTGGTGGGTCAGTCTGGTTGGGCAGTTAAAGGTGTGGTTGCTAGAAATACCATGCTCTGTGTTTAATCTAATTGATTTAGATAATAAAAATAGGGGTAGGGAGGGGAGAAATAGTGTCATGGCCTCTGCCTTGAGCAGTGGAAACCAAATCTGTCAAAAGATTCTAGTGAGGGTTCAACAGCCAAAATCCAAATTCCAATTGCAAAATCTTTTTTTGCCAAACTTACCTGTGAATTAATCACATGCATATGAAGATGAATGGTAGGAGGCTTCTGTTCTTGTTCAGTTCACCTCCCATTTGCACATTCTTGTAAAAAATTATATTCTTTTGCATGTAAGAGTAAATATTTCACTTAATAGCATATTGTAATGATTTCTTTTGCTGGTTCTGAAGAGGGATGATATGAAAAATATTTTTAATATTTTTAGAAGGATATAATGGAATAATCTTTAAGAGAAGGGTTGATCTTGTGATTTGTGTGACAGGCTAGAGTTAAAATGATACTGATCTTGCAGACACTTGAAGTGATACAGGACAACTCTTTCCCCAACAGTGTACAAATTGAATCTTTCATTCTTTAAAGTTCATTCAGCAGGAGCTAAACCATTTCTGAAGTAAAACCTAATGATGGATATTGGTCACTTTATGACTTATTTAGATAAGCCCTGTTCATACTTGTCCTGAAGAAACTGATTCTCACAAAAAATGGGATTCAGAATTTGATATTCCAAAGCTACCATCAAATTAATGCCTCACTTTTAGATTTATAAAGTTATAATCCATAAGGTTTGTATGACACTTGCTTAAAATCTATTTTGTAGTCTTTCAGTATCTGAAATTATTAAAAAAATGAAAGCAGGGGAAACTGGGTGTCATATGGAGCTTCATGGCAAACCTTCTTCCAAGGTAGAGCCTTCCTAATGATTTTTCAGAAGCACGGATACAAACAAAAAGATTTATTCAACCATTTGTTTATCTGGACCATTTGTGTTTGTGTAACCTTGTTAATAAAGGTCTTGAGTGTGTCCAGAGGTGCAAAGCAGTCCTTTCTCTAGGTGAGGAATGTTTGGTTTGATAAATCTCTAATTAAGAAACAAACAAACAAACAAACCCTAAATCCAAAACCCAACTCACAGAAAAAAAAAACTAAAACAACAACAGCAACAACAAAACCCCAAACCCTCAAGAAGGTGTTAAATTTCAGTAATAAATTCCTTTTGTTACAATTGAGGGAGGATAATTTTTTAATTGTTCAGTTCAGTCCCTTAACATCTGGGTAATAAATACTAATAAGTTAATACCTTACAATTAAATCAGCTCACTGCAAACAAAACAGTAAGTTTAGTTTCTTTTCATGTACAACACTTCAAAAAGATGTTTACTGTTGTTTTACCCAATTAAAAAAAAAAAAAAAAAGAAGAAGCTGTTTGGAGATCTACAAAGTCAGTGCATGATGACTGCTTACAGCATACAAACATTGATAAACTTTTTTTGAAAGGCTTTGCTTATAACTTTGTTGAAATATTTTTTAATTAATTGCAGAGGAATAATTTAAGTCATGATATTACAATACTTTAGTGGCATAAAATGTATGAACTGTGTCTGTATTTGGGTTTCAGAACTTGACAGAAGCTGAAAGAAGTACCATGACCCCTCAACATGATTTATCCTGATGCATTTATTTTAATTAGATATTTATCACAAACCTCAGGTGTCCACAGATCAATCTGTGATCTGCGAGAGGAATTTAAAAGGCAGAACTGTAAACAGTTTTAAGCTAGGAAGAATCAACAAAAATTCACAGTGCCTAATGTTCTGACACAGGCCACGTACGTGGGGTTTTATATTACCTTCTTTTGATTTAAGAGTTGGTTTTTTTAAACACTTAATCACAAAAGAGAAGTACAAGGCATATCTATGCACAATGTGTTACGACTATTGTTAAAGAAAATAAAATACTTCCTTAAATGGTTTTTTAAAAGCCTCACCCTAGAAAGCAGAAATCCTAAAACACAGAGGTGTATTAAGTGAAAATTTTAAGTGACAAGATAACCTGATCAAGATTCTGTTGCAGGTTTTTTGTGGGTTTTTTGTTATTGGTGGTGGTTGGTTGGTTTGGTTTGGTTTGTTTGGGTTTTTTCTTTAATTTTAGTTTTAAAAATTACAGAATCCCAGAATTGTAGGTGTTGGAAGGAACCTGTGGAAATCATCTAGTTTAACACCACCATCACCCCAGCTAAAGTAGGATGACCTAGAGCAGGTTGCATAGGATCACATCCAGGTGGGTCTTGAATATCTCCAGAGAAGGAAACTCCACAGCCACTCTGGGCAACCTGTTCTAGTGCTCTGTCACCCTCAAGTGAACATATTTTTCCTCATACTGAGATAGAACTAGCTGTGTTTCAGTTTGTGCCCATTATCCCTTGTCCTCTTGCTGGGCACTACTGAGAAGAGTCTGGCCCCATCCTCCTGACATCTGCCCTCTATTTTTATAAATATTGATGAGATCCCCTCAGTCTGCTCTTCTCCAGGCTGAACAACCCCAACTCTCTCAGCCTTTTTCCTCATAGGAAAGATGTTCCAGTCTCCTCAGCATCGTTGTAGTCCTGCCCCTGGACTGTGGCCAGTAATTCACTGTCTGTTTTGAACTGGAGGGACAAGAAGTGGATACAGTCCTTCAGATGTTGCCTCACCAGGGCAGAGTAGAGGGGGAGAAGAATGTCCATTGACCTGCTGGCCTCACTCTTCTTCAGGCACCACAGGATACCATTGACTTTCTTGGCCATGAGGGCAAGTTGGTGGCTCATGCTTAACTAATTGTACACCAGGACTCTCAGTTCAAGAAATAATAATAATAACAATAACATTAATAATAATGTAGTATTTTCGAATCATTAATCTTGCAGGGATGGTGAAAATAACTGTCTACTTTTTTACATCAGCAATTTGTTCACAGTATTTTCGTAACTGTCAGAAAGGCATAGCTTTTATCTTGTGTTTTGAGATAATATGCCAGTAGTTATGTAATGAAGCCCCAGCTTTAACAAGACTCAGTGGTATTACACAGTACATAAAACCATAGTGATTATATGGATTTCCTGGACATCTTGCTCGAATATTTGGTGAATGATATATTGAAGAAATATCTGTATTAGAATAATGAGACAGCTGTGACAGGACAAATTGAACCTAGTAATTTTGTAAGGAGTCCAAAGGGCTTTTGAATATAAGATAATAAAAGTAGTACATGATGGATGATACATTCAGGTTTTGGAAACATTTTCTCTACCTTCTTCTGGAGCTGCTTTAGGAACATGTTTCTGAATAATGGCTTCTGGATGATATTGAGAATATATTTTCCTGTTCTGTACTGGAGTCTTTATAAATTTAGATGCTCTCTTGTATTGAGTTCTCTTACTCTGGAAAGCTGATAATATATGTGACATACTGGGAAATTAGTGCCAGGTACAGTTTCATACTTAGAGATGCTTATAAACTGTACATACAAAGAAACAAACAAAGCCCACCAAAACCAACCAACCAACCAGCTCCCCTTCCCAAAAAAACCTACCAAAAAACAACCCCACAAAAAAACCAAACATCTCCTAAAACTGTAACGTTTTGATGTGGTTAGGCTTAATTTTACTACCAAATCATACATTAATAAGAATAAATATTTCATGATATAAAAATGCTTTTTATAAAAATATTGACAATTTAAAATTTTATTTATGTGAAAATATTATATAAATTTTAATTGCTTCAATGATTTGTGTTAGTGTAACAGTTAGTGTAACAGTTTTAGCTTGTGGTTAAAATTATTTTTATTCAATCATTAATACTTTTTTGCTGCTTTCAAAATATAAACAAGGTATTTTGGGTTGGGTTGGGTTTTTTTACCCCATTTATTTTTTCATCTCTCTTCATCATTTTCATCTACCTTTTCTAGCCTACCTGATCACATAACAAAATAAGTGTCTCTGGTGCTTTACAACTCCCAAACAAACAAAAAAAACTCCACAAAGATAACAAAAAGGTGCTTAGCCGTTTTTATCTTTCAATCAATTCTTTTTCAGCTATTTACCTTTTTCTCTTATTTGCATTTTACTGCATTACTTAATATGATTGAGCTTAAAAACAGTTTAGACAAAATTTTTTAACAAATTCTTTTAGGTCTTTGAAAAAATTAGTTAAATTCATCTTACTCAGAGATAATGGAGAATTTCTTGTGTTAGTTCAACATCACAATTACATGTTCTTACCAATATGTGAATTTAATGTAGTCATATTGATTCTACTTCACTTAATCAAAGGGTTTTTTTTTTAATTTCAGAATCTCTGATTCTTTGATTTATTCTCTTGAATAAGAATAAATAAGAGAAATCATAGAATCATGGAATGGCAAGGGTTGGAAGGGACCCCAAGGATCATAGAGCTCCAACCTCCCTGCCACAGGCAGGGCCACCAACCTCAGACCTCCACCTCTCTGGGCAGCCTGTTCCAGGACCTCTCCACTCTTTCTGTAAAAAACTTCCCCCTAATATCCAATCTAAACCTTCCCTCCTTCAGCTTTAAACCATTCCCCCTTGTCCTGCCATTATCTGCCCTTTTAAAAAGTTGATTTCCCTCCTGTTTGTATGCTCCCTTCAGGGACTGGAAGGCTGCAATGAGGTCCCCCCGCAGCCTTCTCTTCTCCAGGCTGAACAAGCCCAGCTCCCTCAGCCTCTCTTTGTAGGGCAGGTGCTCCAGCCGTCTAATCATCTTTGTGGCCCTCCTCTGAACCCTCTCCAACAGTTCTACATCTTTCTTGTATTGGGGGCCCCAGATCTGGACACAGTACTCCAGGTGGGGCCTCACGAGGGCAGAGTAGAGAGGGACAATCAATCACCTCCCTGTCCCTGCTGGCCACCCCTCTTCTGATGGAGCCCAGGATACTATTGGCCTTGCGAGCTGCAAGAGCACACTGCTGGCTCATGTTAAGTTTCTCATCCACTATGACACCCAGGTCCTTCTCAGCTGGGCTACTCTCAAGAAGCTCTTCTCCCAGTCTGTATCTATGTCTGAGATTCTTCCGGCCCAAGTGCAAGACCTTACACTTGGCAGTGTTGAACCTCATTAGGTTCACCCAGGCCCATTTTTCCAGCCTGTCAAGATCCCTCTGGATGGCTTCCTTTCCTTCTAGGGTGTCGACTACACCAGTCAGCTTGGTGTCATCTGCAAACTTGCTGAGGGTGCAAATCCCACTTTGATTTTTTTTTCCCCTACAAATACATAAAAAGATAATACTTTGTGCGTTTTGATTGGGGTTGTTTCCCTTTATAGAAGTATTTGGGCCTTGCAAAAGTATCCCTAAAAAAATTATTTTAGGAAATGTTTCTCATAACAAGGGTATGATTGGGAAAGAATAAAAGAAGGGAGTGAGAGGAGAGTGTTTGATCTAGATGATGATTATGTCCTAGTAGAGATCTGGAAATGTAGAACATTGTTCAATAATGCGTATCTTGTTCTTTCTTTTAACTAGTTTTACTAGGATGGAAACGTGAAGCAGTTTTGTAACTCTTGGTTTTATTTTTTAATGGAGAAATTTTGGCATAGAATCATATAATTGTTGGAAGGGACCATATAGATCATCAAGTCCAACCATGACCCTAACCTGCTATCTATTACTAAACCATGTCCCTCAGTGCCACATCTAACCATATTTTAAATACCTCCAGGGATGGAGACTCCTCCACCTCCCTGGACAACCGGTTCAAATGCCTAATAACCCTCTCTGTGAAGAACTTTTTTCCAACCTAAACCTCCCTTGGAATAACTTCATGACATATCCTCTTGTCCTATCACCCCTCACTAGGGAAAAAAGGTCAGCCCCTGCCTCTCCACAACCTCTTTTCAGGTAGTTATAGAGAGCAATTAGGTCTCCCCTTAACCTCTTCTTCTCTAGACTAAACAACCCCAGTTCCCTCAGCCACTCCTTGTAACATTTGTTCTCCAGTCCCCACACCAGCCTTTATGTCCTTTTCTGGACACTCTCCAGCACCTCAATGTCTTTTCTGTAGTGAGAGGTCCAAAACTGAACAGTACAAACCTGCACAGTACTCAAGGTGGGGTTTTAACCATAATAATGTTATAAATATAGAATGGAATTATAAACTTTTTTTTTCCTCCGAGTGTACTCGATGTTGAATATTACTAATAGATTATTTAATTTTCATTGTGTGTCTGCCTGTGGAAATATGCTGTGTTTCAAAATAAAATAATTGGATAACTTTAAAAGACCTTCCCCATATCTGAAGTTCATAAGTACCTTCTATGTCATAAGTAAACAAACTTCACTAGATTTCAAATATCTGGAGAGAAGTGCCTAGTCTTCAGTGCTAGGTTAGATCACTTTATTTCATATTCTTGTGATATAAAAACTTGATAACCTGACCTTGTGAATGTTAAGAAAGTGAATGCTGATTTTGAACACAAATTATATGTAATTATAACAAGGAATGCATCATGTTAAAATTTTATATTGCAGTCAAATACTTTATTGACGTTTGAAAACAAAAAGAAATAATTTATTTTTATAACATCTCACACAGTTTCTTAGTTAAGATGAAAAAAAGGCACATATTGCATATTCAGGGAAGATTCCATCCACTGAGAAACCAGCACTTCCTTATGTTGCTCTTTTAGATTTTTTAAAAAAATTTTCTTTAAACATACTAAATTGTGAAGTTTATGAGTTAAACCGCATGAATCTTTTCTCTACTGTAGATGTTGCTATATTTTACTATGATAGAAAGTGGGATACTGTGGAAGTCTAGATAGAATAAGTTTAAATTTAGCAAGGTGTTATCTGGAACATTATGTACAGTTACAGGTTTTCAGAATCAAAAATATTAACATAAACTGAGTAGGTTAAGAGGACTGATCAGAGCTTTTCATATGAGAAGAATTTTTCAAGTCATTAGTCTTAAAGGTTGTGTTTACATCATTTGCTGTCCAAAAGATAATCAACAAGGAAGAAGGAAATAATTTACAAAGGCTATGATCATACAGTATGAAGTAGCTATATTTTGATCGTAGATGTATTAGAATTGACCAATGTTCTAAGCATTAAAAGTTTTGGACCAGTGTCCTGAGGGGAATTATAGAGCAAACATACAGAATCTAAAAGCAAACTGGAAGAATTTATAAATACTTATCTATATTTAAGAAAAATAAAACTAACTTTATACTTAATCTTCAAACTTTCTTTCATCAGACATACTCATCAGTAAGAATCACAGCTTTCACACAGCTAGTTCAAAACAAGGGTTTTCAGATTTAAAACAGAATGTAAATGCAAAAACCGTTATAAGTGTGCCCTAAAATTAGACTTATGTTACCATTTGAAGACTTCTCTTCTGTTTTCCTGTTGATCAACCACATAAAATATTCTGACTTATTCTTACTGCCTCAGATGGGAAAAAATCTGTATTCTGTATTTTCCAGCTGGGTGTGATGTCATATCAGTTATTTCTGGAAAGTTCATAGCTAGCTGTGAGAGGCTGAAGAATGGTAGGATTTTTTGGTTGGGTTTTGCTTGTTTGTTTGTTTGTTTATTTTAATCTCATTACTAACAACACATTCTATTTTATTGTGATTTTCAGTGCATTTGCACTATTATGTCACTCACTGTATGTTCAGTTGTTCATATTTCCCTACTAACGAGAAGTGAGGGGATGCAGCCAGAACAGGTGACCCGAACTGGCCAAAGGGAGAATTCCATGCCAATTACATCATGCTCAGCATAAAAGGGGGGCTGGTGGGAGGAGGAGCAGGCAGCTCCAGGATGTGCAGTTTTGGCTATGGTCCAGTTTTTCAGGACAGCTCTGGGCTGTACAACCTGAGTTGTGCAGTTCAGTAAGAAACTGCATTGTCTATCACCGGTTTCATATACTTTGTCGTAAAGTCCTTTTATTATTGTTATATCTTTCTTTCTGCTATTCCAGGAAACTATCTGTATCCCAACCTGTGAGGTTTTGATTCCTTGGTTTTGGTTTTTTTTCCCTTCCCTCTTCCCCCTCCCTCAGCTTCCCCCTTCCCCACTCCTTTTCAAAGAACATGCGGCTGCCTGGTGCTTGGCTCTCAGCTGGGGCAAAACCACGATAATGAAATAAACCTGATGTGCTTATTTGTGTAGAGATAAATGGGTGTTGCAACACCAGAATTATTCTGACATCTTTAAAGATGAGATTTGTGAGGGTCTCAAAATAATTTTCCATTTCAAAGACAGCAGATGAAAGAGGAATGTTTACATTACTGGATAATTAATATTGGAAATACTATTGTCACTTTGACAGTATTAAACTTTTAATTGCCTTCTTCAACTTACTCAATAACAGCAGACTACAATGTGTCTATCCTAACATTAGGAAGACTTAAGTGACTGGTTTTCTTACCCAGTGCAAGCTTTTGCTTCAGGTATCTGCCATAAAGTGCACCCATTTGGACGATGTCTAAATAATTTTTATTTGACAAACAAAGGTGGCATTGCAGAGGATGATTAATTATAGGAGTTATCTTATTTGTATTTGGCATACACAGATTTTCCTCATAAAGATAACTCACACACAAACACCAACCTAGTACTATTAAGGAGGGTGTAAGACTGGCACTAAACAGCAACTCTTACAAAAATAGTCTTGCTTCTGTGCTGTTTTTTATTGCTCTTATTTTTTTCAGTGGCTTTTGTTTTAGCAATAAAGAGAAGGTACAGAAGAAAATGTAAAGAGAAAGTAGGAAAAGTGAGAAATATGAAATGATGTGGAAATTGTGAAAGACATTCCTTGGATAGTCGTGCTGTTTTAAAATATTCATAAACGAGGAACTTGTCTGTTTCATTTGCCTTGCCTTATATCTCATAGTGATTTTCATTCCTTTGTGATCAAATTGTTTTCTTTAGATGACAGAAAGCATCTGATTGAAAAAAGAAAAAGGAATGCTAGACTTTAGGCTGTAATAGAAGCGAACTAGAATTATATGCTTCTTTTGGATAACTTTCAGCTGACACTGTTTGTAATTGCATAGAGGTCTGTATCATGGAGCATTAGCTAGAATACAAGCAGCAAGATCTTGTGCAGGATGGGAAAGAATATAAGATAGCAAATTTAATAACTTTGCTTCACTTTTTTTTTTCTAAAAAAATACATATAACTTCTTTTCTTCCGTATGAGAGTAATATTGCATTACCAGGATATATAAATTTTTGACCTTGCAAATATAGCTAACCTTTTTTAGATAGTAAGAGATTCCTGTTTAATGATACTTGCAATACCATTTTTAGGGATTTATTGCATAATTATATTCCTCATACTAAACTATTTTAAGTACCAATTTTTGTATACTATGATACTACTATTAATGGGGGTTTTATATGTACACACACATGTATATATAAACCTGTATATCTGCATTAAGAAACCTCTACTTTTAGTCAAAGAAACATGCTTGGGAAATGAATAATGTATATGAAAATGATATGCAACTATTACTAAGATTACAATTTTAATTTTAATTCTTTATCAGACAGATTTATTGTCAGTTCAACTTGTATTTAAATATTTCAATCTGTTGTCATATAATAAGATTTATTGTAGATTATGTGTGCATAAAGTTTCTGTTACTAAACATAATAATCTATATTTTAGGTTGCAGGTTTTGTTCTTGGCTTTGGAAATACTTAACTCCTGGATTTCTGTGTTCATTTTATGTGTCTAAAATCTGGGTTGACTCCTCATGTTTCGAATATTATTTGAAAGGACAGAAATGTCATTTTTTTAAAAAAAAATTGGCTTGAAGAAAAATACTAACTAAAGAATATGTACCAAACATACTTTCTGTATCATAAACATAACACTTTCAATTGATAAAATGTATTAAACTGAGACCTTGACTATCAAGAAGTAAGAAATGGAACCCAATTAAGTCTTGAACTTCCCATCCTCAAGGGATAAATGTGTATATGTGTGCAGGCAGGGCTTGTGCCTGAAGTTTTGTTCTCTCCAGTTTTCTTAAAAAGTCACTAGGGCAATCAAGTCTTCTAGTTTTCTTTACTTTCCTCAATATCATTTTGTGTTGTTCAACTGCATGCCCTTCTTAGAGGAAAACTGCAAGAAAATTGAAAATCGGGAAGTCTAATTTTTTGTTATATTACTGATGATGAAATGAACAACTTCTTTGAATTTCCTGTTCCTCAGTCAGGTGTTCTTGTTTTTCTCTCAAGTAAGTAGCATTGGTCTCTATACGTTCTTTCTCGTATCCTGTGGAGAAAAGTTTTGAGTCCTTGCAAAGACATAAAGTTTGAATTAATGAGTTGCTGGTAAGGAGACAGATTTCATTTGTGCAGCAGTGGTTAGAAGTGAACAGCTATGTTCTAGTTTTGTGATTTTTATTTTTTGTCCTTGTCATAGACTTCTAATACTGTTTCGGAGATCATTATCATAGGAAATCTCTAGCCTTGTTACTAAAACAAGCATTGTAGTGTTCATTGCTGTTGGTGCTTATGTAAGACTTAATAACACATTTGAGAGGGAGGCTCAGAAATTAGATAGCTGAAAATAGTCATAAGCAATTACCTTATTATTTGACTTTTATTAAAAACTAAAGAGGGGCTGCATTTTTTGGTGGGGTTTATTTTTTGGTTAATTGAAGTTAACATTCAAGGATACCTTGTCTCTCTTTTAAAAGATTAAAAATTCCCTTAATTTAACATTAATACATTTGGTATGCTTTCTGTGTAACATATTTGAAGGCAACATTCAGTAATTTTTGTAATAGCAGCTGTATTCAAGGTGTAGTTATAGCTTTAAAATTAGAACTGTAGGAACATAGTCTTGTACTTTCATTTGTTTGAAATTGCTTCTAGAGATGAAATTTAATGTGTGCTTTCATTTTGTATTTGACTTTTTCTGTGCCACAGAATTCATAAGTGAATCTAAGGAAACCTTAATTTTTCCTCATGGCAAACAAACATATTTATCAGGGCAAATGATGAATCTCATCAACTTCATAATATAGCACTGCAAATATTGAAAATTTATGTTAAAAACCCCAACAAAGAATTTTTTTTTTTTTTCTGAGGGATGGAAGAAGTTCATAATTTCTTCCCCATTTACAGTGACTGCTAATGCTTCCTGAACTTAAGATTGAACCACTTTGTTCATATGAAAAATGCAGTAGGATAATGTGGTGATATCACAGCTCCAGTCTTAATCACTGCAACTTCTTTTTGTTTGGGTTTCATTTTTTAGTATTACAGTTTGATATGGTCTGTTGGACTACTTATTCTGAAGTTTTTATTCTTTATTTTTATTGATAAAAGTGTTTCATTCAAGGTGTCTTTCTGATATTCAGATTGTAATATTTGCCTAGCCATCTGCTGAAAATGTTACCTTCTCTGATTTGATAAATGGGGAGAGAGGGAAAGAGAGAGATAATGAGAGCTCTTCCAAGGTTACTCAACCTGCCTATCTGTATATGCTTGAGATATTCATGTCTCCAGCTTTACTTTTCTCTAGCAGTTTAATTCACATTTCATAATATGTTGTCATCTTCACACAAAGTGGTGAGGGAAGAAATTAATGTATAAACTGTCTATCATGAGATACCGATATATTACTTAATAGAGGATATACAGTCATACATGGAGAAGATTTTGGTGTGTTAAGAGCAGTACAGGGCCAGTGGTGTCTGTATCAGGGGCTGGAGTTTAAGCAGAATGCTTGATCACATGTGAAATGCAAAATATTTGTATTTAGTCTACAAAGATGTAATTAGAATATCTGGAGGAAGAAAAGAGCACCCTCACAGAAAACAGTCACTACAGTCAGGAAGTCCTCCCACCCCACATTGACTCCAGCCAAGGATTCCATAGCAGCCATGTGCTCTTGGGCAGGGAAATGGGCACCCCAAGGCCATTTCAGAAGGCAAAAGCATGCAACAGTTTTTGGACTAGCATGTTACACACAGAGAGTGATTTAAGTGAGCGAAACTTACACCATTGCTCTTTAACCTTCTAACTGCCTCATTTTGGGTGAAATCCCATTTTAAACAAATATGGTGGGATTTCTGCCAGTACTTTAAATATGGCAAGGATTTTCTTTTCTTGACATCTTTGAAGATTTTTACTGGCAAAGGCTCTGGACTTGTAGTTCACTGTGCATGTATAAGATGCAGTATCCATGTTAAGCACATCTGAGAGTCGAGGGAGCTCTAAACAAGCGTGGGACACAACCACATCTATAAACAGTGCCTGAATCAGGGTGGGTGTTATTACTGCTGTTTCTTACAATTATATGCATGAGAGAAGTTTCTCATTTTAAAACCTATCCGCAGAATTCTGCAGAAGGGAGAGAAATTGAAGTTTCTGTATAACCATGCAGGTGTCCTGAGCATTATGGCATTCTGTGGGATGTTTTGTGTTTTTTTTCCTTTGTCTCTCTCTTTTCAACTCTGTATTAGCATGTTTCAGTGCTTTTGAAATAAAACTTTAGGTTGCAAAGAAACTTGGAGTGAAAAAATTGTAATTAGAAGAACCATTTTCACAGTGAGAAAATATGGTGGAGGAAATCTTCCTAGCTGTGGAGACTTAGACTGGAATGGACTCTCTAAAGGAAGACAATGAGAAAGCAGTATAAACTAAACTAAAGGGAAAAGAATGAGATTTTGAGTGCCAGTGAAGAAATAAATGTATGGCAGATAAAAAACATGTAAGCAAGTAAGCTCCCTAGGTTTGTCATGTGGTAGTGGAATACGCTGTGGAAAGAGATATGGGGTGTCTCTCTTTGCTGAGGAAACTGAGTATTTCTGATGTGCATCCTGAATTCAGAGGTTTACTTTTCTTCTGAGTTAGAATGGAGAGCCATTTGAAGCTGCATTAGATAATTTCTGACTGTCTACATGAGCAGAAGGCTGTTAGTCATATTTCTTGCCCATTTTAAAAATTCCCCTAAAAGTTATGTACTACCTCTGTGACCTCCATCAAATGAGTTAAGTTTGATGCAGTCCTATGAAACACGATGACAATTCTCTAACCTTACAGCACACATCTAGACATCTTTCCCCAACTTTAATACATAAATTTCTGTTGCAGAAATACAGTGCATTTAGTCATGACTCCATATGTCTGCTCACTTGCAATCTCCCCACTAGGGAGATTTTTCTAGAAAATGTTAAAAATAAAAATTAAAAAACCAAACTAACCCTAACTCTCAGAACTTAATGCAATATATTTGGCAATGAATTGAAGCATGTATGTACAAATAGTACATGCTGCAAACTTTCTACCTCTTGAAGAGCTGTTTTTTAAATATCTTCTCAAAAGGTTAGGATTTTGATTTCCTTGTAAGAGATAATTTATGCAGACAGTGTTTGAAGTGCTGATTATTTGACAGCAGAAAGAGTTTGGTTTATTATTTTGTCATAAAAGCACACAGAGTTGGTTAATGCATTCTGGGGGAAGGAAACATTTTTTATTAGTCTTTACTGCTCTGAAAAGTAATAAAAAATATATTGAGATTTAACCATGCAAGGAGGCTTGACTTGCAAGACTTTTAAGAATTTAGGATTTTTCTGAAAATGATCAGTGTAGTAAATCATGGCTCACCTACTAAGTGAAATGGTAAGAGATAATTGGAATACTTGGTGATAACTTCAGTTTGCAAGTTCTATACTAGACTGAGTTATATGAATTAGAGGGTTTATTTAACAAAATAATTATCATAGTAGTTTCTACAATTTGCTTTCTGCTTCTATTAGATGCCTGCAAGTCTAATTCAGTAATAGTTGTTGGGTTTTAGATTTCCAGAGAAGGTACTGTAATAGATGTAATTATTATTATTATTGAGGAAAGGTTGAATGAACTGGGCCTGTTCAGCCGTGAGAAGACTGAGAGGGGACCTGATAAATGTTCATAAATATCTGAAGTGTGTGAGACGGGGAAATAGTCAACCTCTTTTTAGTGGTCTGTGGAGACAGGACAAGGGGCAATGGCTTCAAGCTGGAGCACAGGAAGTTCCATACCAATATGCAGAAGATCTTTTTCACAGTGAGGGTGATAGAGCCCTGGCACAGGCTGCCCAAGGGGGTTGTGGAGTCTCCTTCTCTGGAGATATTCAAGACCCATCTAGATGCCTCTCTGTGAGACCTGTCCTAGAGAACCTGCTTTGGCAGGAAGGCTGGACTTGATGATCTCTGGAGGTCCCTTCCAACCCCAAAAATTCTGTGATTCTGTGAATATATGTAGCCTACAATTTATGATCAGATATTAGTACTACCCAGCTTTGCTGAAGACATTCTGTGTCCTTATTTACTTTAATTAATTTCTGTTTCTGCATGTGTATACGTTTCTTTCTATTTTCTAGATGCTTACTGATTATTTCCTTAGCTTTTCATAACAATGCACTTCAAAAGCAGTAACTGCTGTATCCCTTACTCTCTCAGTTGTTTTATTAAAAAGCTCAGGTAAAGATGATAAATTATCTAAAACTCTTTACAATATTTTTCTTATTGCATGTGGTCTTCCAATCTCTGTCTCTTAAGACTATTTTTCCCTTCAAATTATCTACAGATCCTTCCTAACTATGTCAGATAGATATCTATATATTATATTATATAGGTAAAATCCAAAAACCATACCCAGCTAATTTGAAAGTTACCTCACATATTAAGTGTAACTCAGGGAAGAACTTTGTCACTTACTAGTCTATTTATTAATCAAAACACTGTTCTCTTTTAAAACAGTGTTGATATGCATCCCTTTAATGTTAAATAAGTCAGACAAATAAATTGTTTAGCCAGTTTTATCTGTCTAAAAATGTGATGGCATCTAGGTCCATCTGAGATGCTGTAGTAATGTCTAGACTCATTTCAGATATCATTTAAATTTTCTTTTGTTCTCTTTTTCCATTGGACACTTGCAGTGTGTTTCTGAGGGAGCAAAAGAAAAGAGGCTCATGGAATCACAGACTGTATTGGGTCGGAAAGAATCTCAAAGACCATATAGTTCCAGCCCCCTGCCATGGGCAGGGACAGCCTCCACTGGACCATCTTGCCCAAAGCCCCATCCAGACTGGCCTTGAACACCGCCAGGGAGAGGACAGTCACAGCTTGTCTGGGTAACCTGTTCCAGGGCCTCACCACCTTCACAGGGAAGAATTTCTTTCTAATACATAATATAAATCTACCCTTCTTTAGTTTAAACACGTTACCCCTTGTCCTATCATTATAGCTGCCTGAAGAACAGTCCCTCCCCAGCTTTCCTGTAGTCCCCCTTTAGGTACTGGAAGGCTGCAATAAGGTCTCCCTGGAGCCTTCTCTTCTCCAGGCTGAACAACCCCAAATCTCTCAGCCTGTCTTCATAGGAGAGGTGCTCCAGACTTCTGAAGATCTTCATGGTCCTTCTCTTGACTTCCTCCAACAGCTCCATGTCCTTCTTATTTTGAGATCTCCAGAGATGGGGAGTGGAGTAGAGGGAGAGAATCACTGCCCTCAACCTGCTGCTCACAATTATTTTCATGCAGCCCAGGATATGGTTGGCTTGGCAGGCTGCAGGAATACATTGCCAGATCATGTTGAGCTTTACATCAATCAACACCCCCAAGTCCTTCTCCTCAGGGTTGCTCTCTGTCCATTCAGTGCCTTGCCTGTTTTGTGAAATTACATCCAAAGATAAATTTTAAATGTCATTTAATAAAATAAAAGTAAGAAGTAAAAATTTGTCTGAAATGCTTTTATGATGGCATGTTCTAGGTGTACTGAATGTAATTGAAAAAGAGGAACAGATTATCTGGTAACTGATGCAGAATAATACTATTTAAAACTAAGCCCCTGTGACTTCATTGATTAAAAATTGGGAAAGTATTATTGATGGTTAAACAAGATCAGTAAGAAGTAGTGAGAAATAATTAAATAAAGATTAAAAGCACAATAGGAAACCCCACTGGCTTTGGCAGTCTTACTGCAGAGTGTAGAGGTGTCACTTAATATCTAATCCAGCAAAACGGATGCCAGTGAGAATTTGCTTTGTAGCAATTTGCTTTGTAGAATCTGCTTTGTAGAGTTTTAACTAAATCAGTTTGAAATTATTACTTCATTTTCCTTTTCCTGCATTTCTCTTCTTGAAGCATTTTGGGTTTTGAAACCTGAACTGTGAGTCCTTAAACAAAATAATCATCCTGTACCCCGTATTTCAAGAGTTTTCATTTCATTAGTTTTCAAAAAGGTTGTGTGAAATAATTGTATTTAAGTTATGTGGCTGGATGCCATGTGGAGACATAAAACTTTCTACAAAAAAACAGGCATTCAGCAGGTGTTTGTAGTTCAAGGGACCCACTGGCCATTTTCAAATTAAACAACACATGCAAATCAAATGCTGCTTAGAACTGGCTTAAAAATATATATCAATTTAGACCCATCTGACAACCAGCATTATTTTATAATATTCTTTATTGGACTATACCCCACTCTAACCCATGTGATTAAATGACAGCTCGTTCCCACTTCATGTTAGCAAAAGACAGGGTGTTTACAATTTGAGTGCTTATTGCTGCTTTACAGTTACAGCTGTCACATGCAATATAAATTATATATTAATCTCTCTTTTAAAATATTCTTTCTTAGCAAAAAGTGGTAGTACTCTCCATCTTTGTATTTCTGTCCACAATAAGAAATTAGTAATCCTTTCTGGGCAGGAGAAGTCTTATTATTCAGCATGCTTAGGAATCCAAACCAGTGATGTCTAGGAATTAGTTCTTAAGGTTCACTTCATTATGAAAGCCATAAAGAGCAAAGACCAACTGTTACTCCAAATACATGGTAATATAAAACAGATGTTATAGTACCAGAGAGAGTTATGCTTCAAATTCATTTTAATTACACTTGAGTACACCTTCTAATGACAAATCTTGTTTTCTGCTCCTCATTCTGAGCAGAAGCCACACCATCTAGCTGCTTTTGAATGCATCATTAGGCTGAAATCTTGCTGCTTTTAAAACCTGTTAGCCAGACGCCAAATCAGTTTTTGGCCCCAGAGCCTTCGAAAAATAAATGTGTGATGAAACAGCATGTCAACAACCAACCAACCACAAGATTTTCCCACATCAAGTGAGGTTTATTCATCCCTCCCAAGTTGTGTAACCTATGGAACAAAAGGATTAAAACCAGAAGCACAGAATGCTTACAAGCCTTATATAAAATGAGATCCTACCTTGACTGCCTGTGATTGATAGTTCATTTTACCCCAAATAGTTTCATATCTTCCTTGATGAATTGACTTGGTCTTGTAATGGCTGTTTGCAACTCAACCCTAGTGGACCTCTCTTTCCTTCCACTACTTTCCAGACCAGGATCTTTATGGCTGTAGTGTTTCTTTCCATTTGAGTTAAATTTACCACCTGAGCAGGTGTGAGATTGAGGTTTATCTATTTCATATTCCTCATGAAACAGTCTGAGGAAAGTCATCTTTGATACTGCTTTTCCTTTTCTTTACCTTACGCATTTGATTCGGTTTTCTCTGTTCAAGCAGGGTGGTAACATACACATAAATACATGCATGCAACATTCATATCATGGCTCAATGTTGTCAATCTCCACAGAAAAATTCCAGCCTTTTCCTGAGTATTTGAGTTGTTTAGGTTAAAAATAAAAGGAAAATAGGTCAAGAACATCTGAATTTAAATAACTGAAATTATACATCCAGTTAATAATGAAAAGGGACTGTTGACATCAGTGGAACTGCTATTGCTGCTATTGTTAGGGATGTCGCTCTTCCTGTCAAGATTAAGAGTACTGTTTTATAGGAGAAAACCTTTAAAATATAATGCATTTTCTTAAAACCTGTAAATAGAATCATAGAATTGTATAATGCTTTGGTTAGAAGGGACCTCAGTGATCACCTAGTTCCAACCCCCTGCCATAGAGAGGGACACCTTCATTAGACCAGGTTACCCAAAGCCCCATCTAACCCTTAAATGCCTCCAGGGATGGGGCTTCCACAATCTCCCTGGGCAACCTGTTCCAGTTCAGGAACAGGCAACCTGTTCAGTGAAATATATTCAGTGAAGAATAGAGTTTATTTTTAATGAACCAAAAGTGGTATTGTATGTTGTGGGGTTGTTTTATACTGCTGTAACATAATTCTCACATACATCAGAATTAATTAATTAAATATTTTTAATATCTAGAAGCACATGGAAGAATAAAAAAATAAAATATGAAATGTTTAAAGTTGAGCTGATTTTTTGTTTGTTTTTAATGTTGCAGTGACATTTTATGAAGAACTAGATTCAGATATAAGCTTTTTTAAAATGAAAACATGAGCATAAACAAAAATGATATCCACATCATCCAAACAAAATCCTTAGTGTTTCACAAAATCAAATACAAATATTGCTGACTGGGGAAAACAAAGGTTGGATGTAGGTAAGCAAATGTAATGTATGTATTCATACTGGTCTTCATGTTATCTTACACAACTTTTTCAGTTTTATTTTAGCATCAGCATCCAATATATCTCCCATAATTCACTGTAAATCAGTGAGTGTTTTTCCATCTAGGAAAGAACCATTAATAGCCATGTGGTGTTTTTCTGAACTGCAACTCCCACGAGCCATAGGGATAACATGAGGTAACTCAGTGTTTCTGCTCTGCCCTTTATTCACAGAAAGGGAAACCTTTTCTATGGAACAGGTGAAAGGGAAGTAGAACCATCCTTGGGCAAGCACTGTTAACTCATTTCATCACATTGTAAAGAAAGGAGATAGGGCTTCCAATCATGAAAGTACTGTTGTGTTTAGATCCTCTGACTTTCTCAACTATCACTAGATAGGCGCAAGTGTAACAGAGGACTGAAACTTCAGTCAGCAGATACTACTGCAAGTAATACACTATTGGAACATATAATCTAACAACTAAAATATCAATAGTGTATTGCAAGCTCACAGATGTCTTGGGCGGGATGACAGCAGTCATTTTTGCTATTTCTAGGTCATGAATTGTTCCCATTTCTGTTAGAACAGTGTCCTAGGAAGCACTCTGACAGACTGACTTGACAAGGTGCTCCATGGCATGGCCTGTCAAAATCAGCATAGTCCCTGTAGGGCCTGAAGGGGGAAAGCCAGGGGTTCCACATGCCTTCACTTGGCTGTTGAGAGCTGTTTCATCTCCTTTGTTAGAATTAACTACCTTTGGGTAACCCCAGCCTCTGCAAAGTATAGCATTTCATTCCCACTACCTCTTAACAAAATTTCTACGTTCCCATACTTATTAGCTTTCCTGAGGATGACTCAAAAACTGTTTGTCACTGCAGAGGGACCAAGGAACCTAAGATGTGAGAAGGGAAGTGTGGAATGTAAAGACACCCTTATTCTCCCTTCAACTTCTTGAGGGCAAGGAGAGAAATGTGTGTGAATGAAACCTTTTTTCAATTTAAATATACCACTTTCCAATTGGCAAGAGAAGTGATTCAGTGAAAACTGATAATGAATGAGGAAGTCTATGCATAAATCATAAAAATTCAAAAATATTCATTTAATAAAAAATATTGGGAGATGCTGTTTTATTGAAGTTAAAAATCGGGGTTATTCTGGCACTACATATAATGTTTAAATGCTTTCATTTTACATAAAAGTAGTAGTATTTTAACTCTTTATTTTTAACGGCAGATGATAGCATATATGCCCTCTAGCAAGGAGGACTATGTGAGGCTTCTGCCTAAGGAAGTATATTAGTTACTTGTTTCAGGTCCAGTAAGGAGGAGGGGGACCATGATATCCATAGAGAGGACCCGGCATGACTGGAACAAGGCTGAATTTCCACAACTGAGTCACACTTTTTAATTCCTGTGGCACTGGCCTTCCTGTGCCTGGGCACAGGCAGTGAATATGCAACTGATGAATACCAGCAGATGGAGTCTGCTTTCATCAGTCTAGGCAGAGCATATATGCCACTGAAGAGAAATTATCCTAGAATGGAGGCTTAAAATGAGAGAAGATACATAATTAAAAAGTTGAGACTCCTTATCATCATGTCATTTTAACCTTGTTCCATTAGCAAAAATAAAATAAGTCAGTCAAGAGCAACTGTATTTGAAAGAGTCTATTTTAAACTCATATTCCAAATTGCATGTGAGTTTATAATAAGCTGTACCAGGTTTTCGAGACTTTTTTTTGTCATAACAGTTTCTGTACTGATATATTGTGATAATTCCTTGTATATTGAGTTAGAGAACTACACTTTACATGCCGTCAAATTGATGTTAATGTAAATATATTCAACATGTTAATGAATATCCTATTTCCATTTTAGTTTTCCTCTTACATTCCAAATCATCACAGGCATTTAAACAAATTGCTTTCTGCCCTGCAGATACACTAGAGGTGATTAAAACAATTTAATAACTTCTTGGAACAATATGAAATTCTTTCCTCTTTTCACACATGGCTCTCAGAAGGGGAAGATGTACAGCTTGTTAGCAAGGAGACAGAGCTAGTGCTTGTTGTAGTCAGAACCAGGGACACCACTGCAGTTCTATGAAAACTGTAGCCTTAGTTGTGGCTATTACCCATCTGTATAAATAAAGTTACCTCTCTGTATAAATAGTTTCAGGGTGGAACTTCTAGTGGATCATATTTGTAGGCTATGCTAAAAGGCCCTGAGTTATGTCACAAATGAGGGTGAAAATGGTGCTATGTCTTATGACTTTAACACTTTCCAACAGCTCTGCTCCTCTGGTGGAAATAACTGTAGGTTAGTATTCAAAAACAAGCTAGGTATAGACAGAACCCTTCCGTTAGTGCTCACATGGTCCTTTGTGATAATAAATACTGTAATTTTCTGTGAGGTGTACTACAGTATTTATTAATTTCAACAAAAAGTTAGGACTAAAAGATCTGAGATTTAAAGGTCAGAAGGAGAGTTATGCTCTGAATCTTGGGAGAGAGGGACAGAGTCGTTCTATTCTGGAGATAACACAAATGGGTAATCTTGAGGGACAGTATGATTAACATTTAATCAACTTGTTCATAAGTTACTTCTTTCTTGAAAGATCTACTAATGCTAAATAAAGGTTGTCTTCCCAACAGAGCATTTCAGACAGCCCAGTGGAGGTAACACACTCACACCAAAAAAAAAAAAAAAACCAAAAAAACGTAGACCAAATGTTCATTCTAGATTAGAACATGACAGAGCATCAGAATATCCAAAGCTCTGTCATTGGGTTAAAAACGCTGTTGGAGTTCTTTCAAACCACTTTCTAATTTCATTAAAGTAAATTGCATGCTTTATATTTCTTTGCAGCCAGGCATTTTCTCAGTATCATAATATAAATCCTTTAAGTCATTGATGACATTTTTCTGGTACCACCTTAAAAATTGTTTTACTTAATTACCTTCTACTTTTCTAAGACAAGTGTAGAAGGTGGGCTGTATTTAGGAGAATGAAGGAAGTGACTGAGTAAATTCAATGAAAATTACTCTTCCAATTAAATTTCTCTGAAGATGCTGTAAATACATGAATCTTCTGTGCTCTCTTTTGAAAATCTTATCTCTGTTTTTTCCTAAATTGAAATTCTCAAAATTTGCAAGAAAAAATATTTTCTTCAGACAAGATCTGGCTCACAGAACTTCCACATATAGATTAGTTAAGGAAAAATTTACTATCAGAAGCAGCATAACAAAAACCAAACCAAACAAAAAAAATTGTTTTCCTGTTTGTCAGGTAGAAGGCTAAACAGTTCTTCCTCATTGCTTGAGACAGTTAAAAATCTATTTGGCATTTTACAGCTGACGTCAGTGGAGGGAATTAAACTTTGTAGCAACTTCTCTATCTTCAGAAACATAAAACATAAAACTCATGCATAAGTCAAATAAAAAACTTCCCCAATAAGCTATTCTGTCTGGCCCATTTTATCAAAAATCTTGTGGGTAATAACAGTTATTAAAAAACCCCAAAACAACAAACCAACAAAAAACCAAACAACAACAACAACAAAAAAACCCCCAACCAACCCAGTTAAAACAATTTAACTACTGAAGTTAGGTTATTTGTCTTTGAAGAGTAACAATTTTTGTATATCATATTTTGGTCAAAGAACAAAAACACATGAACAAGGTAATATTCTGTTTCTTAACTAGAGAGAAACATTCAAAACCGTTTAAGAATATTAGGGACTCGCCTGTAGCTCGATATAATGTGGAGTACAGGTGTAGTGTAACAATGATCTCAACACTTCTTCCGCTGGCACCAGGCTCTCCGCCTTATTTCAGAGTCAAGCAGTTCCAGCTGTTTATGGTGCCATCATGTGGAGACTTCTGAGCATTGAAAAGGTTGAACTAGAAGAGCTGAAGAAGATAAAGGAAAGTTGGTCCCCAAACTAGTACTGGTCATCTGCAGCTATGAACAGGTGCTTGAAATTCAGCAGTTATCACGCATTTCTGAGCTGCCAAATTTGTGGTCTGCTTGCCTTCCTCAGATAGCTTCTCATGGAAGCCCCCCAGTCCCCCAGGATTTAGGTATTTTACTTTAAAAAAACCCAAAAGTTCCTTTCTTTTATGAAATGGGAAAGAATGTAATTCTGTTTTAGCCTGACACAGCTGAAGAAAAAAAAAAAAAAAGGCAGCAATTTTCACTCCCTGACATAGATGAAAAAATGAAAATATAAATGTAAAAATAATTTCTTCAAAGCTTTCTCCTGGCCAAGGAAAATAATGTTACACAGCAACATACAGGCTGGGAGGTTTTCTTCTGGTATGGTAAAGGTCAAGTTTTCAGGTATCCATGCGTATATGAGGGGAGAGAGACAGGCTCTTTTGTACACGAACTTAAATATCAGGGAAGAAAAAAAAAGGCTAACAGTAATATTACTGTCTTAATTTTTCATTTTTTTTTAAGAAAGTGTCCAATCTACCTGGGGAAAGACTGAATTGAGTCACTTTCTTTTTTTCCATAGACTGATAATGGGATATTCAGCCCCTTTTCAGTGGTCTCTGGGGACAGGACTAGGGGTAATGGCTGCAAATTGGAGCACAGGAAGTTCTTCACCAACATGCAGAACTTTTACACAATGAGTGTGACAGAGCCCTGGAATAGGCTGCCTAGGGAAGTGTTGGAGTCTCCTTCTCTGGAGATATTTAAGACCAATCTGGACGTCTATCTGAGTGATATGTCCTAGGGAACCTGCTTTGGCAGGGGGGTTGGACCGGATGATCTCTCAAGGTCCCTTCCAACCCCTACGATTCTGTGATACTGTGATTCTGTGATTATAATAGTTCCAGAACCACCTTTTAATTCTACATACACTGGCCTGCACAGATGGCTATGATTCATTGTGAGAGCCTATTTATGCTCTTTTATTTAGCTGCGTAGGACAAGTTGTTCTTTAGCAGTTCTTTTATGAGCATCCCATTGGATATCTCTATGCATGCAGAATGGCACAACGTTTCCTAGGCCTTTTTTTTCTTTTTTTTTTTTTTTATCCCCCAAAGGCAAGAAAAAGAGCCTCTTAAATCTGCAATACACGTGGTTTCTGTTTTCTGATAAGAGCATTTCGTTGTCTTAGTCATTCTTTATGGAACATGATACTCAATCTGGTGCGACTGACAATGAAGAAACCTCTTGGTTGTTACAACTGATGTCTCAACAGCTTTTAAGATTGGTGCATGAGATAGTTTGCTTTTGAAGGTAACAAGTTGTTCTTCCATTTGCAGACAAGGTTTGGAGTATTTTTTAAAAAGTTTTGTGGAGTGGAGTTTTGTTTGTTTGTTTGTATGTTTTTGAAGCATGGCCACAGTAAGTTTATGCAAGGTATATAAGGGGGGTTTGTTTTGTTTTGGGTTTTTTTTCCCCGTATAGCAAACTTACACTACTGTTAAAAAAGCAACATCTTACACAGGTTAATATGGCTAATTTCTAGGTGTGTATCTTAAGATTCCACATTACTGTGGAAAAGAAAGCCCCGGTTTTGCCACTAAAAAATTAATTTACACATATAGAATTTAAAAGTGTGGTCAATTATGTAGTTCTTGGATATTGTATGGAAAAGTAAATTATTTAGATTTAGCCTATATGCAAAATTTTGGTAACTTTAAGCAGGTTAGTCTGAGAGGAAGATTTATGTAAGAGGATGACAGGCAAGTACTTTGTCTTTCTGAAGTTTTAATGGTATTTTGATAAAATGATAGACAGGACTCTAATGGACTATACAGGTATTCCTGTATGTGAATATCTCTTACTGCAAATATGTTTTGCATCATCAATCACTTTTTCTTCCGGGTTTTAATTTTGAAAGCCGTGGTCAGAACGCTAAGGTAAAATATCATATTGATGACTTATGAAGGTAGCCTAGGGAAGGGTGGTATTGTGTACAGGGAACAGTAAATGTAGTAGATAAATTGCAAAGTAAATTAGCTAAGATAATCAAGAGAGGAAAATACATAATTTGGATAACCCAAACAAGTTTTCAGAAAGTTAATTTAAAATTAGGTAACAAGCTATAACTAGGCTATATCTTAAAATTCTAAACCTGCCACTTCTTTTCCCCAGTATGTATAATTCTTACGTAAAAAGAAATGATCATTGGGTCCAGAGTGCCTCTTAAAAGTTACACAGGAAATTTATGGTAACATTACCTCTTAGCCTTGGGTAACAAGAAGAATTTGGAATCTGGGGAATTGTAGTGCATCACTGTATTGTAGTACAGATATATAGTGAGATGCGTGACTTTACGGTTTGCAGGGTTAGCATTCTGGTAAAAACATGGGATTTGTAGTGGAAGGCTTTGCAGTCAGCTGAAGCAGAGAATGCACTCTAAATGTGGTGCTTTCTGAAAGTCTGAGACTTAAGGAGGAAAGGCAGTTTCCTTTTGACCTTAATTTTTGTGCTGATAAAATGAACTCTGGGAAGAAAAATGCTTTGCCTTTCAATCGAGATTTGTGTACTCAGATTTGCATCAGCAAGCTAGTTAGAAGTGCAATGATGCCACACCTCCAAACCTTTCTGAAAATATCTAGTAAAATTTCAGCTCAAGTCAATCTCTCTTTCAAACGATAGAAGAAAAATTTAGTAACTTTTTCAGATGTTTATCTGAAGCTTCTAGTGTTCTTGAAGAAATGCAGGAAGGAGGAGAGCAAGTTCTTTTTTGTCAGGAAATTTAGATTAATTTCCTAGAAGGTAGCTGGGGCTAAATTATGTTTATTTCATCAGTGCTTTTGATTATACTTGTGAACAGCTACTGGTGGTAAAGCTCGTAATTTAAATGCTTTATAAACCATTGCCTTTACTGAATTTGGATAGACAAGTTAGATTAAAAGTGGGAGATAAAGATGTTAAGAGGTGTTTAAATTTTACTATTACACTTTGATATTTATGTTGCAATAGTGCATTCGCAGTTACAGGTAGATCTGGCATGAACATGTACACAAAGAGATGTTCAGGAGCACAGGGCCCTAAATCCAAAAAGCATGTTAGTAAGAAACAAGGGTAGGAGAAGAACCAAGAAAAAAATTACACAAGTCTCATTTGTATGTCAAATTACAATGAAGGTAAATTAATGGTCTTATATATTTGTCAAGAAGTTTTGCAGACTACACAGTCTAAACAAAAACAAACAAAATTTTACAAAATCCATGATTACTGTTTCAGACTTTCTCTTTTTTTGAGGGGAAAGAAAAAGAAAGAAAAAAAAATTTAAAAAAACCCAAAACACAACAAGTTGAGTGCATAAACTATACAAATGCCTACTTGAAAAAGATTTATAGTTCAAATGAAAATTGCAGCCGAGCAGCCTGCCAGGAGCGGCCAGGAAGGTGTATCATAGTCATACCTGGTGAAAGTGAGCACAGAATTGGTGCTGAGGGACATGGTACTGTTCTGGGTTCAGAAGACAAATTGGTCAGAGACTGCAGACATACATACTGTGATGAGTAGACATTTTTACACTGATGTTCATGATAAGTGGTGTATTACAATAAAATCTACTTGTGACATGAGAAGTCACTGAACCTGGGTGTCAATGTCAAATGATCACAGTAGGAGCAATAATTGATGCGGGTCTTTATCTTCTTTAAAGGCAAATCAAGAGCTGAAATATTAGTGAATAGGGGTGTCTTACACTATTGATGTTATATGTATTTTTGTTTACTTACGTGACACACAGCGTGAGAGCACAAGCGTGTTTTATGACACAGCACAGATTATGTACATCTTAACTTGCAGAAATAGATCATCTCTGTGGGTCAGGAAAGAGCAATAAGAAGGCTTTTATCCAACATCATTTATCAGTTGGAAAAGTTTTTCATTTGATCGGTTCTAGGTCAAATTTACTAACCATGTTGGGTGCTGAAGCCCGTAGAGTGATTTTTATCTATCACTGGAAATTAAGGAGTTGATTAACTACTCATTATTATTATATTTCATTGAATCAGTGAGGATTTTTTTTTTAAATATTTTATCTGGGCTTTCTTTTCACAGAAATACCATTTTATAGGCATTGCATCCTTATTTGAGCAACAGTTCTTTTTTGTATACCATATAAAATAAATGAAAATAAAATAAAATTTAATTTTGAGGTTTGACAGAGAGTGATTTAAAAGGAGTGCTCAATTCCTCATAAGTCTCTACTTGTGTATTGATCATAAAACAGCATTTCATTGTGTCTTTTCGGGTTTTAGTTCTTGTTTTAAGCCTCAAGAGTCTCACCAAGTCACAGGTGTCTTTCTGTATTTGCCATAATAAAATACAGAGTTATCAAAAGCAGTGAGAACTTTAAGTTATTTTGTAACACTGCTCAAGGATGAAAGGGTAAGTCATAGTCATTACTACAGAGTCATATTTGACTAGTCACTACTACATTGTCATTACTACAGTGCCTGTTACAGGTCAGAATCTGGCAGTGGTCAGCACTGAACACATACAGGCACTGTCCCAGCTCCAAATACTTTGGTAAATCCCATGGAACAGGATGAAGCAAAGCTACAAGAGAGAGATTTTCAATATGCAAAACTGACAAAGGACAGAATATCCTAAAGGTTGCAGTGTAAGCTTGTAGGAGTTGGAGTCCACTGAATGCCTCCGGTGGCAATCCTTCTGAAGGTAGTAAGACCAAAAGTACTTTAGCCATTCATTCTACTTGCTATCATACATGAAGTCTGAACATTTTTGTCTCTACCCCAATCTTAAGGTGCTTGTTATCACAAGATTTACTTTTATGTTGCCTCACAGCAAGAGACTAATACTGAATTTTCCTTATTCGAATGTGATGTTAGTAATCAGATAATTCATTCTACAAATACATTCTTCAATAATCTTGAAAGGTTTTGTTTCATTTTTGAGTTTATTTATGTGCCAGTAGCATTATACAATCTAAATCAGCCAACTAGTGAACCTAGCGTGAAGTAACTCCTCTGTTTTGTGTTTACCTCCTGTAGTGAATCCTATTATAAAGCTGTCAGGTACTCCCTTCCTGTGGCATAAGGAAACCTTTTCTGACTCAGCAGGATTAAAAGATCCTCAGGTTTTTTCAGGCTCAGGAATGAGTGATGCCTGTCCTAGATCTCACAATGATGTGAACTAGTGGGAGGAGAAAAATTTACATTTGGAAAAGAAAAAACAAAATAGTTTGGTAGTAGGATGCTTTCTAACAGATGCAGAGAGGTTGGTATTGCTAAAATAATTTAGAGGAAATATATATTAATCATTATAATGCAGATGCGAAGTTCAAAGGGGCGTAATACATATTATTTATCCAGCAGATGTTTGCTGTCTCAGCTGTGAGTTTTCATGTGTGACTATTCTAGCAATACAGTTAGACCTTCACCGCTTGATACTTCAGTATTTAAAAAGGACTTTGCATAAAATGATTTGTGTTTTTACATATGTGGGGTAGAAAATGGAAAATAAATTAAAGTTTTATCCATTATTACAATATTTTTGTTTTCCTCTTTAATTTCTGTGTCTGTGAAGATATACGATTATGTTTGCCTAAAAAACCCAAACATTTACATAAGAGTTTTCATAAAGTTTTTCTATTACACACACGCCCTCAATAAATTAGTATAAAGCTCTGTTTCACAAGCTTTAATATTGCATTTTCCAGGAGTCATTTAAAGGAGAGCGTTGCCAGCTGGAAATAGTTTTTAATGCAACCTCTTCTCTCTTAGAGTCATCCTTTTTTTTTTCCTGATTGTACCTTTATAATATTAGAGAAATCTTGTTGAAACAATTAGCACAAGACATGCTGCATATAGCATGTACTTTTATTTACACAGATTGTTGCATACTTTCTTAAAGGATAGTATATACATTTTTTAACCCTGCTCAAAGCTGCATGTTGGCAGAAACTCTAAGAGGTATGTCAATGCTTTGGAAAAAATAATTTTAAGTAATCTATCCTTCCTATTCTCTTACAGGATGTGTAAAATACCCTTATTTCCATCTTCTGCTTTGCTCTGCTGAAAACATAAAGCTTGGGTTTCACTTCATTCTTCAGGAAGTTATTTATGTCTGAGGCTGGCAAGTTAAGCAAGCCAGCTAAAGCTGAGGTCAGATCAACAGGTAGAGCTAAAGGAACTATTAAGCTTGTCTGTGTGCCCGCCCCCTCCCCAGTCTAACTAAACATTTCTGATTTAATGATTTCTAATTTAAACATTTCTGATCACCCGAAACATTAGAGTCATCTGGTGATTTCATTACTGTAAGTTTTAATCCTAGTTGCAAGAGTCATCCATGGATATACCATACCTGGTAAGGGTTCAGTCACCTATTTACAGAATCACAGAATCATTAAGGTTGAAGAAGACCTAGATCATCTAGTCCAACTGTCTCCCCACCACCTATATTACTAACTAAACCATGTGCCTAAGTACGTCATCCAACCTTTCCTTAAGCACCCCAAGGGATGGTGACTCCACCACCTCACTGGGCAACCCCTTCCAATGCCTAACGAATTACTACATATTTGCTTCACTTTCAGTTAATTCTTTGTTTTCAACTGTAACAAAATGCAAGACCATTAATAAATAATTCTGAAAGGGGAACATTATTATTACTGAAAGTAATAAATGAGAAGCAATTACTCCAGGATCAACTGATTTAGTTGTAACCTCTGATTGTGTGCTTAGAAGAAAGACAAAGCACTGCATGTAAGCATGCTATAGCAGCTGTCCAGTCAGGCAGATTGAAAAAAAAGATTCAAGTGATCAGTGAGAACAACACATCCAGAAAGCAACAAACAAGCCTTGTAAACTTAGTCTTTTGCTGTGAACCTCATTTCTCAGCAAAAAATGCCATCCTGAAGAAGTGCATGGATTCAGAAAAAAAATATCTATATGTGGTGGCAAAGAAATATCTACTGTAGCTACTTACCTGAAATATCTTTTCCCAGAGGTCTAATTAAATTTATACTGTGGCACTAAGACTCAATTTTTTTTCCCCATGAGGAAAAAAAAAATTATACTCTGAACTACACAGTGACCTTGTTTATATCATAAACTCCAAAATAAGGTGACAATTCTGTCCTGTATTTCATGTAGAACATTTAAAATATGAAATTTGTTCCATGAAATAAAGCAGAGGCTTTTAGATAAAATATATTGCATGCTTGGAGTTTTTGAAAAAAGTGACAAATAATATGTTACTTTTCTTGAACTCACATTTTGAGGGAAAATGCTTCAGTGAAGAGCCTATAAAATGCAAATGTAAAATTAATTTGTTTTGCAGATTCTATTTTTGGAAAGCAGAGAAAAATCTGCAATTACTTCTCTCTAAATAAAATTTTAAAAAGCCTTCCATCTCTGTGGAAAGTTATAAGATTTCCAGCAGAGTCATTTGGGTTTTGGCAGTGTGAATGCCTGAGTACAGCAAAATGAAACAGAAAACTTTTTTTTTTTTTGTGATGGCTAAGTACTTCAGTAATCATGTAAAGCCAATTCATCTTAGTATTTTAGAGAGACTTTTTAAAATTCTGTTAAAAATTGGAGGCATTTGAATACATTGGGAGGCAGGCTAGGATACTGAAAAGTTTCATGAAAGGTTCATCAACAAACTGACTGGCATCACTGTTGGGAAACCGTTACAGGAAATACGTTTGGGTCCTTTGGGCAACTGGTCAAGTCAAGTACTTCTTTATTTGCTTTGTAAACGTTAGGCTTTGTAGCTTCCTTGGGATAATTAAAATCTTAAGGAGAACTAAAGCAGAGTGCAATGTTTAAAACTTCATGGAAAGAATACCATGACAGGATTTCCAAGTAATTTATTCTCAGGGAACTTTATCTCAGAGAGAGAAATGATACCTCTACCTCTACAGATCACAAATGACATATTTTAAAAAAAGAGAGTAAAATTAAATGTCTTTCAGTTTATGTAATTTTCCTTTGAAAGATCTTGAACCTGAACCATTTGTCTAGGTACCAGAAGGTATGAGATTACCATGAGAAATCCAAAGCTTAATTTCCTCATGTTAAATACAAAACTGAATCTGATTACAGTCAGGTGCTTACCAGTTTGCTTTTGCAGTCTTGTTGATGAGTTTGCATCAGAGTTAAATCAAATATTGACTGTTAAGTGATTGGAGTCGTTATATGACACCTAAGATTCACAACCTGCAATGGTTCTTTCCAACCACTGAATAGGCACCACCATCTCTTTAAAATGTTGCATACCTGTGGTTTTGCAAATATTTAGGTTGGGCTTTTGTGCATGCTACTGGTAATTTTCACCCTGAAACACTGTAGGAGTGTCTAAACTGAATAAAATTATTTTATGACAAAACAGCAATATAAAACTCACAGGTTATTGCAAGGTTTAATGTTTGCATACAAGGAGTTGAATATTGGGGGGAAAAAATCCATTCTATGCTAACAATCCTTCTATTAAACAGTAAATTGCTACTGTGAAGACTTTATTATGTGTTCTTGCACACTGCCCAGAGAAAAATTTGTTGGTAGTTATATAAGCATGGGTAGTCTTTAAAAGAAACTAAGGAGATTAAAATGACAGTTTGGACAGCATAACTCCACTTAGCATTTATGTTCAAGGAGCCATTGGTAACTCTACTGGATAAGATCCTATCAGTTTTGCAGGAATAATTAATACTTTGGTATTAATTTTTAATAATTTTGGAAAACACCATGGGGCTTCAACGAAAGGACAGTACAAATTCAATACTACACTTATGTCATTCAAATTATGATGTTATCTGTGGATGGAAGCTATAATCATATTAAAATATGCTTCATAGTAATTTTTTATAACTAAAGTCTGTAGGAAAAAACCCTTCTGCTATAGGACAGAAAGATATTTTCAAAAATACTTTGAGTTATTTTTAGTTGTTTTATTAACATAGCAGATTCGCTTGTTATTCATAATGATGTATCAATATCTCTAAGTAATTTGTATTGTCAATGTAAAAAAACTGCTTTTATTCAGTATTCATAGCTGCTTCGCGACTTCAACACAATACAAAAGATACCATCAGTCTAAACCACAAAGTAACTGTAGATAAAGTATTTTAATATTATTATAAAGTACTGCATTTATTCATTTATGTATTTGTTTTAATAAGTCAAAACTAGTTTTGAAGATATTATTTTCATGGAAAATATATGACCTGGTGGCTGAAGTGAATTTCAGTTGTTAGGATTTGTTCTGGCTGCCTGAAGATCCCACTAGGCTATTGCAGTCCTTCTGTGCACACATGTAGCTAGCTCAGAACTTCGCTCATTCAAGAGAAGAAAAAGGACTTGAGAAAGGCAATATAAAATACACGACTGATATTATTTTGAAATAAAGGTTGCTTATCGTGATACTTTTTTCCTTGACTTAAAGAATTCCATGAATTTTCTGACTCTTCCAGTAGAAAATGGGAATATCTAAGGACTTCTCAGTGCTGACATAATTTCCTTCTTTTCATAAACAATCCAGAAAAGACTATGGTAAAAATTACAGCCATATCTATCGAGGTGACCAGACGCTAGTGCAGGTAAAGCACAGAGGTATTTGCATGGTCTAGGCACAGCTTGAAGATTCAGCGCGTGATTGGTTTTGACTTTTGCAGGAGAAACAAGGTCAGTAGCATTGCTTAAAAGCTTTCCTAAAAGCATTTTGAATTTGAAAGTTTGTAAGACTAGGGTATATTTGTGGCAAAACCCCTTACATTTGTGATGTAAAGGTGATGCCAGTGCATTGAAGCTCTTGGGGAAAACCTTTAATAGGGAATTATTTTCAAATGTTCATCTGTAAATTGCCTGGTACACACTTATCTTTTGAAGAGTTTCTACATCATTTACAGTCTAATTTTAATCACTGAAGGATGAAATGGGAGAATTTTAATCCTTCTTTAAGTGTGCATTTCAGTACAGTATTAACAACAGTGTTGCCACTGATACCTATGTAATATATCTGACAAAAGCTGCTGACAAGTTGGATGAGTCATGCATTTAAAACTAAATGAGCTTTTTTTTGACCATTTGCTTAGACTTTGAGAATCCTATGGACTTTTTATGACTGTGATTAAAACCGCTAATACAAAATGAGGGAGAGTTTAAATATAATGAGAGAACAAAAAACAGGGAAAAGCAAAGCTGTAGTTAAGAGTTATAGATGCACTCACAAAATCATAATCCAAGTCATAAATCAAATGTACATGTGTGAAACACTACCAAGAAAGAAGAAGCTTATGTAGGAGTAGCAGTTTTCTATTTCATGGTCTTGGGGGGTGGTGGTAATTTCTGAATCTCAGACCTAGTGATTTCTCTGTGTGTGCGTATGGTTTTATTTGTGTGTGTGTGTGTGTGTGTATATGGTTTAATTTATTTGTTATTCTGGGTTTTTCTTCCTTTTCAAACAAGGGAGAGAGGACGCCCCTTCTTGAAATTAGGAAATAAATAGGAAAAAAACTGCTAGCTTTAATGTTCATTGCTACCCAGATTAGGAGCATCCTTAACACTCTTTAAGCCATAGAATCATAGAATGGCAAGGGTTGGAAGGGACCCCGAGGATCATAAAGCTCCAACCCCCCTGCCACAGGCAGGGCCACCAACCACAGGCCTGGATCTACACAGGGTTGCCCAGGGCCCCATCCAACCTGGCCTTGAACACTTCCAGGGATGGGGAATCCATCACCTCTCTGGGCAGCCTGTTCCAGGACCTCACCACTCTTTCCGTAAAAAACTTCCCCCTAATATTCAATCTAAACCTTCCCTCCTTCAGCTTTAAACCATTCCCCCTTGTCCTGCCATTATCTGCCCTTTTAAAAAGTTGATTCCCCTCCTGTTTGTATGCTCCCTTCAGGTACTGGAAGGCTGCAATGAGGTCTCCCCGCAGCCTTCTCTTCTCCAGGCTGAACAAGCCCTGCACCCTCAGTCTCTCCTTGTAGGGCAGGTGCTCCAGCCCTCTAATCATCCTTGTGGCCCTCCTCTGAACCCTCTCCAACAGTTGTACATCCTTCTTGTATTGGGGCCCCCAGATCTGGACACAGTACTCCAGGTGGGGCCTCATGAGGGCAGAGTAGAGAGGGACAATCAATCACCTCCCTGTCCCTGCTGGCCACCCCTCTTCTGATGGAGCCCAGGATACTATTGGCCTTGCGAGCTGCAAGAGCACACTGCTGGCTCATGTTAAGTTTCTCATCCACTGTGACACCCAGGTCCTTCTCAGCCGGGCTACTCTCAAGAAGCTCTTCTCCCAGTCTGTATCTATGTCTGGGATTCTTCCGGCCCAAGTGCAAGACCTTACACTTGGCAGTGTTGAACCTCATTAGGTTCACCCGGGCCCATTTTTCCAGCCTGTCAAGATCCCTCTGGATGGCTTCCTTTCCTTCTTGGGTGTCAACCACACCACTCAGCTTGGTATCATCCGCAAACTTGCTGAGGGTGCACTCAATCCCATCATCAATGTCATTGATAAAGATGTTAAAGAGAACCGGTCCCAAGACAGACCCCTGGGGGACACCGCTTGTCACCGGCCTCCACCTGGACATAGACCCATTGACCACCACCCTTTGGTTACGGTCTGTTAACCAGTTTCTTATCCACTGGATGGTCCACCCATCAAATCCACATCTCTCCAGTTTAGAGATAAGGATGTGGTGGGGGACTGTGTCAAAGGCCTTGCACAAGTCCACGTAGATAACATCGGTCGCCTTCCCTTTATCTACTGATGCTCTTACTCCATCATAGAAAGTCACCAGATTGGTAAGGCACGACCTTCCCTTGGTGAAGCCGTGCTGGCTGTCCCGGATCACATGCTCTTCCCTCATGTGCTCCAGCATGTCATCCAGGAGGATCTGTTCCATGATCTTCCCAGGCACAGAGGTGAGGCTCACCGGCCTGTCATTCCCTGGGTCTTCCTTGAATCATAGAATCATAGAATGGCAAGGGTTGAAAGGGACCCCAAGGATCATAAAGCTCCAACCCCCCTGCCACAGGCTCCCTTTCTTATAAATGGGAGTGACATGACCTTTTTTACAGTCCCCAGGGACCTCTCCTGACAGTCATGACTTTTCAAATATGATGGAGAGCGGCTCAGCAACCACATCAGCCAGCTCCTTCAGGACCCTGGGATGCATGTCATCCGGCCCCATAGACTTGTAGACATTCAGTCTCATGAGGCGGTCTCAGACTTGCTCTGCTCTTACAGTGGGGGGGGATTTACTCCCCCCGTTCCCACCTAGAGGTCCAGGGATGCAAGGTTCTGGGATTTGCGAATTATGAGAATCCTGGCTGCCTGAGAAGACTGAGGCAAAGAACTCATTCAGTACCTCAGCCTTCTCCTCATCAGTTGCAGCCAGTTCTCCTTTCTCATTTACCAAGGGGGGGTACGTTCTCTTTGACCTGTCTCTTCTGGCCAATGTACTTGTAAAATCCCTTCTTGTTGTTTTTAACATTCCTTGCCAAGTTCAGTTCCATCTGTGCCTTGGCTTTCCTGACCCCATCCCTGCAAGTCCGAACAGCATCCCTGTATCCTTTCCAGGCTACACACCCTTGCTTCCAGAGCTTGTGTTTGCCTTTCTTTCCTCTCAGTTTGACCAGCAGGTCCTTACTTAGCCATGCTGGCTTCCTGCCCCTCCTGCTCACTTTCTTATTCAGAGGGACAGAGAGCCCTGGAGCTCTCAGAAAGGCCTCCTTAAAGAGTAGCTAGCTGTCCTCAACATTTCTGTCTCTAAGGACCACCTCCCAGGAGATCTTGGTCAACAGGTCCTTGAACAGCCTAAAGTTTGCTCTCTTAAAGTTCAGTGTCCTGATCCCACTCTTCGCCAGGCCTACATCCCTTGAGATCACAAACTCAACTAGGGCATGGTCGTTGCAGCCCAGGCTGTCTCCAACCTTAACACCTTTTATGATCTCCCCCACATTGGTGAGCACCAAGTCCAGCAGTGCATCTCCTCTGGTTGGTCTATCAACTATTTGAACCAGAAAGTTGTCATCTACAGACTTCAGGAGTCTCCTGGATCTCTTGCAGGTCGCCGTGTGGTTTTCCCAACAGATGTCTGGGTGGTTAAAGTCCCCCATCAGGATGAGTGCCTGTGACTGATACCTCCTGCAGCTGAAGGAAGAAATCCTCATCAGTGTTCTCTCTTTGATCAGGTGGTCTGTAGTAAACCCCTATCACCAGCTGCTCCTTATTAGCCCCATCCCTAATTCTGACCCACAGGCTTTTGACCTGCTCCTGGCCACTTCTCAGAGAGAGCTCCTCACAGTCTATCCACTTTTTAACATAGAGGGCAACTCCCCCACCCTTCCTTCCTAACCTATCCCTTCTAAAAAGTCGATACCCTTCTACAGGGGTATTCCAACTGTGGGAATCATCCCACCATGTCTCCGTGATTGCAACTACTTCAAAATTTTCCAGTGCCATCACGGTTTCCAGTTCCTCCTGCTTGTTACCCATGCTGCGTGCATTCGTGTAAAGACACTTCAGCTGGGCTTTCTGACTCACTAGCTTTTTTGAGGAGCCCTCCCTCAAACCTCTGGGAGAAATCTGAAGTTTTCCCCTACTGCCTCCTAGAGGGACATTAGAAGGTTCCAGAAGGGGGGTCAGCAATACTACCTCCTCTGAGGAGTCCCCAGAAGTTCCTAAGGGACACTTTAGAGGTATTTCCCTACAGTCTTGTAGAATTTCAGCATCTCCAAGCCCTTCTCTATCCTGTTGAATTTCACCCTCTTCACCCTTCAAATCTTGTATAAGGCTAGAGGCTCAACCCTAGCAAGCCTCACTATTTCCCCTCCCCCGTTCCTAAGCCATGTTATGTATATGCTTATATTTACCCTTATACTTGCATTTATACAGACATAATTAATATATCTTCCAGAGAAAAATTATGAAAAAATTTTAACATCCACCTGCATATTTAATGTGTTTGAAAACTTAAAATGAATTATTTTTTTCATACAATTCCTTTTTTTCCTAATGAGGTCTGTAAGACGTGATAGGTAAATCTGAAGTCTGTGGCACTGAATTTTTTCTGAATATGTAATTACATGAAGCTTAGAGGGAAAGAAAAGAGCTCTATTATGAAAATATGGACAACTCGTGCTGATAGAGGAGGTTTTATTGCCGCAACAACAAATGGTTCTCAGGTTGAGACTAATTCCTCTGTGTGCTTCCTGACTAAATAATTACTGATGTCTAAGGCACTGAAAGATTTTAAGAGCCTCTGTGCTGCATGATGCTGGCTCATTTGTGCCGATTCTGGCAAAAGCATCAGAAAATGAGATTCCTCGCCAATGTATGGGAAGGCATGCTGAATTACGGTGTGGGTTTCGGCAAGCCAAAGCTACAGAAGAGAAAGACCACCTTCTGCCTTTGAAATTGTAGGTACCATTCACAGACATGCTCTCCATGTTTGTGCACTTTATTGTATAAAATCTGCTTCCTGGCTCCTTACCTGCTTGAAATGGTAGAAAGGAGGGTGGAAAAGCAGGAAAGAAAAAGAAGATGAGGATAGTCTGTTTGGTCTCGGTTTTACAGATGTTTGGCATCTGAATAACCCTCAGTTTGTGGGAGGTCTTAATAACTTTAGCCATTCGAATTCTTTAAAATTAGCTCTTGTGTAAGTATTTCAGAATCAAAGCTTTACTTTCTAGAGGAGACGTGCCAAGACTCTGGCAGTTAGCACAAAGTGGCACCTGCTGACAGCTATGCATCCATATTTTCCTCCTCTCCCTCGTAGGTTCAGATCCCACTGGGAGAGACTTCAGCATAGCCAGGCTGCAATCATTAATAAAAGTTAATATAACTAAGAACAGAACTCAATAAGGAGAAATGCAATTTATTGTGAACTGAAATACATTTTGAAATGAAAATAGAAATAG
Source organism: Laterallus jamaicensis coturniculus (assembly GCA_022605575.1). NCBI lineage: Eukaryota > Metazoa > Chordata > Aves > Gruiformes > Rallidae > Laterallus > Laterallus jamaicensis. The sequence continues at coordinate 5,021,105 of JAKCOX010000037.1, read as the reverse complement.
AAACAAAGTATTTTTCTTGAGTCCTGAATTACTAGAATTATCATGGCTGGCATGGGAATAGACTGTTTTTTCCCCTTCTCTAGTAATAAAAATGTCTTTTTTTAGGATGTGTGGGGAAAGAAGAAAAATCAGAATTATTTCAATCAATACCTAGGTTTTTAAAGTATTGATTCATCAGTTCTCTGTGTATAGTCTTTTAATACCCTTGGAGAATTCTGCGCGCTCTCTCTCTCTCTCTCTCTCTATCTATCTATCTATATATCTATATATATATGCTGTATTTGATCAGATGCCTGGGTGAAGAAAAATGGCATTTTTGTGTAAACTCATATATATCATACACAGCTTTGTCTTGTAGTACTGCATGTTTTCTTTTTTCTTTTTTTTTAACATTCTGATTAGAGATTTTGAATAATTTCATAGGAGAAAGGTAGTGCCTTTCCAAGATAGATCAGGAGAGAGAAAAGTGTGGGTTTGACAGCTTATCATCTCAAATTGTGAAAATTGAGCTAATTGTTCCTGTGTAAAAGTGGAACTGAATACAGATAAAAGCTTCTTTACATGCACTGTATTGGGGTTTTTTTGTTAAAAAACAGGTAAGTAACCCAAGCTGTCAGTGGTCACTTATCTTTCAGTAATAAGATACTGAAACTGAGGCATTAGAAATGCTCAGATTGGGGATTTCTGAACCCACAGAAGACAAATGGCATTATGAGGTAAGTGTAGGTAACAAGGAAAGGTTTTGAGTCCTTTTGTTAGTCTCCTTAAAATGCCATACCTGCGACGTTCAGCCCCTCTGACAAAGAAGATAAAGTATGTTTTGGCATTACCACTCCTTTGTGATACTTCATCTGCCATACATTTAGTGTATTTCAGTTACTAATTTTAATTATTAATATTTTTAGTTATTAGTGCAATGTTCACATACATCTGAATAATGTTGTTTTGTAAAAGCTACCTATCATAGGGGTGGTTTTTTTCCTGGTTAAATGCACACTATAGTGTCACTGGACTGGATTACTGGATGTGACCAACAACTGATTTTATACCAAAACTAAAATAAGTACGGATATGATGATTTCTGCTGTGTGAAGTATTAACTGTCAATGCATGTACAGATTTTGGTTGTACATCCCCAGTAATGCCTTTTATATCAGCGTCTAAACTAATGATGGTGAAGCAACGTCTCAAGACAAAAGAGCAGCAATAGCTCACAAATAACTTAATTGTTTCTCTTTTGAAGTCATATAGATGCCAGAATGATTTCAACAGTGCATGGGTCATGCTTTAACCAATTTTTAGCTTTAGAACCAGCTGTTTTTACAGTCAAAATCTTTTTGCCTCTTGCAGTGATCTGTTACACTCAGTCTATTTCCAGGCAAAAAGGGGACTACTCATCATATGTAAGCCAATAACAAAGCAAACAACAGTTATAATCAGATATTAAAATAAAGGGTTTTTTTTTTTAAAATCTTCATTGCTACACAAAAGCAGAAAGGAAAAAAAAAGTAATACTAGCATGGGAATAAAAAATATAATGGACTTTAAACACTGGAGTTAGAATTGCTACACACATTCATTCTTGCATCCATTCCTTTCTTTGATTTTATGTTCATCTTTCCACAGCTCCTCTGAGTCATGAGGCCATTGACTTCAGCATGAGTAGGAGTTTTGTTCAGTCACTGATCGATACTGAGGAGATGCCAGGTTTTTTTGGGATCATAGTAGGAAAGGGACTGACACACAAAATAGTTAACTGATTTATTGTATAAAATAAGGAATAGTAGAAAAAAGGACAGTGGTCTTACATGCCTTTCTGATTCTGCCAACAGCATATACTGCAGCATCAGATAAGGCCCTCCTCATTTTCATTATTCTTAATATGTACTTATATGTGTTTAAAATGATACTGAACAGTACCTTGTATAATTGCATGGCATGAAACAAAGTAAATTAGACAATAGCCACCTTGTCCTTAGAAAAGCCTGAAAACAAAACTCCAGGCAGGCCATGAGAAGCCCAAACAAAAACTGGAAGTCCTGAGACCTCACAGAACTAGCAGAAAACTTGCGACCTTTTGCTAATGATTGAAATACTATGCTATTAACTAGTCTAATAGCTTTCTACCAACTCACTAGTTTTCAGTGGGATGACTGGCTTGGCAGATGAAAGGTTGTATTGGGTTTTCATTGCAAGGTTTTGGTAGTTGGGAAGCTACAGTGTGGCTTCTGTGAGAAGCTGCCAGGAGCTTCTTCCCCTTAGTCCAGCAGAGCCAAGGCCAGATGGCTCCATGGTGGAGCAGCCACTGGCCAAGGCCGAGCCCATTAATGACAGTGGTAGTTAATATAGTTATTAACTGGGTTAACATAGTTAAGAGGAAAAGCATGCTGTGCAATACGAGCAGTAGAGAGAGAGTTGAGAGCTGTGTCCAGTTCTGGACTCCCCAGTTGAAGTACAGAACTACTGGCAAGAGTCCTGTGGAGTGCTACAAAGACGACAGGGAGACCAGAGCTGGGGCTGTTTAGCCTGCCAAAGAGCAGACTGCTTTACAAATATCTAAATGATGGGTGTCAAGAGGATCACTTTCAGTGATGCCCGGTGACAGGACAAGGGGCAATGGGCACAAACTGAAACACAGGAAATTCCTCTTAAACATAAGAAAAACCTTTACTATACAGGTGATCATGTACTGAAATGGGTTGCTCATCAAATTGTGGATGGTCCATCCTTGGAGATATTCAGAACTCAACTGCAAGTCATTCTGAGCAACCTGTTCTCTCTGACTCTCCTTTGAACAGGAAGTTCAAGTACCCTCCAGCCTCAACTCATCTGTGATTTTGTGATTTACTGAACTGTACAACTACAGTGTTCACTTGAGGGCTTTTGTTTTAAGAAAAATATTTTCTTCTAAGATTTTCTTGTCTGAAAACCAAGATTGTCTCTTTTGTTACCTTAAAATAATTTATTCTACAATGAAAGGAGAAAAATTGCTTTCCAACAATTTAAGTATAGCATTCCATTTGTAGCCTACAAATGCTAATGACTCTGTGCATCATCTTGTGTTTCCTTTTTGTATCATTAATTCATAATAGCTGGGAATGTCACAAAGTAGAAAATTAAGATCATTGAAATACTTCTTTCCTGAAACTTTAAGTTGTCACAGAATGTTATTCTCTGTTGTTCTCTCCAAGTATAAGAAGTTGTCACAGAAATGTTATTCTTTGTTGTTCTCTCCCAACTAGAAGAAGAATACTAGCTGCAGTTTATATATATATGTATATATTGGGGGGTTTTCAAATATAAAACTGTATTCCCAATATAGAATAAAGCTTGACACTTTATCATGGACTGATGGTTATCATAAAAATGTTGACTTTTTTTTTTTTTTGCCAGTCCTGCACTTCCCCACCAATGAACACTGACAAAAGTCCACTTTGGCACACATTTTTTTCTCGCTGTTAATTTCTGGCCTGGTTTCAGATTGCCTTCATTTTTTTTTCCTAATTGTTTGTATTTCAGTGTTTAGGTAATTGTCAGGCAGTGAGTTTTCAGAACAACTTTGGTTAATGAGCAGGGTGTTTTTTACACTTTGGTTTTACACCTTTTTGATTTATCTGGATTTACACATTTGGAACAGGTATGCATACCCACCTAATTAACAGCTCATATTAATTTTCATTAAATATTGTTTTATACTTTGGGTATAGATGGGATTGCTTTAATGGTAAACAATGCCTCCATTTTAAAAAATGTATGTGGCAGCTTTATTCTTTGAGAGAGTATCACACATTTGAAGTACTCCTTTTCAGCAATACAAGTACTGCATCACATTAATGAAAAAGCACATTAAAAGTGACGACCTGATCTAGCTATCAAAGTAACAATAGAATTGAATATTGTAAGGTCCTTAACAATACTTGAAATGATCCTAGTACTGAAGTGCCATTACTGACTTTCACAATGGCTAACAGGAAACTGCTTGTAACATTTTACTTGCGGATACCTTTAGATTTTGAATTCCTGTGAGCTAATGACCCTTGCAGAATGGTCAATGAGAGACAGTGAGGTAGCTTATATGTCTGTGAAAGTGTAATTCTTTTTTTGCTTTCACCATCCTATAGTTTGTCTTCTGATATATTACTAATATTATGATTATGAATATGATTATAAGGACTATGATTAAGAGTACTAAAATTAGCAGGTAGCATCCTGAGTCTAGCTAATTTTATTACATTGTCCTATAGGTGGGTGAAAGTTAAACTTATCTTGGAGTTACTGGGACTGTCTTCAGAAACTTACAGAATTTATAGAAATGACACATTTCTTGTATTGCAGTTTTATGACACTGAGAGTTTTGTTTTGGGAGTTGTTTTTTAAAGTTCAAGTCTTTTGCTAATTGTTTCCAAACCCAAAGACAAAATCCATTATATTTGCAAGCTTCATGGTTCTATCATCTGAAAGGTTTGGTGAACTGAAAACCAAACCAGACCTGTTTTAAAAATATCATCTCTTGCCTTTGTTTGAGATGCATCTGTTCAGGTAACTCTTGCTTAGCAGTGATAGCTTGGCTGTTGTCCAGGTGTTTCATTAGCACTTGCTTCCCTAATCTCTTATACCAGATAATATTATTACTGAATTCAGGGACTCTGAAAATCCCGTATCTGACAACGCAGGCTTAATAATGAAAATCACTAAGTTTTTACTTTGTATTTGTCTTGGCAAGAGCACATACATTTTTCACTAGCTAGAAAACACAGTTCAGAGTTGCAATCCCTGAGTTGTTCACTTCAGAAAAACAAAATTGGGCAGGAATTAAAATTGAATGAAAACTGGAGGAGGAGTTGTGGAGAAGGACAAAGTGTACAACAGAGCATCATTTTCTAGACAGATGTTAATTTGTTTCTCACTGGGTGAAACCGATCTGCTATAATGTATTTGTGTGTGGATTTTGAAATGTTTTTGAGCAGAGTATCTGTGGAGCACTGAGGGTTGCCTTCAGCCCTGAGTTGGTTCAGTTGCCTGATTTCTTCACACAGGCTAGCTAGCTTGACTCCTGTTTGACAGCTGCTGAGAGCTGATTTTTTTGAGACTCATGTTCACAGGGGGGAGTAATTTCTTGTTTTGCTGAAAGGAAATATGCTCAACCAGTGGTTTTCAGAAACAATGCCACCTTGATTTTGTCTTTTCCCCTACAAACCTCCTCTTGCCAGGGGCACGGGGAAAGGAATTAGGAAGTATGTTGCTAGCATGTATGTATGGACCACAAAACTAAAAAAGCTGAGACGTGTTTTTCTTCCACTGGGAAATGGGAGATTGCTCTGTATTTTTTGCAAAATGGAAGAGTCCTTTTGCAAATGTGCAAGCTCTGCTATACAAGTACTGAGTCTCTGTCTTAGACACTGAAATGTTTATTTGCAGCTACATGGCACAACCTTCGTTTTCATTTTCCTTCCCTATTGCAGGACCCATCTCAGTTCACAACCTAGTATAAGATAAACTGGCAATGAGCTTGTTTTTAATTCATTTGTTGTGCTGAAATTTGTCCTTGTTCATTAGCTTTTACTCAGGCAGATGATCTATCTCTGCAACAGAAGTGCACAGGACAGCAGGGGCAGGTGTGGCTGTTGCCATCCCAAGGTGAAGTCTTTCCTCCCAGGATTCAGTGCTTGGAGTCTCCATCTGCACACATGGGCAGTTTAGTCAACACCTAATTTTAATTTTAATTTATTTCCTGGTTGCCCCCTCACAGATCTTCCTCTGTTGAGCAGACAAGAAGCCAAGCTCTGTTAAGCATTTAAATTAGATACCTAAAGCAGGCAATCTGAGTAGTCCCCAAAGTGTTAAATTTCCATATGCTTTACAATATATGAATTAGATCATTCTTAAGAATTATCTCTTCTTGAAGGAAATACACTGCTTATGACTTTGTTTTCTCTCTGTTACAAGTGCATATCTCTCCTCTTTCAAATTGCTGTATTGGGATCAACTGCTTCTCTGTGTGTACTTCTGCAATATGTCTGAAATGTCAATAATATATCATAATGACCAAACAGAGAGTGAAAATTGTATGTAATTGTTCTCTTGGAGTTATCCCAAATTCTGCCAGGCAGAATATCAAGATTTCAGTTATGAACCTGTAGCTGTGATTATGTTGATTAGGAACACAGGGGGAAAATGAAGAAAGAAGTCATAATACCATTTTTCTATGGACTGTACAGACTATTGTATAAACTTGAATTGCTTTACTCAAACTGGAGAAACCTTTAAAGGAAATAACTGACAGATCGACTCATTTGGCAGAGGCCGACTTGTAGCACCAGTTGCTGAAGCAATTATTTCCAGTGCTGCTGTTTTGTAATTTCATCTTTAAAGTACACCAGTTCTAAGATTTTTAAATGTATCTTCAAAATATAAAACATTACGTTATTTGAATATAATTTTGTGCTACAAATATTCTTTTTGGTACTACTAGTACTATCATACCTGTTCAAATGGGAGAGTTCCTTATACTACATGATCAAGATAAACAGTGATGAATCAAGTTGTTTTCTTCTCACTTCTGCATTTCAGGTAAGTATAAGAGATGATCATAATGGGGTTGAAGGGGTTTTTCAAATTCCTAGGAACAACTATGAGAAAAGCTATGAGGTCTATTTACACAAAGGTGTGCAAATATAAAATGACCACAGATAAGTGTAAGGTATATATTAAATTTGTGTTATGAATTACAAGATAGTTTCTAAACACTAGAGGAAAGAAATTATGAAGCAATTTCCAGCAGGAGTTTCAGGAAAAAAAAAAGTATCTCAAAAGTATCTTGAGATAAAAAATCAATGTAAGAATCTCTAATTCCTCCACTGACCGAGCTGATAGACAACTACAATCATTGACCTAAAAGACATGTCCCAGTCCTGTCATTAAAAACAGTGGCTTATTCTATTAAGGAAGAGGAAAAGTGGGCATTTTCTTCTTCTTTCAAAGTCTGTACCTAGTACACTTTACAATAGTGCGTCCAAGTAGTTTTACTCTGTGATACAACTTGATGGATTTCACTTATATTTGTGTATACTTCATTGTATTTAGTATTCAAGTAGATATAGCAATTTTTGTGTGTGTGAAATGTTATTTTCATTAACCTGCACTATCTCTACATGTTCATTTTGGTGAAATGGATCATATGATAAGAATTATCTAATAAAAGATAGAAAAATGCATTTATATGCAGATTAAATTAAAAGCTAAGCAACTGTTGGCAGCTCAAAAAAAAGGTCAAAATATTAATTTATTAAATATTCAGTGTCTTATTTATTTTTGTATGATTTCTCATTACCATATGTTTATTATGTAACTTTTTGAATTCTAACATTTTAGAGTTTAATTTCAATTTCTTTTATCTGCAATGGTGAATTCTTTTACTATTGCATTATGTAGTCAATTTTTCAATAGGGTCTAGTTAACAAAGGAATTAATAATTCTACTTGTTTGAATGCCTTGGTTGGACCAGATATTCAAATGTTATATGCTAAGGCATTTATTTGTATTATAATAGGAATTATTTTATTTTCTAACAAACTTTTTCAATGCAGATACAATTTAGTAATGTAATGGTGCTATTTTTAATATCTGGGGGAAAGGTTAAAAAAAACAAGCAAAACCAACCCAGTCATAAGGATTCTTTGAAAAGATAGTGGAGAATCACAGAATCACAGAATGACAGAGTTGTAGGGGTTGGAAGTGACCTCGAGAGATCATCAGGTCCAACCCCCCTGCCAAAGCAGGCTCCCTAGGACATGTCACTCAGATAGGCGTCCAGATGGGTCTTGAATATCTCCAGAGAAGGAGACTCCACCACCTCCCTGGGCAGCCTGTCCCAGGGCTCTGTCACTCTCACTGTGAAAAAGTTCTTCCACATGTTGGTGCGGAACTTCCTATGCTCCAACTTGCAGCCATTGCCCCATGTCCTATCCCCACAGACCACTGAAAAGGGGCTGGCTGATTCCCCCTGCATCCCCTGCTTCAGATAATTATAGACTAAATTTTGAACTCTATCATTTTGTGGTCGCTTTGTCCTAAGCTGCCCCCAACCTTCACCTCCCTAACAAGCCCATCCTTGTTAGTAAGAACAAGGTCCAGCACCCACCCTCCCCTTGTAGGTTCCTGCACCATCTGTAGCAGGAAGTTGTCTTCTACACATTGCAGAAATTGTCTGGACTGCATACGACTGGCCGTATTGCTTGCCCAGCAAATATCTGGGTAATTGAAGTCCCCCATAAGGATAAGCACATGGGATCTCGAAACTACTTCTAGTTGCTTATAGAAAGGACAAACTTTATATATCAATTAATTTTCTTGTCAAGCTGAAAATTTCTGATATGCTTGGAAAGGAAACAACATCAGGAAAACATTGTATGTGTAAAACCTTTCTGCCAAGGTGAAACCCCAGTCTCTCATGAGTGTGTCTGGCATTTATTAATTTGCCCTTTTCTGACAGTTTTACTATACTTGGCTGTAGTGGGCTCATCTCAATTTTAGACAAAACCATTTTTTAATACATTTTTCAGCTAGCTGGGCTGTAATTCTTCTGTTGTGCTGACGTCCTCCAGCAACATCAGAGCAGGGAGAATGTAAGATGGAAGAGGAGAGATGTGTACCTGGCATCTATGTGACAGATTAGATGCAAAATCCTCTTTCCCACTGATCAGAAACAGGACATATATACAGACAAGACAGTCCTGTCAAAACCAATGTGATGAGAGGGAAGGAAAAAGAAATCTCTTCAAAGCTGACTGGTTTCTTGTGCAGTCCATATGCTGGTAGTAGAGTGACTCCTGACTGGGATTTGTTAGGGAACTTCTTTATAGAGAAGGAATTTCCACTGAAAGGAAAGCAGGATTAAGTTAGTCCAGAGGCTGATAATACAGTTTTGTGAAGGAGGATTCATTTTAAAATCGGACTTATGAATAAACAATGTTTGACAATTCTGTCACAAAGAAAAGAGAAAAATTTCAAGTATAGTAAAGGTTTTATTTCAAGTGCTGCTATTTAATGTTAAATTCTTTGTTGTTGTGCAGTCTTATCAATACAAAATATAATGATTTCAAAAGTTCTAGCTTGTGTTCTGTGTTCCTAGTTTTGGTTTCATTTCCTTACCTACATTTTTTGGTTAGTGAGACATTAAAGAACTGATTTATAATTGCCATGTAATATTACCTTAGATTTTCTTTATTCTCTCTTGCTATTTGTATCTCTGGGAATCATGATATTATTTTTTTCTAAATAAAAATAATAATTTAGAAAAATGTTGGCCTTTATTTCAGAGGTTAGCTGAAAGTAATAGATTTGTATCAAAGTTTTCTACAACAGGGTCATTCACAATCATTTGGTCTTTTTCTGTAACACTATAAACTTTATATTCATGCTGGTGGAAAACTTTGTTTGCTATGGCTAAGCCAAAAACAAAATTAAATCTTTTCCTCAGGTATGTTTATTGCCATTGAAGATCACACCTCAGAGAAAAGTTGGCAATTAAACTGCTGATGACCCATAGGAGAGCAAAGTTTACTTACAGACTGCAACACATCAGTGTGGAAAACATCACTCAGCTGGAGACAACTTTACTCTGAAGGGCAAGTTTCCCTTGGTATTAAGAGGACGGTATTGAAGAGAAGCTTGAAACGTTATTTCTTTGTGTGTTTACAAACCCAAGTGCAAAATGAGACTCAAGTGTCAAACGGGAGACACATATGACTTCTACTGTTTGGCTAATGTGCCGAAAAATGCCATGTGAACAGCCATCCTGAGCTACTGAAGTGGTACTAATTTATTACTATAAAATCGAACAATGAATGGCGCTAGTCACAAAACCCTGGGGGAGATGTGTAAAAAAATGAATGACGGGTTGATGTAATTTGTCTGCCTGATCTTCGAAAGGGAAATAGAAATTATATATTACTTGGAGATGCCTGCACTGTCAAGTTGTGAGCTTTGCAGCTCTCCAAACTGGAAGCTATGCAGTCTCATTAGCACAGAGTTGCTCACAACCTGAGGTACAAAATTTAACAGTTTGTGCTCTCTATTGTGCTAATATTGGGCTGTTTCTGGTCAACTCAAACCAGGTTAAAGTTAGCCAACCTCATCCTGCATTATAAATCTATCTATGCTGGTGTATTTTTAAACTCAGAAAAGGTCTGCATATTTATATAGGGAAAAACAAAACAAAACAAGACCCCTATACATATATGTATATTCACATATGTTGTGTTCTTTATTTTTCCTGGCCTAGAGGGGCCCTGGTAGACTATTGCTCTCCTGCTGTATTGCCATTTCAGGTAGTTAACCTGGTGTCTAAACACCCATTGAAACCACAAGAATCATAAAATGACCCAGTTATTTTCATCCAAAGGCATAGAAACTGCAGGAAGTCTAAGAAAAATGAATACCTTCATTATCAAAAAGGGTATTGTGTTCATGTGAAATTTCCTCTCTGTATTTGAATTGCTCAAAATTCAGAAGCGAATAGCGCATTTTTAGGCTCTTCTATATGGTCTTATATCTTTATGCCAGAAATTCCAGTGCTCTCTAGAAAGAAAATAAGAGACCTTAAGCTTAACACATCATAAACCAGTCAAACATGTTCACGCATAAACTTAGAGTTGGAACATTTTCTGTATATATTGTTATATGTTATTTACCCCAGAAAAGGAAATTTGAGGAGATAATATAAAGTCTTACATGAACTTCTCTGGTTTGTTGTTGAATTTATATGAGTAAGACTTGGATGTTGAGGAGAAGCAATACCAAACAAAACAAGGAGCAGTATAGGCACTGGTGTTCATAAACAGTTTTGTGAAACGTTATTAACTAGGTTGTTTTTTCATGTCATCATCTTTGCCTTTCAGGATTTCACGTTCTCTCTGTTACTTTTAATATACTCATTTTTTCTGCTGAATTCTCCTTAGTTGTATTCCTTTAAGTTTGTGAGAGAAAAAGAGGGAAGCTGTTTCTGCATTCTGACAGAAAAAGTCCCTAGTCCTTTTTTCCTCTCAGTGAATGAATAAACACAAATTCATCTTTGGCTGTACAGATGATAGGATCTCTGTCTATTTGTCTACTTAGTCACATCTCCTTTCTTGTGGCATAAATCTGATCTTATGTTTGTACTTTTCACATGTTGCCTTCCTACAATATTAGCAGCAGGCTATGACACCAGTGACCCTCGAATTGCCCAGCTCCAGTTGGCACTCAGGTTTCAGTCTCATCGGTATTCCTTATGCTGTGGTCCAAAATTCATCATTAATAATTAAATTATGTATTTAAGTGTGTGTATATGTGCAGTGAACAGTGAGGATAGATAGAGGCAAATTAGTTACTAAATTGAACAATCCCTGAAGAAGTTTTAAATAATCACAGATCAAAGTCTATTTCAGCTATGTGACCTTCTCTTGAAAAATATATTAGTGTTTCCTTTACCTCGGTGTATTTGAGGTAGCAAAAAGGTTGCAAAGAGATCAAACAGAGTGAAGCATCACTCAATAAAAGTTACTCTCGGTGGAATATTTGGGTTATAAGGTGTTCTTACCACCATTTCTAATTTCACTGAATTCCTTTACAAAAATGTTCATTCCTTCAGTGACTGGAAAGGAGTAGTATGAGTTTGTAGGCTGGTTTCTTTAATTTAATACATAGGCTTTTCTATTTAATTTTTTACATGAGTGGATTTTGGAGCATATTCAGAAAAACTTGCTCACTTATTAAAAGTAGCTTGGTTTTTCATATAACTCAAGTATTAGCATAAACTACACAACTAACTAAAAGCATATAGAGTTAGAAATTTCTTGTGATGTTTATCCAGTGCAGTCACGGCTAATGTGTACTCTGGACTAGAGAAACATTGTCATATTCAGACAGGTATGTGAGTACTTGGCTTAACTGAAAGCATAGTTTGTAAAAACTTATTTTTGTTTAATTTAGAGTGCTTTTTATTTGATAGGAAAAATAATTCTTCCTTCAGAGAAAAAAAAAAAAAGACAGGATGGGAGGGAAGAGTTATTGCTACCATCCTATATGATGCTTCAATCACCAGTCCTGTTGGTCTTGTGAGTGAGGCTTCCTTGGATGACATACACAGATGTGTCTAGTGACTAAGGAAGTGCAGAACAATGTCTCATAGAAAATAGTTAAACTAATAGGTCAGCTAAGCAGTCTAACCCATGGAGGATAATGAACCATGAGATTCAATTTATACGAATCAATAACTTTCCTTATTATGAAAGTTATAGTTGTATTTTTTGCTCTGGAAAGCAGTTTTAAGAAAAATTTAAGACTTCGGACAGTAAAAACAATTAAATTACAGAGATTTTGTTGTTGCTGCCTGTTGATGAAGCTAACTATGCTGCATAGCATAAACAAAGAGGACAGGAAAAACAACCTTAATCTGAAATTTATGTCTTGATGCCAACTTTATTATTAATTTAATCTCAATTTTGGCACATGAATTATCTGCAGAAGTTTATTCTCCCTAGAGATATCTGTGCTTTTTGCCCTGCATTCTTTCTGTCTATGGTTAGTTAGCACTGCTTTCCTCACAAAAGCTGTCCTTTCTCCCAGCTAAATTGTTTCACCAAGAGAGAAAAACCTCCTCTTTGGCCTCCTGATGATTAGCAACGAATATAAGGATGTAATGAGTACCACATAAATATTGTACAAGTGTTGATCTCATAGGTTAAACACCAAGGAAAAATCCTGAAGTTGGAGAACACCACTGGGCTGAATTCTTTACTTCCTGCCTTGAGGTTGTCAATAAGCATTCAGTATGCCCTTTGCCTTTGACAGTGCAATACGTTTTTCTTTTTTTTTTTTTCTTTTATGTTCAGTGGAATTTATAAGGTTTAAGATTTCAATGAGTGTCTGCTACATTACATAGCTTTAGAGTGAAGTTGAAACATATCTTTTGAAGTTGGGTTTAACTGATCTGTAGAATTTCATTTTGATGTGAATTGAAACAATTCTTGAAGTGCATCAGCATAAAATTGCATTATTTGTTTACCTTGGAAGTTGTGATTTGAATGTTCAAAGTCCAAATCCTTTCTCCTGTGCAACTTTCATGCTATCTCTTTCTATGTCTAGCTGTATGATTTGGTTTTCATCATTCATCAAGAGGCTTTTTGGCTGCAAGGAATTTGTATAACTGCTAAGAAATGTGGTTGCCAGGGCCAATCTGAGCTGTCTGACCTGATCATGAGTCCCAGCAGCACTGTAGGAAAACACAGGTCCACAATCAAGTAAATATTCGGTGTCTATTCATTGAATCCAAATGAAAAAAATATTTAATAATATATTGAAACTTTCTCTTTTAAGTGAAGATGAAATTTTTTCTGATTGAAAATGTTCTCAGTATTTCATTCCAAAAATATTTCTACTCTATTCATTGAGTCAGGATGGAAAAATGTATTTGAAGATAAGAATGTATTCTGTTTGCTTTATCTAAAAACTTTTAATTTTGTTCTGCATGTATTCTGGGATACAGCATAAGGAGAGAACGCGAAATGCTCTGATGTTTTGATTTCACCTTTGAAATTCAATTCAGCTAGGCACATCCATAAAGGTACCTGTGGAAGCTTTTTATCTGAGTGTTGTAGGATTTGGATTCCAAACTCAATTAAATCCATTCTATTTCTTTAGATTTGCTTCAACTAAAACATACATGCTAAGCTTTAAAGTAAGCGGTAGTGAAAGGAGAAGTTTTCTTCTCAAACTCAAATAGCAATGATTTTCATTTCCTTTGCCTAATGAGATTAAAGTACTGATCTACTGTATTACTCTGGTGACCTCTTTCTCTTTGGTAAGCTGTCTCAAGTGTGGCAAACAAGTGGCATATGGGAACAGAGGAAATGTCAAACTGGGGAGCAAAGATTTACAAAATTTAATATATTTCATAAGCTTTAGCTTCTAGACTTAATATGGACCAAGAAAAAAAGAAGGGGGGGGGGATATGGGAGAGAAGGAAAATGCCAGATGCTATAATAATATAGGTTCTTCTAAAACAGAAAAAAGTATACAAACAGATTTATAATGACTTTTTGTAATCCATGGAGTGCAGATTTACTGTAGTTAATATTTTCTCTTTAAAGTTCAGTTAATATTGTTGTTCCTTGCTAAGTCTTTCATGAGGTTCCTATTGGCTTTAAACTACTATGTTTTGTTCTCAGTACCATTTGCAGGAAAAGAGTGTATATCATAAAAACCTCAATTAAAAATTAATTTCTATTTCATAAGCAAATGTGTTCTTGCTTTGATGATAAATTATCTCAGTTTTGCACATATATGGAAGCTTTTGTCTTGTAGTTTTGTGGAAGGAGCATACTTTTTTTTCCCCCCTGGCAGTTATATTCCACTTTTGTAGTCATTAAATAACAGTATTTTTTTAATATAAGAGAGGATCTAATTTGATTAAGAAATTCCAAAACAACAATGGCAAAGTTTCTCATTTTATGATGTGTTTTCTAATTGTTATAGTACTGAGTGCTGTATAGTATACTTGTAGTAACCTTCAAAGTAATAACAAGAGTTTATTTTTGCTTTGAGCCATTCATATAGCAAAATTTAAAGGACTTGTGGGATTAAAACGAAATTTCAAAAAAGAAGGGAAATATGTCCCTTTCTGAACCTTGGATGCTTACAAACATGTACACAAAGTAGTACACCAAAATTTTGGCAATATTTGTTAGCCACGTGCATTTTTTTTTATTTTCTTAAGATAGATAACTTCACAATATAGAATAGACATCTCAGTTAAAAAAAGGTGACTATGTTTTAAAGTAAACGTATCACCTGATGAATGTGCAGCTACATTGAGGGTGATGCTTGTTTTTGGGGTTTTTTTTCCATCTTTAATCATTATTTATTCCCATCTGATGGTAGAGGAAGGCAGATCCAGGTGTGATGTGTCCTGTGGAAAACCTGTCTAGTTTCCCAATGCAACACTCTTCTCAACACAAATCCAAAGTATAGCCTCACAGTAGCTACTATGAAGAAAATCAAGTGTATCCCAACCAAAACCAGCACAGTGCTTATTGCCAGGCCAAACATTGGTACCACTAAAGCCATAACCAGGCAGCTGCCCTTCCAGACCCTGCTGTCTCCACGCCTTCTACCCTCCTCCTAGGTTCAGCCTTTGCATCCAGCTCTGCTCCACTTACCTGCCCAAGAATGTCTATGGGAAGAAGACACTGTTCATTTCTAAAGTGTTTAAAATGATTGTGAAGCGTCTCAGAACCATTGCCAATTACCAAAGCCTTACTTAATGGATTTCTGATGTCACTATGTATTTGTATTAACTGATTGATATATATATTGACATCATATCTGGGTTCAAGAACACTGTAATTACTAGATCAATTAGTCCATGTGCAAATGCATACATGGTCAAATTGAACCAGTGATTTGCCCTGGAGATTATTTTTAAATTCTTGTCAACTTTGGGAGAAATAAATAATTTTTCATATTGACTAAGAAAAATGAAAACATTCCCAGAATGGCTTTATGTTCTTGAATGCCATGCTGTATTTAAGCTTCTAATTAATTATTGGTATAGATACAAATGTCTGTTTGAAATTGTATATGGTTTTATATAAACTGGTCTGCAGTTTCAGTCTAGTAGAAACTACTTGTGGGCACTTGGTACTCATCAAAACCACTAGAAGTTGTATGCTGGTAAAGTATACTATGACAAAGAATATTTATATTGTCAGTCCAAGATCACAGTTGCAATATATTAACTCTCTCCCCCTATTTTAAGTGTGGAAGCAATGTAGGACAGATTAATAAGTAGAATTATATGTTTGGCATTCTTTTTGCTGGTACCTCATGGTCTTAATAATTATATGATTAAAACTTTAATAACTTAGTCTTTGATTCAAAGGCTGTTTGCAATGTTTTTCAGGGTCTCAGCTCTTCTGAAGCGCTCACTGCAATTCTTTTCCTGTCTGCACAGTCCTAGTCACATACTTATGGGTTTTTTTAAGGTATTTGCACTCTAATGTGCACATGTTGTAATTTCAATAATTTAAATTTTCATATTATGAACGAATCTGCTGAATTTCCTCATATTTACTCCAAGTGGATATTTAGTTATCACAGTTCAGCTGATATTCAGCAGCTGGTTTGCGATATTCATCATTTGCTATCAAGTGCTACTGAAACCCACATGAAGAAATCCTTGATCTTCCTCAGAATCTCCAAAATTAAGCTACTGGAGAACAGAGTATATTTTCAGAAGCAGTTTCAAAAATAACAGATTATGTGAGAGATTAAATAATGTTCCATATGCTATACGTGATTCACTGGAATGGCCTAGAGAGGCTCTTTTCTTGGAAACCTTTCTAAGAGCAATCCTTATGTGTGTTTTTCAACTTTTAGAAATTAGCATAACCACTTCCCATTGTAGTTTCTCTTCAGGTTGGGTTGCTGTTTTGTTCTAGTCATTGGCTGTTCCAGAAAGAAATCTAAGACCAATATATAGAAGACCTGATTTTCTCAAATAATAATGTTGAGATTTCATATATAAAACATACAGTGAACAACAGAAATTGTGTGACAGTTGCACTGAGTAGTAGGAATCTTTCAAAAGAAATCATAGCATGTTTGGGGAGCAGAGGGGAAAGACATTTGTATTCTTAAGATCCAAAAAGAGCTGCAAATACTGAAGCATAGCCCAGTAAGAAGGAGGATGTAGAAATGTCCTCAAATAGAGATTGTGTAGCAAATACAAAAAATAAGAAGCAATTAATTTCAGATGGGCACTGATCATTAATGCAGTTTAATATCAGACTTTGGAAATTAATCTTGTAAACAAAGTATCATGTTCTGTGGCTGTCGATTACATTATGCTGTAACCTTAATTGTACAGATGGTGTCTGAGCTGAAGATGAATAATTGAAAGGTAGACGCACACGAAAGACTAGGGATCTGCCTACTGGGTGTCTCTGGGGTGGATTAACTTTCATTCATAGCATCCTGTATGGTGTCATGTTTTGGATTTGTGAGTAGAAGATTGTTGCTAACACACATTTGTTTTGACTATTACTGATCAGTGCTTGCACCAAATCAGAGCTTCACTTTTTCCCATTCCAGTCCCCAAAGTAGGTTTGG
Source organism: Laterallus jamaicensis coturniculus (assembly GCA_022605575.1). Classification (NCBI taxonomy): domain Eukaryota; kingdom Metazoa; phylum Chordata; class Aves; order Gruiformes; family Rallidae; genus Laterallus; species Laterallus jamaicensis. The sequence continues at coordinate 5,003,957 of JAKCOX010000037.1, read as the reverse complement.
GGGTGGAGGGCAAGAGATTGGGAGGGAATGCAGCCAGGACAGCTCACCTGAATTGGCCAAATGGATATTCCACACCAAATAACATCATGCCTAGCAAAACAAATTGAGAGATTTTTGGGTTTCAGGGTAGCCATTGATCAGAAATTAGCTGGGCATTAGTCAGTTTATGGAATTTCACTCTTTGTATTCTCTTCCGTGCCCTGTTGCACATGGGGCTTAGTGGTTGAGAATCTGTGTGGGTGCTTGCCTAATAGCAGGAGTCAACACACAGAACCTAATAGATCAGTTTTGGTTAGTCTGCCTTTAAATTTGTGTTTTCTAAGACTCCTATTCTACATAATATAGTGAAACAGGAAAAAGAAAAAAAAAAAGGTTTGAAAGAAGCAAAAGAGACTGAATAGACTGAATAGGCACCTGGGAAGAAGTCTTGCTTTACATTAGAAACTTGCATCTGTCACTTTTAAAACTTTTCTCAGGCAGGGATAGGACTTGGAATTTTTAGCACCTAACTTCTTTAATAGACAATGGTATCCAAAATAATTTTTCCGTCTCCCTCAAGTGTCCTTCAACATCTTTTTCTTTTACTGGCACCCCTCCATAGCAGTCATTACACACTTCTAAACTGAAAATGAAATATGTAAGCTTTTAGCCTACAACAGTTTTTTCGAGAAAATGAAAAATGGGATTTCAAAATTAAAGTGCTATCTCAAACAGAAATGCAGAACAGTAATATGCAAAGCTATAACAGCAGTCAGTGCAAAAGAAAATTTAATAATGTATAAAATATACTTCTTGTGGTCATTTGAAAACATTAGTATTAATGAACCTTTTTTTTTTTCTCTTTTTTGTCCTTTTTATACTGGTACTCTTTCAAGCCAGGTTGGATGGGGCTTTGGGCAGCCTGGTCTAGTGGAGGGTGTCCCTGTCCCTGGTATGAGTGTCTAGCCAGCTGATCTTTGAGGTGTCTTCCAATCCAAACCATTCTGTGATTCTGTGATTCTGTGATTCTGTGAACTGTGCCTATATTGTTTGTGCTTATGTAGGAAGGCAGTAATGGAAGTAATGCATTCTTAAGGTACCAACGTTAATAGAAATATCAGCTTTCTATTAAAGATGTCATGAATATAATTAGTCTTTGAGTCTTTGAAAACAAATCTTTATATGCCTCACAGAATTTGGAAATCAGGATTTTTATTAGATTTCTGCTACATTCAAGTTTTCCTAAACTGAAAAGTGCATGTACACTCTACGCATTACATGTGGACTCTATGTAGGAAGTGTCAGTTAAAGTGCATGCATGCTATCATCTCTCTGAGTGTGCACAGTAATCTCATTTTTAAGGGCATGATATCCTATTTTTCTTTCCATTATTTGGATTTAAGCTTCTGTTTATACTCCTCAGTTACAGTTGAACCAGAGCATTTTAAGTACAGACAGAAAGTTATGTACTGAATTATCACTGTTATCACAAAATATCACAGAAGGGTGTCTCTGTCTTATGATGAGAATGCGGAACTTCTATTATATCTGTCAAAATTTCATTAACACCTTCTCATAGATGAAAGCACATTGGCTGGGCAGAAGTGTGAGTTATTTCCTGGAAGATTTGTAAGGTATTAAAGCTTCCAGCTGTAATAAGGTTAATATAGTTCTAAGTGACTGAAATGTCAGTGTTGGCAGAGTTTAACTGGTATAATATTTCTATAAGTAGGAAGATAAACACTGTCATGTTCACTTCATGGCAAGACCACATTGAGAAGAGGAAGGTTTTTTTCTTAAAATTGCCAATCAATGTAACTTAAAAAATCATAGAATTACAGAATAGTTGAGTTTTGAAGGTATTTCTGAAGGTCATCTCATCCAAATGTGTGCTCAAGCAGGGCCACTTAGAGCTGCTTGCCAGGAACATGTCTAGCTGGCTTTTGATTGTGTCAGAGGATGAAGAGTCTTTTTGGTTGTGTCAGGGATGGATCACCCTCACAGAGGAAAGTGTTTCCTGATGTTCAGGCAGGACATCCTGTGCTTCAGTTTGTCTTCACTACCTCCTGTACTGTGTCCATGTAGTGCTGAAAATACCCTGGCTCCGTCCTCTTTGCACTCTTTGCACTTTGTAGTATGTTCCCAGAGCCTTCACTTCACTAGGGTGAACAGTCTCAACTCTCAGCCTGTGCTCTTAGGAGAGATGTTACAGTCCCTTAACAATCTTTATGGCCCCTTACTGGACTTTCTCCCACCTGTCTGTCTTTCTTGTATTGATGGGACCAAAACTGGACATAGTCCCAAATGTCCAAAAGGTTTGGTTGGTAGTTACTTTAAAATGTCATGTTGGTTGTATATTGCAATATGAAATGTTAATGTGAAACTTCAGAAAATTCTAGTTCTTGATTTCTATTCACTTTTGTGTCATCGAATTTATATATTTGAAATAACTATTTCACAGAGCATTAATTTTAAATATGTCTACCTATTCAAACTATTGTTAACATTCTCCTGGAAACTCAGGAACTGAATATTGATAATCTTAATTTTCAAAAGTTTGGTAATGTTCTCTCTGGTTTTGCATGTGAATATAGAATACCCGCCACCATGTTTACTTAAGCCTGCTAAACTGGACTGGAGGTGATCCTCGGCACTTTTTAATGAGGAATAGCATGCTGAAATAAAGTAAAAGAAACCTGCTCTACATAGTTAATCTTTCATTCAATATGAGGCTTGAAGCAGAGTTTGTGCATTCTGCAGTATGTTCTCATAGATTCACCAAGTAGGAACTGGAAACCATTAGAAATGCATATCTTGAGAGAGAAAACATGACTTGCAGACTAGTGTTATAAACTAAAGTATACTAGCTTAATTAGGCAATGAAAGGCAAGATTGAAATTGGATAATAAAGTATGATGAAGAAGGTATTACCTGGAAATTTAAATAATAGAATTAATGCTACCTAGAGGTGTATGTTAATAATTTTTGGCATGGGGATTTAGAAGCAGAGCGAAATAGAATCAGATCAGAAAGAGAAGTCTTTCAGAAAGGTAAAAAACTAAATTATCAGCAATGCAAATGAGTTCTGAAAGAAATGGAAGTAAATTTCTTAAGTCCTTTGGGGAAGACTTGACTCCATTCACTTCAAATTCTGAAAGAGTACATCTGTGTCTTATTAGGGCCTTGTAAATGTTACTAATTTTTACAGACAGTTGGGTAGAAAAAATGGAACAAGGACATATTGTCTGTTTCTGGTCTTAAAAGTAAACACCGGAAGAGGCAATCCAAAGATATATGAAATATTTGTGTGAATTCTGTTCACAGTGCAAATTCATTTTAAAATGTTGGAGCTTTTTTCCTCCATCTTTCTCCATGATGTGTGGAGATGTTTGTGTCTTATTTTGCTCTGTATAATAAGTACTGCAGTATTATCCAAATTTCAGAACTCACTCACTGGCACACAATTGTTCCAAATAAGAAATGAAAACAATTTTAAGTGCTAATATTGCTTTATCATGCACAATAGCTTGAATTCTCCATTAAAGTCAGTATTCAAACGTCTCTAGGGTGAGGGGCATTCAACTTTAGCTATGTGAAAGTTGATTTTCTAAGCTAGTTAACTCTCCAAGCTTTTTTAAAGATAACAAAGAGAAGTGGCAAATTCAAAGGCCAAATATTTATATGAGTCATAGATATTCATTTTTAGACAAAATGAGTTGTTCTTTGGATGCATGTATTGCTTTATACTGGCTGGAGTGGGAGCCTGCTTAACTGGCTGAGGTTGGACATTGAGTTTTTAAGTGAATGAACCTACTGGTGAATTTCCATGGTTGAAGTTAATTAACCAGAAAAACATAAACTTTTGTTAAGGAAGAAATTGTATCTGTATGCCTTCTGTTGTTTTGGTATTCTTAATTGGAAATAATGGGGAGGTGTTGGATTTTTTTCTTTTGGTTGTGTTTGGGCTTTTTTGAAAAATCTGGCATTGTCTTCTGATGAACAATTATTGTGGGATGGTATTGGTATTGGCTGAAATTATTCAACAAGTGAAGAATATTTTTCTTTTTGTAAAATTATTGCTAATGGAGATGGGAGAAAATAAAAACATTAATCATTTGAATTAATCTGTAATGTAGTTCTAGAAAGTCAGTAATTCCAAGTAAGATCTGTTTGTTCTCAAATAATACACTAAAATACTGACAGCAATTTTCCTGGTACTGTCTTTGTGCATGTTTGCTCTTACTGCTTTTATTGATAACAGAATCTTTTTTCCTTCTTCAAATCTAACTTGAACTTTCACTCTTTTTGGTTCAGGACAGTTCTTTGCTTAATTTCTTTTAAGACTAATACCTTCTTTAATTTGTGTGGTTACTCTGACAGTACTTGATTAATATATTTCAGATTCTAACACCTTGCGTACCACACTGCCTTCGTGTTGCACTAATGTCACTCCAATATTTTGTGACTGGTCATGCTGGAGTTCCACAAATGAAAAAAAAAAGAACAATTGCTCAGTTATTGCAGAAAGTGTCTGCATTTAACACAAAATCTTGTAATAACTCTGCTCTGCATAGACAAAATACATGTGAAAATGCAGTTAAATTTTCAGGGATTGAAAGAGTATTGCTAGTCACCCAATGGACCTTTTCCTAAATGCAGTGTTTCCCCCACAATGCTGATTGCTGTGTGAATAGTGATCTCAGGCACCTTTGATAATCTCTTGTCATTTTCTCTTTCTAGCTGATGGATGCACTGACTGGTCTGTGGATTACAAGAAGTATCAAGTTCTAGTGGGAGAACCTGTTCGTATAAAATGTGCACTCTTTTATGGATACATTAGAGCTAATTACTCCCTAGCCCAAAGTGCTGGACTTAGTTTGATGTGGTACAAAAGCTCTGGACCTGGAGATTTTGAGGAACCTATAGCTTTTGATGGAACTAGAATGAGCAAAGAAGAAGACTCCATTTGGTTCCGACCAACGGTGGTACAGGACAGCGGACTCTATGCATGTGTTATAAGGTACTGTACTTTAAAATGCTGCACTTTAATTAACCAAGTATCAAACATGGCTCTATTGATAGTGAGACTTTTGTGCCAAAGAAACGTTTTCTGAGCTAGTTCCTTTCTCATCTCCTCCTGGTACTTCCTTCACTGAAATATTTAATGCTTAAGTAGAAGTTACTGCTGAATGTCTAGAACATTTAAAATTTGTTTTTCCATAAATTTAGGTCCATTATAACAACATTCAAAATTTATGAGTTTGGTGGAACTGCATGTATAAGTCATGTGTTCCTGATTCTGGTTTATTTTTTACAATCCCTATCCTAGGGTACAAATTTTCTTATGCCCATTCAGATTAAATTTAAATATCTATTTTATGTAATTAGTTAATTAATCTTTGTCGATTAAAAACTGTTATTTGATGTAAAGTAGTCACATCAAGGAAAATGAAAGGTGAAATTTCAGGAGTTTTACAGACGTATATCCTCTAGAATCATATCTGGCTTAACCTGGTAATGGAGACTGGGTGTCCAATATTTTCCAAAAGCATTTAACATTCTGATGCCTCAAGCTTTATCACCATAATGTGAAATGGATTCTGCTTCCTGCTTACAGCTTCTTTCTGCACCTTTATATGGTTTGTACTGAGATATTGTTTCAATCCCTTTGCACCCAAAAAAAAATAATGTATGCATGTTTATATTGTCTCACAGACTTACACTAGCTTTTCACTAAATGAAATTTTGAAAAGTGGAATTTTGTACACAAAAAATATAGAGAATAATCACCACTATTTTTTCAAAGCTTTGAAACAATTTATTATAGCAGTTAAACAGATGAAATGGTGTTCCTCTCTGAACATCTGTAAAAATGGTGTTACTTATACACAACACAAAGAGTCAAAAAGAAAGATTAAGGAATCTGAGTGGGTAGAAAATGAATACACAATGAAGGGGTGGAACAGTCCAGCACTTTCTATTTTCTTTGGCCAGAAGCAAAATTTCTCACAGTTCTGTGCCTTTACTACCTGTGCCAAAAGTAAGGAAGATAAATACATCTATTGCAGAGGACATATAGAGGACAACATACTGGAACAGACTGTATGGCACTAAATGAACAATATAGAAAGGGTGATTAGTTCACCAAACTAATTTCTACAGTGACTATATTACAGTAGGAAAAAGGAGGTTTCACTGAGTAGAAACATTCATGTTTTCAGTGAAATTAACCTAGGAATAGCAGTGAAGGTTGGGTCTTTATCTTTCAGAAACAAAGAAATGATTGTTCTCCTTCCTCACTATGGTTCACAATCATCTCACCTTTAATTTCTTATCCCTGCTTTTCTTCCCATGGGAGACTGGTAGACATAAAGAAATTGAGAAAATCAAGACTGAGCCTCATTATCAAGGCACTGCTGCACACCCATAGCCGGAGGAGATAGACATCCAGAAATAGCTTTTAGCTTATTGTGGTCAATACAAGGACTATAAGCTGATTGGTATAAAATATATGGGCTTATACCCTGCTTTCAAGGAAGAAAATAATCTGGTTTGTTTCAGATACAGCACTGTACCATTCTACTGCAACTTCAGTGTGATGCAATTTTAAGGAACTGGAAGATATAAAATCTCTCAGTGGACGTCACATTACATGGTTGTTCATTGTTTATCATATATTGGCATTAAGTATAACTGGATGAGCTGAGCAAAGAATAAACACATATATTCAACTCAAGCTCCCGGAAATTTTGTATGCATATACACCTAGTATAACACTAAGTACTAAATAGTTTCTGTCAAATTTTCTGCCTCCTCTAATGTTGAAAAAAAGCTGAAATATTTTTCCAGTCAAACTGACATTTCCTTTATGTTTTCATCTTTTCCCTTCCCTCCTGGAAACTTTTATTACAGTATATCCATTAATAGCCCAACCTAACATTGGGTCTGGTCAATGAGGCCCAAGAGTAAGGCTCTTACTGGGATTTATGCTGAAGTGCTACAATGGGTTGTATTGCAAAAGACCAATTTTTTATATTATTATTAATTATTATTAATTATTAATTATTTATTATTATTATTATTATTATTATTATTATTATTATTATTATTATTATTATTATATGTTCGGCTGGAGTTTTTCACCAGTATGTCAGTTAAATAGTGTTTCGAAATCGTCTTTATCGCTGCGTACAATGTACATATCAATTCAGACATCTTTCTGAATCTGATTATACTTTTAATAAGTAATGACTTTGATGTTGATTTTAATTTCATGTTTTAAAGTGAGGTTGCTTTTACATCTGTAGCTGAAAATGCTTACTTTACAGCTAACATACCTTCCCATTATTAAGGACAAATGGAAGACAAAGGAAAATGTTACAAGTTTTAAATCCAGGCTGATTTGTCCTTAATAATGGCAGTGGTAGTACCCATTTACTCTTCCTAGCTGAATCTTTATGTAGAGTTATGTGTTTGGATGTTTACAAAGATTAATTGCTTTGGTGACTGGCAACTAAGCCTTGTTCAGAAACCTCAGTTTGAGAGTGGCTATAAAGTAAGCGGAAGATCCAAACAATAACAGAAGTTTAAATAAGGCATTATAAATTGCATTACAGATGAAAAACCTTCTCCAATTTTAACACACATTAAATAAATTCATTAAGTAGTTACCATCCATTTAAAAATTTAAAAAAAAAACAACCCTGCCTGTAGTTTGCTCAGTGCTATTCAACTTTGAAGTTTCAAATTCAGATGACTGCCAGGTTAGAGCTGGGAAGAAAGGCAGCCCTGGGGATGGATCAAATGTATTTGCAGTCCCACTCAGTAAGAAACCTGAACGTCTGCCTGAGGATCTTTAACTGTTTCTTTCAGTCACATACAGTCCAAAATTTGGACAAAGAAGTAAAATACTGAAATACACTGAAGCATATAGAATTTTCTGGTTTTGCTTCAGAAGGTAGGAAGGAAGGGAGGGAACTTTTACCTTTGCCCTTTATCTGTGTTTCAGATATTTCTGCTTCACTTCACAACAGTTGTATTTTATGTTTTTATATTTACATGCAGATATACACATGCACCCAAACATACAGACATTATGTTGTTGAATCACATAACTTCAGCTAGTGTATATTTTTTATTTCAGATAGAAATAAAATATTTTAAATATTCTTTTTTATCTACAAGATTTTAGATTCAAACTGCTTCAAGTTACCTTTGAAGAGCAGCAAAGTGTAGGATAATATACAATTTTTTTTTTCTCTCTCAAGGAATAATTGGAAACATGATATTGCTGTGAATTTATGAAAAATTATAATTTTCCTTCATCATGTAATAAGTAATTTTAATTGTAAATAGCATACATTTCTTCTGCTAGGTATGATATGTTCCTGTGTTGATCATCTTTAAGTACAAAAATACTGGTTTACTGTAGTTTAACAGGTCTAGTTTTGACAGCTCATGTCAATTATAGCTTGACCAGTGAAATTATTAAATGGTTTTATTGGTTTAATAAAACATACACATGGTTTTATGTATCGCTAGTTAAAATGATTGCAGAAACAAGAATGATGCTTTATTATCAGCACATAGTTATTTTCTGAAAGAACAAAGAGATAAAAATACGAAGTTTTCAATAACAACATATAGAATTTATTTGTAGTGAAAATTACTTTCTTTGATTGTTTGGTTGTAAAAAGACTGTGGAGCCTAGCTATCCTCAGCAGTACTTTATGAATTACCAGTGTTCTTTCAGATACTATGAATCACAGAATGCCAGTATGGTAGGGATTGGAAGGGATCTTGAGACCACTTTGTTCTGCTAAAACAGGATCACCTAGAGCAGGTTGCACAAGATCATGTCCAGGCAGGTCTTGAATATCTCCAGAGAAGGAGACTCCTCAGCCTCTCTGGGCAGCCTGTCCCAGTGCCCTGTCACTCTCAAGTTTTTCCTCATATTCAAATGAAACTTCCTATGTGGCAGTTTGTGCCTGTTGTCCCTTCTTCTGTCTGGCCCCATGCACCCTTTAGATACTTACACATATTGGTAAGATCCCTTCTCGGTCTGCTGATTTCCTGGCTGAACAGCCCCAGGTCTCTCAACCTTTCCTCATAAAAGAGATCTCTAGTCTGCTCAGCATCCTTGTAGCCTCTGCTGGACTCTTTCCAGTAGTTCCTTGTCTTTCTTGAAATTGGGAGCCCAGAACCGGACAAAACACTCCAAATATGACTTGGAGTTATTGGGACAGAGTAGAGGACCTGCTGGCCACGCTCTTCATGCACCTCAGGATACCACTGGGCTTATTGGCCACAAGGGCACACTGTTGGCTCATGCTCAAACTGTTGTCTACTGGGACTCCCAGGTCCTTTCTCCGCAGTGCTGCTTCCCAGTTGATCAACCCCTCACCTTTACTGGTGCCTGGGGTTATTCCTCTCTGGGTGCAGGACCCTACACTATCGCTTGCTGAATTTCATTTTGTGCCTCTTGGCCCAAATCTCTAGCCTGTCCAAGTCTTACTGAATGGCAGTGAAGCCTTATGGTGTCTCAGCTACCCCTCCCAGTTGTGTATCATCAGCAAACTTGATGATGATAACCTTGATAACCCCTCGTCCAGGTCATTGATGAATATGCTGAACAAGACTAGACCCAGTACTGACCCCTGGGGCACACCACGGGCTAGAGGTCCCCATCTAGACTATGCAACACTTAGCACAACCCTCTGAGCCATTTGGCCAAGTCTCAACCCACTTCACTGTCCACTCATCCAGCTCACAATTCCTCAGCTTGCTTATGAGTTTAGTATGGGAAACAATTTAAGAAGCCTTGTTGAAGTTGAGGTAGACAACATCCACTGCTCTCCCCTTGTCTATCCAGCCAGTCATGTCATTACAGAAGGCTTTCAGAATGGTCAGGAATTATTTCACCTTGGTGAATCTATGTTGGCCATTCCTGATTACCTTCTTTTCCTGGACATGATTAGAGGTGTCTTGTTCTATCCATTTCAAGAATAATATCTATTTATTTATATGATTCCTAAAATCCATACATTGCACATAGTCATAGTACACAATTGTTTAATGCATTACCAGAAGTCCTGAATACAGAATACATAAGGAAATCTTTACTTCAGTAAAGGATATGGTGAGCAGAAAAGAAATGTAATTAATATTTCATGAGTGCAAGCAGCATTTCTTCATCATCTTGAATAATGTAAAACATGTTTACAAATGGGAATTACCATTTCATGATACCAAATGTTTTTTAAATATTTCTTACTGTAGGGAAGGGCTTTTATCCTGGCCATATATACTTATAAATATTTATATTTCTTTATACAGTTTTTACCAATTTTTATCTTCAGAAAAGAGTAATTATTCAGATATCGACTGGATGTTAAATCTGATTTTTTTTTAAAGGGAAAATATATTAAAATTAAGCTTTACTGTAATTTATCTTACAAATTCAAAAACATGGTATTCCCAAGATCTGCATGGGATCCCTGTATATTTAATTATGTTAGTAACAAAGAAATCTGACAATAGATGAGAGAAATAAGCTTTCTTAAAGTAAAACCAAATGTGCTAGGAATACACAGAGATAACTCTCAGAAGAGCTTGCTATTCTATCAGTTCCTTTAAATAAGTATCGTGACAGTTTTAAAGTAATTAATGGAAAAAGAGCACTAGAAACAGATTTAAAATTACTCAAAAATAGTTTGGAGTGCAGATTTGCAAGTGTTTGGTAACCATGGTAAAGACTGTCTCTTAAGGTGACCAATTTATAATCCATTTCCTTTTCAGATGTGAGCTTGGTAGACTAGCCGGACGTCTATGAAATTTTCACTTTTGACTTGCTTAAGGATGCTTTACTGAGTAGATAAAGCCTTCAGGCTAGCATTAGGAATTTATATGGGTTGGGTTTCTGGAACTTACATTAAGTGTCCTGTATAGATGGAAAAAAACAGTTCCTAGAAATAAATGAGATCTGGGATTTTCTTGAAGCTTGTTGACAGGTGAATGAAACTTACCCATCCTCCATTTCCCTTGTCTTTCTGACACTGCAGGAGGTCCGGTGTCTGACATTAGCATCTTTATTGCATGTGATAAATACCTTTTACATGCATTAGGTACTAAGATAAAACAAATGCCTAACACTGAAGAGATAAACAGATGAGCACAGGGTACCCCTACTTACGGTTAAATTGAAACAATCTGTGCATAATGCTACATTCTAGTGTCTGTTCTTTGCTTGGCTCAGTGAGAACTTGACACTGAAAGACAACCAAACAAAGAAGTGAGTAGAAAAAGGAGCAATATGATATTTACAGTGGGTGAAGATTCCTGACGGACTGGATGTAAGCAAGTCTGAGAAGTAGAAGAGCTTATCCAGAGAATCGTTTTAGGTAAAACTCCATTAAAGGATATGTTAATTTATACCAAGGGGAGACTAAGTAAATTCTGTATTTACACAGCATAGGATAAGGACTTCGACATTGGAAAAGAAGAAATTGGCATATCTAACTGAGCAGAATTTATTGTTAACATCCCATTTTAACAGCTCTGAATTTACAAAAGTGTTGTAAACAGTGCTTGAGGAGATAATTTGAAGAAAAGCCTTCTTTGTAATACTAAGTTTCTTTTGCTACTAATTCTTTGTTATTGAGATGTCTGCTAACTACAGCAATATAATATGTAACATAGTCTGAGTATTGTTTCCACTATTTTGTTAGGGGTTTGGGTTTAGGTTCTTTTTTGTTTTCCTATAAGAGTACTTTTAACAAACCAGTTCTACTTGCCCTTTAATCGTTAAGTTTCTTTCTGTCATGACTAAATTAATATTTCTGACCAAAAAAGTAACACTTCAGTTCTCACTTCAGTATAACAACAAAATATGACTGTACTGTTTGTTGGGGTTTTTTTTGTAGTTGTGATTTAGGAGGAAGAAATCTTAACATGTAGTCAGGGTGTATTAACATGCATTGTTAGTAGTAATATAAATACAGTTTCTCTCCTGTGAAAAAGAAGTCAGTGTTTTGTCTATTTTACACTCTCTTGCTAACTTCATTCACCTTAGAAAAGGACCAAAAGCCATGTAACAATATGGAAGAAGGGGCGTATTGGCAGCACTTCTGGCTAATGTGGGCGAAGAAGAGAGTACAGATAAAGTCAATTCCATATCATAGATACTTAAGTCAAGGGTAGATACTTTTTTTACAGGATCTAGAGAAAATTGAATAAAAAGGCAAAGAACTAAAATGACTTGCACGTATTTTCAAAACAATGGCTTCTGTATTATTAATCTCCAAAGTTTCTTTTTATATTATTTTTTCATTGTTCCCTTCAACAGCGTTCAAAACAACCAAGTTTTGTAGTTAGTAATAAAATGTATATCTTACCTTGTATATGATCATTTAATTTTTCTCTTAACATCTTTCTTCAAATTACATTTTGATTTTCTGTCCTGCAACTGCTTACATCTGGCTTCTAATTAATTTTAAGTACCTAGATGCTAAATAGCTGTGTGAGAATAGTATCTTTATTTGTTCCCATTGTTCTCAGGCCAGAGAACAATTTAGCTGATGTTAAAATAAAGGGAAGAGTTGATTTAGTTGTGTGGGTATACATGTCTAATAGTATCTTAGGGGCACTAAGAGCATTTCCAAGACTTTTCAGCTAAACCATTTTCTATGCTCCATCAGCCAGACTATCAGCAAGCTTAGACATAGCAAACAGGTACAAGAATATAAATGCATCACAGAACTGAAATATCTTAAACTGAATCCCAGACTAAATTAATTGCATTTGTGTATTCATATCATGTATGCTGAAAGGCAAGGGGTGATGTGAAAGTTAAGCAACATATCTCTGTACTCAGTGCTGTGTCATGAGACTGACATTTTAAAATATTAAACTTATTTGAAGAATCTATCATTTATGAATATAATGTGATTGAATTAATTTATAATCTAAATTCTTCTGAAATGCAAATCTAAAATAGTGGTTTAGGCTCCCAAAAGTCATCAAAATGACTTAAAAGCCATCACTTCAACAAACAAGACTCTTTCTTACTAATTAGATTATCATTTCCCAGGTTTCTGCACAAATAAATATTATAAATGCTCATTGAAATAGGGAAGGAAAAGCAGAAGCTGATTCTGAAGTCAGACTAAAAAAAATCAAATATTAGATGATCTTTTGCAAAGTCTTGCATGACTTTTTCAGAAGGGTTGAGTCTGAAAAGGGTGTGTTTTCACCATAATCCAGAAGGGTTACAGATATAGTTGAGAGACTGAAGAGAATCTGCCTACTGATCACTTCCTGGGGCTGGTATGGTAGGAAAGAGAAAAGATGGGAAGAGGGTGCTGTTTTCAGGATTCCCTTACAACCATTCAAACAACCCTTGCTTCCTTTCCAGCAATTAGACTATTTCCCCCAAACCAAGACCGATCTAAAGCATTCCTAACAGCATTCAGAAGTTCTTCTGAGTACTTCTTAACAAAAATTAAGAAGGGGTTGTGTGGTCTCTAGTGTATAGATGATTGGAAAGATAAAGGCCTCTGCCCATCTTTCTCTTCTTTCCAAGCTTCTGGTTTGTTGTTTTTTTTTTATTTCAAGAAAGTTTAGATGCAAATCAGAACTTTTTATAGTCAAATGAAAAACATTTAAGAGGAAAATTGTGAATAAATATATCAATGAAAAATAAGTAGTCTGTAGAAAAATAAAAAGGGGTGGGTTTTTTTTTCATTTAAACTTGCTGATATGTGTAAAAGACTTTATTTTTTTTTTGGTCAGTCCAGGGAATAATTTTACTCAATGTCTAGGTCCTGAATAAAACCACAAAGAAGGGATTTTCAAGCATGAATTCTTTTTTTTGTAATCAACTTTTTATGGCACTATTATTGCTCCAGAGAAAATCTTGAAAGCAATGAATGATTAAAAAAAAAATAATCCAGAAATTGGAGAAAGCTTATTGGATGTCTCTGAGCTCATGCATATTGCACAGAATTTCTCTCTGTGCTTTTATTTCATGGGGAAAGTACCTGGTTCTCATTAGAAGATGTATGAAAGAAAAGTAATCAGCTGTGCTATATGACCAAAATGCAAAGTTTTATGTTCAAGAAGAGCAATAAGAACAATAATAACAAACAGAATAATTGGGAGATTAGAAAAAAATCTCTTGAGTGTTTTGAGGACTTCTCTCACTGGCTTTGAGCATCAAAGATTTTGTGCCTACCCTTTTGAAAGAAAAGTAAGATCTCTCATCAAAAAGGTGGAACATTAGTTGCAGGGAAGGGAGGGGAATTAACAGGTGAAGTTGAAGAATAAATATATTAGCCCATAGTATCTGGGAGGCAAGCTATCGATATTCTCATGTTGGAAAGCTTTCTATTGACTTGATTTTGTTTGCTTTTTCTTCCAGTCTTTTCAGTTTTAAAGAAATCCCTCAGTTTCTTTAATCATGCCTCTAAACAATTTTTGAGTGGATTATATTGATGAAACCTGTGGATTTAATCTATTTTTACTGTGGAGAGGGTTTATTACATAGAATTGTTTTAAACAGTGAGGACTATTAAGGTGCATTATTCCTGCTTTTAAGGGTATCTTCCGATAGTGACAGAGGGATCTATTAAAATTTACTAATCTGAAAGTCTATTAATGAAAACCAACTTGAGAATGGATGCTAAGTCGTCTCTCTCTCTCTAGATATATGTCATATATTATATAGAATTATTAAATACTACTACCAGAATGACTATGCATCACTTTTTGTCTAAAAATTACATTTAGCATTTATGTAGGGGGTTGGGTTTTTTAATCAAAATGTAAATTAGATCCTGCCCTTATCACTGAGATGTTATAGTTAATTATTAACGTTCTTGCTGAAGAAAACTGGAGATCCAGACCCTCAAAATATGAACTTGTTCTAAAAATGTTTACTGGATATTATTACGTGTGTATGTTTTGTGGGATTGAGAAAGATGACTGTTTATTTGTTTATTTTAATTATATATATATAGATCAAAAATAATTTGGGTTTGTAACATCTTTTTTCAAATGTTCATGTCTATTAGAATATGTATGGATGTTCGACTTAATGATCCCATTAGGAGATAGCTGGTGACTGTAGAGGGAACTGGAGAAAAAGAGCAACAGGTATACATTTACACAGTCTGTATGTTAATGAAATACTGCCTTGGAAACGTAGGTCATGGGAAGAAGCAAGTTACTTACTGAGTCTGGCAATGTCAAATAGCATTTTTTCCAAAGTGCTGATGCTCATGAATCAATAGTCAAGTGTGAAGAGGGTAGAGTACTTGGAGAAGTCATGTGAGAACATCAGAGTGACTTCAGGTTTGAAGTGTTAGAAGTAATAAAATGAGATCCTTTAACACCTAAATTGTTTGGATTCAAAGAATATTTCTCTTTCTTGTTCTATTATAATAAAGTAAGAGTTCATGTGTCAGCATAAAATAAAGATCCATGTTTACAATTATGGTAATAGTTTTTTTTTTCATTAATTCCAATGGTTACTGTAGAATGCCTGAAGTGTAGTAAATGTACCCAGACTTGATGGTAGTCTGAAACTGGTGCATTTGTATATTTATGATTTTTTTTTTAAGTCTTCCAGACATAAAGTGTATAAGCAGACTTAACAAGTAAAAAATATTTGTAACACTAGAAATATTACTGTGCAGATATTCCCACTATAGGAGAAAAGTAATTACATTTGCATATTTTGTGCTTACTTAGTGCTACCATCTATCAAAGTAACATAGCCTGGTGCTGCTGATTTCAAAGGTGAAGAAACTGACCCAAACGTTCTTGAGGCATTTAATTGCAGAGGCTGAGAAGATGATCAAAGATCAAGATTGACTCTATAATCTAAATTCATCCTTTAATGCAGGGAGCATTATGATATAGCCTTTGACTGCTAAATTTGGACTTCATTTAGGAAATTAATCAAAATTGGAAAGTGAGGATAGCTCCTGTTTTCACTTACTGTAAATATGTGTCAATACAGACACACATCTATATCCATAGTTGCAAGGCAGTACACATACATGTATATGCGCATAGTGAACCAAGAAAGAACAGTAAAGGCAAGAAAGGATGATCTGAATTCTGTTGATGAGGACATGCTTGAAAACTGGATTTATTTTTTCTTTCCCAGACTTCTCATGTGACTATGGCCAAGTTAGTGGGATGAGTTTTTTCTTGCTCTCTGAGTTAGAGTTGTACTGTGAAGTATGGTTGCTCTTTTTCAGGCTGCACTGAAAAGAACCCCTCTAAGGCATTATTACAAGTTTTTCTTTGATGCAATGATAATGACTATGCAAATTAAATTTGTCAATCAGCAAGAAATACTTATAATATGACCTTTACGTTATTTTGGCACTTCTTTTATTCAGCGTTGTATGCTAAATCTTTATATAAAGTACTTAACATATCTGGCAACATTTAAGGAGATTAAATTGCTTCTTTGGTTTAACTGGTTTATATTAATTAATTTGCATACATACACCTGTTTCCTGAGAGTGTAAAAGATCCTGAAGTTTTATATTTAATGCAATTATGTAATGAAATTAAATTCTATGACAATTTTTTATGTAAAAAAGTATTCTAAAAAGGAGATTTTAAATTGGGGTTGGGGGTTGCCTGATGTTTTGCCTTGATAGACTTGAGGAACGGAAAATGCCTTTTATATGACCTCTTTTCAGTTATTTACAATATGTAGTGAAAAGAACAAATAATGGACAGTTATGATTTTTTTTTCCCCCTCCTTTCAAAGAAGTCTGTCCACTTTCATACTCAAGGTGAACTGCATAGATTTAGCAGCAAGGAATAATCAGCTACACAATCAACTTAATTTCTGGGATGTTCTTGAGGTTTTGAGATCAAGTTGTCTGGCATCAGAGGGCAAAGTGTACAGATAAAAGTTCATCACCTTCAAATGTGGGTTATTAAAGTGACAGAGGTTACTATTTGCACTCATTTGAGCAATGCCTTTTCAGTGATATTTTCATTACATGTTTTGGGGGGTATTATGTTGTAGGATTTTGGATTTTTTTTTTCCCTTGAACTGACTGTCTACTTTTTACAGATATTATAATTAACTCCATCTGACAGAAACAACTCGGTTCAGTGTTCAGCTGCAGGTGTACTTCTGCCTCAATATTCATTTGCACTCCACCCTGTTTTTGTCAAGTTTTATGACAAATGAAGGGAATCCCAATGTGTGGCACGTAGTCACAGGCCAAGGCAAGGCCGGTTAGGGATGTCTGTATGGTACTAGTGAGGCTTTGGATCATGCATTTGATCTGCAAATAATAAGTCTGTCAACTCCATGAAGTGGGGCAAGGAGTGGGGGAGAAGTACACCACAACAAGACATCAGCGCTCTATCTCTTGGCCCCACTGTACGTTGCAGCACCTGAAATGTTTCCTGAATAACTGATTGGGCAATATTTCAGTACAGGCTTGTGGAGAACTTCATGGAGAAGTGTTGGCAGTCATAAGATGTTAGGAAAGAAGCCTCAGCCAGGAGCTAGAGGAGAAGACAGAGGAATGATCCAGAGAGGGAAAAGTGTGCCATTGGAACCGACAGTTGGAAAAGAGGAGTGTGAAGATTTCTTTTGCACTTCAAAGAGAAATCTTTTCACTGCTTAGGGGCAAAATTTAAGAAACTACAGGGTTACACCTGTACATAGCCGCTGTCTTTGACCCCATTTCCAGTTCCTCTCATCTCATCTGTTAATGTTGTGCTTCCCCACTCAGAAAGTGGGCTTCAAGTACTGTTGCTTTTCTTTATCCAGCCAAACCTATTTATTTAACTCCCGGAGTGTTTCCAGAAAACGTGCCTTTTTGCAGCCTTAAAACTGGAACTCTTCTCCTTCATGTATAGATTAAATATGCATATATGCATGTTATTTAAAATTAAATGCTTAATTGTATATAATAAACATTCATATATATGCAGTTAACTATAGGCCTAATGACTTTGGAGCCCAATTTCTCAGCTACTCGCAATCTAGATGTTGTGAATATTATTCTTATATGTTACAAATAGCACTCAGTACTGGTATGTTATTAAATGAGCAAATAGTCAAATACACCTTCATGGTAATGTCTTTACAGATGATCAGTAAACGACAGTCACAAGCAGTTTCTGTGTTACATTGTATCTACTAAAATCAATGTGTTTCATTGTATCTTCAATATCATTTAAGGTACCAACTATTTATATAGCATTTTACCATCAAAGGCGTTCAAAGTTATGCATCACTAATAATGAGCACACTAAAAGTAGTCTTACTAGTAGCATTTTTGCTTTTGGCTACGTTTTTCTTATACTGTTTTTCTGTTTGTGGATTCATGGCAGAAAACCAGGTCTTATAAAAAGATAAATTTATTTCAGCCTAATATTTGCAGTTAAGACAAAAGAAAAATAAAAGCCAAAAAGCTTGCCCCTTAATGGAAATGTGCTTCCAGAATCCCTTCTCACTCAGTGCTGGGGGAAAGAAGGATAAGGTGCCTAGACCTCCTTGCTTTGTGTCTGTTCAGGTGCTGAACAGAGAAGATGCTCAGTCCTAGCAAACCCCAGTTTTTTCTACTGGAATGCAGGCAAGGGACATGTGGGATGCAGTGTTCTGCAGTATGTTGCTTCATAACACTAAAAGTGTAAAAATCAAAAGATGAGGCTTCTAAACCAACGGTTAGTTGGTTCAGTACAGGAGCACTAGATATGCAATATTCCAGCACTGATGGGCATTAGTTTTTGCACTACTCCCAACTGAACTGGAAGAGTTTGTTGAGAATGTGCACTTAAACTAATCCTACAGCAAAAAAAAAAAAAGGATTTAGCTGTAGCTACTGTAGCTACTCTTCTTCCTGCTTCAAGGCACCTGAATCTCATTTACTTTAGGAACAATTCTTTCCCCAAGAAGTAGGGGGTTATGCTATTACCAAAGGGCAGAAAATATGAGTATTTTTCAACGCAAAACTGTTCCCTCCCAAAGCGTCAGAGTTTTGACTGAGATTCTGAATTCTTAGTCACTGGAAATCAGCTGATAACCCCAGTGGGACCTGAATTTGCAGTTATCTGCTCATATTGAATGCTGCAGAGCTGTGAGAAAGAATGTGTTCTTATTTTTTATCTAACATGACTAATGTGTATTCATGTGAAGTATAATTCAAATGTTGCTGGTAATGTCCTTGTTAACCACATGGTCTTAACTTAAATGTAGGGGTACTCAGTGAAGCATCTGGAACTTGGGAATTGAGTTTACGTAAAGTTACATATGCAGTAGTAAACTCTGCTGTTCCTGCAGTCATCCCAAGTATATGTCATTTAATGGTCACTTTGATTCAGTCAAGGTTTATTTGAGAGTAGTTAATCTAAGAATAGAGAGTTTCAGTTAACTGTCCAGTGAAAACATCTAGCTCTTTATGAATCACTTGGCTCAAGTTTTGAGGATGGGGTAGAAAAAGGAAAAATAATTTCCCTGGGAGATTGCAGCCAGATATTCTAGTTTTAAAGGTGAAAGGTTAATGAAAAACTTGGGTAGTGCAGTGGTAAAACTACATACAAGCTTATAAGGAAATTAAATCCTTTGTATTCAGTGCAGGAGATGCAGTAAGTAAAATCGGGACCTGCATACTGAGTGGTGAGATAGAAAGAAAGATGTGATCGGAGCACACTTATTGGGGATTGTAAATCCATTTTACATCTAGTGTACCAAATAAGACCAGTAACTGGCTAGTGGAGGAAAGACTTGGGAAAAAGAGATGTGCTCATGCTATTTAAAGATAATATTGTAATATAGGCACACAGGGTGGCAGGATTAAGGAAACCTTAATTACTGCATTCCTTTACATCTAATTTTTTTTACTTCACTTTTTTTTTGTTCACATGTTTTTTAATCTAAAGATTGAATGGGAATAGAATTATATGGTTTTAATTTTAATGGGATTTGTATACCTTTCTAAAATTAATGTAATCTGCAACTCTTCTGTAGCCCAGGCTCTATTGCACTATAGGTAGAAATGTTATTAACAAATCATACAGATTTGGGGGTTGGACTCAATGATCTCTTGAGATCCCTTCCAACCCCTACAATTCTGTGATTCTGTGATTTAATGTTATGCAAAGTTATATTTCATCCTTGTCTTTCTTTTAAGGACATCTCTGTGATGGTGATGAGACCTAATAGCAAGACATGCAGCTTTCCAGTATCATATGATCCAGGCACACATCCCCGGTCAGGCACAGTCAACACTGAGGTTGCATCTGATCTCCCTGTTGCAGAGCATTGGCTGTTTCATGCCAAAATATCCAGATTTCCTTCACAGTAGCATGGCTTTCAAGTTTGGAAAGCCAGAGTCCCTTTCTTTCCGAAACCGTAGTGGTACACTGATGCATTCATTACTTGAAAGAGAAGGAGAATGTCCTCTAATAAATGTGAGATCTACTGGACTGGTATGATACACTGAGAGTATATACTCCATTTGTGCATATTAACATTGCTAATTTTTTCATGTGGTTCTCAAGTGCTGAAGCCAAAACAGCGTGCAGCCTCCTTCATGGGCCCCTGGAACACCCTTGCAAGCTCAAGTCTGTAAGTTATTCAAAGGGTGTTATAACAGTTTTCTGTCCTGAAATATTGCCCCTTGCTTTTGAAAGACCATTCATTTTTTCCACAATGAATAGTTTTCCTTATCAGATCAAATTTATTTATTTATTTATTTATGGTGGGAAAGTTTGTTTATTTAGGAAATCATTCTAAAACTGTACAGGCCCCAGCATTAAACTTTCTGGTCACAGGGATTTTTCAACAAGGGATGAATGAAAACAAGGACTCTGTTAACCTCTCATGTTGTTCACCAAAGAGAAAATGCCTAGTTGTTAATTAGAGCTATGAACCAACAGTGTATGTAAGAATGTATAATTTGATTGAAGTGGTACTTTGAAGCTATACTTTCCTATTTTATGAGAAAAAAAATCTTCCTACGCTTCTTCAAGTCTTGTCAGTGTTCAGTACATGGGGAAAACTCGCAAAGGCCAAAGGCAGTGAAATCAGCTAAAATAGAAGAGTTTGGAAGATTTTTTTTTCTCCTTTTTTTCTATGTGTGCTTATAGTCAAAATAGTAAGACCAACAAGATTTATCAGTAAATGCCACTTCTGTCATATTTATATGGTCTGAAAATGTGACTTGCACCATCTTTCATGACAACTACTTTGTCAGCAAAAGAAGTAAGATGCGACTGCGGGGACAAAATTAAATGTGAATAATACGTTATGATCCAGGTTTTTTTGAGGCAGTCTTCAAGCACTGAAAATCACAGTTCTCCAGTCCCACCACATCAGAGCAGGGATGGCTGGTTGCTGAATGAGTTAAGCTGTGGACAATGGGTCTCACACGTAAGACTTGACATAAAGTGATTTACACAGGACAGCAGGTGTTGTCTCATGTGATATGGGGAGTGTCCAAGTATGTTTATCTTCCCTCTAAGATGGTAGGATGCAGGAGTAAAAATGTGGGTTAGGATCTATAGCACACTGTGGTGTAACATTCTTGCATGAAATAATAGAACAAATATTACATGAAAAGCTTAATTTTTGGAAACTACAGCAACACCTCCTGTCAGTCTCTCTTCTCAGTCTCATTTAAACAATGAATTTGAATGAGCAATTTTCTAGTGTTGCAGTCCTGTGCTGCCACCAAGAAGGTCACAGATATGTGAGACTTACTTTGACCACTATATTTTACTCTTTTGTGTTTAGAAATACATCAAAGACATTCAATTTGCATGAAAGACTCTTGTTTTAGCAGTCAACTAAAGGGGGAGTAAAAAAGGAGAAAATATTTAGTGCAAGGAGACTATCATCTGCTTTTCAATAACTTTTATGCAGCAATTGATAGAAATTGGTAAGGAAGTAATTTTCATGTATTTAGAGTGATTTTGATGTCTCAATACAGTTAGCAATCACAATCAAATATGGGTGATTTACTCATCCTGTACTACACTCTGCAGTATATTTTTCTGTTCTCATTTAAAGTGCTGTAGAGGTCTTTTTTCAGTCATTTCAGTTTCATTAATTAGGAAATTACCACTTCAGTTAAAAGAAATTGAAGGGTTTTGACATGCAGAGAATGTAAATAAAAGGTCTTTTCATATTTACAGTGTTTGTGATCCTGGCTAGGTCAGTAATAATCTACCTCTTGTTTAAAATTATCCAAAAGTCCAAAGATAAAAAATAAAAAAGGATATCATAATTCATGTTGTATTTACTGGGAAATCCTATGTTTACTACTGTATCTTTGTAAGATTCAGTTTTAGGTAGTTGTGTGAGGAGCAGGGAGGTCAACTCAATCCTTGTGTTTCCCTTCCAACTCAAGATATTCTATGATCTCTGTGGAATTTTCTTCCTATAGCCTTGGAGATAAATATTGCCTCCTCAAGAGACAATGAAAATGATGTCTCACCTTTTTAATCTTTTATGGCTCGAAGAACTGGAAGCATGCACAGGCATGATTATCTTCGGTAAATTTGACAGGTTAGCTAGAAATAACTGGCTTCGGCTGTAGAACTGACCTATCTCTTCAAGTAGTAACATGAAATGTTTCCACTTCTCTGGGGTATGTATAGAGAAGGAGAAGAGGTGGATATACGTGTTTAAACCTCTCTCTCATATAATATGTTTGTTGTTAACACACACTGAAATAGGGGGAGTTGCAGGTGTTCTAGTTCATAGTCCATCATTTCTTCCAGTGTGTAGTCCTCTCATAGAATATAGATGATTTAAGTGGTGATTTAAGAAGTTTAGATCATTGTCTTAGTCTAACAATTTTTAATGAGTTCTGGTGAACTTGAGAACATATTGTATCTTAATCATGGCTTTAAAATAATTTCAATAACGAAAACAAACAAAAAATATATGGTCAAACATCTCATAATATACTGTGGAAAACAAAGTCTAATCATTTATACACTGCTGTTTTAAGTCCAAGTGAACTTAAGAATGTAATATATTAAGTTCAAAGTATATATGGAATATGAAATATTATGAAGTACTTCTTCTCTTTAGTGATCAAATACTAGTATAGCTACCACTTTTAGAAACTTGGAAAACTAGCATACAAGGATCTTGCAATTAACTTAAAAGTTTCATTTTCAAAAAAATTGAAGTGTGTACTCAAGTGTTATCAAGGAACTATATGACCTCCAGGAAAGTATGTGTAGACAACAGCAGTCAGAGATAACCCTACTGTGTTAGCACTGTATATTTGTAATGGATTGTTGAAACATTTCAATCCCTTCTCCAGAAATTAGAGATTTCCATTTTCTATAAAAAGTATATAATTATTCCTGGCAGACTTCCACAAGCAATACATTTGTTAGATGATAAATTAGATAGCTGTAGACACTGATTTCAATTCTTATAGTGCAGAGTTTCTTCCAAAATGTAAATACTCATTCCCATCATATATGCATTAAAACTTCTAGGACAGAACATGCATCAAGAATACAGGAGTGCAGTGACTGAAGAAGTCTGTAGAGTCATTGCAAATAATGCTCACACATGAGCTCCTGTTTTGTTTCTGCATCTGTTACCCTCAGTATGTGACAGAGGATGGGAACATCAAGCAGGATGGCGCAGCAAAAGGTGTGACAAGGTTCTGTGGTAGGATACTTGAGTGACGTGTACTCAAGTTAGGAACAGTTGACTGTTGTTCCTAATCATGACTATTACATTTGGAGTTTTTATTTAGTGTTTTGGTGAATTGTTCATTTGCTAGAACACTTAAATTGTGTAAAATACATTCAACACCTCAAACAAGTTACATTCCAGCACTAAAATAATGCATTTCATGATGTACATCATGCAGACGATTAGACAATAGGGTTATAGCACGATCCCTTTTGCTGTTAAAAAATGGGGAAAAAATTTAAAAAAAAAATCTTTGACAATGGAATGACAGATTTTATTCCTCAAAATGTAATTTGTTAGGGACCCAATCCATTCCTGAGAAGGAGCCTAGAATAGTTCTATCTAAGACAGTTAACAAGGAACTTTGATAGGCCTGAAGAAAGTAATTAGTGTAATGATATGAAATAGTTGTTCTTTTGTATACTTGTCCTAAAACAGTGCATAGCTGACCAGTTGCCTTTTTATTCATTTATTCATTCTTTCTCATTCATTATTTGGTGCTCTTTCATTCAAGCTTTTTTTTTTTCCGAAAGTATAGTGAAGGAGGAAAGGAGGACATGATGTATGTATGTTAACATAAGAATGGCCAGTCATCCAGGTGAAAAAAGAAGAAGAAACTATAACCAGCAAAATGGTTCCAAAGATTTCTGCAATATAGAATACATTTCCATACAACATTTGAGCAACTTCAGGAGTTCTAAGATCCTTGCAAATATTCACCAGATCCTGAATTTATATGGATTTGCCTCATGCTGTGTGTTGTTTGTGACCTGTGCATAATTCATACTCCATATGAAAAGAAGAAACTGCGTAGGTGATTTTAATAAGATGCTTCACTGAAATTAATGGTCAGTCAAGGTAGCCTATGGATATTTTTAAAATGGAACAAATAATATAGGTAAAAAGTTGATTCATTGTGATTTTATCTGAGGATGTACTTTCTTTTTTTCTTCCATATATCAGAGTATGTGAGAGGAACAAAAATAATGTTAAATCAATGAATAAATCTTACGTATGTGAATAGATTAATCATTTGACATGGGATTGTGAAGAACATTGCATTTTATCAGTTGTGTCACCATCACATCACATTTAAACCTTTGAAAATGAGAAAGGGAGCTTATGAAGAGAGGGAGCTAATACGATCATGTTGTCCATAACTATTTTAGTTTTGTCAGAGTAGCAGTAAAATTCATGATGATGGAATGTGCAGGCAACAAAGGCTTTGCGCATTGATTAAATGTCTTGGCTTTGGTCTAGTATTTAATCAACTGCCAGAACAATTTATTGCCTAGTATACCCAAGCAACATGAATATTACCCTTTCATCTTACTAGTACAGACAAAACAAATGTTAAAGTTTTTGGAGTCTGCAAGTTAAATACTCAAGTGTTTTATTATATACATTCATTGTATCTGTATGCATGCATTTATCTGTGTATATATAAGTAAAGTGAAGATTGTGCTATCATTATGCATTAATGAAGAAAATTACTCTCCTTAAAGGGCAGTTCTCTGCTACTGTTATTTCTCATCAGCAAAGCTCAAAGTTTGCAGTTGAAAAGTTAAATTCAGTTATCGTTAGTAC
Source organism: Laterallus jamaicensis coturniculus (assembly GCA_022605575.1). Lineage (NCBI taxonomy): Eukaryota > Metazoa > Chordata > Aves > Gruiformes > Rallidae > Laterallus > Laterallus jamaicensis. Next base: position 4,978,684 of record JAKCOX010000037.1, on the reverse strand, counting down.
AATTTAAACCACATTGCACACTATGTAATGCTGCACTTGAAGGTCCCTTTGAACATTATTTTCATGATTCGCTTGCAAGGTCAGAATGATAAACTTACCACCACATTTCCTACTACAGCTTTTAAAACTGTGGTCACATGCATCCTCTGGCTGTAGCTCATTCTTCTGACACAGGAATTAATTAATTCGTTTTGATGGAAAAAGAAGGGGTACTTGTTCAAGTCTCAAGGTATCAGCAAGGTATGCTAGAGGTACAAAAATTAAACAAAGTAGTAGCTTAATCTCTCTCATCCAGAATAACTGAACTTCTTCAACTCTGGCAAAGTACCCAAAAAAGATAGAAAGAAAGAACCCTGGAAATTAGTATATGTCATGTGCTAAGAACAAGCAGTTTCTGTTAGTCTTTTTTTCTCTTGCATTTATACTTACAAAATCCTGACACAAAGCTGTTTTGCAGATAGAAGATCCTAATCCACTATAACTAAACCCAGTTTTGGTTGGAGATTTTAGCTGAATGAAGGTATTCCTGCAAATAGCCCATTTTTTAAACAAAATAACTAAAAGCTCATCGTAGTTCTCCTAACACCCTCTGATGTTTTAGTCTGCAGTTTCCCAGTGTTTCTTAAGGGGCTCTGCTTCACTCAATTGTTAAACAAAGAGCTCCATTCTGTCTATGACACTTCTTTCCCTCTGTCCCAGAAGTTTAGCTCTGTGCCAAAGAATGAAGTAAACATCACCCTATCAATCAACAAGGCTTTCCTATGCTTAAACTTACATTTTTCCTATCTTTTTTTCAGTAGCAAAGTTTCAAACTCTTCTAAGCAGTCAGTAACTAAAACCACTAATGAAACACAGAGGATTTTGAAAATTGAAAGAGTCATATAGTTTTTAAAATCTTGATTGTCTTTTTGCAGTCAGAAAGTTCTGATGAAACAATTGTCATGCACTAATAATTCTGCTTGAGCATCATCAGTCTCTAGTCTCTAGTCTGTAACGTCTCTGATCTTCTTGAATATCTAATCCTTGGTCTTCGTTACCCAGTAAGGACTTTCATTACCTTTCCCTAAAGCTCTATGGAAAGTGTTTCAAAAGTAGAAAACACAAAAATGGGAAACTTTGTGTTCAGAGGAACATACAAAAAAAAATCAGGATTCTTCTAGACAATACTTGAGTGGTTCACATAAACGAATCACGGAATTAGTAAAACTAACACTAAGCAAAGTGAAGGCAAATGGGGAGGTTTTGAAATTTTCTTCTCAATATATACACATGATCTAAATGGTATTTCATAATTGTACAATATTACTTCATCTATTTCTTTGACAGAAGTGGTTCAGAAATTTAGGTTGCACTGGCTAAAATTCTATACACTGTTTAATAATAAGTTAATGGTATATTTCATATTTCCCTGGAGGTGTTAAAAAAAACTGTAGACATTGCATTCCGCAAGGTGGTTTAGTTAATACGGTGGTAATGGACAGAAGGGTGGACTTGATGGTCTTAGAGGTCCTTTCTTAAACTTAGGGATTCTATGATTCATTAACAAATTTTTAATGATTCTTTACATACATGGGGGTTTGACAATCTGGCAATAGTTGAACTTGATTCTGTCAGTTGCCAGTTCTCGTGCATTTATTTCACCCTAAAAAACTCATTAAAAGTATCTTCTAAAACATAGGAGAAAATAAAGGGAAAATATAATGAATTCTTATTTATTTGTCTTTATTATTCATGCTCAGTAAAAACTATGATTATGACTATTTCAGCTGATGAAACATTTGCTAACAGGAAATGAAACAGAAACTGCATTTATTTTATTAATGAGAAGGGTTTTTTTTGTCTGATTAATTTTAAGCCTTATATTCCCTCTTTGATTTTAATGTGACCAGAATAAATTGGTTTCTTTTCCACCTGACATCTGTCTGTCATCTGCCAGTTGGAAGGGACCTTTAAGATCATCTAGTTCCAACCTCCCCTGCCATGAGCAGGGACACCCTTCACTAGATCAGATGGCCCAAAGTCCTATCAAACCTGGCCTTAAATGCTCCCAGGCATGGGGCTTCTGCAACCTCTCAGGGCAACCTGTTCCAGTGCCTCACAACCCTCATGGTAAAGAATTTGTGTCTAATATCTAATCAAAACCTGCCCTCCTTCAGCTTGAGGCTATTCCCCCTTGCCCCATCATTACAGTCCCTGATAAACAGTCCCTCTTTTCTCTAGGACCCATTTAAATAATTGTGTGTCACAATCAGGTCTCCTTGGAGCCTTCTCTTCTCCAGGCAGAACAAGCCCAACTCTCACAGCCTGTCTTCATAGAAGAGGTGGCCTCCTCTGGAATTCCTGTGTCTTTCTTGTACTGGGGACCCCAGACCTGGATGCAGTGCTCCAGGTAGGGTCTCAATATTGTAGAGGGGGAGAACAACCTCCCTCAACCTGCTTGCTACTGTGTTCTTGATGAGGCCCGGGACATGGTTGGCCTTCTGAGCTGCTAGCGCACACTGACTGCTCATGTTGAGTTTGTCATCATTCAGCACCTCCAAGTCCTTCTCCTCAGGGCTGCTCTCAGTCCATTCTAGGTCCAGCCTGTAGTTGTGCTTGGGACTGTGCCTTGCACTTGGCCTTGTTCAATTTCATGCAGTTCACATGGGCCCATCTCTCCAGCCTGTGAAGGTCCCTCTGGATGGCATCCCTTCCCTCCAGTGTGTCAATCTCACCACACAGCTTGGTGTCATCGGCAAACTTGCTGAGGGTGCACTCAATCCCACTGTCCATGTCACCAAAGATATTGAACAGTTCTGGTCCCATTACTGAGGAACATCACTTGTCACTGACCTCCATGTGGACACAGCCATTGACCACAACACTTTCAGTGCAACTATCCATCCAGCTCCTTATCTACGTAGTGGTCTATCTGTTAAATCTGTATCTCCAACTATGAGACAAGGATGTCTTGCTGAACAGTGTTGAAGGCCTTGCAGAAGTCCAGGAAGATGATGTCTGTCATCCTTCCCTTTTCTGTTGCTCTATCATAGAAGGCCACCAAATTTGTCAGGTACGATTTGCCCTCAGGGAAGCCATGTTGGCTGTCACCAATCACCACCTTATAGTCCATGTGCCTGAGCATAGTCTCCAGAAGGATCTGCTCCATGATCTTGCCAGGCACAAAGGGGAGACTGACCAGCTTGTAGTTCCCTGGGTCTTCCTTTATCCCCTATGCTAACGTGTATGTCTGTGTGAATACATAAACTAGGTAGTGGCAGAAATTGATTTCTGCTTCTTTATTGGTTTGTTCCTTGCCTCTTGAGCATAGCTTTGTATTCATCAGTGTATTAACTATTGATTTGCAACATGTAAAAAGTAGGAGGTATTATGTCAAAATATGATTGCTATTATAACTTTTTTAATGTTACAGCTATGTCTCTAAGGAATAACATTGCTTTATGATTCATCACTATTTCCAAGAACTGTCGCAACAAAAGTAGGAAATTCCAAAAGAATATTGATAGGTATTTGCCTTGTTATGGAAGACTGTTAACGTATTTTTGAAATAATTTTTAGTAATTATTTACAGAATTATGCAGGCTGAAGTGTCTTTGGGTTGATTAATTATTTAAATGAAGTTGGATATTTTTTTTCTTAAAAAGAAATAATACCCACAGCTTGTTGAGGAATAACATACAGGTGTTGAGGAATGTACATACAGATGTATGACAGACTGATAATATACATAGCATGAACATTTCTCATGAAAAAATCAGTGTCAGAGTAGGCTATGATGGGCTAATAGACTACTATTGTATTAAGAAATTAATGAATTCAGCAAATCCTTGCAAATTTGTCCATTATTAAATTTTACTGTAAGGATTTGGATGTGATGACCTCTGAAGGTCAACATAAATCATGATTACATGAATCCATTGACAGTTATAGTGAATATCTCTCCTTTTTTATTTTTTAAATAATGTTATTTACCCCAGGTTGCAAAGAATTTTCCCTTGCTTTTCTCTAGTTTTCCCAAAATGAAACTATTTCAGGTTCTACCTACTCCTGAAAGCTCTTGAAGGATTGCATCTTACTGAAAAAAATGCAGGACTGTGCAGTGCGATATAGAGCGAAGCAGCTGTTGCTGGGGATCTGGCATTTACTTGTATTTCTGGTGTTTTATTTTAGCCTAGATGCAGTCCAGCACCTTCGACTGAACTGATGGTGGTAGATTGCTGGTGGAGGTTGGAGCATATTAAGTGTGATCTTGGAACAGTGTTTCAGTTTCTTTTTCTCTGAAAGTGCCAGGCTTGTACACTGTGATTGCAGTAGTCATGATCAAGAAGTTATCTTTGAAAGTGCACTCTCGATCCAAATTAAAATGCTAATTTGCATGATGTGCTGCTCTTCTCTTTCCCTCATCTCTGTGACTCCTTTTCTTCATTTTGATACTAACTGTGATGCCTATCATAAGGCCTTTTGAAATACTACTGCTGTTAGTTTGTGGTCTCTATGACACCACCACAGCCTACTTATCTTTTCTTCCTCTCAGTAATACACCACTTCTGCCTCTCTGAGCTTGTACTTCTTAGCCTTGTTCTATTCTTCATATTTGCTATTAATTGAGCCATCAGTTCTGTCCTATTTACTTGTGTATGGGAACCCACTCACTCAGAATCTGCCCAGTGACTCAGAACCCTATCAAAACTCATGTCTCCATTAATGCGTACTGCAACTTGCAGCCTAATCGTGGATAGGCATGTTCCAAACTAGGGTTACCTAACATTTTAAAATGATGTCTTGTGAGAGGAATATGATGCTCAGAGTGAAAATATGCTAATCTTAATTATTTATGTGTGCTACTGTACAGCTTACAATTTTTAATTATTTAATGCTGCAGCTGACATTGCAGCTGCACGTAGGACCATTTTCCATGACACCTTTTCCCAGAACAGTTTCAGCTGAACTGAATTCAGGAACGGATTTGAGAAGCTCAAGTTATTCTTCACCCATGTATTTTTTCACTTGGCATACAGGGCTGAATATTGCTTTCAGACAGAGGAGCAGTCAGTTTGTCCAGAAAGAAATTGTTTTGTCCTGTGGCAAAAGGAAAAGAGTTTATTTACACTCGACAGCTTCGCTTATTAGTCAAGTTTAACTTGTTGGTATTGTTTAAAATAAGCCAGTTTGTTAAGATGAAATAAATTTTCGAGTATTTAGCTCTTCTTTTATTCTCATTTTCATGTCAATGTATTTTCTTCCATTTTGCTTAATGGTTATTCCTTAGTAATAGAAGTAACCCAAGTAAACTACTGCTGTGGCAGCTGACATAGCTTTCTACTGACAGCTTTTCATTGATTGTTTCATTTCTGTTTGTATTTTTGCCCTATTGGAGGAAACAGAGGTTTATAGCTGTGATAGTCCTGAGCTGTAATTCTCACTGAGCCTACATCTGGGTGATTGCAGGCAAACCACTTGACCTCAATATGACTCAATTAACCCAGCAGCAAAATTGGGTAAACATCAAAATCTCATTGAAAAGCAGCTGCTGCATCTAAATTGAATTGTCTAAAATTGCATTGTGACAGCATTGCCATCGGGTCTCTGAAGACCTGAATTTTAATTGTTTTTCAGTCATAATGCTACATGAAAACTGCTCTAAGAAGTGTGCAAATAATGATATCCCATAGTTTTTAAATGGCATTGCCTGTGTAGTCAGTGGAGACATTTAGAGCAAATCTAAAAAGTGATTATGATAAATTCTTACATTTTTCCAAATTTTGTCATAACCATTTACATCTCTACTTTCAAGGGGTGTGTGTTTTTATAATTTTGGATCAGATAGCATCAATTTTATCTTTAATTCAGCATATAGCCTTAGGAAAATCCTGAAGGCTATCTAGAAAACATCAAAATTAAAAGAAGTTTTATGAATTTTTGAAAAATGAATGGATCAATCCTGGGAAATACTCCATGACAGTTACTGCTTTTTACCTTTATTTGGGCATGATTCTTTTCCAGTTTGCAATATCTGCTCCTTCAGGTTTTTTTGAAAGGTGACATGTTCTTCATTTGATTTATCCACAAAACCTATAATAAAAGGCTGTAACAGGAATGTGAGTGAACCATTTCCATAATAGTGGGAGCCCACACTTCTGAAGTTGCAGGTAGCCTCGGTGTTGTCTCTCCTGGCACAATCAGTAATAATGTTCTGACAGGAACTGATTTAACATCTTAATGAGTATGTTTTCATCATAATTAATTTTCTGAAATATTTCTTTTTTTTGTTTCTTTTCGTATGTATTCAGGCTTATCTTTCTTGTGCAGTTCATTTATAGGAAAGTAATTTAGTATTTTGGCTGGTACTTCTCTCAGCGTATTGAAGATCCTGTGCTATTCCAGGATCTTTCAGAATCAGCCACTTTTAAAATAATTACTGTTTATACTGATCACTCCAATATTCTGCTCTGCCACTAAAAAAAAACCAACCCAAAAACCTTATCTTACTCTGTAAACCTTAAAGACAAGTTTAAATCTGGATTTGCCAGGCAGGGCACCTTATTCAGGCTAATAGCAAACATACATACTATCTTTTTTTCTCATGATGAATTTAGTAGTGCTCAGGGAAGTCAAACTATCCAACATCCTGGATGTAAGCTGGGATTTTTTTCCATTATTTGTATATTCTTCTTTAGGAATTGCATCATGATTTTTTACCTTCTAATTTTTTATTGTGATTCACTCATTATAATGAATACACTCTTTTTTTATCCATATGCATTGCACACACTCCAGTGCCAATCAGTACAGTAGCAGCTGTATAGACAATACACATTTAATACCATACTAGGCTATTTCCTGCTCTACCTATCGCCTTTTAATTATGACCAGGCCCCTTTGTGGAAGGGATTATTTTTGTGAGTCAGTTGATATCCTACCAAAAAAAAAATTTCGTAATAATCAAAAATACACACTTTGTCTGCTCACCATAATGCAGAGAGGGTTTGAGGTTTTCAGACAATTATCACTCAATCTAGTTTGTAAAATTGATCACATGAGGAAAATTTGATGCTTGTTTCAGCACGGAACAAGCTTCACAGTACGGAAACTATCTGTGTGTGACAAACTATTTTATTGTTTAGTATTAATGATTTGCTTGCCTATATAACAGCAGAGAGATCGAATACCTTTTTATGTTCTAAAACTTAATATTATTCCTAATTATGAAAATCAAAGCCACAATGTACACCCATCTATGTGCAAACTCAATTGTTCCATGCTATATTATCTTCTGTATTCACTAATCCCTAAGATAGCCATAGCCCTATGATACTATGAACAATAAAAAATATATTCCATACTAAGCACCCATTATATTAACTGTAAAAAAAAAGTTAAATATTTGGCATTTCATGTCTTCTCATGCAAAAAACCCTCACTGTGCCTTAAATAAATAAATAAATGACAGTGTTATCGCTGTAATAGTTAAGTGGAAAATAAGATTTCTGAAATCTCAATATAGGAATCTTAAAAATAACTTCTATTTAGTAATTTATTCAAAACATAATTGTTATTAAATTTAGAATCAGTTACTACGTATTGTGAATAGGACAGAAATGCGATACGGCCTTTTGGCAACAAACTGTTCAAGAATATACTGTCCTGTGTCTGGCAATACAGATTTAACGCTTTAGGTAATTTGATGTGATAAAAAAACTCGAAAAACCAGTACTTTGACCTGAATTAATTTTATATATGGAACCACTGATACAGAGCCAAAACTGCATGGCAGTTCTAAATGGACACCTGATATAGAAAATCAGTACAGCACAGTGAATCCGTGCTTGGTACGGACACTTCTTACAACCTTTGACTTTTGATTATTTTTCTCTGATATGTAACAGAAATTATTGTAAGGAGCCACAGAATTATCCAGAATCTGAATCTCCTGCACTGAGAAGTATGCACAAGGGTGTGTGTTTCAGCGGTTGTTTATATCAAAAGTGGAATAGGAAACTTAGCTCATTCCTTACATATTTAAGGACTGAGAGGATGACTTGCACTGGAGATGATGGTGTCTTAAAAAGACTTAGTGGGTAATGATATATCCGTGATCTATCTTTCTGTCTGCCTATCCTTTCTCTTCCTCCCTATTCATAAATGTGGACAGACAAGTAAGAATGAATGAGAAGAAAAGTGCAAAGAGTTGCTTCATTTTCTGTGTGAGTTTCAGAATTTGTTTCTGTCTCTTACTATGATCAAACCTGAACAGAAGCAGTCACAAAGCATCCTTTTTCTGGGTTTTCCTAACACAGATGAAGGCTATGGACACTGAAGAGCCTGACAGGTTCTGCCGTGTGGGGACCTCTTTGAATTTGCCATCCTCCACGGTGCCAGGGATTTTCGGGGAAAGAGCAGCTCCCACACAAAACCCACAGGATATCTGTTTGGGATCCTCAAAGCCCCAAACAGTCTCAACCAGTGATGTGATACCCACTTAGTCAGATCTTAAACGACCCTTTTAGAGATCCTCCTGCATGCCTGTGTGTGATGGGTTCTGCCTGCTCATCAAAGAGGGTCACCTTGGTGGGCAAGCTTCCACTGCCTGTGAATACCAAGGCTCAAGTAATGGCTTAACTAGCTCAGGGGTATAAAATCGAAAATCCTCTTGGAACAGTAGTTGTAAACTCATGGCATTGCTCATGGTTCTCCCGACTCATTCCTGCAGAAAGAAGACAAACATGATGGTCACTTATATTGAGTACCTTGTTTTGTATTTCCTTCCTGTTTTCTCTTGCGGAATTTCTGTCTATGTTTCTGTTCTGTTGTGTCCTTGGGCATCTCCAATATTTTATTTTTCACCCTCACCTTTCTCTTTTCATGTTTTAACTCCCATCATGACTTGATTTCCCCAAGATGCTTTTCCTTTCCTGGTTTGAGGAATGAGGGGAGATAATAGAGTACTTCTGTGTACAGCCTGATTCCTGTCCCTAAATGGGAAAATCAATAGGAGCTGCAGTCACTAGTATATGCTCAGGGAAGAATAATGATGGAAGAAACATTTTTCCTGCATCACAATAGAAAAGCACACAGTTTGATGTATATAGTGATCATAGACTTCAGCAAAAGCAGACAGCAGCCCAGTCAGCAAAGTTGTTTTCTAGTGCTGATGACATTCTGTTGCTTTGCAGGATATCTTTAAGGATTTAAGTTGATTCTGTTACCTTACTCTCCTAATGTAGTTCTCAACATTTTGTAAATATTATTTAAGGAAAAGAAAAAAAAAGAGGAAAAATAAACAGCAGAATACAGTAGATAAATAATTCAGATTCTAGTGGTTTTGTTTCTCAGTTTTCTATGAAGCCTGATGCAATACATTATCAACATTTTATTTAAAAAATTAAAATCTTTCCATTTAAGCTATCTTTAAATGCTTTTGTTCACAAAATCCATGTGAAAAGACTGCTCAGAAGTGTCCACAATTTTTATTTAGCAGTTGAAGAATTTGAAGAAATTACTAATGGTATAAATACTATAGCAGAACTTTCTCAACCTTTTTTTTTTTTTGGTAGTGCAGTGAATAAATACTGCCAGCACCAATTATCATCAGTAATAGTAATATCTGCTATACAGTACTTTGCAGATAAGGATCTCCAAGTCTTTCACAGACAAACTTCACTTGTGTATGAATTAGATAAGCTGGGTTAGACAGGCATATAACAGTATCTGCTTATTTTCCTAGAGAAAATACACTGAAAAGTGAGACTAGATGCCAAATCTATGTTTTTAAATAGTGAAAATTTTTGAATTACGATGCACAAAGTGTCCCGATGTGATTTGAACTGCAGAAGTAGAAGAAATACAGTAAGATTTAAGTCTTTTGTTGACTTTTTTTAATTCTTCTTGATAGCTCAAAAATAGATGGACAAACTCTGAGAAAATTTTCCTGTAAACATTACACATTTTCCTGAACAAAATTTATTAGACTTATATTCCCCAATGATTTTAAGACTAAGTATTTGTGGTTGCAAAAGATGGAAATTATGATTTTATTTTTATTTTTAAATGACATAGTGAGATGTATTAATCCACTTTATAAAATATTCAAATTCTCTGCTCCAGTGACTGCAACATTCCTGTCTCCTTTAAATTGCAAAGAAATAGTGTTCTCATTCTATCCTCATTTGAGGTCTACATTTGATGAAAGAATCTCACTTTATGAAAAGTTACAAATTCTAATGTTCAGCCTGATGAACTTTCTGACTTCTCTACAACCATGGGTCCTGGGGTTTTGGGGTTTTTTTAGTCCATGTACAGGTTTTATCTGTAAAATCTGAAGAGTTGATTGCACTGTATGTGATTGTCCCCTTTGTACTTGCCACTGGTGAGACCACATCTGTGTTCAGTTTTGGTCCCCTCATTACAAGAAGGATATTGAGGTGCAGGAGCATGCCATGAAGGATGATGAAACTGGTGAAGGGTCTGGAGCATGAGTCTTATGAGGAGCACCTGAGGGACACTAAGGACAGAGAAATCACCTGTCAATGGGTCACATTTGTAAGACAACATCTGCTGTGTGCAGAGTCTACATACTATATATTTACAGGTTAAGAGATACAAAGAACTTCAGCAGTTATTTATTGGCTTATGTATGCAGTAGACAACTGGCAGTAAAGTGCTAAGCTCTAATACATCCACCCCATGAATGAGACTCCACATGCGTGTGAGATGCTGATGGTGAGACAGCATTGATTAGGGGAAAGTTGGCCTCTGTTGCTCCTTAAGATGGGCTGATCATTAGGCATGCTGATTTGCTCTGTTCCCAGTTTTTTGGGGTGTTTTTTGTTTGTTTTGTTTGTTTGTTTTTCTCAAGACATTACAACTTTTACCATAGTGTGTTTCCTCTGGAAATCTTTGGCTATTATTTTCTCAACAATTAAAGTTATTTATCCAAATCTTCTATGGCTTTGGATTACATATACTCTCACATCTTAAAACAATTCTCTCAGCAGAACTAAGCCAAAGGCGCGAAGCTGCATGGCATACATTTAGTTGTGGATTAGACCGTTGAATCCCTGGTCTGAGGATGACAGGGAGCTCCATTTCCAGTGGAAGGGATTCAGATTCCAATAGGGAATATTCATAGCTAGGAAAATAATGTTTTAAGGTTCCCAGTAATAATGCCTTTGAGGATTCCTAGTGCGCCCTTCCTTCTGAAAAAACTAGTTATTTATTCAGATAGCTTTTCTTAAACTCTTCAACTGTAAAACTAAGTATTTTGAATTGAAAAATAGTAAAATCCATGCTTGACAAATTCCAAAACTGTGATTTCTTTTTTGAACAAACTGTCGACATTTTAACATTTTTTGTTCTGGAGGAAAAATGAGGAAACATTTTTCAAAAATATCCCCTGGAAAAACGCATCAAAGTTTCTAATAAGAAGCTGTGTCTGAAATTTCTTCATCTAATACTAACAGTCAAAAAGCTGCTAAAGGGAGTTTTGTTCCCTGATATAGACTTTAAAAGACAGAGCATTTTGCTTTAAAGGCACTCTTTTTCCTTTTGTTTCTTTTTTGGAGGGGAATAAGGATTTCATGGTTCAAAAAGGTATTTATTTCGTCGTTCAGCTGTTTTAGTTTTAACATTGAAAAGCGCATACACACGGAAATAGGAAAGGGCAAACAAGTCTTACTGTTAACTCATCTTGGGTTAAGTTTTCCAAGTCCCTCACCTCTCAGATGTTCACTTGTCATTTTACTTATTTAAAATCTTCTATTTAAATTAACTACAGACATTTATTTCAGTTTTATGCTCATAAAATGTCAGTTTCCTTCTTTATGCAAAATATCAAATTAAATTTTGAAAGGTTTCATAGTGAGTTTTTGATATGTCCTTGATGAGAATATGAATTTTACCTCTTTAATGATTTTTTAATAGTCCCCAAGCTGTGGCATTTATCTCTAATACTCTCTGACCAGTTAATAATTGCACATTGTCATATTAAAGCATGCTGACTTCCAAAGCTGGAATGAGCAGATAACATTCTATCTACAGGTAGAAATTTCTGGTTATAAAGTTAAAGTGCAGGAGACTTGACATAGAAATGTACAGATCTAGTATCTGAATAGCCTTAAAGATTAATCTAGACCTTGAAAAGATGTATTTATCTGCAAAATAGACATTATTAATGGAAGTAATATGAAGATAGTGGACTGCAGAACAAGAGTCTCCTCAGCTAAGATACTCGGAAGCATTTCTTCCTTGATTGTCCCTTGAACGAGTAAAAAGTGAAAAGATTGTTTGGAACTTACAAAAGTACAAGCTAGATACATAACTAACTGCCTTTTCATTCCTGTAAAACTCTTTAGTAATATTTTTTATGAGGGCATTTCTATTTTATGTGGTATAAAGAAATACTGTTTGTTTTTAGCTGAACCTGGCTTGAAGGAAGCATGATTTCAGAATAAATGAATCCTTAGGTGGCTGAGGGAGGCCTTCCCATTGAGTCATAAGGTTCAGAAAGGACCCTCTTGCTCTCTATACTCCTTCTCAGAGAGGAGCCTAGGTGCAGCTAGGTCCAGTCTTAGTCTCAGACTTGGTTAATAGTTTAAGTCTAAAGGATTATATATATGACCATATATCGGAGTCAATGTTTGCCTGTCAGAGCCGCTGAAGGACCTTCACTGAGAAAGTTTCACAAAGTGGAAACTAATGGATAGTTTATTAAAGTGACACACATAAAGAGGTCAGAGTCACCATTGATAAATGTGCTTACTGCGATAGTGCTAATAAATGACTGTGATAATGATGAAATGCTATCAAAGTACTGACCTGGGTATTCTCACCAACAGTGTGAAGTCACAGTTGCTTACCAGGAAGCTGCCCCTGTCTTGGGTGGAAGGGAATGAGCATAGCTTGTCCACTGCCTCTTTGGGCTCTTCAATTTCTTCTCTCCCCTCAGGGGCAACTTCCTCAATACCCTTTATACCCCAGTCATAGCCATTCCCTCCCAGGTGTGACAATTAGCGTGATTTGGGTGGAGAGTCAAGTACTATAGTCGTATATGTTTAGCATGTACTGCTTTTAACTCATTACTATATTTAGGGGTGTCAGCTTTAATATTAATTTCATGGTTCATAAAGCAAAAAGTCTCACTCCAGACATGATGGCCTTCAAAATTCTGTGTAAATACCATTTATCTGTTTATTCTACATTCTCTAGCCAAAACAAGGCCATCCTCCTGCCATAGGACTCCCTCCTGTTGCTGCTTCTCACACCAACCTTGTGGATCTGTATCCAATACGTTTGTATAACAGATAAGCGGGCAGCAATGGTTTTAACTCTTACGTGCAATTGTCACAGGAAGCAAGGTATATTAAGATTTATTTTTTAGTTCTCATTATGCAGCTCTGATTTGATTAATAATAGAATATTTTTCCCATGATGGAAATTGCTGAGATCTTTCTCCTCGTCCTTATCTCGACCAACAAACCTTTTGTTCTACTTTCTCTCCCCCATCCAGCTGAGGATGGCAGTGATAGAGCAGCTTTGGTGGGCAGCTGGTGTCTGGACAGGGTCAACCCAATACAGAATCACAGAATCACAGAATCACAGAATTGTAGGGGTTGGAAGGGACCTCAAGAGATCATCGGGTCCAACCCCCCTGTCAAAGCAGGCTCCATAGATCATATTGCACAGATAGGCATCCAGACAGGCCTTGAATATCTCCAGAGATGGAGACTCCACCACCTCCCTGGGCAGCCTGTCCCAGGGCTCTGTCACCCTTATGGTGAAAAAGCTTTTCCGCATGTTGGTGAGGAACTTCCTGTGTTCTAACTTGCAGCCATTGCCCCTTGTCCTGTCTCCACAAATCACTGAAAAGGGGCTGGCAATTCCCCCTGCATCCCATGCTTAAGAAAATTATAAACACCAATTAAGTCCTCCCTTAGTCTTCTTTTCCCTAAACTGAACAGTCCCCGTTTATTCAGCCTCTCCTCATAGGGGAGATGCTCCAGGCCCTTAATCATCTTCGTAGCCATTCTTTGGACTCTCTCCAGGAGATCCCTGTCCTTTTTACACCAGGGAGCCCAGAACCGGACACAATACTCCAGGTGGGGCCTGACTAGGGCAGAGTAGAGGGGGAGGATCACCTCCTTAGACCTGCTGGCCACACTCCTCCTGATGCACCCCAAGATCCCATTGGCTCTCTTAACCACCAGGGCACACTGCATGTCTTCCTGTGTGTCAGCCACTCCTCCCAGCTTTGTATCATCGGTGTACTTGCTGAGGGTGGATGCTATTAGAATCATAGAATCATAGAATTGTAGGGGATGGAAGGGACCTCGAGAGATCATTGGGTCCAACCCCCCTGCCAATGCAGGCTCCCTAGGACATATCACTCAGATAGACGTCCAGACGGGTCTTGAATATCTCCAGAGAAAGAGACTCCACCACCTCCCTGGGCAGCCTAATCCAGTGCTCTGCAACCCTCATTGTGAAGGGTCACCTTGAACCCTCATCAAGGTTGTCAATGAAGATATTGAACAGGACTGGATCCAACACTGAGCCCTGGGGAACACCGCTAGTCACAGCCCTCCAGTCTGACTCTGCTCCACCGATCACAACCCTCTGGGCTCGGTCCGACAGCCAATTCTCAACCCACCTCACTGTCCACTCATCTATCCCATGCTCTCTCAGCTTTGTTATCAGGATGTCATGCGAGACAGTATCGAAAGCCTTGCTGAAGTCAGGGTAGATGATATCCACTGCTCTCCCTCCGTCCACCCAGTTGGTAATGACATCATAGAAGGCTATGAGATTGGTTGAGCACGATCTCCCCTTGGTGAATCCATGCTGACTACTCCTCATGACCTTCTTCTCTTCCAGTTGCTTGGTGATGGCATCCAGAACAAGCTGTTCCATCACCTTTCCAGGGACAGAAGTGAGGCTGACTGGCCTATAGTTGCTAGGATCCTCCTTCTTGCCTTTTTTAAAGACTGGAGTGACATTGGCTGTCTTCGGGCATGTGTATCAGTCTTCGGGCATGTGTGTCAGTCTTCGGGCATGTCTGTTCACCAAGACCTATCAAAGATGATAGAGAGCGGCTCAGCAATCACCTCTGCCAGCTCCCTCAGCATAAGTGGATACATCCCATCCAGGCCCATGAATTTGTGTACATTAATCCCTTTGAGACGCTCCTGGACCACCCCCACCTCAACCAAAGGGAAGCTCTTAATTTCCCAAACATTACTACTTTCATCCAGTGTCTGGTCATCCTGAGGGGCCTTTGAAGTGAAGACCGAAGCAAAGAAGGTATTCAGTACCTCCACCTTCGTGTTATCCCACATTACCAGGACACCCGCCTTGTTCAGCAAAGGGCCTACATTATCCCTGGTCATCCTCTTACTGTTCACATATCTAAAAAAACCCTTTTTATTATCCTTTATGTCCCTTGCCAACTTCACTTCCAAGTGGGCTTTAGCCTTCCTAGTTGCATCCCTACAGGCCCTGACAACTTTCCTGTATTCTTCCCAGGTGCTCAGACCCTTTTTCCACAGCTCATAGACCTTCTGCTTCCCATTGAGTTTATTCATTAGCTCCCTGCTCATCCACGCAGGTCTTTTACCTCTCTTTCCCGATTTCTTACCCAAAGGTAGCTTGGAAGAAGCGCTGTTTGAATGCTAGCCAGCTCTCACAGGCTCCCATTCCTTCAAGCAGTGTAGTCCATGGGATAGCCCCTATTAGATTTCAGAGGAGATCAGAGTTAGCTCTTCCAAAATTCAGCGTAGCTATCCTACTTTTTGGCTTGCTTCTTCCACTCAGGATCTTGTACTCGACCGTTTCATGGTCGCTTTGTCCTAAGCTGTCCCCGACCTTCACTTGCCTAACAAGCCCGTCCTTGTTAGTAAAAACAAGGTCCAGCACCCGCCCCCCCCCCCCTCGTAGGTTCCTGCACCATCTGTAGCAGGAAATTGGCTTCAACATATCGCAGAAATTGTCTGGACTGCATGCGACTGGCTGTATTGCTTGCCCAGCAAATATCTGGGTAATTGAAGTCCCCCATACGGCTCAGTGCCTGTGATCTCGAGGCTACTTCCAACTGCTTACAGAATGCACTATCAACCCGCTCCTCTTGATCAGGGGCCTGTAGTACACACCCATGACAATGTCACACATACTAGTCTGCCCCTTAATTCTTACCCATTAGCACTCGACGGAGGGTTTATCCTTCCCCAGGTAGAGGTCAACACATTCTAGGTGCTCTCTAACATAAAGAGCAAGTCCTCCACCTCGCCTCCCTAGCCTATCTTTCCTAAAAAGCATATAGCCATCCATGGTAGCATGCCAGTTGTCCAGGCTGTCCCACCATGTCTTTGTGATTGCAATGAGATCGTGGCCCCGTGACCACACAAAGATCTCTAATTCTTCTTGTTTTTTCCCCATGCTACGTGCATTTGTATAAAGGCATTTTAGTGGGGCAGCAGATGCAGGTATCCTCATCAGATCATAGCAAGATTTTTGATAGGGGACGGGCAAAACTGGCTCCACTGTGGAGTCCTCAGGATAATCCACAGAATTTTCCCTACTCTCACATGGAGCAACATCCCCAGAAATACACGGAGTTTTTGTTCCATAGTCTGTGTTGATGTCTGAGTAGTTCCTCTACTGAGCTTCATGGTCTCAGTTAATGCTTTAATCCCAGATTACTGAAATTATCCACCTTCCCTAGAGAGGATATCTTCTCCTGCAAATCATAGGAATGGTCTTCACACAGCAAACTCTAAAGCATACTCAGCTGGACTACTGGCAAAGCATGCTGGGTGGTGGGTTGTCATTTTAATTACTGGAAATACTTAGTTTTCTTCTCTGTTAACTTTGAATGTTTTAAATGCCTTTAAAGTTGTAACAGAAATCAAGAAATAAATATATCTCAGACTATCAAAATTATACAATGGTGCAATGCATTATAATATATCTGAAAGAGCGTATATTTACTTGGCACCATACACAAAATATCTGAGAAACAGCTGCTGACACAGGCAATAATTCTCAAAGTGAGTTTTTTTGCTTTCTGCTTTCAAAGCTGTTTTGTTTCATTTCTCTGAAAACAAAAAATTGTATAGTCACAGCATTTTTACTAATCTGATAGAGAAAGGTATTTAAAAATGTATTCCACATAAATGGGCTACCTTTGCCATATCTTCTCTGTATTCTCTTTCCTATTTTATAAATATACTATCTGGAACTATAAATCTCTCTTTAATCAGGGTCTTATGAGATTCTGAATGAATTATAACTTAAAGGACCAGACAAACCCATATTTTCCTTCTTTCTGGAACACATTGTCCGCTTCATGTTGCAGCTGATCATGTTCCTATCTACTTAAAATATGTAAGTGGCATATGGGTCTTTATACTCTGAAGCAACATTTCATGGTTTTATTTTATAAACCAATTTAGTATTATTTTAAGGGTTTTCATTTTTCTGTCCTCAGCTCTTCAGACAAAATTGCTTTTGGAAATGAGAGTATTATGCACCAGCTTCTCCTAATTATTTGGGTCAGAGAAATAGTTTCCTTAAGAATCCAATTCCCTAAAGATCTATTTCACTTCAGGATATTGAAAGCCTCAGAAAGGCAACCTGAAAAATAGCCTTGGACAGCAGCCCGTGGTCACGTTTACATGAGGTAGTGCTGGATTCTCTGTGCAACTGTGGTGGGCTGACTCTGGCTGGAGGCCAGGTGCCCACCAAAACCACTCTATCACTGCCTTCTTCAGCTGGACAGGGGAGAAAAGATGTATGAAAGGCTTGCAGGTCAAGGTAAGGACAGGGAGAGATCATTCAGCAATTACTATCATGGGCAAAATGAAATAAACATGGAGCAAAATGTATCTAATTTATTACCCAATCAAAATTGAGTAGGATAATGAGAAATAAAACCAAATCTTAAAACACCGCTCCCTGCCCCTCTCTTCTTCCTGAGCTCAACTTTATTCCAAATTTCTCCACTTCTTTCCCCCCAAGTAACACAGGGGGACAGGGAATGGAGGTTGTAGTCAGTTCATAATGAGTTATCTCTGCCGTTTCTTCCTCCTTAGGAGAAGGACTCCTCACCCTGCTCCAGTATGGGATCCCTCTCACAGGAGACAGTCCTCCAGGAACTTCTCCAATATGATTCCTTCCCACAGGCCACATTTCCTCAGGAACTTCCCCTATATGGTCTCCTCTATGGGATGCAGAACTTCAGGACCCACTGCTCCAGTGTGGGTCCCCACAGGGTCACAAGTCCACCCAGCAAACCTGCTCTAGCATGGGCCACTCTCTCCACAGGCTGCAGGTCCTGCCAGGAGCTTGCCTCAGTGTGGGTTTCCCACGGGGTCACAGCCTCCTTCAGGTGTATCCATCTGCCTCAGCATGGGGTCCTCCACAGGCTGCAGGTGGAATCTCTGCTCCCCATCATCCTCCACAGGCTGCAGGGGGGTCTCTCCTCCAGTACCAGAGGTACCTCCTGCCCTTCCTTCTTCACTGACCTTGGTGTCTGCAGAGTTTCTCACATCTTCCCCTTCCTTTTTCTGGACACAACCCCCCCTGCTTCTCAGGTTGAAGGGGCACTACCTCTGTTGCTGACTGGCTCAGCCTTGGTCAGCTGTGGGTCCATCTTGGAGATGACTGGTATTGGCTCTGTTGGACCTAGGGGAAATTTATAGCAGCTTCTTGCAGAAGCCACCCCTGTAGTTCCCCCCCCTAATCCCAGCTACCAAACCTTACCATGTGAACCCAAAACAGCAGTGTATGCCAGTAGGAGCCTCATTTCATATCAGGACCTGTATACCTACATTTCAGCATCTGCAGAGATGACCCAGGAGACTTTACACTCCTGTTTCTATTGTCAGTGCTTGTAGGGTGAGCTGAGGACACCCAAATTCTAATCAAGCCCTTGTGAAGGCAGGATGCAAGCTGACTGACTCTTAAAGAATTTATTGCACCTTTTCTTCTTCCTCACACAGGAAAGAAACTTGTTGAAAAACAGCCCTGCTCCAAGTCTGTTGAAATAGTGGAAAAGTTCCTGTTCGCTGCAACCAACTTTAGATCAGGACAAAGAGCATCGTTTTCTGTGATGCTTAACAGATCACTCATCTCAGTTTTGGGCTTCCTCCAGGGTCCATTCCTGCCAGCCTTTCTTCCTGTCCTGCCTATATTCTGCTTCTCCTCAAGATGCAAACAGTTTCAGATGCTTGTTTAAATGTTTAGGGGTTTTTTTTTCATAGTGATCTGCCCATCACTAATTGTATTCTAAGCATGCTCCTCTTTACGTAATTAGGGATAATAAAATTTTTTAAAAAGTAAAATTTCAGAAACAAAACATAAAGAACCATGTGGCTTTGTATTTTAAACACTTTTCTTCCTCTCTTTGAAAGCTTGATTCTTTTCTAATGTCGTATTTTCAGTCATGGTGTTTTTTTCTTGAGTGTACACAACACCTAAAACAGGAAGGCATTCATCTTGACTGGTGCATTTTGACACTACTAGAATACAAATAATCTGTTACAATTCTAAGACTTGAACTACAGGAAAAAACATATGGGATTTCAGTTTATTTTCAGCATAAAAGCATTTGTAAGAATGGGCTCAAAATTGATGTGCAAAATATATAGATTTGAAAAATCTATGTTCCCTTGTAAACATTTACATGCTTCTACTCTTGAGTATCTGTGACCTATTAAAGAGATCATAAAGGCCAGTGTGCTTAGTAAATAGCAGCTGCATCCAAGTTGCTTCAATTGGCTAGGCAATGAAAGCATCCAAACCCTTGGTTCAACCTTTTAGAAGTACTGAACGATACTCCCCATTCAGTCGTCTTCTCTAGGGAGCGGGCCAGATTGTTTGCATGCAGTGTAACATCTCCACCTCATGGGACCTAAAACGGTAACAATTCCGTGCTAGTCTGCCGTGTGGTAATGCTGCTTGGCAGCTCTTTCAGTTTCTCATGTGTGTGTTACATAAAATATAAGATGATATTAATCAGAACTTTTGCAGAAGGATGCAATGTGTTTAAATAATGACACGGAAGTGTGGTTAAGGAGAATTGTTCCATTTTTTGCAAGTAATTTATTTTGAATAAGGCATTGATTAGACTTAGTGTTATGCTTTTTAATTGGGTTTTTTTTAAAATATTATTATTACACCAAATAGTTTATCAAAACCCCACATTTTTAAACCACATTTGTTCATGAGCTATTATTGTTTGTTGCATCTTGGAGACATGGGTTTGCACCTACAGTTACTCCCCTACTTCATGACGTGGGTCTTTGAACTTATGTTGCCAGTGTTTTGAAAGTCATTTGAGAAGTACTATTGAAAACTGTGTGATTCTGCATTTGTCATCAGACTGTATGAGAGACTGGGATTACATTCAAGATACTTTTTGCTACTGATACAATGTAGATTAAAAAAAACCCAAACAAAACCACAAAAAAATCCCAACAAGCTAACACTACAAAGAAATATATCGCAAAGCAGAGAGGACTATCGCTTTTTAGAAAGATTAAGTTAATGTGCTGAGTCTAAGTAAGATGAAGAAAAAGTAACAAATACACCTTTAATATTTAATAGTCAAAATAGATTAGTTCAAATTTATAAAAGATGAAGTCTGGCTTGGACTTGGCAGCAAGTAACATTATATTTTATAGTCCTTTCTCAGTTCTCAGTGATATAGTGCCCCCTATGTTTTATTCAAACCCTTTCTTTTGCAAGGCAGTATAATTCTGGTCTTTCTAAGGACAGCTTTTCAGTCTTGCTATGTATTATGATTGTCTTCTGCTTTTTAGTGATAAATATTATAATAGGATACTTGGTATCGTACATCCAAGTGATGTTTAAACACGTGATGGTCGTGTCTACTGTCATCTTTGTGGTGGTGGTTCTGTCTCCTTTTCCTGTAACTGCAGAAAATCATGCAATTCATGTCTAATGAATATACTTTTTGAAGATTACAATGTATTACAGCACATCTAAAACAAAATAATTTTTTAATGCATGAGGATATTGCTGAGGAGGACAGTAAGAATGTCATTAGAGAATAGGCAGCAATAGGAATTAAACCTGTTTTTTTGTCATACTTGCAGACTTCAAAACTACTTTGAGTGCCAGTTGGATCGCCACTGTGGTGTGGTCATCTTGACTGATTGCCAGATGCCCAGCCAACTGTTCTCTCACTCCTCCTGCTCAACAAGTTGGGAAAAAATAAAAGGAAACAACTTAGAGTCACAGAATCACTAGGCTGGAAAAGACGTGGGTCAAGATCACTTATCAGTTAGCTTAATGGGCAAAACGGACTTGACTTGGGGAAAAAATAATTTAATTTATTGCCAATTAAAAAAAATTTTAAAAATCATGTAATATGGTGAGAAGCAAAGGCAAAACTAAGAACAGCTTCCTCCAGTCTCCTCCTTCTGCTCAGGCTCAATTTCACTCCTTCATTCTCGACTCCTCTACCTCCTGTTCACCAGCCCTGCATGGCACAGGGGGATGTGGAATGAGTGTTGCAGTGTAGTTTGTAACAGTTCATCTTAGCTACTCCTTCCTCCTCACACTTTTATGCTGCTTCAACATGGGGTCCCTTGTAGGGGATACAGTCCTTCACAAGATGCTCTAATTAATGTCCTTCCCATGGGCTGCAGTTCTTCAAGATTTGCTCCAGTGTGGGCCTTTTGCAAAGGGTATTGTCATTCAGGAACAGACTAGTCTAGCACGGGATGCAGCTCCTGCCAGAAAACCTGCTTCTGTGCAGGATCTCCACAGGCTGCATCCTCCTCCATTGGCATGTCCACGTGCAGCAGCATGGGGTCTCCCCTCAGGTTGTAGGTGGATATCTGTGATTCTCCATGGGCTACAGGGGGACAAGCTGCAGTACTATGGTCTTCTCCACGGGCTGCAAGAGATTCTTTGCTCCAGTGCCCAGAGTATCTTTCCCCTCCTCCTTCTTCACCAAATTTACGTTTGCAGGCTGTTTCCATTTTTTTTCTCAGTCCTCTCTCACAGCTGCTGCACAGTGTTTTTTCTTAAATGCATTCTGAAATATTATTTCCCAAGGCCATAACCAACTTGGCTGCCGTGCTCAACTGTGTCCTAAGGTCTGTCTAATAGAGCTCACTGGAACAAGGTCTATCTAGCACAGGGCAGCTTCAGCCTCTATTCACTTAGGCCACCTCTGCAGTCGTCTGCTGCCAACACCTTACCATGTAAATCCAATATTGCCCTTTATTTTGACCACTGCTTCTAATCTACCCTGAAAAGTTGCTGTTTGACACTGGCTCAGTTGCTGCTACTCAGGCTACCTGGATCTTGATTTCACTCCTTCCATCTTCCTGATGTTACCACCCTGCTGTTACGCATGACTATGGATAGTTTGCATAAAGGCTGAGCAGGTGGAGGATAAAAATGAAGGAACGGTTGTATTTATGTGCTACAAATCAAATAGGAATACAGCCTTTTCTTGCCTATGTTCTTTCTGGCTCCTGCTCCTTCACCCTGTAACATGCTTATTCAGAAATGGAGGTGATTACAGAGCATAAGTGCTCAGAATTGGATTTAAATTATTTTTGTGATATTTAATAGTATCACTATTTGGAAGGAGTGTGGAAGTAGTCCTTCTATATCAGCTCCTCCTCTGGAAAATAATGCATTTACAATTCATGGATGATGAGGCAAATGTATTACCGAGTGTGGAACACTTGGCTGCCTTAGGTTGAGGTCACAGTCAAACACCTGATCTGGAGACGGATGGGGTTTTGTGTCAGAATATGTCTAGTGGCAAAGCACACCCCTCATACCCAGGGTGAAGTCTTTTCTGCTGGTGCTACTGATCAGCTGTCATCACTGTGACAGCACATCGTTCATTATTCAAGACGGATGATTACTAAATTATTTTGTGTTCTGTATTCTCTGTTTCTTGATTGGATTACTAGATTGCTTTCAGAGAAAAAAAAAAGGAAAATAAATCTGAATTCTCTTGTTTGTTTTGATGAGGCTTCCCTTTAAAGGGGGAAGAGGCCTGTATGAAAACATGCCTGAATTAAAGTAGTTACCAGATATTTGTGTGTGTGCAATCTCACTTTACTGGATGTTTGCCTATAGTGAATAAAAAGGGTAATTTTTTTAATGGTCAAATAGAACAGCTGCTTTGAAATCCAAACTGAATATTCATAAACTCTCTTCCTGCCTTATTTAACTGATTTGAGCTTTCAAAGTGTAATGCTTCCTCAGAAGTTGTGCTAGAATTTTAACTAATAGTCTTCCCATGTTTATACAACATGCAAATACACATATGGTACATACACAGGCATTATCCTTGTATTACCTAGAATTTGTTGACAAAAGGAAGATAGATCCTTTAACAACTATATCATTTGCTGATTTTATTGCAGTTTTATAAGAGGCAGCATTATAAAAATGGGTATGACATTTGCATTTCTGCTTAATTGCTGTGGAGTGAACATAAAAAGATAAGAGAGCCAAGAGAGCTTATTAAAACTGAAATGAGGGTAAGTGATAAAGAATGATATTTGACTGGTGCTGCAGTCAGTTCTGTCACTCTCCCCACAAAAACAATCTTATTCTTGGATTTTTTTAGTGAGAGAAATGATGTAGGGTTTATATAACTACTCTATTTTCTTTTGAGCTGCACATGATATACAGGGTCTCTCCCTGGTTGCATTTTAACTTGGAGGCCTCAGTAGTCCAGGTGACGTCCTGGACAATAATGTGACTTTTTCTCTGCCTTTAAGTAGCTTCCTTGTTTCTTTTCTCTTTTATTTTGTTTTGGATCTCTTTTTCCCTATTTTACTTTTTTTTAATTCTTTTTTCTTTTAGTTTACTTTCTCTCTTTTTTTTTCTTTTTTCTCTTTTTTCCCCCTTTTTTTCCTTTTTATTTGTACTGTAAGTGCTTAGAAAGAGCTAAAGGTATATAGTAATCATTTAAGTCAATGCTCTCCATTTTTTTTGCATTAATGACATAATAATCATAGAATCATAGAATGGTCTGAGTTGGAAGGGACCCCAAGGATCATAGAGTTCCAACCCCGCTGCCACAGGGAGAGCCACCAAACTCCATGCCTGGATCTACAGAAGGTTGCCCAGGGCCCCATCCAACCTGGCCTTGAGGGCTTCCAGGGACAGGGCATCCACCATCTCTCTGAGCAGACCGTTCCAGCACCTTAACATTGACTCTGTAAAAAAACTTCCCCCTAACATCTAATCTAAACCTTCCATCCTTTAGCTTCAAACTGTTCCCCCTTTTCCTGCCATTATCTACCCTTTTAAAAAGTTGAATCCCCTCCTGTTTATACACTTCCTTCAGGTACTGGAAGCCTTCTCCTATCTAGGCTGAAAAAGCCCAGCTCTCTTAGCCTCGCTTTGTAGGGCAGGTGCTCCAGTCCTCTAATCATATTCATGGCCCTCCTCTGGACCCCCTCCAACAGTTCCACATCTTTCTTGTATTGGGGCCCCCAGATCTGGACACAGTACTCGAGATGGGGCCTCACGAGGGCAGAGTAGAGAGGGACAATCACCTCCCTGTCCCTGCTGGCCACCCCTCTTCTGATGGAGCCCAGGATCCCATTGGCCTTGCGAGCTGCAAGAGCACACTGCTGGCTCATGTAAAGTTTCTCATTCCCCATGACACCCAGGTCCTTCTCAGCAGGGCTACTCTCAAAGAGCTCTTCTCCCAGTCCATAAATATGGGATTCTTCCAGCCCAAGTGCAACACCTTACACTTTGCAGTGTTGAACCTAATTAGGTTCATCCAGGTCCACCTTTCCAGCCTGTCAAGATCCCTCTGGATGGCTTCCTTTCCTTCTAGGGTGTCGACTACACCACTCAGCTTGGTGTCATCTGCAAACTTGCTGAGGGTGCACTCAATTCCATCATCGATGTCATTGATAAGGCAATGCTTTTATAGATGATTTTGGAAAAAAAATTCATAGCTTTAAGCATTATATATAAAATATATATGTGCATATGGTACATGCCACTGCAGGCAGACTTCCCTCTGCTTCTCAATATCACATACCATCTTGCTGTCTGAAAGCACCACAGATGATATTTTTATTTAAGCTGCAGGTCTAGCTTTGCAGGGAAACTTCAGCAGGAAACTGTCTTAGAGGAACCTGTGTGCAGGAAGAGGCAACCTATCCCTCTGGTAAAGGCATTTCAGCAGATTATTCTGCCTTGTCAACAGAATAAGCCCAGTTCTGCCAAGTGTTCAGCGCAGCTTTCAGTCACAAAGTAATGATGAGCTGTCACTGAACTGAGGTGGGAAACAGAATGCTCTTACACAGCTTTTCCCACCAAAAAATATATTCAGTTCTGTTCTCTGTATGGAGAGTCATAGCTCCTGATATAAAGCTGTATTAGCTTGCACCAAAATTCAGCAAAATCTGCTCAAATAAGTATGATCTATGCAAACAAGACGTACTTTTTTGGTTTCAGTCCTGTTTCTCTGGAACTTCATTTAAAAAAGGAGGGACATCCTACTGAAATTCAAGAGCTTTTTGGGACTGAGTTATAAATACTGACAGCTGAGAAAGCCTCAACTATTTCTAACCAAGTATAACCACGAGATTTGGCTTTTTCAAACATACAACTTATTTGAATAATTATGTATGATGATGCTCTGAAGAAACATCTTCCAAAACCCACAATTTTGGAATTAAGTCATCCTAGTAATTTGTTTTAGCTGGGTAGTCAGCAATGAAAAACTGCGGGAATAAGAAATGATAAATCTCTATTTCTGCTGAACCTCTGTTTTTCTGTAATACGTCTGTGTTAATAGTAATTATAGGTATGGTTTGGTTTTGGTTTATTATCACAGAATCACAGAATTTTAGGATTTGGAAGGGACCTTGAAATATCATCTAGTCCAACCCCCCTGCCACGGCAGAATCACCTAGATTAACGTCACACATGAACACAACCAGGTGGGTTTCGAATGTTTCCAGAGAAGGAGACTCCACAGCCTCTCTGGGCAGTCTGTGCCAGGGCTCTGTCACCCTCACAGTGAAAAGGTTCCTCCTTATGTTCACGTAGAACCTCATATGCTCCAGCTTGCATCCTTTACCCCTTGTCCTATAATTAGACAACTCTGAGAATGGATTTTGGATTTTCTCATGTTTACTGTGAAAGAGTAGTATCTTTAACACTCATTGCAAAATAGCTGTACACACTAAAATACATATGAAACCAGGAAAGCTATCCTCATGCTATTTTCCTATGTGTGTTTTTAATTGTGTGAAAGCTATAACTATTTCCATTTTGTGATAATAGACTGGGTTTCTGTCATGCTAAAGTGCTCTTGTGGTTATACTAATGTTTATCAGAGCTATCATATTTTAAATTGATTATTTCTTTAATGCTGAAATATATTTGAACATGTTTTTGAGTTCTGGCCTTTTATATTTCAGATATTTTGACTGTATTAACACAGATTGAATTTATTCATTCCATGATTAAGCATACATAAGTGCAGAAAACTTCAATTTATTGCTTCATTTTGATATGTTATCCTTAATTTTTGAGACAATTTACATTGCAATATGCATATATTTATGTACTGGTTAATCACTGTACTACAGCCATTGATATTTTGCAATGACTGAGATTCAAAAACTAGCTATTTTGAAAATTATAGTATATAATAACAGAAAAACCCTATAATTTTATATGGATCCTTAAAGAAGGTGCAAATAAATTTTTAAGGGCCAAATATTCTGTTATCAGCACATATTACAATAACATGATACTCCTGTCACTAATACCAATGCATACATGTGCAAGGGAAAAATCTGAGGACTGTAGGACTTCTGCTACTGATCTCATTAGTAGCAAGAGTCTCTCATAAATTTCAACCAGGAGAAGATAGATGTAGAATATAATATGAAAGCTTCAAAATCATGTTTCTCAAAGCATTTGTATTGTATCAGTGCTTTGTGCAATCTACAAAACCCTTTCCTTGGATTTTATCTCTGGTGTACTACAATTTATGCTCTTCCTCAAGATATCAGCATTTCATGTTGCTCTTTATCTTTCAGTAATTGGAAATTGAAATATTTATGAAGTTTTTTTATCCTCAAAAGAAAAACTAAAAAAAGGAAAGAGAGAAAATGATACAGAAAGTTTCAGTATTATGAAGTAACAGTTACAGATCCATAATTACAATGGAAGATTTCCCATAACAAGCCCTGCTAAAGAAACAACCCCTAAGTATCCCAGAAATAAACAGGTTTTTTGGATTTTTTTATATGTTCTCTCTCATCACAGTATAAATTTTTGTGCTGACATTTATAATTATGCTATCCTGGAATGGTATCTGGCATTTTTCCTGCTATTTTATGTTTGTTTTGTTTGTAGCAGCTCCAAAACTGGTTAGCTTAGAAGATAAATATTTCTGTTATTTTCTTGGCCACAAAAAATAAACGTTTTGAGAATATGTAGGACTTAAGGAATTTTTATTTATACATTATCTATATATTTATAACAAGATTACTAATGTAAAAATACATTTTTAATAGGGTGGGGGTAAAAATGTTAATTAAAAAGAAAATTGTAACTTTCAGAGAAGAATCAGGTAGAATAATTACTACTGTGAAACTGAACATTAAGAAAACAGAAATTCTATTTCAGATTTTTCTAGTTGGATACAGAAACTGATTAGACATTTTATGTGCATGTGCATTTTTGAAAGTTTCAGAAAATAGGTAGACAACAGAATTACCACAGTATGATGCATTCAGAAGTAGTTATGATCACACTTACAAACTGTGAGTACTTTTTCCACAAGATGCCATAATTTCCAAGTTTTTCAATTAAATAGCCCAGAAGGGACAGTGAAAACTGTATAGAAAAATACTCTTAGAGAGAGACCTCATCGGAGTTTTGTCCATAAGAGTGACTAAATGAGCAGAAGAGACTGTTTATAAAGAAGTCAGGGACTCAACAAAGGAGGCCTGGAAGATATTTGTCGAGGGCATCACCCTGTCTTGTCTCTGAGAAATAGTTTTAACATAAATCTGTTGATACCTTGTCTGTTATCATACATGTACTGTTGAGTTAGGTTCTTTAGAGACTAAAGATTATAGCAGAAAACACAAAGTCTCAATGAGAGTTGGAGAAGCAGTGATGAGTAAGAAACACCCCCATGACCTATGAGTGGAAAATGACCCAGGGAAATCACTTGGAGAGGCTCTCTCCTGGAAATGCCTTCAGGCTGAAGGGCATATGAGAGTGTGTACTGTTATTTGAGCCCTGTAGTCTGTCCCATCTTCTTATTAAAGGGGTGTGTTTTCATGTGGCTTTGTTGTCTATTCTAAGCAGGTGTTAGTGCATGCAGATAAACTTCAATCTGTCCTGGCTGGTGAGTAGGATAAAACATCTGACTTCCAGCATCTGGTGGCATCTGTTAACCTTATGTGCCAGTGCCAGAAGCTGGGAAGAGCCTGGGCCCAGCTCTTGGGCTGAGTGTCCAAGGCCAGCTGCTGGAGGTACCCATGTTGTGTGCACATCTACGTCTATATTTGACTAGCTGACTTCCACATGATCAGCTGGAGGGAAAGAACTGGTTTTGGCCTGCTCTGCAGCTTCTGTTTCTGCAAACACTGTGCATCTGTGTAGGTGTCTGTCTGTGGGAGTCGCCAGTGTGTATAAGCACATGTATGTGTGTGCACACTGACCTATGCATGACTGCTGACTGAACCTGGTGCATACACCTGCAGCATCTGCTCATTTATCTGGTTACTGGATTCAGCTGCCTCTAAGAAGGACATCACAAGTGCATGAATAAGCCATGTTTCAGAACAAATGGTTAGCTTTCTAACACAATTCTTCTGAATATTAATGTACTTGCAAATAGATAGGAATTCATACAGGAAAAATTGTGACAAAATATTTAATCAGTACAGGAATTTACAGGTTCTCTTTGCTCTTTCCCAATCTTAAAGAAAAAAAAAAAGTGACTAAAATAGATTGCAGACATGAAACTATGAAACAGAAAATGTGGTACATGCCAATATAGGTTAGATTTTCTCTTCAGAAGGAGTTTAAATATTCATTCAATTCTCTAACAATTGTACAGACTGATGGCAGGGTTTTGAGCCATAGTATATTTATAAACTGAACTGTGCTATACAGCCATTCCTATATCTAGATAGTGAGGAATTTGGGGGTGAAGTTAGGTCACAAGGAACAGCAGATGATTACGCTGGCAGAACCAGCCCAGCTTGAAGGTGGGTCCAGCTGCAGGAGGAAGCAGCCAGACAAGTCAAAGCAGAGGTTCTGCATTTCTGACAAATGATGTGGACTTTTCTGTGGCATCACCACCAAGACACAATAGGTGATAGGTGTCTGCTACCGTCCCTCACATATCTGTGCTGAAAGGCGCTGCACAAAGACACTGACATGTAAAGGATGGGCCAGGGTCCAAGAGAAAGAGAAAAGCCAGTGAGTTTCAATTATGTGAATTGTATTTAGACTAGTTCAGTTTGCCTTTTACATATGAGACATGAATTACAATGTTCAAAGCAAAACTAATTTTTGTCAAGCTAAAGTAGCTTACACAGGCATGCTTGAATTACATAAAATTATTCAAAGCTGTCTGTGCAGAAATACTTTCATACATTCATACCACCACTTTTCACATGACTTTGGATTTTCTTGTCTGGATATACTGGATGATTCATGCTTCTTATGTTGTGAGGCAGCAGCAAGCTTGAAAACTAAAACAAGAAATGAGAATATATAGCGATGTTCTCTGGCATCTGTCTCTCCCTTATCCTCGTACCTCTCTGTTTGTTAGGGCAGCTGAAGTTGCTGTAACCTTTTCATTTTTCATGTCAGAGTTATTTGCCTTGGTGGCTGATAATAATACAAGACAAAGAGTAGTATGGTTTCATATATCTGAAACTCAAGGCTCTGTTGAATTCTCAAATGCATCACATTCTTGGTTGGGATGAAAACCTAGTATTGAGATGAGTGAAGGTGCACAGCCGGGTTGTGGTTTTTTGGGTTTTTTTTAACTTTATGTCAAGGAGATCAGGAAAACAAGAATTAATTTATTTGTGGATGCTGCAAAAGAAGGGAATTGCTCATTCTTTAACATGGAGTCTCAACTCATTTGGGCCTTAGGGAGTCTTGCCACAAAGGTGTCCTTCTGGCTTTTCTAACTGGACAATGTCCAGATGCACGTATCACATTTTCAGGAGGCACTCCACAGGGCAACAGTTCCTCTTGGTGTTGGTGTGAGAAGAAATAGCGACACACTCTCTCTTTGGCAAAAGAGATTTCATGGCTTTAACTACTGAGAGAATGTTTTGATGCTGGATGAAGCTTGCATTTCTATGCTTTCCTTTGAATGTGTGGACATAAAGATGGCTCTTAGTACGTATAAGGGCAGATAGGCAGACTGGAAAGATCTGGAGTCTGGACTGAGGACTAACACTTTCAACACTGAGCAGATTGGGTAGTTGGGGTGGGTGAAAGTGCTTTTTGATATTCCTGAAAGTTCAGGAATGCTGTTGATATGAATAGGAATACAATTGAGTTATGTTTGCTGTTTCCTGAGCTTCCCTTCCTCTGATCTCCATCAACAGCCTGAAGCAGACCAGGATCACATTTTAGAGCTCAAAATTAGAATGAACTAAAAATATTTATTGTGTTGATATAGATTACTGTGAGGCAATTTTGGAACCTATTTTGTGTAAAGCTGTTCATATGAACACAGCCAAAAATAGCCGATAGATACATTTCGCATGTACTTTATGGTCCTGGGATGAAAGGTGCATCAAAATTGTATTATATTCCTCAGTGTATAGATCTGTTTCTTCAAATCCTGCTCTCTGTACATTTCTTATTTGGGAGCTCAGAACTTGCTCTGGGTTATTCAGTAGTATAAATTTAATCAAGTTCTTGCACCTTTCTAATGTTCTTCTTTGGTAGCAGGTAAAGCAACTGATTTTTCTGCAGAAACTTAATACTTGCTTTTGAGTTCTAGTTCAATCTGCACACAGCAACGGTCTTATATTCATCTGCAGGATGTCATAATACTTGAGACCTTTTTTTCTAATTCTGATAGAGCAGACTCACTGACTTCTAGATTGTTTCTTCATAAGAAAGTGTAACCCAAGAATAATGAAAGTGTTTCTTAACAAATGTAGCAGGCATAACTATTGGAATTTTTTAGTTTTAAATCAAGAGTTTTAATGAAATTTCATTTGAGAGTTTTCAGGTCTTTGGAGAAATGTCATCAGTATACAGTAAGCTTTGAGGCAGTAACCTAATAAACATGATGATTTTTCTTTTGCTTAGCATCTGCTTTCAAAGCATGGCATACTTACTCCCATTTTCACTGGGTAGATAGGGGAAATTACTACAGGGACAATGTAACAGGAATCTTATTCATGTGCAAATGTCATTCTAATATCTACAATAAATATTGCAATTGTTGGATACCTCTGTCCATATCTACCTTTAATGAGTAACTCTGATAATGGAACATGAGAAATCTCTAGTCAAAAAAGAACACACTCATCCAGAGTTAGCACAAGATAAATATTTAATCAATCAGAAAGACAGAAACCTTCAAGGGATATTCTTTATGCAGCTGCTTAACAGCAGAGCAGAAGAATCTAACTTAGCATTTGAGACTGAATGATAGGATCAATCCTCTAGCTCTAGTTGAGAACTGTAGGTTGCACTTGTGCTAATTCATCAAGAAAAGAGAGGGAACAGGGGAAAAGCCATTCAGCATCTTGTTTCCAATAATGCTTTTGGTTTTAGTAGTATAAAAGAAGGCGAATTGCATTTGTAAAGAGGATGATTTTGTAAAGATATTCTAATATTTGATGACCTTCTGAGTCATCAGGATGTGGTAACATCCATGTGTTCCTGAACAATGAGCCCTGCATAGGCACGCCTGCTCGGGCACACACTGCTGCACCAAATGGTAGACATCATTTTAAGGGTCTCTGGCATCAATAAGTAAGCATGTTTTTCCATTCATTCTTATTGAAACAGTTTTGATTTTCTGTCCCTTTTATATAAATCCTTTGAAAAACTATTTTCCTTTAGCAATTGTCTCTGACCCCCTGCCAGTTAAAAAAGACCCCAGGAAAAAAAAAACAAGTTCCCTGAATAACAGTCTATGCAGGAGGACCTGGGGGTCCAGTTCTGTTTGAAACCAAGTTGAACACGAACCAGTGATGTGTCCTTGCAGCAAAGAAAATTAATGACAACCTGGGTTACATTAGACAAAGAATTGCCCACAAATAGTGGGAGGTGATCTTTCCCCTCTACTCAGCCCTGGAGAGACCATACCTGTAGTTCTCTGTCCAGTTCCTGGCTCCCCAGTAGGAAAGACATGGACAAACTATAGAGATTCCAATGAAGATGCGCAATGATGCTTAAGGGACTGGAGTACCTCACATGTGAAGAAAGGCTGAGAGACCTGGGCTATTTGGCCTGGAGAAGGCATGGAGGGGATGTTACCAACATACATACATATCTGAAAAATGGATGCAAAGTGGATGGAGCCAGTCTATGTTCAGTGCTACATGGAGACAGGTCAAGAGGCAATGGAGAAAAACTGAAACACAGGATGTTCTGCCTGAACATCAGGGTACAGTTTCCTTTGTGAGGGTGATCAAGCCCTGGCTTGGTTGCTCAGGGAGGTTGTGGAGTCTCCATCCTTGGACGTAATCAAAAGGTATATATGTTCTTGGGCAAGTGGCTCTAGGTGGTCCTGCTTGAACATGGATTTGGAACAGATCATCTCCAGAAGGGGTCAACCATTCTGTGATTCTATAAATGACAGAAATGGGAGGAATACAAAAAAAACTTGCCATTTTCTGAAGAAGACATGGTACTGCTTTTCTCCTACTTTGGCATATGGTGCTAAGGTAGGTTTAAAATTTACTCTCCTTCATTATCGTTGCCTCCCAAGAAAAATCAGGTGTCATAATCTCCTCAACTATGGGGAGATGTGTTTCATGCTAAGGTATTATTTTCCTACTGCAGTTTGTAGAAAGCTAAAGGGATTTTCATCTATGAGTAAACTTGAATAACTCTTCATACTTCTGTCTCCTTTGCAAATATACTTTGATCTGCTGCAGAGAAAAACTTTCGTATTATTCACCTTTTCAGCTCGCCATGACTCACTGGCATAGAATTTCTTCATTAATAATCCTGGGAATCCTCACTAAAATGAGTAGCTAATTTAGCATTAAATTTGTAAGTAGTTCTAAAATATTAAATGTACTATTAAATTTGGACTAATGGAAATCCATATTGTACTGAGCCTATATATTCTGTGCTCAAGTTTTTTTTTTTAATTGATTCTCATCCTTTTTAGCCCCTTCCAACATTTTTACCTGCAATCCATACATAAGTGCTAGTCTCTGAAGGCGTTCATGTACCAAATATTTTAATAGAAAGTCTTTTTTTTTTTAAATTCAGGCTTTACTTGCAATGAATGACCTATAGATACAGTATTCACATGCTTTAAAAACTTTTATATGATTACTTTGCTAAATCACATATTCTTTCTGGTTAGATTTACAATTACTTGAATCCCTAATATGACTTATATATGTATATATATATATATATATTTATAGACACATGGAGTACAGGAATAAATATTGTAAGAATACTAGTTTTCTTTTAAACTTATCTGAAAAAAGCGTTAACTTCAAATAAAATGTATTTAGATATATATACCCATACTGTAGGAGTACAAAGTTACACAATAGGAATATTTAGATACACCTTTTGCCGTAAGAGTATGGATTTTTTTGTTTGATAAAAAAACCTGGAAAGAAGCGTTAATTTTAAAGAAAATGTTTTAAGGGGAAAATTACTTAATTTTTCACAATTGTGTCTTCCATGTAATTGCCAGTGCAATTTCTTAATTAAGATTATTGTCATAATTTTGTTCATTTTGTACTAAGAAATGTAAGGTTTTATTAAAATATGCAAATCAATGTCACATTGATTCTAGCTTTCATAAAGGGATAAGTTTCACTTAGAATTAAAAAAAGACAGAGATCATACAGAAAAGTCAATAAAATAAAAGTGTACACATTTTTTTTTCCAGCTTACTTACAAAAGAAGCTATTAGGTATTATAAGGGATGGAAAAATTGAATTCTCTTTCTAAAGGCTAATTTTTATTTCATCAATAAAAGGCCTTTCACATTGGTCGGTAGGTCTCTCTAACACAAGGAAAGCGTTATTCCAGTGCAGTTAGATTTTTGTACTTTGACATTCTCTTTTGCAGAGTTGGAGAGGAGAAGAGGGAATGTGGGATGGCAGCATGTACCAGTTGTGGTGGAAGTTAATTTTTTTACTTCCAAAGATGGAAATAGGCATTAAAATCTATCAATATTTTGCAGCGTGACTAACTCACACATATTAAAACAAGTATCTTACAGAGCACTGATATTCAAATAGTCCTGCAGGCTCATCTGTAGTGGGTTATTTCATAATATCACACATATAACTAGGTCACCCTTGAGGGAAGAAATCAGTGCTTATGTAATTCAATTGAGGTCAAACACAGTTTTCAAACTTGGTTGGCCCCCCCGGGTATGGAAACAGGAGATAATTTATAAGGCACAGAGGAGAATTCCAGCCAGCTTCTGTCCATCACTCTCCACTTTTCATCTGTCTACCCCCACTCCAGCAGCACTGCCCCAGCCCTTGCAGCAATGTTGGCTCTAGAAGCGTTGTGGAAAAGGCAATGCCTGTTTTCAGCTACCAGAGCCAGGGAGTATGGGAGCCAACCATCCCAGAGGATTTTTTGAGGGAAAAAACCCACAACTGAACAACAACCTTGCTTCCTAAGTTTGAAAACTGCTGCCCTGAACAAATGGTCCAGAAGCCACAGACTGCTGAGGGCATCAAAGTTTGCCTCTGTCACCAAGGGGACCTCACTTCATGGCAGCAGTTGTGGCTGCAGAAGGGTATGCTAGCCTCCCTCCCTTGCCATGTGGTCCATGGCCTCAGGCATGTCCTCAAACAACCCCCTTGCTATCAAAAGGCTTTATTTTATTTCTGTAATTATTTATTTAAATGTGAAAGTTTTAAAGCTCACAAAGAGCCTTTGGAGCCAATAGCCAAAAGCACAAACAGCTTATCAATAACTTGGTTCTGTTTTTCTATTGAATGAATGCTTTTCTATCCAGCTTTCAGGCACCCAAATAACTCTGACAGAAGTTACTTGGACTGAAAATGGACTAAATTGTACCCACAAAAAACATGAAAAGTGAAGTCAACAAAAGTTTCCCCCCCAAAATGGGATGGATCATTTGTAGATAGTAGATATGGACATCAGTGGCTAAATTTACATATTAAAATTAAAAATAATGTGAAGAAAATACATTTCCTAGACTTTCTTTTTAATGTCTACTTTGGGAGGAGTTGGAAATGAAGTTACTTTCCCAACTCAGCTTGTATGATGATTTTTTTTGCCTACTATTTGCTCTCCAATTAGTTTACTCTGGTAAATAGTTTAATAGTAAAACACAACTCTGTGCAAACAGCTGATCTCTATTAATGCTAAGCTTGCTGTTCTAGCAATGCTACTGAAAGTGAAAAATCTGAATTTGCTCTCGTGGTGTACAATGAAAGAGCATGCTGCTCTTCTGCCAGTTAACTTCTTGATTAGTCATCATGTTTAATAAACCCTGCAAAAATCCAGTGTCATGCCAGGACATGTACTACAAGTATTACATCCCTTGAAAATGAAGGAGAAATAAAAGGTATACAGAAGAATTCAAAGACTTAAGGATGCTGTCTTATATGAAAAACATTGTTAGTGGGTCTTGCTGCATTCAGCAGGTATCGGTGTTGTACTGTGATTCCATTACAACTTATTTAAAATTGCAGAAAGATGCTGTTATGCATGATGATCAATGCCAGGATCAACAAAGGTCTATTTGCTCTGCTCTTCCCTTCTTTGAATGCTGCCTTTGTGTACTAGATGAAGATAGGCTTGTCCCGAATGCTTTTGATGAGTAGAACTGCATCTTCATACAGAAAGAACTCTACAAGGAAATAAAACAAGGGTTGGGTTGAAATTCCCTCCTCAGCAGGGTGGTGAGGTCTTTCCAAAGGACTTTGTAGTCCCAAGGATAGTGTCTTCAGTATAAGGTATATGCTATACTTCCCTGAAATACTCTGCTGGTGATGGGTATGGATGTCAAAGCACTGCCCCTAGTGGACAAGTAGTGAATTGAGTACCAGTTTCCTGCTTTTTGTGGTGAGGGATGCTCACCAGGGGTGGTGAGGGATGCTGCCTGGAGAGCACGAAGCTACATAAATCCACCACCAGTGTCCTTCTCGTGAAGCTGAAGAGGTGATTGACAATTAAAAACTAGGTTTTATTCCAGTCAGGAAAAAACCAAGACTTTCATAAAAGAAACACATTTGGACCATTTTAGAGTTCTATTTTATAAAGAAATTATGCTCTAAGTGCCTACTTGTCTAAGCAATTCCTTCAAATGTAGTGTCAATATTGTATGCGTTAAAGTTTAGAGAAACTATTCTTTTTCTCTGTGTATTCTCTTGTCTGCTTTCCCCCTTGTGACTCGTCTTCTTCTTGTCCTCATGTTCTTTTCTCTCCGACAAGTTACGTGCTAATTTAATTTTTTATTTTTAGATAAAATTTATTTTTATTTTTAGATAAATGTTGTGGTTTCACCGGAGCTCGGGACCACGCGTTCAGATTTCCCCCGGAGCGGGGGGGGAGAAAACCAAAACAGCAGAGCCCCGCAGTTTGGGATAAGGGTATTTTTTACTGGAAATAACAGGGGAAGAACAGATAACAATGAACAATACAACCTTTTGCTGAGATGAGCAGTTCAGATCGCGCACTCCCCGTAACGGACACCGCGCTGCAGCCCGCGCAAACCCCAGCCGCGACACAAAGGACCCGAGCTCGCGCTGCGAGTAAACAAAGCCCCGAGCCGAGAGCAGGCTCCCTCCCGGTCCCTGCTGTTCGCGCGCCAACACTGCAACACCCCCTGCTTTTTATACTCGGCATGATGTAACTGGCATGGAATGATCCTATTGGTCAATTTGAGTTACTTGTCCCGAGCCCAGCAGGTTAGCCCCTTCCTGGCTGAAGCCCCTGGCTGAAACCAGGACAATAAATTAGATTAAAATGGAGTTGTTGCCTTAAATAAAAATCCCCAGATTCATGCTTCCTGCTTGTATGGGAGGGGGACAGGGGTGGGGGGTGTTTTGGTTTTGGTGGTGGTGGTGTTTTTTGTTGGGGGTTTTTAAATTATTTTGTAGGTTTTAAATCTGGGGGAGGTGGGTGTTTGTGATCAAAAATCTATTGAATAAAATAAGTAAATTAAATCTTCATCTTTAAGTAGGAAAACTTTTTAGTTTATTTTACACTTCTGAACTTGTGATTGGACAGATTAAAGAGCAATCAACTGACCAGCCTGTTAGCTCTTCTTATTTCCCTGTTCAGAAAAAAAACCCAAATCAAAACTACATGACGATAGCAACAATTAAAAACAACACCAAATCAAACAAGAAAACCAAAACACACGCACACACAAAAGAAACCTCCCAAAAAGCATCCTCTCATGACTTAAAGTACAGTTGGTTTAGCCAATATAGGTTGCCATTTTTCCAAAGCAATCACATCACAGCAGACTGATTGAGAGTTGATAAAATCTGAGAGTAGATTAAATCATAGGGGAAAAATATTTTTAAAATATTTCCAAGGGGTAATGGCCTTAAACCGAATGAGGGCGGATTTAGGTTAGATATTAGGAGGAAATTCTTCCCTGTTAGGGCAGTGAGTCCCTGGCACAGGCTGCCCAGAGAAGCTTTGGCTGCCCCCTCCCTGGGGGTGTTGAAGGTCAGGCTGGATGGGCCTTTGGGCAACCTGGTCTGGTGGAGGGTGTCCCTGCCCATGGCAGGGGTTTGAAACTAGATGGGGTCTGAGGTCCCTTCCAACCCAAACCAAACCAGTTGGGGATTCTGTGATGCTCTGATATTAAGTTTCTTAGTTTCTGATTCTCCCTGTCCCACAGTCTCTTGACTGTTACAACACAAATCAGTAAATCAGTAGATGGTTAATATTACTACTTCAGCCTCATTTAAATTTAATGTTCCTGTACCAAGTCAGGCAGAGATAGGATACCTTTGTGTATGGATGGAAATGTTATTATTTTAGAATTTAAATGTAACTAAATTCAGATTAAATA
This sequence comes from Laterallus jamaicensis coturniculus, assembly GCA_022605575.1. Classification (NCBI taxonomy): domain Eukaryota; kingdom Metazoa; phylum Chordata; class Aves; order Gruiformes; family Rallidae; genus Laterallus; species Laterallus jamaicensis. The sequence goes on along the minus strand of JAKCOX010000037.1, from coordinate 4,940,433 downwards.
GTTCTGTCACTTTAACTACTTTGAATAACATGGTACGGGTATCACTGCTCAGTAGTAATTAATGGAACGAAATCTATTAGTGATGTATTATTAGCAGTTGCTAGTATTCTCTGATTACTGACTTCACTATCTATATGTATCCAAAATGAAATAAAGTTGATTTGGATAAATTGTTATTTCTTCTGTTCCTGGGCATAGAGGTTAGCAACTTGGTTGAGTCTCTTGTATATTAACAACTATTAGACATTGAACTTTATGCTGACTGAGTCTTCTAGAAAATTTGTCACTTCCCCCTTTAATTTGTTTTCATATAGAACTTACACTGTTTGGGTTTTGGGTTTGGTTGGTTTTTTTTGTGTGTATTACATGCTATAATAATGTTATACACAAATCTGAATATACCACTAGGAATTAAAGCACATGTATCTTTTTATAATTTTCTCATGTAGTAATCTGTTGTACTTTAATGTTGTGCAGAGGTAATGGCAAACTGTACTGGATTAGTTGACAGTACATTGGACTATCTACAGTACTATTAACAAACCCTACCTGGATTTAAAGTACTATATTAAAAACAGCAAATCTCCCTGTGACGGGGGAGGTTTAGGCTGGATATTTACTGCCTAAGAATTTCTCATCTGTGCCTGTGTGTGTTTTTTGCTTATTTGTTCTTAATAGCTTGCTTACTAGAATGATAGGGAAAACAGTTTTTTGCATGGTGGCAGGCCTATGAAGTAATTAATATCAAAGTGGTGTCATGACTACTGCAACTGTAATTTCTGACCAGTGTTTGTTTTCAAGTTAATTTGGACCTTACTTCAGCACATGTAAGTGTGCGAAAATATAATTACATTGTCTTACCGGAAGGTCAAAAAGCTCTTGGACACATTTAACATGGTAGAATTTAGAAATATTGGGAGAATGTTCTTTGCTCATTTTTATTGTGATGATGTATAAGTTCCTGCCCCTACTTCATTTCCATAAGAGGGAAAAAATGCATATACATCCCACATACAATGTTAGGGATTCTGTGTTTTCTATGTGGCATAGAAAACTCATTAGCCTGGCAAAAGGTTAAGTATGAAGAATGTTCCTGATCACATCCATTCAGTGGACTCCCACACAACACAAAAATGCAAGGCAAAGCCAAAAAAAAACCCAACCTCTACATATCTTTTATATATCACACTTTTTTCTTTTTTTTTTTTTAACCTGGAAGCTTAATACTATTGTTTATTATCTACCTGACTAAGAATTTAATACAGTGACTCAGTATGTAATCTGTAAGAGATTTATTTATACTATTTTGTTGGTTATCTGCCTAGAATATTAATTTAAAAAAAAGGTTTGGGTGTGGTTTTTTTTCAATGGCTTAGAAGTTAATTTGTGGGATTTTGTCTGTGTGTTTTTTGTAAGTGTGTTTTTTCCTCCCTACTACTGTTAAATGACAACTTGCTTGGTCAAGTGCTATTTTTCAGGGATTTTTTTTTTCTGCAACGTGATAAAACATCCCTTTTTCTTCTTATATCTGCTGGGTGTTTCACAAGTTTAGAGGTGCTTTCCAAGAAATCAATTCTTGTTTAACAGTTGAAATACAGGATAGAATAAAAAATGCCGGGGAAAAATACACAAAACCTGGTGAGAACTACAAAAAACATAAAAAAGAATAAATCAGTGATGAGAGATTTTTGTATACTTACCTTTAAAAAGAGAAGGGAAATATATATTGATCCTGTAGACATATAAATGTTTCCTCTTTTTTCTAGAAAAAAATATGGTTAATCCATATTCTTTATGTTCTTTCACATGGAGCAGAATGAAGCAAATGTTAAATTTCAGCTGTATGTGAAATTTGTCTTAGCAGGCTACTGTGAAGTATTTCCCAATGCCCTATTTTGTTTATCAAATTCTTTTTCAGTTCCTGCTTCTAGTACTGGATTGTTGTTATGTGTTAGGTTTTTTTAGCATTACAGGAGAAGATTAATAACTTGATTTTATGAAACAGAAGGATTTTTTTGTTGTGACTTTGTAAATGCAAAAATTTTGTAACTCCCACTAAGAAATTAAAACAACCAACAAAGATAATCTAATCTTACTATAGCAAACATTGTCCTGCTTTGTACTCCTAAAGTTCTGTTTTCCTTAAGCTTCTCAAATAAGACTTTATAAAGACTTTTTTTGAAGTTTGACAAGTTGATCTATGTCTATGCATGGATATTTGGGATTACAGTACAGACTGCTTAATTTTCTTGGAGAAAAAAAGAAACAACAAACCAATCAGAAATAAGAATTTCAGATATACACTTTTATATGTGTGCACTTTTATCATTTGTGCTCAATAAAGAACCACTTCAGAAGCGTTTGAACAGACAAGATCTCAGCCTTATATTAGTGAATGTTCTGTATTTGCAGGTCCATTCACCATTCATGATTCTTCTCAACAGCTCGTATTTCCTACTTGATTGACTGGTATTGATCAAAAGTGTATCCTTAGGATATTCTCATTATCATAGTGCTTGATCAAAAAAATACTGAGATGGGAAATACAATATCTTTGGTCTTCCAGAAATACTCAAAAATTCTCAAATACTCAAAAGCTTAGACTTTGACAATATTTAGAGAATTTTACTTGTGCATCCTAGTAGTATGAAGATCTTTGGGCACTGTTGATTTCATAGGTATTGTGTGATAAACTTCACAGCAGTTGGTTTTGCTAGACATGAACAACAATGGAGAAAGATACATTACCAAGGCTGTCCCAAAATTCTCTACAGTCTTTCCTTTAGGGTTTTTGCTGTTGTTGTGATTTTTTGGCTTGGTTTTTTTTAATTTTTTTTAATTACCCATGAAATACATATGTGCATTTTCCAGCCAACATCTCAGAGAAACAACACCCTGAAGTGGATGTCAATTCAGGCAGAGAAAAAGTTTTCCACAATTCATGCTCTTCTTTTACTCAAACTTAAGCATGTACTTTTCTACACGTAGAGCTTTTCCACTCTTTACTCGGTCACTCTCTTCTGTATCACAGGGTCTGCATATCAAGGTATTCCATAGACAGATACGCTGTATGAATCTACACCTATGACAGTTCCAGATCAACTGGCATTAATGTGAAATAGGTACTGATGAACTGGTGAGCGGGATGTCATTTCTAGCAGAGGTGAAACGAACAAGTCATCTGTTCTTGTCAGTCAGTGCTCTATGTGTTCTCAGATGGCTGCTGTACAACAAGGAGGTTAAATAATATCAGATAAGGAAAGATGAACCATTGATTCAAGGGAACTGTGGGAAGCTGGTCATTACAGCAACTATTACTAGGATACCTGTCATAGAGGGTTTAAACCTTTTTATATATTTTTCTGTCCTATTCTTATCACAGTATTCAATCACACATCCATTGCTACTGGGCCCTAAAATTATAAGGATGATAAATGGCTACAAATATGAGATCTGTAATGGAATCATTATGTTAAATAATTATTATTGCCATATTTTTTTACTTTATCAAGTTACAGACAAATTGTGTATAAACAACATGTTGGGTGAAGATGGCTGCATGGGTTCTTGTCAAACTCAGAAGCTGCATCTGTCATACCGTATGAAGTAATTTTTGTTCATCAGTGGTAGCAGGTGGAGGAATATTTTCCTTGTCCTAATAAATTAGTCTTGTGGATTACAGGAAATACTTGCAGATCGACTAAACCCTCTATAATGTATTCGTAACCTATGAGACTTTAGTTGCCTGTATTTTACTTGAGTAGGTGCAGCAGATTTGAGGTTTTAGAGTGGTACTGCTTTCAAGTCTAACTGCCTAGTGATAATGATACACAGTTTCAACCACACTGGAGAATGAAAGAAGAAAAGTTGTTTTCCACATTTGCTCTTAGAAAGGAACATAGCATTGAGTTTCCCTTGGCTTATAATAGTTCCTTGACCTCACAACATAGGTTGGTTGGTTGGTTGATTGGTTGGTTGGTTTGATTGATCTGGTGCCTCCAGTAAGAGACACATAGAATTTTTTCTTAGTTTTAACACATGAAAATTTTTTACCCACTGCATTATGTGCATGCTTGCTGGAAGGCTCTGCTGTCTGCTATGCTTTCTGGTAGCTGAGGGGTTCCACATCTACTGTATCCAGCTGTAATCAGGGAACTCATGTCATCTTCCTTCTTTATGCCTACCTGGAGACTGTTTAATTTTCTTTCCCGTTTTCTGTTCTGTGTGGCCATTATCTTGGTTTCCTTTGCTCATACTGTTTGTATTACTCTGCTTTTTATATAAATTTTTCTGAGTTTTGTTTCATCCCAACAGCCTTGGTTTCTGACACAGCGTACAAGATGAGTCAGATTGACAGTGCAGTTAGTATTTAGAGTCACAATAAGAAAGCCTGTGTCACTGGGGGGCATCCAGAGATCTCAGTTCATTTTATGATATTTTGTGCTTTTGAGAGAAAATTCTGTCAGAGAACACAGAGGACAAAATATCCACCCAAAATGTTTCAGTACCTTATATCTGACAGTTTAGAACATAATTACCTTAAAGCCCAGTCAATTTCTGCTTATGTCTGCAGGTTTATATCCATATGACTCAAATCAGAGACACGCACAATTTTGAGTCATTAAATACTATCAACCTCTTCTAACAGTGGGTTTAAATATTCTGAGATGTTTCTTAAATACCTCTATTCTAATGGAGCAGGAAGCCTAAGCTGCATCTGGTAAAGGATCTGATGTTGCAATGGACACCTGGATGTGCCTCAGAAGGAATTCAAGCTCTGGCAATTGACATTGCCACTGTTGCAGAATGGAATTCTTTCTAGACCAAAATTTTACAGAGATTTTGTGGCCAGTTCACTCCTAATACTGAGGGAAGACAAAAACCCCCACATATTTGGCAATTTACTTAGCTTCCTTCCTCAGGGAATGGGATGACAGTTAAATGTGGTTTTGTGAGTTTTTTTTTTTCCTTCCAAGCACCTTCTAGAAATGCTAAAATCATGAAAGTCAGTAATAGGAACTCAACATAATGCTCAAAAACATATCAAAAGGAATAAAAGAATATTTCTAAATGCAAATTAAACAGCCAGTACCTTGCTATGGTTTGCTCCCTGTCAACCAATAGTGGAGTCCTCTTATCTAGTTAGTGTATGCTTCACCCTCAGAGCTTGATGGACCAATTAGACTCTAGACCAAGGGATGATTATCTCAAGAAGACATAGAGAATATTACCAACTTGGAAAAAAAAGTCTTCAGTAACTTTTAATGTTGTATTCAAGTAACATAATAATCAAATAATCCAAGTAGCACATTAATGGAAGAATAACATAATGTACAGTAATGTGTTCTTTAAAATACTGAAATATTTTAAATTGCATGTAGAGATAAAAATAGAGATTGGCTCTTAAACAACTTAAAAGCAGCAAGAGTGATCCCTATTCAGTGGGCGCATTGTTTGCTTTGCATAAATTTTAAACAACTTTATTAGATTTATACATCCAAATTACTGAAAGGACTAATGAATTATACTTACAGCTTCAATATAAGAAAATAATTTTGTGTTTATTTTCCTTACAAGTCTGTGAATAGATGGAGAGCTAAGGGTAATTCCATTCCAGAATTTACATTTTTAAGAGTATTCTTTAATTTCTTGTATCGTCCATTTCTTTTTTCTTTTTTTTTAATCTAGGAAACTGGACTGTAGGGTTCTTTGAATGAAGTTGTTTCTTATTCATTGTTCTTAAGCATTTCTCTCCCTTCTTCTTGAACAGAAAAAGAAAACAGATATTAAGAAATCTAAAGGGAAGGAGAAAATAGAGCCATGTGGTGGTTTGACCCTGGCTGGAGGCCAGATGCCCAGCAAAGCATCTATCACTCTCCTTTTAGCTGGACAAGGGAGAAAATATCTATTGAGAGGCTCAGGAGTTGAGATAAGGACAGGGAGGTATCACTCCACAATCAGCATCACAGGCACAACAGACTCAGCACAGAATAAAGGATGACACTGCCCTGCACACCCAGTGACACCAGAGTTGGGTAACGTGAGAAGCGGGACCAGATCTTAAAGCACCTCCCCCCACCCTTCCTTCTTAGCAGACTTTAGTCAGGATTTCCCTCCTTTCTCCCCACCAGGGTGGCAGAGGGTGAGGGGAAATGGGAATGGGCTTTCAGTTAGTTCCTCATGAGTAATTTTATTTATTAGCAGGTGGGCATTCCTCACACCCTCCCCCTGCTCCAGCGTGGGGTCCCACCCTTAGGAGACAGTCCTCCAGAAATTTCTCCAACATGAGTCCTTTCCTAATGAGGCTTCAGCTCTTCACCAGCTGCCCCACCATGGGTCACTGCTATGGGGTGCAGTCATAAATCATAAAATGACTCTCAGTCTCTCAAGCCTGGACTGCTCCAGCCTGCTCCTCCACGGAGTCACAAGTCTCCCCAGCAAACAGCATGGTTCTCTCTCTTTTTCTCTCTCTCCATGGGCTGCAGGTCTTGCCAGGAGCTTGCTCCAATGTAGGTCACAGTGTCTTCCATATGTCTCCACCTGCTCCCGTGTGGGGCCTCCGCTCCCCATCGTGTTCCATGGGCTGCAGGGAGACAGCCACTCCACCATGGTCTTCTCCACAAATTGCAGAGGAATCTAGCTCTCTGGCACCTGGGCCATTTCCTCTCCTCCCTTCTTCACTGACCTCAGTGCCTGCAGTCTCTTACATCTTCTCACTCCCTTCTCTGATGGCAAAAAGCAGCTGCTTGTGGGGTTTTTTCTCCTAAATGTGATTCCCAGAGGCACTATGACCTTCACTGATGCACTTGGCCTTGTTCAGTGGCAGGTCTGGCCTTGAGTCCAGCTGGTGTTTACTCAGTTGGGTCTAGAGGAAGCTCCTAGCTGCTTCTTGCAAAAGCCACCCCTGCAGGCCCTCTCCTCCAGGAGAACCCTGCCACACAAAACCACAACAAGCCATCTTTGAGATTATGCCATGTCCAATACAAGACTGTTGTAAATCAGCAATCAGCTTATAGAGTCTGAGAATGGAAATTATAGAATTAATGTTTCCCCAGTGCTCTCTGCAGGATCCTCTTTCAGCAGATCAGAGGTCAAATGCATTTACAAAACAGTAGGAGAGAAATCTTGCATTGTCACAATATGTTCCTGGGGAGTATTCAACTTTACACACTCATTTGCTACCCACCTGGAAACTCACATAAAAATTAAAAACAAACAAACAAATAAATAAATAAAGTAATTTTGTCTTTGAGCCCAATTAAAGTGCATAGTAAAATGTGGGGAAGAAGACTATGTTCCCTAGTCTCTGTCTGTCTGGCTTATCAATATACTGCATCAAAGAAAGTAAAACAATTCAGGAGAGAGACAAAACTAATTGGTTTAGTTTTGTAGATTGTAGGTAATGTAGGTAATTGTAGGTAATGCAGAAGCAAGATTTTGGTCTGGGATTATGGGTGCTAAAGGCTAAGATAAACAAGTTAGCAGTCCATTAGGTTAAAACATCCTTTATTCTGCAATTGGAATGGTCACAAGACCCATTTCATTTAAATGCTAAAAAAAGTTACCACTTCCACTGCAAAGCATGCTCAGATGTGATCACAGAATCTCAGAATCGTAGGGGTTGGAAGGGACCTCAAGAGATCATCGAGTCCAACCCCAAGGGTAGGTGGCTCTTGGTACGGTGTCCAACTTTCAGATTGTTTGATTGTAGCACTACAATGTTATCTGTTCACCTCTGCAACCTGTTGTAGAGGTGTCTGCCTGCAAGTTGCTTGTCTGGTTTCAGAGGTAAATGCATAGAACTTTTATTGCTTATTTGCCTTTGTGGAAACTATTTTTGAATACACAATAAGGTTAGAAGGTGTTTGATAAAAGGGAGAGATAAGCCTTTAGTCACAGAGTGAGGCCAACACCTTCTGAATATTGTAGTTAGCAGCTCAGAAAAGTAGAATTATTGTAAACAGATATAAAATGCAAACAAAATGCAGTGTATGATTTTCTGTCTTGCTTAGCATGAAAATAAGGACTTCAAAACAATGTTGTATACATTAGCACTTCTTTCATATTACAATTTTATTTCTGTTTTTTGTTGCATTGCAGAAACTCAACTTACTGTATGAAAGTGTCCATTTCACTGACAGTGGGTGAAAATGACACTGGACTGTGCTACAATTCAAAGATGAAATATTTTGAGAAAGCTGAACTTAGCAAAAGCAAGGAAATCTCATGCCCTGAAATTGAGGATTTTTTGTTTCCATTTAGGGAGCCTGAAATTCTCTGGTATAAGGTAAGGGATGTAAAAGATTTTCAGCTTCAATATTATGCTATGTTCATGATGTATTTTCATGATGCGTTTATTTTCATGATGAAAATATGATAGGAATTTTGAATTGTTTTGAGATTTTTTTAAGGACAGACAACAGAATTAAAGACAAGAAAAAATGAAAAATGGAAAAGATAGATGCAAATGTTTCCTTTAGTTAACTTCAGAACATGTATTTTCTTAATATCAAATTATAGATGTCACAAAGAATTGACAGCTCTCAGCTAACAAGTGGGTTACAGGAGTGTTACTAGTCTGAGCTGGTTTGACATGCTAAGGTAAATCCATGTGAGCTGCTTATGCAGCTAGTTTGCCTTACCAGGGTAAAGGCTGTGTTTCTAAAAACTCAGGCATAAAATCTATTTGGAAAAATATTAATAGGATAACTATGCATGCTATTATCTGAATGCAGGGCTTAATTATGAAGGATAAAATTCAGAAAGATGTCCAATATTTTGTTCTTTACATATTAGCTTTTACCTGTAAACATCACTGATTTCATTGTTCTTATAAATTATTTTATTTCCCTGTCTTATACTGATTTCTAGGACATGACTTAAGGGCCAAATTCTTGCAAATGTTGGTGCCTGTGGACAGCTCTCTAGAGTTTCCATAAAGAGCAGGTTGAATTCTAGGTTTCTTATAATCTACAGGAAATACTGGGTACCTTGGTACTGTAATGCCCACAATTTAAAGTCCCCAAACAGTTCAGGAAATCTGAAAATTAGGTTCTGTGTATTTTGTCCACAGAAATCTGCATATATAGGAAGCTCTTCCTTAACTACATGCTGATATGTGTTGTAGTTGTCTTTTAAAACTTTGACAATTTACTTGGTTACATAACTGCATTTAAATATGATATGCAAGACTATTTTATCTAATAAGTAAAAATTTCTGACCCAGAAGGTTTCTGCAGAATTAATTGACCATTTGTGTGAACTGTGTACTTTTAACATTTTTTTTAAAAACCATTACTGTATAAATGATGATTCTGCTAAGATAATCAAGCAAAATCTTTTGTGACAGTTCAATGAAAGAAATTTTTCTTATGAAAAAGAACCAATCTGTTTTTCTGATTTTCTAATTACAAAATCTCTCTTTCTAGTTTTTCTAATGTAATTTCTAATTTCTACTACTGGTTTGCAATACCAGAAAAAGTAGAAAACCTAGGAATACTACAAATATTCAAAGCAAAGCCATTTCAAATGGTACCTGGGTTACTTAGATGACAAAAAATTACTAATTTCAGGGAGCTAAGAAGCATACCTACAAAAATGTATATGCTGTATGATAGCATAAGAAGTAATGTTTAAATAGTAAAGATTGAAATACTCGTTTTTGTAGACACAAAACTCACCTTTTGCTACAAGTTCAGCAAGTTTTGATTCTAAGATGTTTTTCAAAAGACATATAACAACCTTGTTTCTCCTCATTTTCATCTTCTGTTTCTCTACTTCTTTAGTTATAATTTTCTTTAAAATATATATATATATATGTATAAATCTCCCTGCAATCTGTAGCTGCTGGCAATTTAAGTCATGAGCTAATAAAATTCTATAGTCTTTTTTCTTTTTAATCAATGCTTAACAGAGCTGGATTTTTAAGTCTTCAGTGTATATAATGTTCATAATTAGACTGAGCTCATGTCTAGCCTTCTTGGCTTTGAGAAGCATTGTCAACAGTCATCCAATTTCAGTGTTAAAACACAGTCACTGAAGTTTTCTATTGTCTTTAAACAGGAATGCAAGTCAAAGACGTGGAGATCAAGTATTGTGTTCAAAAAGGATGCTCTTGTCATTCGGGAAGTTAAAGAGGATGACATTGGAAATTATACTTGTGAGTTAAAATATGGATTCTTTGTTGTTAGAAGAACTACAGAATTAACAGTTACAGGTAATTACAGACTTTTGCTATCTCATATTAAAAAGAAAAACCAACCCACAAAAAACCCCACTGAATATTGTGATTTGAGTTGTGCCTGAGTCATGCCTACATAACTGCTTTTGCAAAAAAAATTTGCTGCGTGCTTAGATATGAATGGCTGATACATCAAAGCTGTCCTGAGTACTTCGCATGTAGCATTTGGAACAAGTCTGAGTTTTGGTCTACTGCAAAACCTTGTGTGTAAATCTTGACATTGAATGGAAAACGTGGACAAAGAACAGGTAGCTTCAGCAAACAGTACCTGTAACAGAAAATAATCAGAAAATAAGATCATTAAGTCTGTCATACTTCATGTGTTTAAATGCATTGGGATATAGGAATAGCTGCAGCTACTCAAAAGCAGTAGCTGTAGCCCAGTGACAGGGCTGACAGGGTTATAGGTATGTAAGGGGTAGTGTTTGGACAGTGCATGGCTGGTGCACAGTAGCATTATTCCTCAAGTATTCTCTTCCAGCTTTCTGTTGTTTATAGTTCAAGAACTTCCTGCTCTCAATCCTCATGTGCTGCGGTTATCGATTTTCCATTAGTATGATTATTTTTTTAATCCATTTATTCTTGGCTTCAAAAACATTTTGAAGTATCAAGTTCCAGGATAATTATGTAACAGAAATAAAATGTAATTTAGCAAACAACAATTGAAGAAGATGCATTTAATATACTCTGCTTTTAAAACTACCATATCAATATGTACAATCCATCATGTATGAAAACAAAGCATATACCATGGTAGTAATGTCCACAGCAGCAGAAAAATATGAAGAATGGTCCATTAAAATTTCAGTTCCTCACCAAACCTCTAACCTCTGTTTTAAAAAGTGAAGAATATAGCTGAGCATAAACCTAAGGTAAAAAATTAGCCTCTAAAATTATGTGATAGCACTGGAAGGCAGGAATACATCATGATCTATGCAAAGCAGTGTGGTTCCACCGTATATTCCTAAAAGAAGACACAAACAGGGTTTTCATATTTCCATACATAAGTTCTTGCACCTTCAAAGTACCACATAAACCAAGAAACAAGTTCCAGAGAAGGAGTTCTGACACCTTTTCTTCTTTCTTTTTTTGTATCTAATATAGAAACATATTGCATTCTGACACTTATGCTGTACATTAGCTTGAATTGTAGCAGTTTCCTTTTATGGTGGAAAGTTTGTTTTCAATTTTGATGTTTCCCATTTGCCCTCCACATTACCCAAAATTATGGTCAATTATGTTTTGTAATTTTCTTTCAGTAGATTAGTCTGGAAATCATAATGTTTATGTTGTTTTGAGAGAATTCAAGTAATTAATCATATTTATTAAAGCTCAATATGCAGGATCTCTTCATAATTTATCTTTTGGGTGGAATTGATTTATTTGGTCAGTACAGACAGGCAATTACTGTCTAGTGATTAACCTCACAGTAAACATCCATATACTCTGTTTGATTGACTCTCATATGAAGAAAGCAGAGACCACGTCTTTGAAAATTTTATTTATACCAGAAGTAGGTTGTCAATTATCTTTTGCAATATTTGATGTATGTATTTGAAAAGTACATATCTTCCTTCAGTCCTTAGGTGATCCCTTCTGTCCCTGCGGTTAGTGTTCCACTGTGTAGCAGTATTTCAAACAGACTCAGACTGACAGAAAGGATGAAGAAAAAAAGCGTCAAAACCAGATGCATGTTACTATTTGTAGTAATAGTTTAAAAAAATGTAATTTATCACTTGTGGTGTAGGTAGGAGTTCAGCATTTAATGTTTAACTAGACAGAGACAGAAAGAGACTTGGCTGATTTTGAGGTGCTAAAAATGAATGAATTTGTATGGAGAGAATTATTCAGTTTCCACCTCTGCAAACCCGGGCAGTTGTAAGGACAATCTTTAAATCAGTAAACTGTTTTGCTAGTAGCGTAGGTCTTCATACCACCTCTATAATATTACATGACTAAACAGAACAAACAGATTTATTCATAATGCTATTAATTTTATACTACCTCAGTACTGATATCTTGATAATACTTTTTAACAATGTTCTTTAGGAAGAGATTCCTACAAATCTTATGTCTTATGCTTTCTCTGTGAGCTGAAAACTGGTTTGACTTGCCCAGGCATACACTGAGGATTATACAGAATAAATAGGGGGTTGAAGGGACTCATTTGTTTTGAAAAATGAATTAAACTTAAACTCAGGAACTGAGAAATAAGGGTTGTAAATGTCAAATTTAAAGTAAAACATAAATCTTATTGGAGAAGAAAAGGTAGGATATCTTCAGACAACATGAAAGTGGATAGAAACAGTTTTTTGACCTTATAAAAAGTCATGAAAAGCTGTCTTTCGAGTATTATGTGTAGGAATTAGATTAGAAGGTAAAACATCATCACAAGATGTTTGTTGGAAGAATGGGGCTGTATCTATAAGCAACTGCAATACTGTAAATTTAGTAGCATCTCCCGGATTATTTGAAGCAGTCAGGGTGAGAAAGCTATGACACCGGTAGGATGTGGCAGCATCCTACCTTCATCAGCTTTTCTTTCTGGGGAACTGTGGAAGATAATTAATTTTTTTAATCCCTTTAATTTTTCCACACCATGCACTTTGGCAGCCTTGAAGTCTCATGGAGGGAAACCATTATTGCTATTACAGATTATTAACTTATGGATATAATTATATAGGCACATTATTTTCAATTTTGACGTTGTGTATGTTTGTTGTCAAAACTTCACTGCTTCACATCTTACATAATATCTATGTACCTCGTAGTGGAATATGGAGCACTGAATGGTGCACCTTAGGTACACCTCTAAAGAAACAACTAGATTTAGTGCTCACTATTTGGGTGTTTTGAAAAGAAAGTCTTAATGGCAGCAACATTTCACTAACATTTGTAAATAATACACATATTCTTCAAATGCTATTTCAAATGCTACTTCTTACCAAGAAGAAGTATGTATTTTATTTTGGATCCAGAATATGATTTCTTCTTATAGTAGGAGTGTATCTTTCATGTTTTTATTGGCGTAATTCCCTTTTGGTCTGATTTTAGTGTTGTTTGGAAGATGTGTCTCACACTGAAAATACATCATCTAAGTGATTTGAATCAATTTCCTTATTGTTCTGAGATCTGACTTAGAAATTATCTGCTTTGCAAAATGTGAACTGCGCACTGACTATTCTAGCTTGTAACTACTGCAGATATTCACATAAGCAGCATAATTGGTGGTTCTTTGTAACCAGTTATGTAATTACACGCAAAAAGTCCTGCAATGTATAAAAACATCTGTGGATGTTTATACTTTCAGATTGGTCAGATTAACAATTTTTTCTTTTATATGTGGAATTTTAAGTAAGGCATACCTATTCTCTGCAACATACTTAATTAGGTGTATGTTCTGAATTGGGAAAAATCATATTTTAACACCATAGTATTAATTTAGTCATAGTTCACGACATGGGTCAAATGTATTTTCCAGCACTGATTTTTTTTTTTTAATTAAGTGTTAGGTTTAGTGATTAATTAATTTATTTTCTTATACTGCCAAGACATTTCGAAGCACAAGTACTTTTGCAGAATTTCATTCAGGTCAAATGAAGTCCATCTTGAGTTTAAGAAAGAGTATATGTGCCCCCACTGCAATATCAAGTAATCCTCCGTTATAAACATCACAAAGCAAACATACTCTGTCAGCTTTGCAGTTGGAGCATTACTTACTCAATTCTTACTCAATACTCAATTTCCATTCTGTTAGAAGTGAGAAGCCCTTATTCCTTGCTAAAGCAATCAGACCTAATAAGTATGTTCTTGCTACTGAAGCCCTTCCTCAGACATACCCTTTATTGTCTTTGTTTATTGATTAGTTCCTTAAAAGTCCCCCTGAAAACAATTCCTGCTGAAATGAAAACAACTTTAGATTTAGAGACTTGACCGTGTTCAAATAAAGTTTTACTAAATTGAATGTAAATTCATACAAGTATTTTTATTATTTAAATTTATTCTGCTTGGTCTAAAATCTTTCTGCAATAATATTTAATATTGAAAGCTCCAAAAATTTCCAAATTAATCTTTTCTATCTCGTACCCATAAGTTTTTTCATCTTTAGACTTTTTTAGGCAAAAGAAGGAATGTAATTTGTCTCTTTCACAGATATACAGTAGTTGACTCTCGGATTTGCTTGAAAGTTGGGATTTGTTGAATAAGCTTGCTTTCTTTTGCTTTCTAACAGAATTAGTCTTCATTAGCATAATAGAAAATCTTAAATAACTATAGGTATGTATGTATTTTTAGTGCTGAAAAGTCCCCCATGAAACTAAATAGTATGGATAAGTAATTATAATTAGATTATATAACTAGCCTCACAGCTCACTGTAATTGGATCTTATATACATGGCCAGTCACCATATTTTATGGGGAGAAAAAAGGGGGGGAGGACTTTGAAGGTTTTAGCCTGCTTTAAGCTGTCTATATTCTAACAGTGTAAGACAAAATGTGCACCCTTTATTCCCCACAACATTGGAATTAATTAATTCCAGATCTGCAGCTCTTTTTGCTTCAACATATCGGAATACAGAAAGGTGCTATAATAAGCACGTACCTCTCTTTTTTCTAGTGAGTGCTAAGTGAGACATGTATTAAAGAACAAAGACTGTTTTGTTGGGGTTTTTTTCCAAGCATTTAGAGCTTCAGAACAGACCCTGCTTGGCTTTTGCAGTTAATGACAAGGATGAAGCATTTTGAATACTCCCAACCCCTCCTTGCTTCAGCTGATCCTAATAATTATCAGAGCTGATTCTCACTCCTTTTGTTCGTCATGAATTTAATTCAAATCCAGAACATAGTCTGATAGAAATTATATTTACCATTATTCTGTACAAAGACTAATAGAATATAAAACAAATAATAGACTCGTTATGAAAGCAGCATGTTCAAAATACCAACCTAGCATTTTTATAACATATTAAGACCTGTATATTTATCAAATTCATAGCTGAAGAGTGAGTTGGATTTTTTTATTTTTTTAAAATTAGAAATTAGAGATCTTCTTTTATAGTGCAATCATTTTTGTATGGCTGTAAACAAGGATCTAAATTAATCTCCTGTGTGCATTTGAGTAATAATAATCAGAATGTTATGTAGACATTTGATTAAAACATTCCCTATAAATGTTCATTTACCATACTCATTGTAAATGGGTTTAGGGGGTTATTCAAGACCAGCCTGATATGAAGATAGCAAATAAAAAAGCTTTATGTTTTGAACTTCAAATTACGTGCAAATGATGTCACGTACTGTGTGTTACAGGTCGAAATAATGAAATAGAAAAGCAACTTCATCAGTTTTGTGAAAGAATGGATGAATAAGCTAAAGGGAGGAAGGCTCCCAGTTCTATTTTGAACCTTGCTGCTGGTGTCCTTCTAACCTCTGCAGTTGACCAAATTGGGATGTTCAAAAAGAGCCGCTTTAATAATTGAAGATTATTGCCATTCATGGTCTCTGGAGAGAGAAAAGCTCCTTTAAACAGAAGTATAGGGAACCAGACAGGGCTGGGTGGTCAGAACTTGTCTTGTAAGTGTGTCTTTATGGGCAGTAGAAGGAGTAGAGTTTATTCTGCCTAAAATTAGATCGGATTAGTATCTTGTTCCTTTTTGGTGATATGTTTACATGCTTTTCATTTTGGTCAAAGTCCTAATTCATGCATAATGTACCTTCTATAATATTCTCTCCTTCTTACTTGCTAATTTTTTTTCTTATTTGACAAAATTCCTCCAAGACATGGCCACTACTGCTGACTTCTCTTATTTTGGTAATGCTTTTTATACAACTACACCTTACTTTCTGCTTCCCTGCCATAACCTAGGTCCTCCTCTCTACCTAATAGTGTTATCTTTAGAAGAGAAGAAGTGATCAGTCTATCGTGGCTTTTTGTGTGGATAATGTAAAAATAGAACATTAGTTATAACATCCTAAAACATACTAGAATGTTTTGTGTTTACCATGTTTACATAGGTTTCAGTACTTACAGGCTTGTTTATTCATCCTTGTTCAATGTGTGTCATGGCCATTGATGCCTCTGCTTATCTCATACAGTGTTACCAAATGGAAAAAATATCTGCAACTTGTGATATTTGGGTGGATGCAATGAAACAATGTAATTGATGGTGCAATCATGACTTCTGTTGGGGTTCTGTACTCCCTGCTGATGAGGTGGTGACAGTGACAGTTAAGGGGACATTTTACATGTTGTTATCAGTAGAAGAAATCTTCTAATTCCCTGACAAAAATTAAGAATTCCACTTAAATTGGATATTATGTAAACAGTGCAGTGTGTTGCTACGTATACTGTTGTTAAAATGATGACAAATTGCTTATTTGAATCCATAGTGTAGTTATGTGATGACTTTTAAAACAATTTTGACTTTATGTGTAAGATTAAAAAACTAATATAAAAAATAACTCCAAACAAATTTGGTTTTTACACTAAGATAAAAAATGAGGGAAGTGCCATTTCTTGGTGTGATGGAAGTTTGTGTGAGTCAGTTTCCATTTCTTCATGACTCATAAGAATATTGAAATATAAACATTTTTGAGTAGATGTTGTTACCATGGTGCTCCTTCCCATTGTTTCAGTTTAGTATGTTAAAGTTGAGCTGCATTCTACAGAGAAAAGCAAACTGTAGACAAAAATGTTTATTGCAAAGCTGTGTTAGTGAATACTAAAGACATAAAAGACTTAAAAACTCTTAGTTCAATAAGATGTTACAAAAATTAAATAAATCTGTTGTTAAGGCACCCAAGACACCTCTTAAGAAACATTTTCAAATGTAGTTAAATGACATTCAATGTTAATGTTTTGCATCATTGCTATGGAATCAGAAGGCTTCAATTTACTTTTACGTTCCCCTAGAGTATGTTAGATCCAATAAAATTGTCCCAACCGAGAATTTATCATATTCCTTGCTTTTTGGGGGGAAAGTTTTAGAAAATTTACATGTAAAGTGGAGCCTTCCAGGATGGTATTTTAATAAACTAAAGTATAAAATATATAAGTACAATAGCGTGTGGACCTTCTCTTGCTTCCTTCCCTTAAAACAACCAGCACATGTCCTTACAAACAGTCTGTAACCAATTACACTAACTGAATATTTAGGTCTAAAATGGATGGGAATTTTTCATTGTTTTCAATATATTACAGTTGTCTTTGTCCAATTATTAAGTCAGAGCTACTAAGTGAAATTATATTGGTAGTACATACATTCAGCCAGAAATTACAGATATTAAATGTGTGTGAAATAATTGCAATAGTTATTTCTTGCAGAAAAGCTTTGCTAAAAGAAGAATGACATCTCATTTGTACTGCAGCATTACTTGTTTAAGTACAGTATTAAAAGAACAGTAACATCAAAATAATGTAGAAAGTATTTGAGATGCATTCCACTATATCAAAAACACTTATCTGAGTATTCATGTCTTGAATATTTCTGATTACCTCAGAAATATTGTTCTCTGCCCTTATCATCCTTAGAAAAAGAAGTGATCAAGATTTTTTCCATGCTGTTGCCTCACAATATTAATTACCCATAGAAATTATCATAGCATATAGCAATGGGAAAAGAGACATCAAATTTAAGAAAAAATTTTACTTGGAACTCTTTTAGATGTGTGATTCAAGAGTGGATTCTTGGTTTCTTTGACATTAGTGGCAGTTTGCCTATTGACTTAACAGAGACAATATTTAATTTTTTGACTTTGTCATTAAGATCAGAACTCAAATTAATTTTAAAAAGTGAAATTAAATTTTTAAACACCCTTACCCTGAAAACCACCTTGATGTTTTATTGGTTACTCTACAGTCATTTTTTAATAAATAATTTTAAAAAATAGTTTCATCATGATTTGCTAACAGAAAAAAAGCATGATAGCTACATACGGAATGAACAGTAGATGAAATATTTTTATCATAATAAAATGGGAAAACTTGCCCATTTATTTTTATATGACTAACATATAGGTTTTCATTTTTGATCTGGTTGATATTATATTTCTTCCTAATTTACTCACCTGGTGAATAGTTTGGTTGTCTTACTGCAGTGAGTATGGGTAAAACACCTGCTGCCTTACTGGAAAAAAAACCCAAACAAACCCAGAGCTAAAATAAAGCAGTCAGGAGAATATTATTTTTTTTATTATTCTAGGGTAATTTATCTGAAAAGTTTTAAAATTAAAGATATGTGAAAAGGAATAGGTATGAATTAATCAAAATTAAATCATAATTTAACTTCTGATGTTTTACTTATCTTTGTGAGAGCTTAATATAGGAAAACAATTTCACCAACTTATTTTTTTTCTGTGGGAAGTTGATAACACACAGTAATTGTTTGAATATGAGAAAGAAATTGGAACCAGCAATGACATTTTTCATTTCTTTAATACAGTTTTTCTTTTCACTTCAGAGTATTATATTCACATCCACAATTCCATTAATTTAAAAATATGAGATATAACTTCATAGAAACAAGACTGAGGAGTGATATAAATCAGTGGGTTTCCTCCATGTTCTTTAAACAAGAGGGAGGAACTAGAATAGGAAGATGCCTGTGAGTTTTCACCCTTTCTAAATCATTCTGTCTCTCCTCACTGCATCCTTCCCATGTTAAACAAGTTGATGATATTTCTCCAGACCCAAGTAATGACAAGACACATCCTCAGTTCTTAATAAGCCCTTTATGGAGTCAAGAGTCCCACAGCATAATTTTAATCAGGTTATGGGAGGTTTGTTTATGGCAAGTATATCATCTCTTGTGTGTTTTTTCTCTGGAGGCAAGATTCATCTCACATAACTTTAATACTTACACCCATATCAAATGGTTGCCCTTTATAGAAATTCCATGGCATGGCTTGTCTCCTCCTAATGCCATCACATGAAACATCAGATGAGTACTGTTATACTCCATCCTGCTTCCATCTCTTGACTATCAAAGGAGCTTTAGGTGACAAACTCAAATGCAGATTTATAATACAGTCATCTAAATTATGTGAATCCTACTTTAAGATTTCACAGTTGTTGTGTTTATAATCTCTGGAAATGGTAAGCTAGTTCTACATAATATTTTGTTCTTACAAGACAAGTCCAAAAATTAGGACAGCTTTTTGAAGCAGGCTAGAACAAATCTGTGGTAGAAATGTTATTTCTTTTTTAGACTGAGATGTACTGTTGAAAAAAATAAAGCCAGCTTTTGGTTGTTCAGGGCTGTCTTCAGATCTCAGAGGCTTAATATACCAGCTGGTCTAATAAAATATATTGCTTCTACCTTGTTTTGTCTAAGCCATCATGTCTACAACAACATTACTATTATTGTTTTTCATGGTATTTAGGTTTTCTTCAGATGGAATCACAGCATGCATTTCTTTAAGCTAGCTGCATTGTGCAAAATAAGTATAGGGGTTTTTATTAAAATATTACTGTTTTGATTCATTTTGGCAGCTAGAATAAACTGTGCTTCACATGTAACACAGAGTGTACCCTTTTTCCATTCTCTGATTTCTTTGAAAGTGATGATTGTGGTTACAAGACAACTGAAAGCTTTCCGTTTATATTTCACTACTCTGAATACAGCTGAAACTAAACATAAGGAAAATGGACTCCTCTCTGAAAACAAATGTTCTGATTTGAGAACTGCAGTTAAGAGAATAAATGTTTTATTAGTAAGTAGGTAGCTTATGTTGTTTCAGTGTAGAGATGGTAAATTTATTTTATACTACTACTTTTGTTCACTATTTACCTATATCTTCTAAGAGGGCATTTTTAATGTTGATATCAACTGGCATTAATTCCCAGATGAATAAAGAACTTGAGGGGAGATGTGATTTTTATTTTATTATCATGCAACTCTGCCAGGGAACCTTGTTTCTTTCACAAATAGCATGGGAGGCAAGCCTCTCACTCTTTGAACACCTCCTGCTTCCTCCACAGCTTTGTGCCAGGTGCTGGAGCTCAAGCACCAGCAGCCTTATAGCAACCAACACTGGACCTCTCCTAACATACCAGCCCCTGTGAATCTGGCACAGGTTGTAATTTCAGTGGCCCAAACAGGCCAAGCCTGCCCTCTGAAAGCACAGACAGACCTCGGGCTTTGGTGTCTCTTCCAATATGTGCTCTGGTGGTGTCAGCAGCAGGGATCTCCAAAGGTGCCACCCTGTCTCTCCACAAACACTACTGTGGTTGTTCCTGCCCTCCTGCAAATCAACAGGTCTGTGCATCCTACCCATGCCAAACTTGGGCAGCGGCAGCAGACAGGCCAAGGCTTGGTAGGAAGGCAATGCATAAGTAGTCCACTGTGGATGGAGTTTGTAGGGACCATTGCTTCTGCAGGATGAGGGGATCACTAACACCCCCATCCAAGAAACAGAGGAGCTGCAGTCACCTCTCCATGAAGTGACAGAGCGTTGCTAAAATCCTGTTCGGATTTTTCAGGTGTTTCATTCCTTCAAAACAATTCCATTAGTTTTTCAGAATTTTTCAGCTTGTATTCAAAATTCAAAAAGTCACTCATGAATAACTTGGCAAAGGGCAAAAAATGCATTGTGATAAGCTAATTTAAATAGAAATAAGCTCATTCCTTTGTGTGGGTTGCATATGCTTTTTTTATTAAAAAAAAAATTGAGCAAATTCAGTTTTCTGAGGAGCTACCCCGACACCTTCAGGAAAGAAAAATGTGGCTAGGTGAACTGTTGGTCATTTTTTACAGCTAGCAATATCCAGACCTTTTGGTCACATTTGAGGAATGACAGTTTCTGAGGATTAATGGGAGAGAAGGAACAGGGTTAAGGACGAAAACAGTCTTGCAAAATGTGTATAATGTTGCATTCACTAGAAATTATGTGATTGTAACAGGAAAATTTATTTTTCCCTACTCTTGTGCACAAATAAAAAGCTGTGTAGTTAATAGGAAATAGTCCTGTGCAGCTCCTGTTATGACAAAGACATCCTCAAAGGATTGAAGAAGAAAAATATTTGAAAAAGCTATTCTGTCTTCTGAAAAGTCAAGGATATTTCAAAATACTTTTGCATGTGCACTGTAATGCCATATTCTAATACACTATAAATGCTACTGGGCAGATTACATCTCATATTTTTAAAAACTAAATTCTGTACTGTTCTGGTCTAGGTGTCGTCTTGTTTATGTGGTTCACAAACATCCTCATGATCTGTCATAGTAGATTTGATATGCACATAAAGCTGAGGTAACAAGGATTTATAAACTCTACTGAGAAAGATATACAGGTATATATGCTTGCTCTGAGGTGGACTGAGAATGTCTCACTTGGTGCTACAGTCTGTGTAACTTAGAAGAAAATATTACCTTTAAATACAAGTTCATGGCATTGTTATTACTTAATAATTCCCCAAGAAACATTTATTTTAGTTGGGGGGTGGTTCTGAAACAATTCTGAAAAATGTTACTTAATTCAGCATAACAAACCAACACAAACATAAATGGCTCTTTTAGGCCTTATAGGCCAAATTGAATATCTTTGATGACATGAAAATTTTCTTTCCATTTTTGAATGTATGGCAAAACAAGGCTTCTAAAAAAAATTCTAGCTGACCTAGTTTTCTTATTAAATGGAGTGCATCATAGTATCAAAGGACAGAAAACTTGCATTAACTTGATTAAAAATACTATACTGAGTCAATAGAAAAATGATGAATCTACTCTTGGGATTTTAAAAGGATTTTGTGAGTAGAAAGGAGACTTTTTTAATAAGTAAATTGTTACAGAATGAATAGCTACATGTGTAAGAGGTCCTTATAGTTCTTACTTGTGTACATTATGGAGAAGTTAATGAAATGAGTAGAGTATGAAATGCAATTCTGGCTCAAGATCTGAATTGTAAGGGTTCTTAATTATTGTTTGTTTATGGCAGTTGATAACATCTAGTTAAATTAACTGAAATACTGTTAAATTTTCAAGGTATGGATTGTTTATACACCATGCATAACAAAAAGGTATTTATTTCGTTAGAGGCCTTTCAGCATTATCGGCATGTGAGGATACAAGAAAATTGTTGTCTGCAATTTTAGATATTAAAAGAGAAGGTAGGACAGTGCTGGACTAGGTCTGTCATAAAATAAAAATACTGACGTGGTTTTGCATTCACAATGTTTGTATTTTCCTGCTTTATTATAATCTATATAATATTTGCTTTTAAAAACTGAAGTGGCTCTGTTTTTAAAAACTGGTGGGCTCTTATGTTAAAAGATTTAGAAGAGGCTGAAAAGTGCATTCATCTGCAGCTACATATTTGATGGCTTTTCATTTATTCAAATATAAAGCATATTTGTATGACTTTTAAAATTAAAAATGTCTAAATGTTTATTACTAAACATACACACACAATAGATCTGAATGGAGCTCACCAATCAATAGAAAACATTTCCAGATCAACCAAATCCTTTTTCTTCTCCAAATCTTTTCATACTCTTTATCTGGGAGGAAGGAGAGGAGATGGGATGGGATGGGATGGGATGGGATGGGATGGGATGGGATGGGATGGGATGGGATGGGATGGGATGGGATGGGATGGGAAGGGAGGGGAGGGGAGGGGAGGGGAAGGGCAAGGAAGGAGAGGAGAGGAGAGGAGAGGAGAGGAGAGGAGAGGAGAGGAGAGGAGAGGAGAGGAGAGGAGAGGAGAGGAGAGGAGAGGAGAGGAGAGGAGAGGAGAGGAGAGGAGAGGAGAGGAGAGGAGAGGAGAGGAGAGGAGAGGAGAGGAGAGGAGAGGAGAGGAGAGGAGAGGAGAGGAGAGGAGAGGAGAGTTGCTTGTGTGTTTCTTTGCTTTTATGGGGAGAAAAAAAACAGTATTTAACCTTCATCAAATTTTGACTCACAGTTCTTTGAAGAAATATATGGGATTTTCCGCCCTGGGAGGAAAAAAAAACACTGCTGAAAGGAGAAAGATAATCTAAAAATCTTGATTATAATGTACTGTTATAAAGCTTTTTATTGAGGTGAGAGGTAGGTTTTCATGCACATAGTGATTCACAAACTTTTGTTTCTAAATAATATCCCATTTTTTTGTGTGGTCAGGAGATTTGGTGGCTGTGGATTCAAACCAAGACATTAGTACAAGAGCAGATAAACAGGCTATTTCTTTGAGACAAATCTATCTTTCCTTCTACCATAGAACATTCGGGGGTTGGAACTCTATGATCCTTGCGGTGCCTTCCAGCCCAGGCCATTCTATGATAACAGGAGTTGAGAGACTTGAGCAATACACCCTGAAAGAGTCAGTGGGTATGGGAGAAAATTAACATGTGAAGATGTAAGAAGAAGCTTCCACTAGTAGACATGAAAAAAATACACCCACAGAAGACACTGACTTTTTTTCTAAAGAAGGACTACAGTAAATGTGGTTTCAATTTTCCTTACTGTTGGAATCATTATCATTTTTCACAAGATAGTGTTGACACTGATGTTTGTGATGAGCTAGTCTGAAGGTGGGAATTTATTTAAGTGAATAAAGTTGTATCTGCTGTTGTGACTGGCTGCTGTAATCACAGCTCCTAAAACCCACTATAGGTTTCTACAGTCCATGGTACAATGGAGATCTTTAGAAGAGAACAGCTGTCAACATTCCTTTAAAGAAAACAATGTAAACGGAATGAGTATGATTAGATTTCTTTATACTCTGTATAACTCACTTATATGAGAAGTAGCAGAGAGAGAGAAAAACAAGAGGGCAAACCAGTGTGAAATGTAATTAAAGATATGAATACTTGGGAAAGGTAAAATACTGCTACAGGGACGATGAAGACTATTTGGCATTCTTTAAATGAATAAATGGATTTTAGTTTTTAAGGTTATATATTGAGGCATTGTTATGATTAACAAAGATAACACACTGAATTTTGATTCTGATTTCTGTAAAAAAAGGTTATGCAAGACTTTTAATTTATTGTTTTAGTACCAACAGGCTCTATAACAGGCATTTTGCAAGATTTGCTTTTTTGAAATTATGAGTAGTTTAAAAGTGACAGATATTTAGTTACTTTTTTATATGATACATTTTGTGATTCAGCTGCTGAGGAATGTACCCTTCCTGAATCTCAGTGAAATGATGCTTCTGTGTATGTTTACCATTTGTATAGATCGATCCAGCAACAACATCATCTAATAGCAGAGCTAGGCATCATTTACTTATTTAATAAATGATTCCCCCTCTCAAAGGGTAGTTTTCACAGTAATTTAAGAATTTATATGAAATCCATTGAAGAGTTTTGCCTTTACCTGTCAGCTTTTCCTTTATCTGTCATCATGAAATATTTCAAGTGCATTATGCAGCCTTTTTCCAGTTTAAAAAGCTTTATAATCGTTGTCCTCATTCTAAGTAACATAACAAGCAATAGGCTCTAAATTGCCTTTGAAAATATTACTATATAATGTATCGTATGATTTTGGTTGACTTGCTTGGTTGCTTATACTCTAGAAATGGCATTATAGTAAACAATACTGTCAAACACATGGATCTATTTTTCTCCCTCAAAGTTGTGTGTGCTACCTATACAGACATTTGAGAAATACCTGTGCATCAGGTCAAATAGTATTGAAATGTAAATGCATAATATGTTTCTAACATATTAAATTATTTTTTGCTGTAGCTTTAATATGCAAATAGCCTGTCACAGCCTGTAATCCCTCTTCCATCCTCCCCCTGCTACACTGAAAAAAGGCCCAACACATTAGCTAGGTAAAATGAGAAATAATTTTTTGTTTTGTCTAGTAAAAGTAAGGTGGTATTTTCACATCCACGTATCACATTGTTTCAAAATAACCTTGACTGGCCTTTGGCACTTGATTCCATGTGTCTGTCACTCCACTCAGACACTGTTAAAGGGAAAGATCACAAGGCACAAAAGTGGTGAATGTGAGTCTGAAGCAACTCAAAAACTAGACAAACACTGAGAATTATTCTAATCTTTTTTTCATGTGCCATCTGTAAGAAAGCAAATGCTTACATTATAAATCAGGCTTTTAAGCATTGGTTGCTAAGGCCTTGTTTTCTTCCAATGAGATTTATTTCTGCCTAACACAGAAGGAAAAATTAACTAAAATTATTTAGGGTTTGGTTTGTTGGTTTGTTTTGGGTTGGGGGGGTTTTTTCAGAATAATGAGTCAAGTCTTAATGGTCAATGAAATATGCATGCAGAAGTAAATGAAAAAATATAATTGAGAACTTAAACATGTGGAAGTGAGGAAATTTGGGTGGAGGTCATATGTTAGAGAAGTTAGATACTGCAGCAAATGAGGCTCAAAAATCTTAGCAATACTGATGTAATTATAAGGATGTGATTATAAGGATGTGCTGCTTGAAAGATCACACTGTTCACAAAATCTTTTTTCTCAGTGACATAATTCTGTTACTTGCACAGTGGTTCCATCAAATGATGACTTTTGTGACACTGCTTAAGTTGGTGATATGTCACTCCTGTCTGGTAGTCATTCTTAAAAAACAAGATTTGGTTACCAACAAAACAAATAACATATACTAAGCAGGCACTGTAATACTGCATTACAAGAACAACAACAGTCAGGAGCTTTCTGGATGTGTCTAGACAGTTCCAGGTTTGGAGATTTTAAAAAAATAATAAATTCTTTAGTTTCAATACTGATGAATTCAGAGACTCAGAACTCACAATCTCTCTTAGTATCTCAGTCATCCATACCAATTTCATAGAGGGGGAAAATGACACTAAATTTCTGTTTATAAATTATCAGGATTGTCTCATTGTGAATTTTCATTCCTATCTGACAAATGCCGACATCACTGAAAATGATATGACAGTCAGCAAGAACTGGAACTCTCACTGGTAATCTCAGTAGAGAAAATGAGATTTAAATAGTTTTGGAGGCTGAGCTACCAGCCTCAGTTAGGTGGATTCCCAGATGTACATCAGCCAGGGAGGCATGGAGAAGCCTTCACTTCTGCTCTGGTTTGTAGATAAATAAAAGAAACTCATTCATGACATCATCATTGCTCACTCCTTGGGACAAATAACTTCATTTAAAATTAAATGGGCTGTGTCCTTTTCCTAAATTCTTGTTTATAGATTGTCTGTGGCTGTTACAGAAACAGAATAATAACTCTTGAATGAAAAATCAAGGCATTGATTAAAAGTGTTGCCTAAATTCTACTTCTTTTTTCACATTGAAGGGAAGAAAATAGTTATGGTATTTCTTCATGTCACTACTCGGTCCTTTCAGCTCAGCTGTTTTTTGCAGCCACATAGCTCAGCATCTGACAGGAGGGATTAAGTCGTGCACTAACTCTTGACAACGGCCTGAAAAGATAGATGATCAGTCTTTGCTATTTGCATTTGAAACTCATCATTGCTGTAATCAGGATCCTAGAGTTCACTTGGCGTTCTCTGGAGGCTCGGCGAGGTGTTACTACACAAAATAATTTTGCAGGTCGAAGATTAAGTTGGAGATGGTTATGATGAGAGAGCAGTGTGGAGATATATCTATATATATATATAGATATATATATATAATTAAATTGCTAAAATTGTTAATCCTTTTAGTCAATTTTTAGGTAAGTGTTTTCAAATAGCAATTTATAGGTTGAAAATCAGTATTAGCATACAGAGAAACAGTATTACTTCAAAACAAAAAAGCCCAAACCAAATCCCACCAACAGTTAGTTGGTGGCCTTAGAAAGATGTTCTGGGGACCCTGTCAATAGCCTTGCAGAAAGCCAGATAGTTGCCTGTATAGGTACACACATGGATACAAGGAAGCAAGAATAAACATCATTGTTCAGACCTGAATCATACTCCCTATAAACCAAATCTGCCCCCTGATTTTGAACCCAAACTGAAAAGACTATCTCTGGTGCTAGTTGTCGTTCTTTGGGCTCTAAGCAATAATTTTTACTCGTCATCAGTTCTCACGTGTAGCATACTAACTGGTTGGTTCTAGTAATTCCCTTCACTACAACACTGCTGGCTGGTTTAGAATCACCCAAAAGAAAAATAAAAGTTTAAAAAAAACCCCTGACTCTCCGTATTCTGATCTCACTTAAAATAATTTTCATGTAATCAGTTTAGAACTGTGTTAACTTGAAAGAGCAGAACATAATCAAAGTGGAGTAGAACTATCTTTTGTATTAAAACAGGGAGTGATCTTTTAAAACTTGCTTTGCCAAATATAATAAATAAGATATATACACAGAGATGGAAGGGATTAAAAAAGGATCAATTTGAAAAGATACTGTGCAGCAAAATAGCCTTAAAAAGACAGTCCTATTCTCTTAAAACACTGCATCTTTTATCTGCCTGCAATACTTGCCAATTCCTTGTAAAAACTAAAAATTAAAAAGCAAGCAATAGAGTGACAGATAAAAAGAGCATAGTGTTAATCTATGTATATTTCCTTTTCCATTTTTTTCTGTTTCTTACAGCAAGAATAATTTTATTTCTAGTCCCTAAACAAAAATTGTAATAAAATATAATTAACTGTGAAAATAAGAAGCAGAAGCGACTGCTTGAAAGTAGAAGGGATATTGTCCCTCTACCTGGTACAGATGTTAAATTATTGCTGAAATTGTTATTTCTAAAATTACTCATTACCTCCGAAATACCAACGAAAGCTTGTTAGGTCTTCTCTTTCGATTTTTTTTTTAGATAATTTTGAATTTGGAGTAACACCTTATTAGAACACTCTACAGTAAGTTTTCGAAGCAGTATCCTTTTGATTGCTTTGTTTGAGCTTTACAGATGTTAAACTATTGACAGCAGCCAATAGAGGGGGAAAAAAGGAGTTTGAATTTGTATATAAACCAACCTGTATTCTCAAAGAAGAGAAATTTGTGCTGATAAAAATAGGATTGCATTTAAGGTTCCTTTGACAGCTGCTTCCTCCCTTTTACTGTTTCACAGTATTTGAGAAATGATGGTGTTTTCCTCATGGTGAGAAATGGGAGTCAGTAGGGCCTTTCCTTACTGAAAGGAACTGAAAGATATTGCCTCTGAGGTGAGCATGTGTTAGTATTAGTAGCATATTTTATGGAAGAAAAGTCAATTTTAGATAGCAGAGTCATGGTTTGGCAATCTGAACCTCAGATGAGTATGACTGATAGATGCTGTCTCCTTGAAGGCCCTGAAATTAAAACCTTGCATGCCGGGCCCAAATTGTATTTTTAAATACGGTTTAGTTTTAAGAAGCACATCTCAGAAATTGCCTGTTTAAACTGATATCCACACTACAATTACCAGCTACCTTCATGGGGTAATTAAGTCCATCAGAAACTCCGTACTCTGTTAAAGTTCCATTAGAAAATAATTATACTTGTTCAAAGAATCTTTAAACGTTTGTGTTGATGTGAAGTTATTTTATTTGTTGGCACTGGAACTGACTGATATTTGCATCTATCAGTTACTTTCAGCATAGCTTGATATTCTTTGGGGAAATAAATCTGTGAACGGAGTACAACTCCCTGCTATCGCAAAGTCTGTGGCCAATAGATGGCATCAGTCTGAGCTGTTACTGACTTAGTATTTGAGTTCAACCAGAAGATATGTAACACATAATTATGTATTAGTGTTTTCAGTACAGATCTTCAAGCAAAAAAAGGCTTTTTGATAATTTTATCAAGGAAGAAAGAACATTAATGATCTTTATTCTTGCTTTTATAACACTGCAGCTACTTCTTTGAATAGGTGTGCAGCAAAACTTTTAATGGTGAATATTTGTATTTACTGTGTGCATTATAAATTAATCTTTTTTACATTCCTTGTTTTCCCTGCTTCTAGTCCATTCTATTCTTTTAGTTAAATCAGAATCAAAGCATTAATTTAGATTTATTGTAATGACAATAGGGATAAGTGTTCTGCTTGTGAAATGGTCCTAGTGTAGAAAGTAGTCAAAAAGAGAAGTACAACAGAAGTACAGGCCTGACTTTTACTTCTAATTAAGTAATTTACAGAATAAAAAATTGATATATTTTAATACAGAACATCTGTATTAAATTAGTATCTTCTAGACCAGTAGTTATGACATGACTTACAGACTTAATATATTCTATTAAAACCCCAATTATATATCTCTATATTTAATGCTAAGATACTAATTCATAGTAACACTAGAAACTTCTTTAATGAACATTTGGTTTTATTTTTATGAAGTTTTCCTGGCTTATTTATCACTCTAAGATAATAGTGTTTCAAGGAAAGTTAACTAATTTTTAAAATTTTCATGGGCACCTCTTCACTTTCTAATTAGACAGAAATACTGACTACAATATTTTTAGCCTGGCTAAGAGTCTTGAATAACTCTGAACACTTTGAATTTAGAAAAATAATAATATCTTGAATTGCAGTGGTAACTAAATAATGTGTGATTTCATATTTAAACTACCAATATTGACCAGAGGTATTGCCCATAGAGCTATAAATAAATAACATATGTGAGTGGTATTGGATTAAGTGTTTCTACAAGAGGATGACTGATCAGCTTTCCTTCATGTTGTCTCTTAACTTTCTCCATGAACAATTTCAAAATTAATAGTTGCAACACTTAGCATTGAAAGCAAGCTTAGTAAACAAAACAAAGATTTGTAGTATAAGGCATGAATTTTTCAGTGAAGCAATAAGAAAGATGTTACAGTGTGTGTTTAAGTTTTCTTTTAGATAAATGAAGTAGCTACTTAATTCTGCATTGAAGGCAAATGTTGAGAAATTTAAATAGGACACATTCATACAGAGTATGTTTATATTTTGTTGCATATATTAATATTTAAAACTCCTTTTATCATATACTGTAGATCGTGGACATAAGCTTTCTTCTTATTTTCAGTCTTGGGAAAAGGTTTTTTAGTTAGAGGATCTTGGGATTTAATTACAGAACTTTTCAGAAGCTCCTTTTAACGATACTAATGCTGCTCTGGTTTAACACATCTCCATATGTGGACTATAGTAGTTGTGTAAGGAGAAAAGAACAAACAGGGCAAGCATAACCATGATATTTCCTGATATCTTCCAGTTTCCTCTAACTGGAAATTTGGGGAATTCTTCCACTGCTGACTGTACCTGTGAGTCTTTTTCTGATCTCATTTTCACGTATTTGTCTGGCCCTATGTACCCTTTAAGGCTCTAAAATATCTCGCAGGAAAATATTCCAGTATTTTAACTAAGTATTGTGTGAATTTTGTTGTTGTTCTTGTTTGGAACTTCGTCTATTAGGTTTGTTTTATGTTCTTCAGCTATTGCTTAAGAAAAGCTAGTGAATGACCTTCCTCAACTTTTCTGACAGTTCACTATATTATTACAGCCCTCTCTAATATCTGCCTTCAACCATCTCTCTTCTGAGTGAAGACTCTTAGATTATCTACTTATTCCTCATTTGAACATTGCTTGTATGTTTGTAAAGATTGTATGTTTTTAAAACAATATTCAGGAATAAAAATTTGAAAATAATATTTTAGGAAGCTATTATGTAAGATCAAACATGTTACTTGAGATTTGTCATTTCTTCCATTACCTGTACCTTTTTAATTGTCTATATTGCCTTAATCTTTTAATGATCAAATAAATACCTTATTTTTCTTTTCTTTTTGTTTTTTCCTTAATTTGTTTCTTCACATATTTTGTGTGGTTCTAGGATTTTTGATGGTGAATATAATTTTTCTGGAAAAATCTTAAACATTTTTCTTCTCATCATGAGAGATTCTGGTATCATCTTACATATGGTAAAAGTGCCTATTCTGTTTAGCTGAATATCTTGACAGGTCAGTTTTAATGCTTGAAAGTGCTCAGACATTTACTCGAGGAAGATGTGCTAGTTGTAAAACTGGCATTTATGATCGGTAGAAAACACTCAGAAGAAATGTAATATTTGTCAATACATAGTGAGAGCGACAGATTCTGTGCTAATTTATATTGTTGAAAATCAGGAACAAAGTTGCAGCATAGAGGCTTCAAAGAAAGTAGTTGTCATGCTATAGAATATTCTGGTTCTCAAGTCTAGTAGTATGTGATTTTATATGTCTTCAACAAAAAGTGCAAAGTATGCTTAAAACAATGAAAATACTTCATAAGTCTCTGAGTTATAAACTGGCTCTCAAGAAATCTGCACCCTGGGTTTTTAAATGTGCTCAAGAAGGAGGTGAAGGCAGTATATGTTTGACTGTGCTGGGTTTCAGTATATGTTTGACTGGTTTAGATTTCTCCAGGCTGTCGACATTTATATCCAGCTTTACTTAAATTTTTAATTCGTTTTAGAGCCACAAAAGTTAAAGCGTACAATAAAATAGTGATCACTTTGAAATAGCAGTAGCATAATGCAGTCACCTAGATAAAGCCCCAAAGGCTGAAGTTATTTTAAAGACTTCCAAGATAAAGAAACTCCACAAAAGTAGAGACAGACACATCTAATGTGTATGGCAGGAGTCAGTGTGTAAGTTTTGCCTCACCTTTTTCTAGCCACCACTTTAAGGAAAACACTTGTATTTACTCTGAGCTAGCAGTCATTACGGCTCTTGCCATAATCAGTGGAGAGTCTCAAAGAATCATGGAGGACATCTTGTGATTGAATGATTTACACTTAGAGTTTTCTGTTTCTCTCTTACCTCAGGGGAGGCTGTGTATACTTTACATGCCTGTGGTTAGTGAAATTATATCCATTCTGGGTAAGCAGAAATCATCAGTCGTTTAGAACTGATAGCAACTCAATTCTTGCTTGTAAGATAAACAGAAGATTTATGGTTGAGGTATTCCAGTGCTCTCAGCTTTCTGCTGCTGTTCTTCATTCTGACATTTATCTTCATTGTACCTCAGTTTCCCTCTGAAAAAAAGGACACAATTGTACTTTCCTTCTCCTGATTGTTGGACAGTATATCTCTTTAGATTGTCCTTTACTTTTTTACTGAGAGTTGAGGTGTCTTGCAATTTCTGCAACATAAATACTAAATGACAGTGTTCCCTATTGGATATTCTGGATTTAAGATACATCACCTTTCTGAGAAATCATCAGTATTTCATCTAGTCCTTCCGTGTTGCTCCCAACTCAGAAATGGGCAAGACAGCAAACCAAATATCAAGTTGCTCATGGCAAATTACTCAGGTATCTGAATGTCCAAATACAAAAAACGATCAATGTTTTCAAGGGTGCTGTTGTGAAAGGACTTCACAACAGTCAGCATCAAATGAAGAAAAATCAAACACCTTTTTTTTTTATTCAGTAAAACTGACCAATATATATTTGTTACTAAGCCAGACATAAGAGGTCCAGCATGTGGTAAAACTGAAACAGTTTTTTTATTTTATCAATTTCCTCGTTTTTCTACTCTACGTTTACTCTCATTCATAAAACTTTACTAACATAAGGTAATTATAGTAGCACCATGGAGACATGTAGGCCATGCAGGTGCCCTGTAGTGGTGCCATGGTATATAGAAATTAAAGATTTATTGAGAGGTTATAAATGACTATTCAAAAAGAGTATATTAGCCTAGGATTTGAAATAGATCAAAAATTAACAGTGTTGCTGTTGTATGACACGGTTATTACAAGGAGAATGCTGATAAGAAATACTCCCATTTAACCTCATTAAACACTCAATGAGTTAAGCTTAGACTTATGCCTGAAAAGTAAACACTAGTACTCTCAAAAGATGCTACTTGGTGCAACTAGTATTGAAGAAGTGTTGTGAGATGAGGAAGATTTTTTAAGGATCTAGCTCCTTAATGGAGGTATATGGTGGTTTGACCTTGGCTGGTGGCCTGACACTCACCGAAGCTGCTCTATCACTCCCCTTTTCAGCTGGACAGGGGAGAAAACATATATTGAGAGACAGGATTTTGGTCAGTTCCTCAACGTTGTTTTCCTTGTTAGCTGGTGGGAGGGCTCTGCTCCAGCGTGGGGTTCCAACCATGGGACACAGTCCTCCACGAAATTCTCTGTGAGTCCTTTCTGTTGGGGCTTCAGCTCCTCACCAACTGCCTCAGTGTGGCTCCTTCCTCTGGAGTGCCAACCTTCAGGCTCTGACTGTTCCAGCCTGGTCTTGGTGCCTGCACTGTTCATTGCATCTTCTCACTCCGTTCTCTGGGGGCAAAAAGCGGCTTCTAGTGGGTTTTTTTTTCTTCTTAAATGTGACTTCCAGAGGTGCTGTGACTGTTGCTGATGAGCTTGGCCTTGGTCTGCAGCGACTCTGGCCTTGAGCCAGGAGGTATTTGCCCTTTTGGGCCTGCAGAGAGCTTCTGGCTGTCTCTTGCAGAAACTCCCCCTACAGCCCCCCATTCTCCACCCAGCCTTGCAACACTATAATACTCCATATTAAAGGGAGTAGCAAAAATATTCGTATCTTTCCAGTACTTTTTAATGTTTAAGTGGGTAGGAGGAGCATTTTCTGACTGAATTGCAAAGTACTAAGCGAAGAGTGCATTTTCAGAATGTAAAGAACCGTGGAGGGTTTGAATGCTTTTGAGATGATGCTCTTTATCAGATAACTTTATGGGAGTGTAGGAGTAGTTTGGGGTTGAAATGGATTCTCCGGTGTAAGAGACAAGAAAATGGGGTTTGAAGGATACTATTATTCTTTCCAGTGTACAATTTATTTCATATTGTTAAGCTCCTGTGCTACAACTTCCCTACTCTCATTAATTACTCAGATGAAACTATGAAGTTATTTTACGTAGAAGTACAAAGAATTGAAAAGTATTTTCATTATACTAGTGCTATCTTAAAGATAGGTTAAATATTTTTTTTAACAATTGATTTATCATTATGATTCCAGTTTATGTCCTTGTTAACCCTTACAAGAAAGCTGAAACACCAGGTGTCTGAAAGTACAATCAAATTAGCGATATCAAATGGAATTTTATATTGGTATGTGAATTTCAGCAAATTCAATAGATTACAGAGAAACAACATTATATATGGATCCATTGTGATATATGCTTAAGAACATTATTTATAGTGGCATTTTTAAATGGAAATTGTGAGCCTTTTTTCATGATGTTCTAGAACCATCTACAGAAAATGAGTTCTTATTTATACAGCACAAAATAACTGTTCCTGTTCTCACAGAGGTCATGTAGTCTCCAGTAAAGGTCTGTAATTGGTATGGTGACTTGATAAACACCAGCAACAGCTCTCAGATAGTCATAAAAACACCGTAGAGCTCTCTGGCTTATTTTTAAACTGTTTCCATGCCATCCTGAGACATTTCATAAAGTCTTCAGTAGTCCTGCCTGAAATTGCCACATGAAATATTTTTTTACTGAAGCAGAGAAATTTACCATCAATATTACAGATTTGTTTAGCAGTAAAATTCCTAATACTAGTTTTCAAACTCTTCATTTATCTTTCCCCTTGTCGTGTCCCAACACCCCCCACACACACACTTTTGGCTTCATCTTTCTCACAAAGAGGAAGACAGTCTGCAGCACCTTTCCCTAAGGCCAGTGTCTGAAAGTGCCTGAAATCCTTCAATGGAATTGTCTTTCCTTATGCTTTGTCATACCAATGATGACATTCAAAAGGGCAGACAATGGAGACTGTTGGTTCCATTCTGTAACACTGCATCTTCTCATAAATACATTCCCTGGGCTCACCAGTACAAGGGAGAAATGGATTTAGTGGAGCAAGACCAGTGAATGGCCAGAAAAATTAAGCAGCTGGAGTATCTGACTTACTAGGAGAGGCTAAGAGAGCTGGGACTGCTCAGCCTGGAAGAGAGAATGCTTAGGTGGATTTATACATGTGCATAAATGCTTGATAGAGGAGTAAAGACAACAGAGCCTGACTCTTCTCAATGGTGCCCAGGAGGTGATGGGCACAGATTGAAACACAGGAAATTCCATTTCAACATAAGAAAAAAGTCTTCTTCACTACACAAATGGTCATACACTGGTACAGGTGACCCAGATATAGTGTGGAGTGTCCATTCTTGGAGATATTCATAACTCAACTGGACACTGCCTTAAGCAACCTGCGTCATGGATGCTGCTCTAAGGGTTGGATCAGGCAATCTCTAGAGGTGCCTCCCACGCTCAGCCAGTCTGTAAATCTTTGAAAAAATATCAATGATCAAAAAATGGCAAAATGTGTAGATGCGGATAAGAAGTGTCAGTTCAAGAATCCCGTCTTAGTTAAGCATTGAGCTGTGCCACGCTTCTGGCTTCATCCTTTTCATTTATTTAATGAGAGGCTGCTGAGGTCAGGTGCAAGCAAATGCTAAAGGAGGTAGAAAAGCACAGGAGATCTGACTTTAAGTTATGTCTGAACTTTTTTCTCTTCCTTTTTTACTTGATGAGTTCTTTATGGACATTAGAGAGCCATACAGATGTAAATTTCATAACAAAAAGTAGAGGCCTGACATTTACATTCAAAAAATCTCATGTTAAACTTGGTTTCTGTCATTGGTCACTGAAGTAATCCATCAACTCTAGTGTTTATTAACTGAAACACCTTTGATTGTGACAGTTATTTGTCAGCTGATTCACAGAAAGGGAGTATATGCCTAAAAAAAAAAGATTTTATTGTTTCCTGGTAGAAGCTGATGATCTTTTTCCCCTTTGGAGGCCGCTTTCAGACTGAATCAGCTGCTGGATTGGATATTGTGTTTTGGACAGATTCCAGTAGGGGTAATTACTGTCTGCCAAATGTAATTGTCCCCTCTACTTCTAACTTGCAGTGATATTTGCTTCCAGTTGTGCAGTTTTGTTAAATGCTTCATTTCATTACACAGAATGCTACAATTTAGTAGAAAATGAAATTATTCTTCCTGCCTTTCCTCGCTTTCCCCTTTTCTCTCTCTCTGAATGCACTTATTTACATTTATTAACACATTTATTAACTACTCTTATTACAATACATTGGTAAATAAAAGCTTTAATGTAGCTTATCAGTTATTTATGAAACATAGTTTAGTCATTTTCGGATTATCTGATTTCTCAAGAATTTCAAAGATAATAAGAGAGCGGCAAGTGGAATAGCTAATACCTCAGCTCTCCAGCAGTGAGAAGTATGGCATGTTTCAGGTCCATTCAGTGATATGAGAGGTATACCTAAGCTGTGTCACAGTTAGAGCAGCTGTGTTGAAATATTTGAATAATTTGTTGCATCATCTATGTATCTCACAGGCCACCCCAGTGTCTTTTAAGTCTGTGCTGATGAAACTGATATTTAGAGGTCACAACCTTAGCAATACCACAGAAATTCTAGGATACTGTGTACTTCTATAGAACACTTACAGGCAAGGTTCATTTTAAATACAAGATAAAATAAAATAAAAATAGCAAGGAGGACATATATATCAACCACTGATTTCTAGGAGTAAATGTAGGGGAGGTTCATGGGGAAAAGTAATTTGTCTTTTTAAACAAGATTGAAGCTGTATTACTTCCAACACAGATGAGTATGGAGAAAATTTACTACATAGCTCGAGCCTGAAGGTCTGTTGTGAAAGTTGCCTGTGTGCTTCCTCCCAAGGATATAAATCGCTCATGAAAACCACAGCTTTCAGCTTGAACACAAGCATGAGTGCTGACAATACAATCCCTAAAGTAAGATTACTGATTTTAGTGGGAAAAAACCCTGGCATTTATCATAATCCCCTGTGGGGTTTTTCTTTTTTTAAAAAAATTCCTCTGAAATAGCTGCCTCTGATCTGCATTGTGAACCTCATTTAGTTTGCTTTGTTATTGTTTACCATGACTCAGATCCCCAAAGATATTGAGATGCCTAGCTTCTACTTCTATATTTACTGCCAGTTGCTTAAATCAAGTTTAATATTAGATTCCTATTGCATTTGAGGACCTGAACCTAGATGTTTATATAAAAAAATGAAACTTATAAACTATTATTTTGTATTAAAAGAAGTGACATATTTTTCTTTTTTTTTTTTTTTACTCATTTGACAATAACTAAAAACTTTTAAAATGTAGGCACGTTTTTCCATGCTTCTTGGTAACTTAATTTCATTTGTAAGTTTGGTCATAGACATACAGCTAAGCATATTAGGACTCTTTAATGCTTCCTTGAACTCACTTAGACATTTGCAGATCCTTTGTATTTTGTATGCATCCTTAGTATGAGTGAAAATACAGGCATAGATGCATCACTTTTCATAAGGTTAAATTTAAAATTTTTAGCATCACTTTATTTCAGCAATAGTTATAGATGTTCCTTGCATTCATATGCAGCATAAGTATGCAAGAGAGCTGAACACTATCTCATTTGTGGTGCTAAAAAGAAAATGCCTGGAGCAGATTTTGCAATATAAACCAAGCTGAAGGGATTACCTGATTTGAGAAGAGATGCTAAAGTTTGTCATGTCCTAGTCATGTCAATGAGAAATAACTCTTAAACCTGGACTTCAGTTGTGATAAAAAATATGTATATGTTGCCATGCAATGTTTGATATCTCTAAATACTATTCAAGATAGCCATGATGAAAATGCTATCAAGTTTTTAACTTCAAGTTGCAAGGGTTGTTTATGTCAAAAATTGTGTCTTAAACCTTAACTTCTGAACATGAAGAACAATTATTGTAAATCTCTTTTCAACTATTAAGCACTTGCAACTCTCCTCAAATGATATTTTGTGTGGCATGTAATGCAAGTAATAGTCTGTGTTGCACAAGTGCTGAGCATAATATTAACAAGCTAATGACCTTTATGTATGTTGCCAGTGACATTTGGTGTCAGATTGTTTCCACTTACCTTGGTTAATGGGTAATTCGGATATATCATGGAGGAAAATGTCATGCTTTGAATATAATTTGAAGGTTCACTGTCTGAATGAGTCTATTCCTGTCTGTCACTGGGATTTGACAAATTTCTGAGTACATGACTTCTTATGACAAGTATTCAGAAAGCTCATTAACACTCAAATACAGTTGATACATATTTTGGAAACTCCTCATTCTATAGTTCAGCATCTATATAGGAATTAGCATATGGAGATAGGAGTAATTGTTTTAATGAAAATTTCACCTCTGAACTACTTTCCTCTAAGTTCATTGTGAATATAATTAGGTCTGCCATAGTCCTCTCCCTGTGAGACTGCAGATAAAGCACAGAAAAAAAAATATATTTCTTTTCTCTAATCCTTCTGCTTGGCATGATAGGGAAGCAGCAATGAATTTAGTACCGTTCATGTTCTCTGAACCAGAACCTTTTAAATAATAAAATATCATATAATGTCTTTTTAAAGAAACACATGTTTTTTAAACAAAGAAAGAATAAATCTTTTAAATAAATGCATAACAGGGAACCCACTGTAATAACTAGAGAAACATATCCCATATTCTTTACTTCCAAACAAGTGAGAACTTATACATGCTCTTCATTTGACCTTCCATTAGCAGTGACTAAAGGAACATGCTTTCTTTCCCTGTTTGCCAATATGGCCCTTTTCTTGATGGTTTCTAAACGCATCTATGTGACAGTAACTATTAAGCAAACTTTTGGTTTTATGTGAACAGTAGCAGAAAGGTTAGTTCAGGAATACATTCTGTATATGAGGGATATATTCATGGATATATTAACGTCCTGATTCTAGCCAGGACAGAGTTAACCTCCACAAGCAGCCAGCACTCGTTAGCGAAGGTGGCCTGGGCTGTTTCCACACCAAATGACATCACTCCCCCATAAAAGGGGCTGGTCAGGGAGGGGTCGTTTGACACAGCTCTGGGAGGATTCGAGAACTGTTGGACATCAGGTCCATCATCGCATTGGTGCAGTGCTCTGTTATCGTCTCATCAGGTCGGTATAGTGCTCCGTGTTATCACCATGTGTGTGTATTCTGCCCTGGGCTCTGTTATTTTTCCCCTTTTATGGTGATGTGTCAGCAAACTGTCCTTATCCCAACCCACGGGGGCTTTGCCTGTTTCTCCTCCGGTGGAGGGGTGAGCGAATGGCATGTGGTGCTCAGCCTCTGCCTGGGGCTGAAACATGATAGTTCGATATATATATATATATATATATGAGACTGCTTCACAAAATATCTCCCAAGACTTGGAAAGGTGAAGCAGTTACTTTCTTTTTAAGCATAGTTTAGTTAATTAAAATATTGTTGAACTTTGGCTGAACTCTGTAAATGTTCATCAGTTTATGATGTAAAGATATTTTATTTGAGAATGATATTTTCTCAGTATTTACATCTATCTCTATCCTGATGATGTATAATACAGGGATTATTAAACTTTTGTGAAACTTTCCTAATACCAGAGGAATTCATGAAACACAGACTAAAAAATGAAGTACAAACTTATGTGGCAACTTTGTAACTTTCTTGTGCAGTTGTTTACTTTCTTTTACAGCTGTGCACTAAGTGAGTGCTTGGTGCTTATAAAGCACAGGTGGAGTAAAGAACACCTGGAGGTACCTTGGGTGACGTTCAGAGCCTTGGTAAAGCCACACCACATATTGAGTGATAATGGGCTTTGAAAGCTGGATGAACAGCCCACTGGTTTTTATTTGAGGAGTTTATGAGGATTTCATGGTGGAGAGTTTACTGGTTTGTCAAATAAGATGCTTGCTTGAAAGGAAAGGCCTAGCCAAGTATCTGTTTCTCATTGAAGTTCTATCAGAAGCTGTTGATGAAACCTTTGGATCGTATCAGAATGAAATTTCATCCATAGTCACCCACAAAAAAAACCACTTGCAATTTTACTGTTTTGTAAATTGAGTGGCAATTCATTACCAATCAGTTTAAGAGAGCAAATTAAAAGAATGGATTATAGAACTGCTGTAAGGCATAGTTTTGTATTCTTGTGCATAAGTCTGCACCAAAGGAAGGAAATGGGGTTCAGCCATCTTGGATAAGGTTTGATCAGCATTTTAAACAGGCAAACAAATCAGTCATTGTCAAACAAAATTAAATACGAGACCAAATCAGACATTAAATGAGATTTACATATAGACCTGAGATATTTCAGATGCAGTTTTTATTAAAAAATTATAGTAGGATAACCTGTGTATTTGAAGGCTACAACATTATTTGGTATCCATGATTTTTAAGTGCTGCTTGTGCCCTTGAAATGTGTGGAAAAAGATGGTTTACTTGCTTACCAGTTGCAGGCACAAATAAATAAAGGAGAACAAGCAGAATAGCTGAGAAAATCTGGTGAGACTAAGTGGTCATTTTCTAACATCTGCGAAGGAACTGAATTAGTAAAACGTTTCTAAAGAGAAATTGATAGATAAAACTTGTTATGTCTTTAATGGCTACTGTATGTATGTTTCATTTTAGATTTATCGGGTATTTCTATTTGTTGTACATGCAAATCTTCATGAAGAGAGTTTGTTTCTTTGTTTAAATATGAGCTACTTGATCAGACATGGCTGATCAGCTAGTACCATGAATTTTTCAGGAAGAAAGCAAACTAAGTCATTTGGAGCGCTGAATATTCTCTGGAGGCTGAAAAGGTCAATTTCTGTTCATTTCAGCCAATTAAAGAAAGTGGATGCAGGAATATAATAACTGGCATTGCAGCATGGTTGTTCATGCTGGAATAGACTAATTCAATATAATCAGAGCAAGATAATGATCACCTCAGGTAACCCTTCAATAAGACATATAGAAAAAATTTTGGCAAGCTTGTCAACCATGACATAAGAAATTATGCGATGAATTTCGGTAAAGTAAGAGGAATCTATAAGAAGAGAAAATTATCAACTTTGGTCTTGGAAGGAAGGTAGCACCACAAATTGTGAAATACTTGTTTGCACTGGTAGAAATTTCTGTACAGTACAACAGCCAAGGAGTCTGGAATACAGAGTTAGCTGTTTTTATAAAATGGCTGCTGTAAAGCAGGAATTGTGAAGTTGCAAAGCTCATTCGGATGTGTGGCATAATGGAGCATTGGAGGTGTAGTTATAAGAAAAGGCCTGGTAAATGAAAATGAGTGATAAGAAAGATAAGGAAAGACCTAGATTTTTCCTTATATATACAAACTTACTAGCTGTATTTTAGGGTGTTATTTGTGGGGTTTTTAAAGCATATATCTAGAGAACTTTCATTAGGCTAATTTATATTAAAGGTGTTACCTTGCTTTCCTTTACACACTAACACTGTAGAGGATGCAAAATTATTTTGTAATGCATCAGTCTTGCTTGTGCTTTCAAGTTGGACTAGTTATTTAATGCCATTATAGAGCTCTATTTTAAATAAACCTTGTTTTTGAAGCCTTCCTTGTGTGATCACTTATGTGATCAGCGTTGACAGCCTGCTGATCACCATCACAATGGATTGGCCCTGCAAGGCCCATCAGAGTGCTTCATCACATTGGCAGTGCCCACTTGGCCGCCTGCCCTCACAAAAGTCCCTCAGATGCTACTTATGACAAGCAATCATCTTCTAAATGTCTACACTGTGCTGTGTTTTTGCGAGGACTCCCATTTGTAGTGTGGCAAACAATAAGCATAAATCAGTCCCACAAAAAGCATTAACTACATGTAACCAGAGCATTTTTGCTGAAGATGATGAGGAAATAGATATCCCCTATGACATAAGCAGGGACACCTTCCACCAGACCAGGCTGCCCAAAGCCCCATCCAGCCTGGCCTTGAACACTTCCAGGGATGGGGCAGCCACAGCTTCTCTGGGCAGCCTGTGCCAGGACTTCATCACCCTCACAGGGAAGAATTTCTCCCTAATGTCTAATCTAAATCTTCATTTTAGTTTAATCACATTACCCCTTGTCATATCACCACATAACCTTATAAACAGTCCTTCTCCAGTGTTCCTATATGCCCCACTCAGAGTACTGGAAGGATGCTGGAATCTTCTCTTGTCCAGACTGAGCAAGCCCAACTCTTTCAGCCTGTCTTGCTAGGAGAGGTGCTC
This sequence comes from Laterallus jamaicensis coturniculus, assembly GCA_022605575.1. Lineage (NCBI taxonomy): Eukaryota > Metazoa > Chordata > Aves > Gruiformes > Rallidae > Laterallus > Laterallus jamaicensis. Next base: position 4,898,341 of record JAKCOX010000037.1, on the reverse strand, counting down.
CAGTCCTCTGATCATCTTTCTAGCCCTCCTCTGGACTTACTTCAATATCTCTATGTCCTTCTTATATGGGGGGCCCCAGATCTGCAGTTGAGTTCTGAGAAACGCAGTGTAGGGGGAGAATCACTTCCCTCAAACTCCTGGTCATGTTTCTAAATATTGGTAACTGCATTCTGATAAAAAGAAGATAAAAAAAAAAAAAAGATAAAAAAAATCTGTTGGACATCTCTGTTTTATCAATTTTGTGTATAAATATTGTAGAGAGTATTTTATCATCTCTCACTAGTCTACCCACATTAATCCATCTTGAGAGAGAAAGATGTAATTAATATAAATTAAATACTTACAAAGAAAATATTTTCATTTATATGTTGTCTTAAATCTACACTGTTATATTTGGCAAATGTTTCTGAAGTAGAAAAGATTGCAAAATTACTTTTGTGTGAGCACACTCAAGTTCATTGAAGGGTGTATGGCAGTCCAGGTTTTTCTTGCTGGTCTCCTAGTATGTAAAAAATTGCACAGAAGGCTTCTAATGATAAATTAAAATTCTCTCTTATATACTTTCCAAGTCTAGTTTTCTGAAGTTGGTTTCTTACAGGGTCAAGGGAAGGGGATTGAATATTAAATAAAATACCTGAAATGTGTATTCTGTTCAGGAGACAAATTGAGGGTTAGTAGTCAAAAGACCAACTGTGAAAAAAAATTGTGATGGGGATAAAAGTTAATTTATATGTATAGTGAAAAACATTCTAAAGAAAGTAATAATTTTCCTAATTCCAACCTTAAGTTGATAACAGACATACATTTTAAAGGACATTCTCATAGTTTTAATAGACTAAGGTGTTCCAAACTGCAAGTTGCAAGGAAATATTTGTAATTAATCATCAGTTTTATTTTTCAGATTTTCTGAAAACTCAGAGAGTTATATCTTAAATTTTATATACCTCCTGCCTCTGCATTCTGTCTCCAGAGCCCATTTTGTACATTATACAAACTAATCAAGAAATTGTAGGGAGACAATATCAATTGATTCATTAATGATATATTCCATAGAATATATCATTAATATATAAGTACAGAGACTGATCTGAATTGCAGACAATTTGCAGCTCTTAGCAGATAATTTTTTAACCAGGATTTGGAAAATGGAAACATCTATCAATATACCCATCAAGAATAGTACCTGAGTATGTAGCTAAAATTTCTTTTCCTGCAGCATCTCATGTACATGTGCCTCATGTGCCTCATGAAACTTTATGATACCAGCCATATATGAAGGGCTCCTCCATCATACTGATGGTAACTAACTTTAGATTCACAACTGGATTTACTGGCAAGGTGCTTAATACAGCCTACAAGGACACACCCACAAGATTGCTATCATGTCCTCTCAGAACATCAATAATTGTTCTCATATGACAGACTTCTGATGTCAATCCCCAAGGGGATGAATTTGGTCAGAGGTGATCTAAGTGTACAATGACTTTCCCTTTCTGTGATTTTGCATGAAAATCTCAGATATTGCAGCATCCCATGGAGAGTTATTCCCTGTACAAATGTTTCAGATAGTTCTCCACTGCAATAGTTTTAAACCTTCTCATGATTTCAGCCTATTGATATCTCATTCTTTACTGTAGCCTTCTGATACAGAGATTGTAAGAATTTTCTCAGGTGATACGTTATCTTTCTGGACTGCTTCCTCTAATTTCTTTAAATGGATCAAGTAACTAAGTGGTTTCCACCTATTTTACCCTTTCCCCTAGTATTAAAAGTGACAACACAACTGCAGGTTGGAAAAAAAAGTAAAAATAATGCATATATCATTTTAGAATCAGAATATTGGAATGACCTGCAAATAAGACCCCTATAAAGTAAAAAAGGCAAAGAAATTTCCAAAATGTTATAGTACAGCTCACAGAAATCCTATGGATTGTATTTTGTAACTACAACTAAAGTAATTTTAAGATAGCAGTTGAGAATTTAATGTGTGGAACAGGGAGATATGAATTTAGTGAAGTTAATCTACCGTGGGCCACAGAACATCCATTCAGGAAGACAGCTAATGGCTCCCCTTGTCTTGGAATGGCCTTTTGATATGAATCTTTCCTGTCATGCAGGGCATTCAACCAAAAGTGATGCAGCAAACCAAAATATATTTAATCATATAATTACCTAATTTTATATTTTTACTTTTGCAATAGAACGAGGTCTTCCTCAAACCTCACCTGATAGGTGTGTGTATAATGAAGAACTCTTCCTGAATAGCTTGCCACAGTTGAAAAAGAATCCATAATAGGATTATGGTTTATAAGTTGTATAATATAGGACAAGGGAAGGGCTACGTGTGTCATCTATCTGGATTTCTGCAAGGCTTTTGACATGGTCCCTCACAACATCCTTCTATCTAAGTTGGAGTGATATGGATTTGATGGGTTGACTGTTCAGTGGATAAGGAATTGCCTTGGATGGTCACATCCAGAAGGTGGCATTGACTGTGACAAGCGGAATCACCTTCTTCTATTTGGACTTGGAGCCATTGACTGCCCCTCTACTCTGCTCTGGTGAGACCTCACCTGGAATACTGTGTCCAGCTTTGGTTCCCTTAACAAAATAAGGATATGGAACAGTTGAAGTGTGTCCAGAGGAAGGCCACAAAAATGATCAAAGGGCTGGAGCACCTCTCCTATGAGGACAAGATGAGAGAGTTGGGCTTTTTCAGCTTGGAGAATAGAAGGCTCCGGGGGGACCTTACAGCAGCCTTCCCATACCTGAAAGATGCCTATAAGAAAGCTGAGGAAGAACTTTTCATGGGGGCATGTAGAAATAGGACAGGGGATAATGGTTTTAAACTAGAAAATGGTAGATTTAGGTTGAATATTCGGAAAAGGTTCTTCAATATGAGGGTGGTAGATCACCGGTACAGGTTGCACAGAGAGGTAGTGGAGGCCCCATCCCTGGAGATATTCAAGGTCAGGCTTGATGGGGCTCTGAGCAACCTGATCTAGTGAAGATGTCCCTGCTTACTTCAGGAGGGTTGTGCTAGATGGCCTTTCAACCTTTCAACATCCCTTCCAACTTTACACATTCTATGATTCTATGATTCTATAACAGATCGGAAGGAAACAATAAGACATTGTTAACTATTTATAGCTAATTGTCCTTAGGGACATGGAGGAGGAAGTGATTTGTGAATAAGTGGGAAGTACAAGGTAAATCCTTAATGCTTAAGGATAAATTATGACTGTCAACATACTGTGAAGCCTTTTGTCTCCCTTTTCTTTTATGATATGATTCAACAGAGAAATAAAAGGAGGGAATTCATATCTTCAGTGTTATAAGAATGAATTATGAATTTGGCATAAGCATCTTGAACATCTTTTAATTTAGGATGGAAAAAACGGTTTTATGCTAAGAATGATTAAAATGATAAAAAAATCAAAAATTTTCTTCGTTGTAATAATAAACCTTGTCAATCCATAGATAGCCTAGATGGCATGACTCAAGTAAGAAATAAGATTTGAAGATGATATTCATGGTAAAAGCTTGGAACAATGGAGATAGAGATTTTTAGCTATGAGAACAAGTTATCGAGGAGGCACAGTGGGCAGAAGTCTGGTTTAGGAAACTGAATTTAGACTTAAAGCTGGGCATCCATTAAAAGAAGTATTGAAAAGTCAAATGGAGGTTTTAGATTTGACAATCTGAGTGGGATTATTTGTCATTAACATTTGAGCTAACCACTCAAACACTTTTATAACTGAGAGAAATAAAATGAAATTAGGAAGACAGTTTCCAAAACAATAATCTGAAACAGATCAGTGCCTAAAAACATTGGTGGTTGGTTGGGGTTTTTTTCTGAAATGACTGAAACAAGATACGTGTTATACTAGTTCTGATATAAGATATGTAAATTGTAAGTTACATGTGGTAAATTCTCAGCAAGAATACAGTGCTGGGATGTATTGCCATGTAATGATAGAAGGCAAGTTTGTTTTTGATGGAGAGGTTTCATGAAAGAAATGGTTTAAACAAAATATTCAAGGCTGAGAGGGCTCTGGTAACCATGGAGAAAATTGCCACAGGATTTGAGATCATATTTTTATGTTTAGGATAGACTGAAATAGTGATTCAGGTAAGGTAAAAACAAAATTAAAGAAGGATGGAATAGCAGAAGAAAAACAAAGGGAGAAGAAATGAAGAAAGTTTGCTTAAGGAAGCTAGTAAATGAAAGGAAAATTGGCCACTTGTCTTAATATTAGAATATACAGAAGATACAAAAGACTTTTTTAATAGTTTCTGGAAAATATATGGAAACCCAGTTAGGTGTAGATAGTGTAATATTCTATGCCCGTATAAATTGAAGAGAAAGGACAAAAAGCAGTCACTGGAGATGAAAGTTGAATGCCTTTTTCTTTAAAAAATGGAGGGACTTGATCATGTTTGTACCATGATGTGAAAGGGGATAAAGGGTGATAAAGTCTGTTCATTTGCAGAAAGTGTGAAGGCTTTGAATAACATCTCCTGTTTCTGCTGCTGAGCTAGGTGCAACCTGACTGCTGAGCTAGATGCAATGTTGTCCTGACACGATTAGACATTTCTTGTGCCCTTAGAGTAAAATGTAGTTGAGGAGGGTGAAAATTAAAGGAGAAATGGTAGTTTAGATTTGGTATTATAACCTACAGTAGGAAATTTAAATCAGTTTTGATGTCAGGAAAGACCTCTGCCCCAGTTAGGGAAAGGGCAGCTGCTGAGGTGAGGAGGATTTGCAAATAAATTATCATCCCAGCACGAATTTAGAATTGTTCATGACAAGACAAGAGCTAACTATTGCTTGCTGAATTACTGCATGAACATAGCTACAAATTTATTGGTCCACAGGTGAATAACATGACACCATAAAACAGCAGTGGAACTGATTATCTGTGGGTGGCTCTTGGAGCTGCAACCACGTGATGGAGGACTGAAACCAAGGACCAAGTGATCACTTTCCTTCAGATCAGATTCAGAACTATCTCAATGGGGACAGTGAACCATCTGTCAGGAGAAATAGGGGAGAGGCATAAAGCTATAATTCCCACAGGGGGGAGGAGGTAGAAAGGAAGTGCAAAGGCCACAGCAGAGTGGGGAAGAGCAGGTGAGGAAGAGCAGGTGAGAAAGAGCCTTGCAAACCTCAGGCTCTGAGCATTGACTGATACAAGGTGGATGAACACCTTCTCCAGGCAGCCTTTGTAGATCAACAGGGCACACCATGCCCCATGCCTGCACTTGGGCTTGCAGGGCTGACTGAGAGATCTTTGGAGGTTGGAGCACACTCAGGGAACTGGCAATGCCCTTTCTAAGGGGTCTGGGAGTGATTGCAGTAATGACAACACTGTGTTGTTTATACTAACTGTGATAAAATTCTTATGGCAAGTAGGATCACTGAAGCACATTTTGAAGACAATGAAACATGCAGTAAACATGAATTAGAGGTTATCATGAAAAGTGGAAAACAGAGAAGAAACAAGTTTGGTGGACGGTAACTAGCAGAAATATTGGAAAGGAGAGACTGGCAATGATAATGACAGTCAATATACATGTAATATGTAGCAGTGTGCACACAGTTGTATTGCAGTAATTTAACTGCATCTTGAACTAGGTACATTTCCTTGGTTTCATGGATGTCTGAGTACTCTAATAAGCACCAAAGTATTAGCTTTGACAGGCTTGAGAGATAGGCCTGTGCGAACTACATGAAGTTAAACAAGGCCAAGTGCAAGGTCCTGCACATTGATTGGCACAATCCCAAGCACAACTACAGGCTTGGCAGAGAATGGATTGAGAACAGCCCTGAGGAAAACTTGGGAGTGTTGGTTGATGTAAAGCTCAACACGAACTAGCAATGAGCTCTTGCAGCCCAGAAAGCCAAGTGTCCTGGGCTGCTCAAAAGAAGGGTGATCAGAAGGTCAAGGGAGGTGATTCTGCCCCTCTACTCTGCTCTGGTGGAACCCCACCTGTAGTACTGTGTCAAGCTCTGGGGTCTCTAGTACAAGAAAAATATCGAGCTGTTGGTGCTAGTCCAGAGGAGGGCCATGAAGATGATCAGAGGACTGGAACACCTCTCCTGTGAAGACAAGGTGTGACAGTTAAGCTTGTTCAGCCTGGAGATGAGAAGGCTGCAGGGAGACCTTATAGCAGCCTTCCACTACCTAAAGGGGGCCTACAGGGAAGCTGGAGAGGTACTGTTTGTCAGGGAGTGCAGTGATAGGATGAAGGGTAATGGTTTTAAAATAAAAGAGGGTAGAGTTAGATATAAGAATGAAATTCTTCCCTTTGAGGGCAGTGAAGCACTGGCACAGGCTGCCCAGAGAACCTGTGGCTGCCTTCTCCCTGGGGGTGTTCAAGGCCATGTTGGATGGGGCTTTGGGCAACCTGATCTGCTAGAAGGTGTCCCTGCCCATGGCAAGAGGTTGGAACTAGATAGTCTTTGAGGTCCCTTCCAACTCAAACCAGTCTGTGATTCTGTGATCTTCACATTACAGGTATGTTGAGATTACAGTGTGCACTTTCCTTACTTTCCACTTGGTTTTGTGTAAAAGACTTGAGAGTGTGACTAAGTAAACACATTTAGTCAACCTTGCTTTATTTCCTGTTCCTCTGCGGTAGTCCACTGATCTTCTAGCAGATTTTTAATTCAACAGAGTACATTTATTCTGGAAAGTACCTCAGAGAACATATGATTACTGAAATGTTGTTTTCCTGATATGAAAGTTAGACAAAAAGTCCAATGAATCAGCATGGTAGCTGTTTATAAAGGCCAATGGCAAAATGTGTTTTGTGTAAGAAGTTATCATCATAAACAGTTTATAATCTCAGCATTTTACCAACCCTGCAGTTATGTTTTATTATAGGCTTTACACCTCCAAAAGATAAAGATGGGATGTACAAATTTGTTTAAACCCAGCTATTTTAGAACCTCTTCCATGGCCATTTCTTATTGATTTTGCTGTTAGAATTTTTTTTTTTTAAATAATAATAAGGTTGCAGTATTTTCCTTTGACAGAGCAGAAGCAGTATGTTTCAGAGTGAAAAGAATTGAGTGTTTAATCCCCACAATAGGAGAGGAAAGGTTAATGGGAGCCAGAAAACCTTTCTCGGGAACACAAGAATATGGACAGGTAATGAAAGTATTACTGTCTGCTGCCTTAAAAGTAGGCAGGGAAGAAAAAACAAGAACGGACAAAGTCCAAGAGTGGGTTTATGCTTCAAGGCAGATTGGGAATTTAGAAACACATCAGGAAAGGATTAGAATATTAAACCTGGGGAAGGTTGAAAATGTTTAATTTCTGTTTAGTACTCCCTGGAAATTAACCATGGTAGGGGAGCCCAGAGACAGGCCAAGGTTTCCTGAAAAAATTGTTTGCCTGAAAGACAAATAAGAAATTCAAATCAGGAGCTTGAACTTAAGCTTCCTACAGTGAACAAGGGATTTATCCTTCTGGAATAGGCATGTCTCACTCCTCATTAAATTATTTATATATATACACATATATACACACACACATATATAAAGGGTAATTATCTGATACTGTGTCTTCTTTAGCCATGTATTTCAGGTAGCAATTTATATTCTCTTTTTCTTGCCCCATAAACAATTGCAAACAATTCTTTAAATTTTTTACTTAAAAAACCCCAAACTCCCCATAAAATAATAAAGATTCAAAGCCCAGTAACGACTTGTGTGGGGAAGAGCATGGCACACCTAGGTTGAGTCTTATAAGGTGTGCCAGACATATCTTCCATGTTTTGTCTGTTGTGGGGTTTTTCCCCCCCAAGAAAAACAAGCCCAAAATCGCTTCCTCTGTTTTCCAAGATTTTTGTAACTCTTTTTCTGGTATTCACCAGAAATACCAAAATGGAAGGATGAGTTCTCCCTGGAAAGCTTACTAGAGTCCTGACACACTAATGTATAGGGCTTCTGAGGGAGCATTTGCTGGGATTACCCTCCTGCACCCACACCCACACAGGGCAACACCAAAATCTCTACCATCCCCGGTTTCATCAAGGCTACGTAACTTTTACAGCATCATTTTATTGAATAGTTAATTATTCATTGGTGTCATGCAGTGGATGTTTTTTATCCTTCAACATTCTATTAGTACTTTCCAACCCCTTTTCAAAAATCCATCTCATAAATATGAACCCATACGATTTGTATTTGCTTTCCATGTTTCAGATGTATGAAAGCACTGTGTATTCTCTCACCCTTTCTAGTAGTCCTATTTAGAGTGTAAGCATCCTCTTCAAAAAGCTAATACCTGCTGGTGGATGAAATACTGTAATCTTGAATGGAGGCTCTCTTACCTTTAAAGTTAAATTTTAAATTTTCATACGTAAGGCAATGCTTCTTTTTTGCTTGCCTTTTTATTTTTTATTCCCCCTCTGTTTCTAGAAGAATTTTTCTAGAATGCTTTGGTAAGCTACTGTCTCAATAATAAAATTTGCAGTATGTGCAGATTTTTTTTGTGATTTTTTTGTAATGAGAACTATTGTATTTCTCTGGGTATGTATTCCTTAACATGGACATAAAAACACATTTTCATAGAAACATTGAAACTGAGATGTTGCTACGTAGAAATTTTTTAGTCTTACAGAATATTTAGTATCTTCTATCCTGGAATTATGACTGTATTGTACAGACTGTAAACTTGAATAACTTATTTTAGCATTTGTTAAATAATTAGCCATGAAAATTCCGAAAGAGTCATGAGTACTGCAGTCCATGAAAGACTTAATTCTTTAGACTATGAACGAGAAAACCTGTTAAATAATGTAACTTCTCAGCTCCCCTGTTACACATCTGCTCTTGGCTGGGTGCTTTATTTAATTCAGTTGGGAAACCAAAAATAAGGCTCCTTCAAGTCCATAAAGTTTGAATGTTAGTTTCTGCTATACTGGAAGTCTTAAGATGTACACTTCAATTTTCAATCTTTTTTTTGCAAAACTAAGTGCATAGGTTTTTGTAACTTATGAGGAGTACATTTGTAGTTAAATAGTTGACATTAACATTACATAGAAACATTTAAACATTTTCAAAAATATTTTGTGTTTGTAAAATCAGAGAATTGCAGAATGGTGGAGGTTGGAAGAGACCTCTGGAGATCATCTAGTCCAACATCCCCACTAAAGCAGGATCTCCTAGAGCAGATTGCAGAGGATCGTGTCCAGGTGGGTTTTAAATATCTGGAGAGAAGGAGTCTCCACAGCTCCTCTGGGAAGCCTGTGCTAATGCTGAGTAACCTTCACTGAAGAAGTTTTTCCTCATGTTGAGATGGATCTTGCTCTGTTCCAGATTGTGCCCATTTCCCCTTGTCTTATCACTGGGCACCACTGGGAAGAATCTGGCCTCATCCTTTTGAAAATCGCCCTTGAGATATTGATGAGATTCCCTTCTCAGTCTGCTCTTCTCCAGACTAAACAGACCCAGGTTTCCCAGCCTAGGAAAGATGCTCTAGTCCACTCATCACCCTTGCAGCCCTCCACTGAACTCTGGCTGCTAGTTCCCCTTCTGTCTTGAACTAGGGGACCCAGAACTGGACACAGCACTCCCAGTGTGGCCTCACCAGGAAGGGCAGAGAAGAGAGGGAGAAGAACACTCTTCTTCATGGACTCCAGGATACCACTGGGCTTCTTGGCCACAAGGACACACTAATGGCTTACACTCAACTCCCATGTCCTTTTCTACAGCACTGCTTCCCAGCAGGTCAACTCCTCACCTGTACTGGTGCTTGGGGTTATTCTTCCCTAGGTGCAGGATCCTAAACTTGCCCTTGTTGAATTCTATTTGGTACCTCTCAGCCCAGTTCCCCAGCCTGTCCAGATCTCACTGAATGGCAGCACAGCCTTCTGGTGTCTTGGCCGCTCCTCTCAGTTTTGTATCATCACCAAACTTGATGAGGGTATGCTCTGTCCTTTCATCCAGGTGATTGAGATATATATTGACTAAGACTGGACCGAGTACTGACCCCTGGGTCATACTGCTAGATATAATTGTCATGGATTTTGTGATTTTCCTAAGTTGCAGCAAGAATAATTTTTGAGTATGCTGCAAACATATTGTGATTCTTGAGATGTGAAAATTGATCACTTGCTGAATAGATCCAATTTGGTACAAGTTATAAGCAGTCACTTCTGTGACAATGCAGCTCCTATTGAGATAAGATCAAGTCACATTCATATATTGGAAAAAATTACTTATTATATGTATTCAAGGTTAAATAATAAAATCCAGTCCACAGTATTCCCCAAATGACAAACTGATATGATTTAATTTATTTTCAATAAGTTATCTGAAATAATGATACTTTAGTTATATTTAGTGGTAATAACAGTCACAGCTATCTAGTGACAACAGGGAAGTTGAGTGATTAAGCTAGTACAAGTAATTAAATTCTAAAACCACGTTGTAAGAGGAAGCTGTCTTCCAAATACCTTTTTTCAGTAACTTTTGTAGGAGTTCCACTGTTTTGAAATGCTGCTTTCAAATATAATTTTTTCTGTTTAATGTCTTCATTTCTGTTAAGATTTGGAATCAAATGCCAGAGTGCACTGACCCTGTCTCTGCGTTGTTCAGCACAAGGGTTACAGTGAATTTAGAACAAAATATTTTAAAATGCGAAAATCACTGAGCAGTCTGGTGGTGCAACACGGGTCTCACAGGAACAGTAGGAACAGGATAAAAGCCAGAGATGTGGCTGCTGGGGAAATGGGTTATAGAGAAGGGGGGAAATTCTGTTTGTCAGCAGAGTATGGTATAGTGAGATCATTTCAGATGTTTTCTCTTATAAGTCAGGGGGGTTTCCCTCTTTTGTCATTTGTTGCTTGTCTAAAACTTGTCTGCCTCAGTCCAGTAGTTTTATTTATGTATTCAGAAAACTATTTGTTTCTTGGGAGCTGATGTTATGTAGAACATTCATGACATTAATGCAGTGCTCATTGGGCAAGCAATCAGTGCCATTTCAAAACATCACATTTGAGAAATCTCTCTTTTTCTTCCTTTTTAACAAAGCACACTACTAGTGATCTGTAAAACCAGAACAGAATATACTATCAACAGCTTCAAAATAGCTGTTGGATTAAGCTAAGGATTTCTGATGATATGGAAGGAAAATTTAGTAACTACATTAAATCAATCTCTGTGGAAAGAAGGGTACGGTGGGACAAGGGATGGGAGGAGGAGGGATGGGGGAGCAGTTTCAAGTATTCTGTCTTAACTTTTAGATCAGTATTACTTATTTTGCTTTGTGTCTACCATACCCAGAATGCAAAATGATCTGCAATATAAATATATTGCAAAATTTTCAAAATAACTTTGAATGCATCCATTTGATTTTTATTATTTAAAAAAATGTTAAACCCACTAAAAATAGTGTGTTTAGACACCATTTTTTCTATAACAGTTTCATGTGTTATAGAGTGGTATTTGTTATGCATTTTTTACTGTCATCTGCAGCTCACATTTAAATAGGTGGTAGACATTAATAAACAACTGGTTCTGGTTTTATTTATTCTGTTCTTTTGTTCTGTAACAATTTGCTTATATTATTCTCTATCTTTTTCTTTAAATTAACTCTTTGGTAACTTGTTCTTAAAGAAACCTATATCACTGCATTATTGTTACACCACAAACTTAGAAAACTAAAATTATTCATCAGATCCTGGTCAAATGTAAGGCTAGGCAAAAGTATGTCATGAAGTTTCTTGCATATTTTTCAAATTGAAAACAGAAATTCACCCACTGATAATTCATTAAGTATGCACTGAACTAAAAGTGCTATGTAAATACAAATGCCATGATGGATTTCCATATTTAGACTAAATATGGAAATATTTAGTACCCTAAAATTTTTTAATAACTTTTTATGGTCCATATAAGTCTGAAGAAGCAGAGACACTGTCACCAGCCCTGTTTCACAATGTATTAACATTATGGGTTTTACACTAGGTTTGTTAAATAGTAACTGATCAAGTAGCAGTCTTGAAGTCTGGGATGTCATACAGAATTATGATAAAACCCAGGTTTTGGCCAAAACACCTTCATCCAAGCAAACCAAAAAAGAATTCTGATGTTATCTAACTAGTTTATATGCTACATTGATAAAAAAACCCAAAAAAACCCAACTTTTTATTTACCCAGTGTAAGATTTGAATTTACATAGTCCTTCTAAAAAATAAACATCAATTCTCACATTATGTTGCACATTAATACACTGCTGCGAAGAGAGCTGTAACTGGTTGTTCAATCTATGGGATCAGGATAGGGCTAATCTGAAGGGGTTTGTTTGTGTTTTAAAATGGGTAGTCATCCATTCGTACAACACAAAGCCTGAAATGTGTGTGTGTCTGTGTGTGTGTCAGGTCTTCAGTTGTTTTATTTGACAACTCTTCTATCTGTCTGTATTACTTGCCGCAAGTTAATGACCAGTTCTGTTATATTTGTTCAACACATCAGTTTTTTTCATGATAATGTAAATAATTTGGGAAAAAATCTATGGTGTTTACATTATTAATCTGCCTAAAATTAGATAAAGCTATGAAGAATGAAAGTAGTTACAGAGTACATGGTTATATCTCAGATATGTATCACCAAATTAAGAATTCACATACAGATAAATCCAGATTTTTCTACTAGGAAAAAAAAGGGGGCAGGGACGGTGGTGTGAACAGGATCATGATCTATGCAAACCCCTCCGTTTACCATTGAAACAGCAATTAATCTATTATACATTAATCTACTCTAACACCAATTGTCTGCCACACATAATAGTTATATTTGCCACTTCATTTTATCATTTTTTTAAAGATATTTTCATCAGAAACACTTGAGAATGCACTTAGTTTACGTCTCATAGTATCATTTATCCCCCTTTCTGAATTCCAGGCACAGCATCAGTCTGGGAATACAAAATACTTTCTTTCAAGTCATCCTCTTCATACAGAATGCTTTTCCTAAGCTAATTTACACGAGAGTGCTTCTTTTTAACACCCACTTCCTCAAGGCTCCATTAATCTCTATAAAGGCATCCTTACATATAACAATGATTTTAGTCTTTGCTGAGTATCTCTGTGGTCTTTTCCACTACACTGCAAGGTTTTCCCCAAGCCCATATTACACTTATCCCTCCTCCTAATAGGAGTGACCTGTCTTTTATATATACCATATTGAAGTATGCTTGTCAAATTCCTGTTTTTTATATATATAAAAGAATAAATTACATGCATTCTATGAAGAATGAATTATAAAATCTCAGTTTTTAATGTATCCTTTAGGAGATTTTGAAAGTACCCTCAACTAAATGTTTATAACACTATTGGAGAAATTATTGGCACTAACACTCTTTCAGGAATGCATCCCTCTAAATACGTAATATCCTTTTTTCCCCTCCATTTATATTGATTTCCCCATATATATATGATTAAGGAAAAAACCCTAATGCATTCTGAAATTCATATATTAGTATCAATATTTGCAATTCCAAATATTACTAAAATCTGTGAGAAAATAATCACTATGACTAATGCAATAGAGTTTTATTTGTGTTTTGTTTTTAGTATGTATCTCTGCTCTTGCCTTTTTTATTCCAGAATTCTTTGTGGAAATTAAAATAGGTAGAAGTTTTACTACTTGTCTCAAATGAAACAAGAATGACAGTTGATTACAAAGATAATTGCCCTGCTGGTATCCAGGCTTTACATCAATCGAAGCAGTTTGTATTTCTAAACTTTATTACATCACATTGCCAATACAATAGATTGAATCATATTGAGTGGATTAATTGTCTAAGGAATTAAATAAAAATGCTCTGAGGTTTGCAGAATCTCTCTGTATTTGTGTTAAGATTGTTTCCTCATTAGTTAAAATGTGAGCACATTTTACTACAGCGTGGATTGTAAATGGGCACACAATCAGAAGTACAGCATCCTGTGTTGACGTGGAGGAGTGACTATGCAATGCATACAAAAAGATCTAATAGCGTAGAGAGAAAATCAATTTTTAATGAGAAGCTAACATTTATAGTGAGTTTTCTGTTGTTGCTGTTATTAACAAACCTCCATCTCTTTTAAATTATTTCCCCTTACTTGACATTCTTTTGTGTGCACTCTGTTGGCTGATTTAATGACTCATGAAACTTCTCAAAATGAAAATAGGGATAATATTATAAAAAACAACTTCAGTAAATCATTAATAGCACGGCCCATTTGTACTTATGGCTAATGTCTTTGTAGGACAAGAAAAGAGTATCAATAGAAATAAAGATACTAAGGTTATAAGATTTCTTTCTTTTTTTTTTATAAATGTTTCCATAGTTGCCCCACAGTGAAAATCTAGAAACACTTTTTCTGCCCTCTATTTTTATACTTTAATATACTTTGATTGAGCTACACCATATAGTATATTTGTATTCTGAAAAAAATCCAATGAAAAAATAGATGAGATGAAAAATTTGCTTTGATTCTCAGTATTTAGAAAAAGACAGGCTAAAAAAAGTGTGGAATTATAAGCTCAGACTTCTTATTCATCATATAAATGACCGTGGAAGAATGTGTATCTTCTGTCTAAAAGGTCTGTGGAGCTACTGGTGCCTCTGCTGTGGTCTCTGTGTCAGCAGGGCACAGAGGGTCAGCTGAGCAGCAGCCAGGGCAGCCTGGGGCTGCTGGGGAGCAGGACATCCACCCTCGCCAGGTGTCAGAAGGAGTTTCCTTGGACTGAGATGGGGAAACACAGGGCTTTCTGCCATGCCGGAAGGCACAAAACGATGACAACTTCTTACTGCAGCTCTGACCAATTTTAAGTCTAAAACTTAAATTCTACTGACTTCAAAACTTGAAGTCTGATTCTAAAACTTAGAGTCTAAACTTAGAGTCTGACTCTAAAACTTTTAATGTATGACTTTAAAACTTAAAGTCTACTGACTTTAAGTTTCTACTTAAAAAAAAAAAAGCAGTGCCAAGTACTTTTGTGTCTAAAACTGAGAGTTTTGGAAGGGGGACCTCAGGAGA
Source organism: Laterallus jamaicensis coturniculus (assembly GCA_022605575.1). Taxonomy (NCBI): domain Eukaryota; kingdom Metazoa; phylum Chordata; class Aves; order Gruiformes; family Rallidae; genus Laterallus; species Laterallus jamaicensis. The sequence goes on along the minus strand of JAKCOX010000037.1, from coordinate 4,883,302 downwards.
AGTGTCAGGGGTTTTTGAGAGTTTAATGTGCATGATCATTTACTATAACATTTTAATTTATTATATAAGAATTTTGGTTAGGACAAAACTTGCCTTTATGTTTTAAAACTAAAATGGTTTTGAGGTTTGCTGCCTGTGCCTCATTTTAACTGGATGGATCATTAAATTTCTACTGGCACACATAATTAAACATTATGTTCTCTGTCTGGTAGATAAGTAAATTTATTTTGAAACTAGCTTAGAATTGTTTCCAAATACCTTTTGAGCCTCCAGCTCAGGAGGGGTATTGATTAGGAGGCTAGAACTGGATTTGCTATTAATCATTTTTCAATATTTCTCTAAATCAGCAAATAATATTCTAATTAAGCCCTATCAAAATATTAAATTCCTTTAAAGTGTATGAATTTTGAACTGGAGAGAATAGCAATTAGAGGCTGGGTTTTTTAATACTATTTAAATGCAGATGTAGGGGGGTTTTATATGTGTGGAAGATAAATTTTATTTCAAGTGGAGAGAAAAACAATGAAATCTCCTGGTCTGTATTATGCAAGAGGTCAGATTATATTATACAATATTCTGTGGTCTGGATTTAAAAATAAAAATATCTCTATACTATACAGTTGGCTTTATTAGTTCATTGTTTAATGAAGGTGAGGCTGAGTTTTATACTATGTAAAGATTTTGAAAGGACAGCTGCATTTTGGTAATATTGAAATTTTGGTTCTGGAAGTTGAACTATTCAGTTTCCTCCTTGCATCTTAGCAACACAAAAAACATACTTGGCTCCCTCTGAACTATGATGGTTGCCCATTGCACTCATGGGGCTTCATGTGGGTCAACCAATTATTATGGGGAAATGCAGCAGAAGGTTACAAGAGGAGAGATGATAGCTGCCATGGGAAGGCAACTACCACAGATGGCTTTAGATAGCAGAACAGATAGATTGAATGGATCTCTCAATTCATCTGGAAGAAAGTGTACAGAAGGATGGATAATGTGTTCACATGGTTGCTAAGCAGATGTTCTTTTGCATTTTGTGCTAATTACAGCTTTTCCTCTAGATGTGTTTCTTCATACCTGGGTGTGCTGAGCTGGAGTAATCAAGCCTAGTGGCACAAAATATGTGGTCTGCTAAGAACTTGGGTATGAGAAGTGTAAGCTCTTGGCCAGACCTGGGCTGCTCTTTTTGATACATGAGTAGCTTTTAGTGGTGCAGATTTCAGAAGCAAACCCCTCAAACATCCTAAAGATGTCACATTGCAGGTGTAACCATAACCATCTTCAAAAGTTAGGCCATTGTGGTAATACTGGGTGTTTCCTAATTTTTCCACAAACATAAATGCAACTACAGCTTGCTTAAGTTTCAACAAGAGTTCTGATTGTTGAGGAGTGGCTGACACACAGGAACACTGCGCTGCCATTCAGCGAGACCTGGACAGGCTGGAGAGCAGGGCAGGGAGAAACCAGATGAAATTCAACAAAAGCAAGTGTAAAGTCTTGCATCTGGGGAGGAACAGCCATTTGTATCAGTACAGCCTGGGGGATGACCTGCTGGAGAAGAGCTCTGTGGAGAAGGACCTGGGGATCCTGGTGGATGACAGGTTGGCTATGAGCCAGCAGTGTGCCCTGGTGGTTAAGAGAGCCAATGGGATCCTGGGGTGCATCAGGAGGAGTGTGGCCAGCAGGTCGAAGGAGGTGATCCTCCCCCTCTACTCTGCCCTAGTCAGGCCCCACCCGGAGTATTGTGTCCAGTTCTGGGCTCCCTGGTGTAAAAAGGACAGGGATCTCCTGGAGAGAGTCCAAAGAAGGGCTACGAAGATGATTAAGGGCCTGGAGCATCTCCCCTATGAGGTTAGGCTGAGTAAGTTGGGACTCTTCAGCCTTGAGAAGAGAAGACTAAGGGGGGACCTAATTAAAGTCTGTAATTATCTGAAGCAGGGGATGCAGGGGGAATCAGCCAGCCCCTTTTCAGTGGTCTGTGGGGATAGGACAAGGGGCAATGGCCTCAAGTTGGAGCATAGAAAGTTCCGCACCAACATGCGGAAGAACTTCTTCACAGTGAGGTTGACAGAGCCCTGGGACAGGCTGCCCAGGGAGGTGGTGGAGTCTCCTTCTCTGGAGATGAATAAGACCTGTCTGGACGCCTATCTGAGTGATATGTCCTAGGGAGCCTGCTTTGGCAGGAGGGTTGGACCCGATGATCTCTTGAGGTCCCTTCCAACCCCTACAATTCTGTGATTCTGTGATTCTGTGATTTCCTAGAGTCACCTTAGAAGAAGAGGGGAAGTGGAAGATTTTTAAAAAAAGATCCAAAGTAGATACAAGTCTTTATGAGAGCTGCATTTTCTAACATGTTAACTTGCTTGTCTAATCACCTTTCTGAATATTGGTTTGAATTAGTGAATTTTTTTCTCAATTAATAGGCATGTATTTAAAGAAATGCAAGATCAAAATCATATACAGACAGAGTCATTTTGGTTGTAGCTTTTAGTGTTGTGCCTTCTGCAGTTGTTAAATTTTGCAGGCAGCTAAAATTCTTTTGTTTTCCTTCAGGGACTTTTTAAAAACTATTTTTTCACAACATTTTTTTTTCTTGTCAGCTTCAATATTCCCATTGTAAGGGCAAGTCATAAGTGAAAATTATCTTCTTGAATATGTAAAATCTGTACATATGTGAACGGACCATCTTCTCTCATCATAGGAACAGTTCTCAATCCACAGAAAAATATCCTCTGGAGATATACTTCAGTCAACTGTTTTAGTTTTTTTATGGCAAGGAGTTTTGCTTTTTTAAAATTTATTTCAGATGTGTGATGAGTAGCGTGTGCTTTCAGAAATTTGTTTGAGCACTTGAAAAAGTGACATATTCCCTTAAACAAGACATTTTGGAAACGGTGGTCTGATTCCAAAAGATAAAAAAACCCCAAACAAATGAATGGTTTACGTTTAATGTTTGGTTTAACGTTCTGACAATTTTAAATGTGTGGATTTTTATTTGTAAAGGCACTGTAGCAAGAGATTTAAAGGACTTCTGAATTATATTTTGAGATTATAAATTATAAAATTAAAATTAAAATTAAAACTTTAACCTGCTGTTTAATAAGGAGTCTCTTCTTATGACATAGCAGGAATTCTGGTGAAATCTTTAAATGTAATTCTAATGTATCTATCAAAACTTAGTTTATACATTAGCCAGTTTTCTTCCCCCATTTTCATCAATTGGTATCTGTGTATCAGTGAAAGAGAACACGGTGAACTGAAGTATGCAATTGTATCTCTGAGTGTGCATGATACATAATTGATACATTGATATTAATTTTCTAAATCTCTAATTGGCATAATCTATAAAAATTGAGATGCTACTTTTTAAAAAATATTTGAGCCTTCTTTAAGCTTGCACACAGTACTTGATTTCTTCCATTAAGCTCATCAGAACCTAGTTAAGTTACTTGATTTGCTGATTTACTGGAAAACCATTCTTAGCCTACCTCCTTATATGCTTCCTCACCCAGACATTACTGGCAGCTCTGCTCAGCTGTTAAAGTTCAGTATTTTCTGCCTTTTCTGCAGGCTTCTGGGACCCTGACACTGCAATAGTCTGTCATTTGGGCCTCCCACTCAGGCTCTGTAGCCGCATCCTTTGTTGTGGTGGGAATTTGCAGAACTTCAGAACTTTCACTCAGTGGCATATGAAATTTGGTAGATCTTTTAAAATTCTTGGTAGAGGTTGAGGCAGGTATGTTGCATAATTAGTGGTGTCTGCACGGACACAGGTATTCAGTGGATCTGAACTGGTCTAGTCCACTTAACCTAGAGTCATTCTACCAATGTTATGTGGACAGAGATAATCAGTATGTTAAAATTAAACCTCTACCATACTGCTGTAGTGCAAGAACAGGGACGTGAAAATGTTGTGAAATGTTGCTGTGGATGTTGGTCTCTTTTTTCAGGTAACAAGTGACAGGACAAGAGGAAAAGACCTCAAGTTGCACCAGGGGAGGTTTAGATTGTATATTAGGAAAAATTTCATCCCTGAAAATGTTGTCAAGCACTGAAACAGGCTGCACAGGGAAATGGTTGAATCACCATCCCTGGAAGTATTTAAAGGATATGAAGATGTGGTTCTTAGGGACATGGTTTAGTGGGACTTGACACTGTTAGGTTTACAGATGGACTTAATGATTTTAGAGACCTTTTCCAGATAAAATGTTTCAATGACTATGAAATCTAGGGGGTTTTCTGGGTTGTTTGGTTTTTTGTTCCTCGTGGTTTGTGGTTTGTTTGTTGTTGGTAAATAGATAAATAGTTCTATGTGCTGTATACATCTTTTTTTCTGTCTGTCTGTCTGTCTGTCTGTCTGTCTATCTATCTATCTATCTCAAGCTTTCATTGTATGCCGATATTGAGTTTGGATTGTCACACTTTAGGTTTGTAGAAAAAAAAGGGGAGTTGAGCAGCACATTGGACATCTGGGAAAAAAAAGGGAAAAAAAACCCAACTGTTGGGGATGGTTAAAGGAACCAATTCCCTTAAAGGATGGTATGCCTAAAAGATTCTTTAAAAATGGGATAGGGATCAGTCAGTCTAGTTTTTGAAGAGTAATAAGCTGGAGCTCAAATGTTAGATGTAATATTAAGAACGTCCTTGTAACAGTGAGAACACTTTCATGATAGATCATGTCATCAAGGCAGGTTGCACTGGTAAAATCACTAGCAGAGTACAGTGGAAGTGAACCCTCAGAGCAGATTCCCAGGGATAAGCCTCTTCCTACACAAAAGTTTCTGCCATTGGCTCTATGAGCAAAGAGTCTTTCAACACTTTTAGATGCATCACAAGTAAGGAGCTTTTTAATCCTGGTATGACTTCATCTAGGACTGAACTCCTCCCAAGTATTTAGTGTACATTTTGCCCTTCATTTAAACTGTGTGAAATGGATGGCAAAGTTCTGAAGTCCAGTATGGAAAATCTTTCTGTAAGCATATGATTTGTCCATAACCTATTTGTAGGTGCATCTTGAGTTCACTGGAAAGCAAAATACTTTCTGAAGATGAATGCAGTGCACTCACCAACTCATAGAAAAATCCTGTTTACAGTTAAAGACCGGGTTAGTCTGGAGCTAAATGTACTACAAGAAAATTTCACTTTCAGAGATTGTCAAATATTGCCACGTATTCCTGAAATGTGGCTTTACATAAACTTTTATACTTTTCCAGTGGAAGCTGCTGAATCACAACTGTGACTTTTTCAGTTGTTTCCTAATCTCTTCAAATTTCCTTACAACACAACAAACTTTCTGAGTCTGTTTAGAGACAGCATGATTTAGGAGCTTTAATAGTTTTTGAACAATTGTTTCATGCTTGGTAAAGACTGGGGATTGTAACTCTATAGGTGGTACAGATATTTATTATATAGTGTACTATGGTTTGATACTTAGTAAAAGAGGGTTGAGAGTCTAATAGAGCAGTCTTAAGGACTGTGATGGGAGTTGAACATGCTAAATCTGTAGTATAAGTCTTTCAGTATCGACAAGATGCAGGCAGGAATCTCTACAAGGGCTTCATCACACCTAACTCTTATACCTGTGTGAGGATCTCAAGATGCTAGTGACTCCAGAAGAAGATCAGATGATTACAGGAAGTTAATCACTTACCTTTCACATCTCTGAAGCTGAAGGCCACAAATTCTGGGTTAACCTTTGGGCTTTTTGCTACTGCTTTAGATTTCTCTGCCAACGTAGTGTTTCATGGGGTTATGAAAACTATTTAATTTCACAGGGGCGGGATCTTATTTGCATGTGTTGAGGACAGCATTATCTAGCATTATATATGTTAAAAAACCTAAACCAGAACAGTATTATATTTCTGTTAACTCTTAACAGCTAAATAGATTTGCAGAGACGGGGCAATCTAATTTTTCTCTATCTGAGTTACATGTACACAGAATATATATGTAAAAAATAGGAGTTCTCTTTGTTAATATGGGTTTGCTAGCATATAGATCAAATTCCATATAAATAAGAAAGATTAAGAAGCCCTGTGTTGTTGGCACAGTTACCTTCTGTAACTTCAGTACTGAGACATGTTTTGGGAAAGGTGACCTGACTGTTTTTAGTTTTGTCCTTTGAAATTTAAAAAAGAAATTTTCTGAATTCTGAGAATGATTTTTAATGCCTGTGATAATTTTTCACCTAAAAACTTCCTCTAGATGCCAGCCATTTTCAGAGTCAGCCTGGATCCACCACTGTAATGCTGTTAGCTCTTACAGGAAAAAATTCTGTCCTCATGCAGTTTTACAGGTCCGTGGAGCATTGTTAAAACAAGCAAATGTTAAGTGTTAATCTTTATTGGTCTGTGAACTTAATCATGCATAACCAGGAAGTGTTCATTTTTTTAATTAAATCACCCCCCCATTCATTACTAACATTATCCTCAAAGGAATACCAGTGAAAAGGGTCAAAGTCTGCTGGACCTCTTGCTGTTCATTTAAATTAACAAATCTTCTGATCATATGTGCACATGTTCTGCTAAATGTGAGGATTTCTACATATTAGAAAAAACAGGCATTCTTTCTGAACGACAAAATGAGATCAGGATTCTTGGAATACTGTGTGTCTGCAGCCTGTGTTTGTGAGTAACATGCCCCTTATTTTATAGCAGCTGGCACCTATGAAAATTCTGGAACAATGTCTGTCACAAATTGCTTTAAAAAAATTATACAAGCTTCTGTAATAGGATCTGAAGAAAAATATATCTTCTTTTATTAGATTGTCTATGACAGAACCAAATAACTCCTTGAAAACCATCTTAAAGAGGGAAATAGAAAGGAGGACTTTTACCTCATTATTCATATATTCGCTATATTAATAAAAATTGTTGTTTGAGACGGTACACATTTTTCTTCATTCACACAGCATTTACTTATCCCAGGGGCTAGCAGAAATACATATCAGAACAAGGATTATTCACTTGTGCAAGGTCTTCCAAGAAAATATTATTTGATTTCGTGTTGCCTGTTTCCATTTTGAAAGGCTTTTTTCAGTGGCTTGTAACTTCCTGATATGTGCAGGCCACAGTTTTTAGGCTCAGGTGATTTATTATGGCTGCTTTGCAGAAGTTGAGAAAAGAAAACCACAAATCATTACCATTTTGTGGCTTTGGTACCATAAAACAGATTATCATAAAGGAAATCTCATCAGTAGATTGTTTTCAGAGAATAGAGGCAAGGATACACAATGATTTTGACCTGCAAAGCTACAAAAGACTTTACTGTCATGTTACATTATTTCACAATGCATTGACACTATCAACTAATGCAATGACTGCAGAATGTTGAGAATTTTTTCTAAAATTATGTCACCCTCTCAACCACGAGGCTAAAAATGATGAGTTCGTATACCTGCTTCTTTTGCATCTTTGAAGATGCTTAAGTTCAAGGAATGTGATATGTCTTCAGGATCAGCTCTCTTTGGGCTTACTGTTTTGAATGCATATAATGAAAGCAAGGAGAAATCTACATTATCTTAAATTTCCATGCAACAGTGGTTTTGCACTGATTATCTACAGCATTTGATGCTCTGTTAGCATTGCTAAATTTCCTTCCTATTGCGGTTTTTCATTGCTTCAAATTTGGCTGTGTACAGTCAGAGGGGCTGAGATGCCCAAATGAAATGCACAGGTGTAATCCAGTGGTATGCCATTGCAAGCCGTCATGGAATCAGCCTAGACCCCCCAGGGCCTTTTTCTCTGCAGAACCCTGGGTAATGGTACATCCAGTGTTGTGGGGACACCCAGCAGGCCCACCTAAGCTGGGTGCAGCTTGGGATCTGTATCAAACCAAGTTGCCTTGGGTAGCCATGTTTGGGCTTCTACTTGGTAAAGCTTCGGAGCAGTTAGGTAAAGGACGCTTAGTCAAACTCATTCTGCCCCTCTAAATTATTCCAAACTTACAATAATTCCCCCCCAAAAAAATTTAGAATTTCGTTTCTGAGGGTGCTGTGTCCTGAAAAATGTGAGTCTACTTCCATCCCTATTCTATCTAGCAAGGAATGTGCTTCCACTGTGCTGCGCATGACTGTATAGAGACAGCTGTGTCTGTCCCTTATCTATTCCCTAACTAATTAGTACATAGCTAGAGTTGACATCTGCACTTTTCCGTTGAACTAATTGAGATTATCTAACATTTTCATTCAAGGGGCTATCCAAAATAGAATTTGTTGTTTGCTGTATGTTCATAAATCCTCATCAAAGTTGAATAGAGTTATCATCTTCCTTGTAAGTGATGGAAGGCAGTGTTATGCATCACACTAGAACTTATGGTCAGGCAGCTACACAGACTAATGGAAAACCAGGCAAATTTCTTCATAACTTCCAGCTAGTTCTGGGTTTTGGCAGTCTCAATTATGCCTGCAGCCTGAGGCAGACAAGAGATAAAAAACAACTAGAGAGCAGCTTCCAGTTAATAAATTAAAGATTATCACAGGGGACAACTTAATAATACTTTCTGACCTGAATGAAAACAGGAAATGTAATTTAAAGAATTCATATCTGACCTCATTTTAAAAGCCCCCTGTCAGGTAAACAATATGGAAACATCTGTTACTTGCCCTGGCAGTTCATTTATACTTCTTTTCGTAAAAGTTGTAATCTTGCCAAATATTTACTTTTGTGTTTTACTTGCTAATTAGCTGTCATTTCTGTGAATAGTGTATTTAGTATAAAGAGAATTACATATTCTGTTCCTTATTAGTGTGCTTTAAAGCCACACCAAAAATATACTGATACTTGGATGCTGCTTTGTAGTCTTTCAGAAGTGTAAGTTTTCAGTATGATTGATTAGTTTCCACCACCAAAGAGAAGCAGCTGCAGCTCTGAATAAAATTGTGCTAATGAAGCTTTCAAAGTTGTGATCAAAAACAGACTTTGCTCTTCAGTTGTACACTTTTCTGAAGATAACTAATTGTGCTGTTTCAGCAAAATGTGCATATCAAAGCAGCTGAATCATACATTTCAGTGGGAACTTTAGAGCATGTTTAACACATTATGATGGCTAATCTTCGTCACATTTGGTCTGTCAGTTGCAGAAGAGTAGAAAGTGATTAACTGTATTTTTAGCCCTGATTCATGTAGTCAATCAACATCTGAATCTGAAGAATATTCTATATTTGCTCATAGACAACTATATATACATGTCTGTGAAGACACACGTGTCTAGATCACTAAGTGTTATCTCATTAAATAGTTTTGATAAAATGTATAAACCCCATAATTTCAAGAAAAATTTCTGTCTTCTGGACAGAAGAGACAAAGTTGTATGAAGGGTTTGGGCAAAATGCCATGAGCTGCCATTAGCTTTCTGCAGTCTGATAGAATTGAATTTTTAACACATTTTGGCATCTAAAGCACAGCAATATGCCTTCAGAAATTTTCCTTTGTACGTCCAGGGAAAGGCAAATTACTCTCAGCATAGTAATACTTCCATATATTGTTGTACTAACTTCAGAAGGCAAATTCTGTTGCCTTAAGTGACTTCTGTGCAGTTTTTAGACTGCCCTAGCACTGAAACCTCCTACTTCACACCAGTTCCACCACTATCTGAAACACACTTTAGTCCATTCCATGCTCTAAGAAAACCCACACAGAGTCCAGGGCATGCTTTCTCATGCTAAAACCCAAACAAAATAAAACCCAAAACTGAATAGAACATAATAAAGCATAATCAAATCAACTGGCTGAAAGATATTTAAAAAAATACAACAAACCACACGTGGCGTGAACAGTGGAACTGAATTACTGATAATGACATTTTCCACACTTTTTAAACTTTTCTTTAAAGTGCAAATGACTCCTTTCAGGACATGCAGCACAGAACCTATGGCAGAGCAATACAGTTTTTGTGACAAAAGATCCCTTCTTTGTTGAGCAGTTGTTAGTTCCTTTATAGTTATGGGATTTGTCCATTTATTCCAAACTATTTCTCAAGGTGACCACTATACCAGATTGAGTCCAAGGCCTTTGTTATGGATTTTAGGTTTCATTTGCTGTGGCAGATACAGCACCCTTATCAACCAGCTTTCTGTACGGTGTATCTACATCATAATGTCATGGGATTACTTTGAATGATATTGAATTAGATAGCTTCTCTGGGTGACAGAGTTTTTAAGTCAAGCCATTAGGTGCCATTACATTGTCTACCATCTATGTCCTTCTTGATAATCAAACATTAATAATAATTAGATATCTAGCACACAGTATTGGTTTTGGCTCTTTTTGCACTCAATTTTGAATGTTTTAACCTTAGAGAAGTTATCTTGGGATCCCTCAGACAACATATTTTATTCTAAATGGTTTAAAATGGTTGTAAATGTTAGCTCTTGAGAAAACGTAATTCAAAATATTTTCAGGTTTTGCATCAGTAGAAGATAATTGGGATGGTATGTAGAAATATTCTGACCTTTCTAAATGGTTATTAGGCTAGTAATAGGAATTATTATTGCAGCAAAACATTACCTGTTGTATGTATAATATTGCATATGGCCTCTACGTAAAAGATTAATTTTCTCTTTCATTCTCCTTTACTTCTGTTTCTCTTTGCTAAGTACCTTTTTTTTTTAACCAACTTAGTTCCAATTCAGTGAAATTGCATAATTAAATCTTTGTTGCAGAAAAGTGATCTTCCTGAAGTTCTGTGAATTATTTTATTCACAAAAAAAATACGATGAAGACAGACAAGAGGAAGGTCAGAATATGACAAAACTTCAAATTATTTTAGTATCTGTTAAATTTGCTTCTTCGGTAGGATATTCAATGCCACCAACTTTATTTCCATTCCTTACCAAAACAGAAATGAAGTGGAAAACCTTCCTTCCATTAGCACTGTCATAAATACTTAGCAAACCCTGCTTTCCATTCTCTGTTCTTCAGCATCAAGCAATACTTGCTAATAAGTTTGATTTTTTAACAGACATATAATGTTTTTAGATAAAGTGTTTATTTTCAGAATATCCTGGTTGGTTTTTTTTTTTTTTCCCTTAGCCAATACAGTTAGAAAATGCAGACTACCTGCTACCACAGTGTACAGACTTCTGAAATAAATTATTATTATCCAAACATTCCACAGTTTGAAGAGGGAAGAATGAGGAAGGAATAAATAATAATAAGTGCTAATAAAAAAGAAGATAACACTGAAAATTCTTCCATTTCATCTACACTTTGTGCAGTTCCCACATAAAAAGATGTCCTGTTGAATAAACTCTGTTGTTTTAACTAAAATGCCATTATTTGGACTATTTTTCAAAAATTTTAATATTGAGGTATGCTTAAGTCTTTCAAGAATATAAGCATACAAACAAAAACCAAAGTGCTGTAGACCTAAAATTGAAGGTATTCATTTAATTTGAGGTATATGCTTAGTATGACTGATTCCATTAATATAAGCTGATTTATTATAAGAGTAAAATCAGAAAAAAAAAATCAGGGTGACTATGGATGTCAGAATTGAGTTTGCAGTTATGCATCTATGTAGCTGTACACATATATAGTTACATAACAGTTACACATAAAATTGTGTCTTTATATTTTTAATTTTGAGGCTACCAGTTGATATAATTCATTGCTCTAAAACATAACCTGTCCTTTAGAGCTACAGTCAGTCATTAGAAATATTTCAGACGATTTCCTCTCTTGTAACCCTTACAAAGTCATCTTTTCACTGGCTCTTTGCACTCCCTTCACTGTTGATAGGAGCTTTTCTAACCAAGGTTAAAAAAAAAAGGACAAATCAGATATCCTATTTTGAGATCTATTTAAAGAGATACCCTGTAAAAGTGCAGGCTTGCTAATAGCTATGTTTGCAGTCAAAGTTCCCCCCCACACACTAATGAGTTCAAGGAAGCTTTTCAGACATGTGCTAGCTACATGTGGAATGAGGGTAATGGTTTCCTCAAGATCCCAAGTGGACAAACAGCTGTATGGAGTACTACTCCTTGATACAGTTTTTACCTTACGTTCTGTTCCATTGGGTGAGGTTGTTTTTCCTAAGTCCGTATATATCCTTATACTTAAAGACAGTCTTTCAACAAAGACTCTGAGACTCCTGAGAATAATGTCAGAATCCCTTCTGACAGTGTCCAAACTCAAACCTGTGTCAGAGTTGTGAGCATGATGGGATATTTTCTCATATACTTTTCAGGAGTTGTTTATTTAACCTAATTTTGCTTTTAAAATTTTAGTTACAATTACTGTTTATAATTTTTCCAGAGTATCTGAAAGATCCTCTGAAAGTGTATCAGAGCCATCATGCTAATGGCTTAACCTAGTTAGAGTGATTTGGGTCTTGTGAGGTGTATGTGAATTGAGGCAATTTTCAAAATTCCAATAAGAATAACATTCATTTGATTTTATAACAATTTCCTAGACATTAGAAAGTAAAAGAGTAAACAGTGCATTCAGTTAAGTGCCTGTTTTCCATCATTATACTTTCTCCAGTCCTGTAACTAGTGGTTTTCCAAAAAGTGTCTTTAAATACCCCCACCTTTGGAATCTTAATGTTGACTGAAGGAAACTTTTTCAGTCTACCTTTTGTTAAATAAAAACATATAAAAAATAGAAGAAAAACATTATGACATTGTTTTAGGACTCTCCCCTCCCCCCCACCCCTCCCACCCCGAAAGGAATTTATTACTTTCATCTAAATGGGCTTTTAAGTTCCTTTTTAATTTTTTTCTTCTCAAACTACACTGTTAATCTGCAGTTTATTTGTTAAGCCGGTACTTTTAAAAAATAATCTTGGTGAGAAAATATTAAATTTCTGCTGATATTCATTTGAAAAGATTATTAATACACATATGAAGTCACTCGAAGTACAATAAGAATTAATTTTATATGCCATGAATGCTGTAATATATTTGCCTTATTCCTTACAGAGGAATCCAGAAATGTCATTACAATGTCTTTTATAGCCAATAATTCACCTCAGAAATGAAAAGGTGTTTTGATATAAGTGGTATATAAAAGTTCTGGGAAGGCAGCTGTTGAAATTCCTAGAAAAGAAATAGAAAAATTATGCTGTTAATCAGAAAGATTGTTCTTTTCAAGGTCTCCAATCCAAGGTTCTGTTAGAATTTCTCCACTCTTCCTACCACCAAGCTACAGGTGCATCTTCCCTGCTCTCAACCTAATCTGGAAATGATTCCTTAATGAGTCATTCCACATCAGTGAATTAAGGGGAAAGTTCAATAGCACCCTCTTCTCACATTTCCAACGTGTTCTGTATTACCTTTGGGGTCTATGCATTTGTTTCTATTTTCCTGTGAAGCTGAGAGCCTTAGTCCAAATAACCAATAGTTCACACAAAAATAGTCCATATCAAAAAAACAAAACAAAAAAAACAAATCACACCACCACCACCACCAAAATAAACATGGGGAAGAAAATGCGAAACAGATAACTTTTCCATGTAAAACCTTAGATTCTTGTGCATCACAGAGCTTTTGCTTGTCCCATCTTCACAATGAGATCAGGAGCTGGAGAACCTGTTAACGCACCAGTAGCAAAGTTCTTGGTGTGGTGCTGGGCACTGATTTATTTTTTTTTTCCCTCAGAAAAAGACCATGTTTCATTAGTTAATTCCACGGTCAGGATGGACTTTCATGACTATTTATAATTTCAGACTTCAGACTCTGTAGAGATTTCTTTAACTTACATACCTTTGGACTGCATCCCATTATCCTCATTACTCCTGAGCTTACAAAGCTGTAGGAATCCTAACAATCAAACACAAACATCTCATCACTTGTCACATAGTACTATTTATATTTTTATTGTGTATTTTTTTATTCCTTTTATCTTCAGCCATTATACATTGCTAGGATATTTTTACTCATTTTCTCAGTTTATTTTTATTTATGTTAACAAATTTGCTAATGTAAATCTTGACTATCCTATAGTAAACATATGCCAAAACAGAGTAGCACACATTGAAAATGAGATAAACTTGCTTGAAACTTAGTACCAGTAAAGAGACTGGAGTAATTTCTTAAAGGAACTAGTATTCATGTCCATAACTACTGAAGAGAACACAAAAGTACAGCTGTAGCTAAGCAGAAGACAGATGGAGAAGCCAGTATTTCCAGTGAAACTTTGGCTTAGGTAACTTCTCACCTCACTTGATCCTTCCCTCCTTAGCCTAAAGAGACCCCCTCTGCCAGCCACTTCCCGAAAGGTAACTTCAGTCACCCAGCTGTGCCTGACTTCAGGAGTCCCAGGTGCAGTGGTACTCTGCCTGCAAAAGCTGCCTTAGTATGGGCACTCCCCCAGGGAAAGCAGAGGAAAGGAGACTTTTTGGTTGGGTTTTTTTTCTGTTCCCTCTTTCATGCTCTAATGAGGTGGGATGGTTGGGAGAACTCAGTAGTTAAAATTTTCCTCAGTTGAAGTGAAAAAGAAGTAGAGGTTTGTTTTTTTAAATGCAGTCCTTTAGGTTTTTCTAGACAAGTGATTTTAAAAGTATATTTCAATACTACTACTTCTGCTAGTTATTATTTTCCACCTCAGTTCCTTTTCCCTGATACAGAGTAGGGCCCAATAACTAAGCAGACTCTTCCTTTCCTCGTCCGTGGTTGATGCCAGGAGGGTATAACAAACATCTCATGTGCAGTTACCATATGCCACAGTTTAATCCTGATTCAATGTGACAGTAAGATCCTTTTCCTTCTGTCATTTTATTCTGCCTGCTGATGCCACTTCATATCCCCAGTCAACCTTCCCTTTGCAACACTTCCGTGAGCTATACAGGTATGTAGCACTGCATGCCTGTGACCTTGCAGCTGCAGGAAGCTGTGTAACCTTTTGTGGTACGTGTCTTTTCTGCCCATGTCTGTGACAGGAGAACACGAGAATGAATTCTGGAGGCCATCCTTACTGAATTTCACAATTTGTTTTTAATGTTTCTTGGTTTGCTTTTTGTTGGGTTGGTTTTTTTTCATCTGATAAAATCTAATGGCAGTTCAAGCAGCATCCCTGAAAACTTTGATTAGTGCCAAATTTGTTCTTGTTTCTGGCTGAAGAACTTACTACGAAGCATTTGACAGGAAAAGTGTTTTCCAACAAGGGCTTCATTATACAATGTGTTGTCAGAAAATTCCTAGATGCTGATTTTTTTTTTCCTGACATATGAACAATAAGGTCAGCTTAAGTGCAAGCCAATAGCATGAGAGTTCATCTTTCATTTTTAGTGGGTTGTTTATTTTTCCTTTTCTTCTCTCAAATTTTACTTGACAAATTTCTGTTTAAGATTCCTGTTTACACATGTTTTACATTGCATTATGACCTGAATGAAAAAAAGTGGAGTATATGTCTCCACAACATGGAAGAAGATACACAAGTAGATGAGCAAGTGCTTACTTGAATTTGTGTCATGCTTGGTCCAAATGTTTTGTAATCCAAATACATTGGTTTGTAGTTAGGCACTAGCCTAGGAGTATGATGCACCTTGCTTTCCAGTATTACCAAGAGTTCCCGTAACACCTTACATTAAAGTATCTGAACCTCAGTGACATGCATTAAAGTATCTGAACCTCAGTGACAACCTACAAAAAGAGAATTTCATACCTCATGCCTGAGATAAGGGAACATTGTGAAGTATCCTGGTCATAGAGTAATGTAACTGATTCTCTTTTACATATGAATCATGTATCCATTTTTTTTTATTCTGGTAGACTAAAAGCTCTGCACTGCAGTCCAATATGGAGAAAATACTGGCACTGTTTCATCCTTTAATCATCTGTAAGTGGGGATTGTGCAAACTGTAGAGGCAGCACTAAACCTATTTACGTACCAGAACTGTCATTTTTCGAAGACTTGTCTCTGCCTCCTTCTTTTCTATTTCTTAGGTTTCCCTTTCTCTCCCCTTCATTCCTATGTCCCCCCTGAATTTCTCTTTTTCAGTGTTTTGACCAGCTGAGGGTATCCCACTCTCCACCACTGCCTTCCCAGTCCCACCTGTCCCCCAGCTGTCGGTGCTGTATATGCTGCCCCACAAACAGGGATGTATTTCCTGCCCTTCAGCCTTGCAGACATATGTGGCAATTAGCTCCTTCCTTCCTGCCAACTCCTTACACTTTCACAGATGCCTCATGCCCTGGTTTTGAAAAATAGAATTACAGCCTCATATAGGAAATAAACTGGAAGTTGATACAATCTCTACAGCTCCCAACCTTGGGGACATTTCATTGCTTGTGAGCAAATGATCATTATTATCCTCCTGTATCTCACTGGAGAAAAGCATGGAGAAATACCATCTAACTATGGAAGACCTGTCATATTGATGCTACCTCATTGAAAATTTATCGAAGTCTCTGACAGATGTGAAATCATCACATTCGTCTGTTTATTTATCATGGAAGAATTATAAACTACTGAGATAAGTTTCCCTTCCATAATTTCCATTGAAAAGCACTGAGAAAAATGTAAGGAATGAACACACTCCCGGAGTTATTTTATCACAACCCTCAACATTCCTCAGTAGTGAAAGGGAGTTACAAGTTCAGAGCACTGAACTGTCTTTTTGAGCTTAATTATGTAGGGGGCAAGATCTTGTCACCTTGAATAGGGCTTTTTAAATATTTTAGGTTTGGGTTTATGGCTCCTATTTATTTAATTAAATGAAAATACTTTTTAAAGATTTTTTTGTACTTTAAAGTACAATTATACTATAAAATACTACTGTACTGTAAATAAAACTTTTAAAATGAAAACATGTTTAAAATAAATAAATGGGGAGTTTGGTGGGGATTTTGTCTGGGGGTTTTTGTTGTTGTTGTTGTTTGGTTTTCTTTTTTTAATTGCATTTCTTTGTAGACTTGAATATGGCATTATGTTGAACCTGTCTTGAATTTATGGTTATTCTGTTCACAAAATGTTATGTATTTATTAAGGCACATGTGAACTAAATGTTTCCCTATGAAAGAAAAAATATTTTGGATTTCACATCTTTTGCATTTTTATCCAGTTACAATCATTAACCTCAGAACTGTGGTTTGCTCCATAGAAAAGTGCTTTTATGTTAGCATAAATGTAATTAAGATACTACCCTTTAAAAATTCATTTCAGTGACATTTATGTATCTGAAATTATTCTTGTGGGTTTTACTATCTTTAAATACCTCTATAGTTAAGTTCATAGTGTAGAAATTATTTCAATGTATCTTGTACATCCTCTATGTACATCTTCTTGTGTTTTTGTTTTGCTTTGCTTTTTTTTAAAAAAAAACCCACAAATATGAAAGTAGACAAGGCAAGGCAAAAAATATTTTGAAATGTACATTGTACAGACAAATAACCTGGGAAAGTACTTTCTGAACTAAGAAAACTATTTTTGTAACAATATAAAACTTCTGCAATATTTTCTTGTTTTACCGTAAACTCAGTAATGCTAAAACGGCTTGAGGAATCCATCTTCTAATCTATTGGTATCTTTTTACAACACAAAATCTGGATTGTATCCTTGTAAAATAGTCTTTATCTGCTACTGTGTCATAACCACTCACATTTCATGCTAATGAATCAATAAGAAATGTGAGAGTGAGATGAGCCACACATTCTGCTTTGTTTACTACAAAGAAACTGGGGGACTGAGAGAGGGAAACATTGACAATCTTAATTTTTTTTATTTCCTACAAGAATGACAACAGAGAATTTCCAATTACCTTTTATCATCTTCTAGAATTATTTAAAAAATATTTTTATCTAGAATGTGTATGTAAATTGTGTTCTAATTTGAATATTAACATTTTCCTAATTAACTTATTCATATAAAACATCAAGCTAGTGGGTTAAGGGTAAAATTTTCTTTCCTGAATATGGTTTTCTAATTTTGAACCTGTTAGCTAGATAAACATGTTCATTGTTACCATGGTTATATATGGGCATGTAACAAACTTTTCAGCAAAATCCATCAAATCTAAGTGCTTGAAGGCATTGTGAGCTTCCACTGAGGACACAGCAATGTCACTATCGTGTAGGAGAATTTAATGGTTGTTATTTACCAGCGCAATGTATAATTATCACAAGATAAATTAGAGGAGAACTTGAAAAATTGCAGTTCATGTCAAAAACCTGTGAGATTTATGTCTTGGAAAAATTCCACTTATTCATAGTACAGAAATCCTTCAGTGACATTTCTATTCTCTTTAATTATCCAGAAATCATGCTTCAGACCATTTTGTGTGTACTCCCTTAAATCTTATTTCTCTTTCATATGTTTCCAAACAAATCATTATTTAAGGGAGAGTCATCCTGCAGATGCATTGAAAAAGATCCATTTTAGTCTTTGTGGGCAGCAGATGTTCGATAACTATAAAACTTGAAGTGGAGTAATTAAATCTATGTAAGTTACTGTATGTTCTTCTTCCTCTGTTGAGTCCTGCCTTTTATTTATGCCTTTCTTCTGCAGTTCAGAGTAGACAAATACTTCTGTTTGGTCTTCCATTACTTTTGTATTATGTACAAACCATTAAGTTTCAAAGAAATTTTTCAAATTTAATTTCAAATTTAAGTACAAGCAGGTTTTTTTTTATATACCTGGAATATGGAGAAGGTTGAAGCACTCAATAACTGTTTTGCCTCAGTCTTCACCAGCAATTGTTATAGCCACATTGCCCAAGTCACAGAAGGCAAAGCCAAGGACTGGGAGGATGAAGAATTGTCTACGGTAGGAGGAGATCAGGTTTGAAACCATCTAAGGAACCTGAAAGTTCACAACTCCATGAAACCTTATGAGATGCATCCATGGGTCATAAGGGTCACGATGGAGGAAGTTACTAAGCCACTAACCATTGTATTTGAGAAGCTGTGATAGTCCACTGAAGTTCCCACTGAGAGGAAAAGAGTAAACGTAGTTTTAATATGGAGAAAAATAAAAGGAGTAATAGAATTGCACAATCACAAAAGGGTTTGAAGGAACCCCAAAGATCACCTAGTTCTAGGTGGGCAGGGACACCCTCCACTGGACCAGGTTGCCCCATCCAACCTGGTCGTGACCTGGGTAATTACAGGCCAGTCAGTTTTCTCTCTGTTCTTGGCAAGACCATGGAGCAGACCCTTCTGGAAACTTTGCTCAGGCACATGGCTAAAAAAAGAGGTGACTGGTGACAGCCAACATGACTTCACTAAAGGCAAATCATACCTAATAAAGTTGGTGGCTTACCACGATGGAGTTGTGGTGTTGATGGATAAGGAAGAGCAACAGATGTCATCTGCCTGGAGATGTGCAAAGCATTTGGAATGATATCCATGTTTCTAAATTGGAGAGACATGGATTTGATGGATGGGCCACTCAGCAGATGAGGAAATGGCTGGCTGCTAACACTCAAGGTGTTGCAGTCAGTGGCTCAATGTATAAATCAAGACTGCTGACAAGTGGCTGACAGTACTGGGACCCTCACTTTTTAATATCTTTGTCAGAGACATGGACAATGTGATTAAATGTGCCTTTAGTAAGTTTGCTGATGACATGAAGCTGTGTGGTATGGTGAACATGCTGGAGGGAAGGAATGCCATCCAGAGGAGCCTTGACAGGCTGGAGAGGTAGGCCCATGTGAACTGCATGAAGTTCAACAAGGTCAAGTGCAAGGTCCTGCACATGGGTCAGGGTAATCCCAAGCACAACTACAGTCTGGGCAGATAGTGGATTGAAAGCAGGCCTGAGGAGAAGCCCTTGGGGGTGTTGGTAGATGAGACACTCAGTGTGATTTGGCAATGTGCACTTGCAGCCCAAAAACCCAACTGGGCTGCATCAAAAGAAGCATGACTACCAGGTTGAGGGAAGTGATTCTGCCCTTCTACTCTGCTCTGGTGAGACCCCACCTGGAGCACTGCGTCAAGCTCTGAGGTCTCCCAACGTATGAAGGACATGGAGCTGCTGGAGCAAGTCCAGAAAAGGGCCATAAAGATGATCAGAGGGCTGAAGCACCTCTCCTATGAAAATGGGATGACAGAGTTGGCCTTGTTCAGCCTGGAAAAGAGAAGGCTCCGGAGGGACCTTCTAGCAGACTTCTACTGCCTAGGCTCCAGACATACAGGAATGATGGAGAGACACTCTGCAAGGGTGTGTAGTATTTTTTAATATAACTTCCCAAACTCCACAGCTGCAAAGGAAAAAAAAAAAGTTCTAAATAAGTCAGAAATTTGATCTTTCTGGACACAATTTGAGGTGGCATGGGCACTTCACAATCTCCAAGAAAAGGAAGGGGAAGATAATAACAATAAAATATACAAAACAAGTGATCCACAGTGCAACTGCTCACCACCAACTGACCAATATCCAGCCAGTTCTAAAGCAATAGACCCCTTGCTAATGTCCCCCCACAGCTTGGGAAGGAGAGAGTAATGTCATATGGTACGGAATATCCCTTTGGTCAGCTGGAGTCAGCTGTCCAAACTGTATCCCTTCTTAGCCTTTTGTGCACTCCCAGCCTCTTTGCTCGTGGCATAGCGTGAGAAGCTAAAACGTCTTTGATTTAGTATAACTACTGCTTAGCAACAACTAAAAAAATAGCATGTTATCAACATTATTCTCATCCTAAATCCCAAACACAACACTATGCCAGCTACTAGGAAAAAAATTAACTCTATTCCAGCCGAAATCAGAGTAAGGCACTATAATTAGTTTTATTTTATGGTAGACATATAATTCTAATCCCAGTACCAATCTAAGGAAATCATGAATCATTTTTCTAAAAAATCAACATGTCTGTGTTAAAAATATTTTTAAGTGAGAAATCTAAAAAAAACCCCTGCACTGCACTATTATTCGTACAGCTCCAGGGAGAATACTTCATTAAGGAAATGGAGTACAAATACTTCATCCAGAGACAATGTGCAAACCCTTTTAATTTTGGTAAAAATCTAATTACCAAACTCTGAGAATTATCATACTGCTTGTTTCTTTTAAAAATTATTATATATTCCCCATCAAAAAGTATTTGGTACCAAGTTCCATATAAATGACATTTGATGCTCTGAAGCTACTGCCTACTTAAATCTGGCTCTCGGTGTGAAGAAAATATGCTTGATCTAGTTCTTAATCTTGGTTTTCCTGTCATTTTTTAGAAAACTTTCCTATGCAGTTTAAGCTGTGGACAAAATACTTTTTGCTTGATCCTAGATACTGTCCTTGCAATTATCTTTCAACCTGAGAAGGCAGACGAAAGAGTTTTCAGGGTTTTACTTTTATTATAGTTTCATGTGCATGGATCTCTCACTTACTCTTTACTTCTTTAGGATAGTTCAATGTCATTTCCATGCAGGAATGTGTCCTGTCATCCCTTTTCCATTTTCTTGCAGACCAGCCTTGTATCAATCTGGAAATGCAATCTCCACTTTTCTGTTAGCTTTTAGATTTTTCATGCTGGACATCTTATAAAAAGAAAGTGTGCCATTTAAATATGGGATTGCTTACTGAGTTCTGGTAGTAACGAATGTGTGCTAAAAGAAGGGTACTCTGTTTTAGCATAAATACTTTTTCTTTTTTTTTTTAATGCAAAACATGTTTTTCCAGGTTATGAAATGTTGATATAAAATCCATGTATTTTATACAAGATAGGACAAAAAAAATGCTGTCTAGGGAATACTCACAGCTGGTAAACACTGAGTGAAACATGCAGAAAACTATAAATTGGAAATAATCCAAGAATTGATGCTTTTTAATTACTAGGTGTTTTCATGCTATTTTGGTGGTTTGCTATGTAGGACAATACAATAGAGGAATATCTGACTGTACTGAACAAATCTGATCTATATGTAAATGAGGTGTCTCTCCTCTTACTTATTCTAGCATTTTGACTGCTATATGTGCATTGAGTTTGTGTATGTATATAATAGTATGATCTTTATTTAAAGGTGCAGTGAAATCTGTCCTATCAGACTGTTGTTTCTCATATAAGAAAATTGTATGCATATGCTTCTGAGCATAATGAAACAAAGAAAGACTTGCAGTGTGAATGTGTGATAAATCAGTTTTTGGCAGTAAAAACTGTAATAGGATTAAAATCTTAGTTTTTAAAAAATAAAGCTTGATTATCTTGTACCTCTATTTTGTCATTTCAGTTTAATTCTGTATTACTTACTCTTTGTCTGTTCTATTACCTTTATTTTGGGCAGGTACAAAAAAGGGCTCCATGATTAAAGCAGACAATCTTGATTTGGTTTAATTTATTGGGACAGAATTTTCATACAGAATTACTGTTTTCTGTTCTTTCTAATTTAGTTCTTTCTAGTCTTCATCAAGACATTTGTTCACACACAAATTAAAGAGTTGAAAGGACCTAATAACTGAAGACACGTAATATGTCAGCTCCATTCATCAGCTTTCTTGTTACATTGGCTTGCAAGTCTTTGCATTCAACTTTTCTAAGTTCTGTTAAATGAGGTACAGTATCATGAGGAAATGAAGAAATGTTATAAGCTAGCTGCTCACAAATTATCTTTGCTTAAGTCTTTTAGACAAAATCACCTTCAAAAGCTTCTGTGGTTTACTTTTTTGTTCCTTAAGCCTTTACTTGGTATCTTATTTTCCTGCCCCAGAGAAACGTGAAGGGCAAGTGTGCTTCCCAATTGCTGCGGAGATTGATTTGGTATGAATGCTATAGGACCAGAGGTTTTTGTCAATTTCCTGTAAAAATCGGACATCTATCCTCTAAAGATTATAACAAAAATCTCAGCCTTTGGAAGATGGTGGCATTTTTCAGCAATTAGTTGAACAAAAAGGAACTTTCTCATTTGGCTGTAAAGAAACAAAAATTTTACAGTTTGTTTCTGGCTCTGAGCATGCAATCATTTTTATTTGCCTTTTTCCGGGCCTTCTCAAAACACGTAACGTTCTCTTGTCAAATAGGAGATGGCCATATCAGTGCCTTGATCAGAATTTCCATTAGTTCATACAAGAAAAAGTAAATCAATGTTCTTATTTGCTTCACCTTGGTGTATTCCATACCTCCAACTCAAAATGAAAGAGAAATTTCCTTTTTATTTTGCTGCAACCATCAACCCATTACTCTCAGTCAAGGTGTGATGATTTTCATATCGTTCTTCATATTGATTAAGTCTCCTGAAAGGATCTGCTGTTATTTAAAACACCAACATGAAGCTTTTATTTCAATTTTCATACTTGTATTCACCCTGAGATGCACATCCTGATGTGTCAGTTTCGATGAATATTTAAGCAGAAAACAGGTGAGAATGGTGAAGTACTAGTATGGAAAATTGGAAGCCTTGAAGCTGATTATAAACCAAGTAAAACAACTGATGTTTTTCATCACTTTCATACTGCATTAATAAATTTTTCTTGCATATGGCAGTTTACCACACATTCAGAAGGAAATTTGTTATGCTATTGAATAATGAAGTGTAACTACATTTAGACAGAAGATTTAAATTTATCAGTTCTGACAGCTAGAAATAGGTCTTTAAAATAAAGTGTTTCGGAAATCTTGAACATATATTTAGGTAATTTTAAGATAATTGACTAATGTCCAAGCAGTTCATGTAAGCTATTTATTCACTTGAGTGCATATTGTCTTCTGAGGGAAGGTTTAGCATTTGCTTTCACTTTATATGGATTGCAAATGTATTCAGTAGTTTTACAGTATATTTAAAGGAAAAAAAAGTTATTTAAAATCATGTGTCAGCAGTTTCAATTCTACTTAAATGTGTAGGAACAAACGGTTCTTAAAAAATTCTACCTAGTAGAATCTTTGCTTACTTACTTAATTCATGTATAAATATTGGTTATTGAAAAATATATATTTATGTAATTCAATATTATGAAAATTACTGCATTCCTCCCAATTGTTTTTAAGCTACTAAGTATCATTTAGGCATTCCTAAAATATGGAAAGAATTTTCTTTTTATCAATCTAGATCTACAGTACACACTAAAGTAATTGTCAATAACAATTTCCCCAGTATTTAGGGGCCAAACTTCCTTCAGATTTAGACTAAAATTAGTCTTTCTGTCTCTGAGGTGCATTCACTGTTTCAGCTAGTGTCCAGTAATAAACATGACAAGGTTTGGGATCCTGATATGCTCCAGCCCATGGCAGATGTTCCAGTCACGGTGCCTGCAAACCTTCTCATCCTCCCACTTTATTTATGACCGCTACGAATACTGGTCTGAACAACATCTCCATCTCCTGCATTTTATGGATTTAACTGCTCATGAATTAAAAGGGAAGCCCATAAAGCAGTTATTAGTAGAACTTTACTTGTAAATTGAGAAAATCCATTGCTTAGAGTAAGTGAGGAAAAAAAAAAATATCTAAAAGAATGTGAGGAAACGGAGACACACTTATATTCTGTCCTGCAGTGATATCATCAGGGTGGAATATCAAGATGTTTGCAATTAAAAGTCAGTTTAATGAATCTGGGGCATTTGTTTATGCAGCAGTAATAATCATTGTGTATTTATTTCTTGTTGCGGTTATGAAAAGGAAGTAATGCAGCTGTCATCCTCATATGCTGTATCTTAATGATAGACTGTGTGATTCTGTAACATATATGCTTATTTATGTCACCAGGGAGTTTCAAACACGTATAACGTAAGTTGTTCTTAAGTGTAAATAAAAGGGTCATTACTTCTGTCTGCAAGTTCTTATGTTATCCAAAAGTATTTGAGGTGTACTATTGAGAAGACAATTTATTTGTTTACAGAAGTACTAGCAAAATTCAAAATTCAGGGCATCGTAGGTTCTTTTAAATGTCTATTTTTTAAAATCATATAAACCTATAAGTTGTGTTCTCTGATTGTGAGGAAAAAATGTGACAGCATTTAATTTGCTTTTTCATTTCACTGACGATTACATGAATCTTCATTCTTTGCTTGATTATTTTAATTTTCTCAGATGGCTTGTACCAGTATAAAGTATTTCTCATCTAAAACTGAATTAATAGCTTATTGTCATTACACAAAGAAGCAACAGCATTGTATCTGGACTCATCTTTCTTCATTGACAATTAGCACACAAGCTACCACGTGGACAGTCATTGATCCTGCTATGGAGGTTACATGCTCATTATCTCATTATGTTTCCATCAATATCTTAATGAAGCGCCCTTACTGGACACATCAGACTGCTGTTTTCAGCACACACAGCCTCATTTTTCTAGTTTTGAACTGCAGCACAAAGCATAATTAAAGTGCCACTTTGGTGGTTGGTGTACATGCATGGTGTTGGATAACTGTCCTCCCTATTTTTCCTAATTTTAGGAGACAATACAAGGTGCAGAAACACCCATCTGGTGCTGACAAACATGTAGTTTATGAATCTGGGTCATTATGAAAATTTATGTAGTTTAAGCTTGATTCCTTTGGAAAGGTACAAATGGAGATTTTCTTCAACTTTCAGCGTCTGCAAATCCAGAGACATCAGTTCTTGTGCATTCAGTCAGCCCATTGCAGCAAAAAAGTTTCCACTCTGCTTTTTTTTCTCCAAAGGTTAACAAACTGTGAGGAGGTGCAGATCCACAGGACAAATGCTGAATCTGGCAGCAGCAGCAGGTGGATTTTTACCTTGTAAAATAATGTTGTTTGAAAAGGAAATTTTCTTTACATTTTCATACACTCCCTGTATTCCCATGACTTCCTCTAAAAGAGATAATACTAGCTAAATAAGTAGAAATTAAGTACCTCCTTTGCTGTGTAGGACCGCTTCTCTGTCTCTCCCCATGTGACAATTTTCCTTTTATGCTCCCAGCTGTACTTCAACAGGGCTTAGCATGTTCTTCAGACTCAGGAGGAGACCTCTCAGTCTTTGATTTCCTCTCCCCACAGTTCTTTTCAGCCTCTCCTGCTCCTCTCCATGCTGCAGTAGACCCTTTAAATTCTTAGCAAAAAGCTTTTGAAACACCCCAGAAACTGATAACCAGAAAAATATCTGGTGTGTGTGTAACATGATGCTTCATAATAACATCTTAATTAAGAGTAACAGAGAAACTCTAGTAAGTAACTTTTTTTCCCCACGGATTTCCTTTATGGTCTCATTCAGGTCTTGCAGCTACTTTAATCCAAATGGAAAGCTGTGATAAATCATGTGTTGCACTTAAGTATCCTAACAATGACACTGAATCCAGGAATGAGACAAAGAATGCAGGCATAGTAACTTTGTTTAATATCAGCACATCATAGCAAAGTTGATTACAGTGCAACATGGGTGCAGGATTCTATTAATGGCTTGATAACACAACTTAAAAAGGATGTATTTTGTAAACAGACCTCAGAACAGATTGTCCAATGTGTCCCACAACACTTGCTGAAGGCTGTGTTGTGGAAAAGGAGCTGGGGAGACTTACATCACAGTTTTATCTAGATCAACTACTATCAAAACAATTTACTATTAAAATAAGCTTATTATGTGCTAAACATTTGCCATATTACCACCATTAATCGCTATTATGTATTGTTTAGGTGTAGCAGGAGCAGGGAGCTGTGGGAGTGATGTCCTTTGTTTATCACTTGTATGTTTTAAATTAGTCACTGTCCCGCTCAGTTCCCTAGCAAGATACCGTCTGGAGAGGATTGTAGGAACAGGTTATAGATAGAAAAAAAAGGCTAGAGAGAATTGGTAGCATTTATAAAATTCCATTACATAGTTTCTGTAATAATTTGTTTTAGTGCAGTGAATTCACAAACTAAAGTAGAATTATGTGTTAAGTCTTAAGACCATGGGGCACAGTTACATCTGCATAAATATACAGAGCCATGTGCGCACAGAGAGGTTACTTTGTGCTGGAGTTCCAATGGCATAGAGATTAGAAGAAAAGGGATGGTGTGATTCCATGGGATCATCACAGGCAAAGTTCTGAAAAATGTGTCACATATTAACTGAATAAAATTGTGACTTGCACCTTCCCTGATTCATCTCCTGTGCATCAGATATGCTTACAGGTTATAAAAATGTCCAAGAATGATAGGGTCACACATATATTAAAATCAGAAGCCTTTTTGTAAGGTTAGCCCACATCTGTACATGATGTATTTGGATTTTTAAAAGTATGCCATATATGAACTTCCGTTACACAAGTCTCAGTGAGAGCATTCGATTGTGGGAGTCCTTCAAAGTTCAAGAATCCTAAATATATTCTTTAAGGAAGGGTCTCAACCAAAGTTGTTCATTTAAGTTTTTGAGTTTACATTACCTCCCTCAAAAAGAAGAGCTGTGCACGCTACTTTCATTTGCATTTTCTGCATGGCTAATACACTCAAAACTCAAGGCAGACAAAAAGGCAGGATTTAGCTCTCAGGAAGCTTTTAAACTGTGTTTTCTCTGTGTTAATCATCCTGTGAAAATATATATCCTTGAAGAAAGCTGAGAAGAGCACAAAACCATTTCTGATCTGGAATGTCGGATACTTATTTTTACAATGACTGTTCATTCTTTATAAACATTGTAATGGATTTTTTTTTTTTTTTTTTTTTTTTTTTTACTGTTCCACAAAAGAATGAGCTCCCAGACCTGGTTTGCTCATATTACACATTGCTCAGTGAAATGCATGGGGCAGAAAGAAATGTCTGAGATTGTTTAGAAGCTGACCTAGGAATGTACGCAGAAACCATAGGCAATGCTCAGATTTTGTTCTATTTCCAGGTAGACTTTTAAAGCAATTTGCTGCTGTACACATTTTTCTGTCATTTCTCTGTGCTTGGCTGTTTGATTATCATTCACCTTTAATCTTTCTGGCACTTTGTTTAGAGTGATACAGCTTATGCAGCATTAGGTTTTGTGAAGATGGGGACAGTCTCTTGTGTTTCTGATTTACCGCTTCCCTTCTTTTCACTGATTCACAGTGAGTAAAAGTCAGAAGATCTTGTCCAGCACAGTATTGGTGAGATTTTTATTCAGGTATTTGTCCTTACTAATGTCAGGTGGTTTTTAACATTCGTCTTCAAAGAGTCAAAGTCTGAAATTCACTGGATTTGCTTAGGGTATCTAATTAAAAAAATCAAACAACAAAACCAAACAAAACAAACTGCATTCAGCAAGTTCCTGAATAAATATTAAAAAAAAAAAAACAAACCCTGATATAATGGGCAGGTAAAAGTGATATTACCATTATGTCTGTCATGTGTGTAATTTTACTTTTTCTGGTAAAATTGTGAAATTTCTTTGGCTATTTCTCTAATTAAGAATAACCACTATTGATGAACAACAGAAGACTGGTACAGTTGAAATACCTGCATTGTGGACAACTTTATGAGTAACGAACTGCCCTGTGTCTCCTGGCACTGTTAATTCACAGCTAATATCAATAACTCCAA
Organism: Laterallus jamaicensis coturniculus; assembly: GCA_022605575.1. Classification (NCBI taxonomy): domain Eukaryota; kingdom Metazoa; phylum Chordata; class Aves; order Gruiformes; family Rallidae; genus Laterallus; species Laterallus jamaicensis. The sequence continues at coordinate 4,855,001 of JAKCOX010000037.1, read as the reverse complement.
TCCAAGTAAACAGGAAAAGCTGTACAACATCTATTTAAAGCTCCTCTGATCAGTGGGGAAGAAATACAATTCAGTAATTACTATTTATTTTCTACAAAACTTCAACAGGATGAATATTGCACTCTGAAAATACTTCATCTGGTTTATGGAGTATTTGACATTGGAGACATTTACATCTAGGAGACATCAACTGTTAAATGATATAGGCTTTTAACAAATAGACTATGTGGTTCATGACACAAGCTACTGTCACTGTGAACTGTACAAAACAAAATACAAATCTGTCTTAGGAAATTTGATATATAACTTTCAGTTTTTGTGGGTTTTTTTTCACAAAGAAAATCCAGCAATGCTGCTGTGTAAAAGTCTTTACCTTTGACCTCCAAATTATTAGTTTCAGTTCATATCTCATTGTGCTGAATCACTTATAATGTTATTGGAATGAAATGTCAACTAATTCAACTACAACTAGTAACCATAGCAAATGTTATTCTGTTAGTGCAAAAATATAATTTTATTAAGCAAAAGCATATAATTACATGTATTTCTAATTCTTCAAAGTAAACCACAGCTGCATGATGATTTTAATTATATTACATATTTACTGGTCACTGGGAACTTGAAAAAACCAAACACAAAAGTGGGTTGTTTGGTTCATTCCATCTACACACATACTATGCTTTAAATGTGTCTTTTTAACTTAAGTCAGAAAAGACTCTCATTAGGTGGGAGTGATTTGGACATGTAAGTAGGAAACAGGAAATTGCATACATATTCTCTAATAAAACATCTTCATCTGTAACATCTGTCTGAGTAGCGAATATTTTTGTGAGATGCCCTTCTTCAGTACAAATTGTTTGTTTAAACATAATACTTATTAAATTTAGATGTTAAAAGCCAATATTTGAAAACTTCTCTTCATAGCTTTTATAACTGTCCAGGATTCTTGCTTATGATTCAGATTTAGGTATGTCTTGAAAATGTAAAAATACGTAAAGAAGGTGTTGGTGTGGTGTTGAGAGTTTTATCTGGGAGGTGAATAATGAACTGTTTATATAGTGAACAATTTAAAGGATTAAGATCAAACTCGCTCAAAAAATAGTACTACTTTTTGAACCAGTTTGTTTTTACACATGTGATAGAGAGTCTAGTAGAAAGAAGTTTAATCACCTCAGTAGTCAATACACAGAAAATCTGCTGTAGGGGATTAAGAACAAGGCAGATGATATGCTAACAATACTGTGTGGTCACCAACACTGTGACCATACTAGAAGGGTTCCTTAATGAGTTGTAAAATGAAAAGTATGGATTGTCATGATTATGACTATCACCAATAGTTCTTTATGCTTTTCAAAAGCTGGATGCTTCTTCCAAGCAGCAGAAAATGTGGACGGATAACTTTTATGAAAATCTAAATACAGGATTGATGTTTCTACTGTTAATGTTCATTTGAACACTGCTAGGCAATGCTCATGAATAAAACTAGATTGTAAAAAAGAACGAAAATTGAAAAGATCTAGAGCAAAAATAAATTTTTACATTTGTTCATCGAGAACTAAAATTAGAATACGTGTCAATTAAAAACAATATGCTATTTTATTTCATATTGATAATAACATTTGGTTTGCAGAGGAATTTATGGGATTTATATATCCTGGTCTGTACACAAGAGTATTAATACCATGGTGGTGGGGAATATATTGACTATACTGTTTGGTTTAAGTGATTACAGTCACAAAAGTTACTGTATTCTTTGGGTTGAAAACCAGCTTGCATGCTAGTAAATCTTTGGACATTGTGCAGTCACATGTAGTCCTGTGCCCTTGTCTAGGTTTGGCAAACTTGGCAATAAAATGGTTCTTCTCTTTCAAGAGTCTAATAGTGGTGTTTTTTTGCCAAGATCAAAGGTATCAGTGTGTCAAAGTCATTTTTTCGGGGAATTTTAGTGAAGAGTAATTAATAACTCATGTTCCCATTATGACTGGACGTACAAGTGAGAAATCTGCTTCCAGCAGGACAGCACTGAGAACTAGAATGCCCTCTTTTTAACTATTGTCTATAATCCTGTTAGACACGGCATTAGTTATTAAATATATGTTACTATTGAAGTAGATCTAACTATGTATCTTTGCCCTTAGCACAAGCACTGTTATCAAACAAAAGTTCAAATATGGTAGGATTTCAGCCTAATGCAGGATGTGGAAGAGAAAGGTATCATTCCCTTTCAGATATGTCTTTTACATCAAACTGGTTAAGCATATACACTGAGAAAAGCATCATTAGGTTTGTTGTTAGAACAGAACTGGGTTCATTGGTTTCTAGAGGGACTTCTGTCATTCTCTTATTGCAAATCAGAACTTGAAAGTTAAAACACTAGATAAATTTAAGCAAAGAAAGATTTATATATGTGTGTATTTTAAATGATTAATAATATATTGGTAATTGGCTCTTTCGTATCACTTTAAAACACTTCAGAATTATTATCTAATTAGCAGAGTACTGACAAAGAGCAACATTACATAAATGTAATGGGAGTGTGTTGAGCCACTCAGGGATGTTTTGCTTTTTGGCATGAGATAAACATATATTAAGTTAAGAACAAATACTGTGGTAAATCCCATTGCTTTTAAAATACAGCTTTTAGAAACCTACTGGAGTCCAGCCATTTTGGGGAAAAGCCTATCTTGTTTGTTTGCTTGATTTGCATTTGTAACATCTCCTCAAATTAAAAAAAAAAAAAAGTGGGTTTCTATTTGCTTCTGCTTTCTCTCATCTTTAATTTGTCTGCCTTTGTGAGTTAGTCTGTCTGTGGACCTGAGAAAGAATGAATCGCAAGGACTCTGTTTCATTTCTGTTCAGCAGAGAAGACACCTTACCACCTTTGCGCTCACACTTCTGTCAGACCATAGATGATTTGAGCAGCTAATTCAGGTGTTCAGACACCTAAAAATAGGCTCTAACCACTGACATCATGATTGAGTATCCATATTAAGCACTGAGTCTTTTTGCACAGTAAGATATACACAAAATGGATGGAGGGCGCAAATTTAGAGAAAAATTGTTCTGTATATCTTGTCCAATGTGAAGATAGCCCCTGGGAAACCATTCTGAGGAGGATGAAGGTTTCATTGGCAATCATGGTTTGGTAGCTGGGAGATTTCTGCTGGAGGGTCACAAAGCCAAGAAACAGTTAATCCTCCAATGTCTACTTTTGAGGGAAATCTCTGGGGATTTTAATAGAGTAAGATAGATGGTCATATTTTTAAATGCTTCTCATTTCCACTTGCATTTATATGATGGTTAATGAAAATATAAGGAGCACATTTATATTAGGCTCCTAATGTTACACAGTGATAGTTTTTTTATGAGCAAAATATAGGAAATCTCTAGTTGTGGATGTCATTCATGATTGTGTGATTTCAGCTTATTCCTCTTTAAATGAGTCATAATTTTGTAATACTTCAGTGTTTCAGTATGCTTTTTACCATATCATTTTAGAGCATAAGTGTTCAACTGTTTATCTAGAAAGTCAACAAAACCACGTAACTGAAAGAGCTCTCATTTTTAACCTATATGAAGAACTTGAAGAACAGGCACAGAGCAGTTAAATGATTTTTCCGTGTATTCTCTTTTAACACTGTTGACTGACAGTGTTGACTTTATAAAAAAAAGAAAGTAAAGTGTCTGTCTTCATCTGCATGCTAAGAATTGTCTCTCGCATACTTAGAAATTATTGCTAGGGTTCTTTTCACAGAGTTCATATATCTTTCTGATGCTATGCACACTTAAAATATTGACTATTTATTGGATGTTATTCTAAACCACCACTTTTGCATGATGGCTGTGGAAATCCTTGAATAAAAGTTTTACCTTCACTTCTCATAAGAAGTGGAAAAAGGAGAAACTGAAAATATGAGAGAAACTATTTTTAGAATTCTATTCAGGCATTTTGAGCACTGGTTGGTGATTCTAGGGGAATTTCATTCCATTTTTTTACCTTTGCATACTAATACATTTTATGGGTACTCAATAAGATAATCTGTATCTGAAGTATGACACTGATATTTTTAGTGTACTCATTTGAACTTTAATATAAATAATTATGCCTTGATGCTTGCAGTTTTGAAACTGAATGTATCACATTTAGGAACATATAGTTGTAATAGAGAATGTATGGGAAATAAATATAAGGCAAATGATGTATTACACATGCTTTACGGGAGTTCTATTAGTATAGCTCTAAGCATGATAGATAACAAACACAAGGTTTGTTTTAACGAAAATACTTGGGTTTATATATTAGATACCTATGGTATTTTGTTGATCTTTAAAAAGAAAATTAGTTTTTTGAAGTCTAGAATATGCATTAGAACCACTCATGGAAGTAAACATCATTTTTGAAAATACAGCTGTGGCTTACACATTTTCTGAAGTTAAATAGAGGGTGGAACCAGTCTATTCCTTTATTTGTCATAGCTGAGAGTCTGAAAGTGTTCCAGCAGAAAATGTTAAGTAATGAATTTCAAGATTTATAGAGCTAGCCAACTTTACATCAAATTATTGGAAGTTTCCTTCTTCTCAACTGGAGTCACATCAAGCAGCAAAGTGACAGCAGGGACATACAAATTTATCCCTTTTACTTTCATACTGCATGCCTGAATTATTTTTGATAGGATTCAAAAAACCCCACCCTACAACAGTCTCCTGACATCATTACTGAAAAACAGTACAAACATTTAAGTCAAATATCATTGTATGGTGTACATATTATTAACTGCCTGTAACCAATGGTGCAAGATAACTTTGAGCTCATTATAAGTAGCTTCCTGTTGGGACTAAACAAATTAATTTATTTGGTAAACTTTATTGCAAAATCCAAATTTCTTGCAAAGAAGAATTTACCTATCTACCTACCTTAGCAATAAACGTATATATGCAATTAATTTTGCAAGACAGTTTAATATTTTATTATATTTTAAAACACACATGTATAAATCAACTGTTTGCTTAGGTCCCATTGACTTTGTCAGGGAAAAAAAAAAAGTATAAAATTGTTATTATTAGATTCTCATCTGAATACACCTAGAAGCTCTCTGAAGCTTTTTGGTTACCATGGCAATGGTTACCAGGTGGGCTTTAATATAGGACATAGTAGTGATACAACTGTAGAAATTCAGTCTCCATGGTAAACTTGATAAAACCATCACACTCTTCTTTTAGATATTCTGAATCATTCCAAAGAGCTGTATTAAAGACAGATTTCAGTAACAAATGAGTTCTTAATAATTTATAATCTGTAGCAAACATCAAAGGTTGCTGGCACCTAATTAGCCGATAAAATGAATGTGATCTGTATGTAGTACGTAGCAACAAATTTGAAAGCAATCAAGAAAATTTTATTGAAGACATTTGCTATTGTCTCCATCCCAACATGTTGATGAATGAATGACAGCATAATGCTGTCATTTGCTTTTGATGAGGACATCATGATCTGAAGAATGTCTCATCAGGTTAAAAGTACTTGAGCTCTTCTGTGTAACATTTTAAAGTTTAATACAATGTGACTGTGATTAGAAAAAAGATGAGTCTTCTGCCTAAGTCAGGAACTGACAATTCAACCTGATCGACAGGACAGTTCAGGTCTCTGGGAACATTGTCTTTAGACAGACCTGATCAGAGCTGGAAAGATGGCTGGCGTTAACATGCACACATAGAGCTTGCGGTCCCAGGGCAGAAAGGCCTGTGGGATTCAGGCCACAGGTACAGCTCCTGCCGCCAGACATCCATTGCACCTTGTGCCTTTTTGAATATTATAAGCCCATAAAACTTGGAGCAAGCTTCCTTAGCCCTAAGCATATTTAATTCTTGTTTATACAGGGCTACCGGGGGTCATTTGGGGGGGTGAGTGAACCATTTAAGAGTTTGCTGCTATAGAGACTTACCCTCCTGGCCCTGGAAGGGGGCAAGGTGCACCTGAGTTTATAGTTCTCAGTTACAGATAACTCCCCAGATTTAAATGCCTAAATTGTTCCTGTCCTGCTGACAGTCTCGTAACATTTAGCAGTAGTTTAGGCAGTAGAGAAGGAAACTGAGTTTGGTCAGTTAAGCTGCAACTGGGGACACCGCGGGGCATTTGGCAACCGAGGTACCATTCTGGAATCACAGAATAGAGGTTTTAGTGGAGCCTGTTCAGTGAAATAGTAGCATGTTTAATATTTGAATTGCCTTTTTTCTGTTTCCTGGAGAAATTTGTTGTGATGAATTGGAGCAAATAATACTTTCAGAATTTATTATATCAGGCTGTTAGAGGCGTGACTGCTTTTGTTGCTCTATTCTGATTCATATCATGTTATTTCAGACTTGCAAGAGATTGAATGTTCTTTCTCTTCTTCCAAAAGAACTCTTACACTTTAGAAGCGTGTTTATTGCAAGGGGTGGTGATGCACAGAGGAAAATTTGTTAAGAGGTGTGTTGAAGGAGACTTGTGCCAGGTATTCCAATGTTAATTCTATAATCTTATTTGGGAAAAATAAATTATATTTTAAAAATGAACTTTTTGTCTTTCACAAGTTTAGAATTTTGGAATATCCCTTAATCCAGAGCAGATCCAGTGCTCAGAAATCTCTGATCCCCGGTTGTTCAGAAAGTGGGTTGAGTTACACTGAACTACCTTTGCTAACCTGTTGTTGAATATATATGCATATACATATATCTACATATATATGCGCATTTATAGATACTGTGCAGTGGAACAAATCTTCTGAGGTTCCTGTTTGCCCCTGTGATGGGCAGTTCCTTTGAATGCCTTGTAGTAAGTGCATTTGTAAATGTCTCTCTGATGATAGAAAGCCATGTTAGTTTTAAAATTCGTATTTAACCATATTCCAGAACCTGCCAGTGACCAGTTCATGACATCCCTCCCTTAAAATGTCTGAGTTAGTAGCTGGTGTGTGTACCCACGTATCCCCTTACTACAATTTCTGATCTTTGCTTCCCCACCACTCCAGGAAAAGGTGCTCCCAGCAGTGGTACTAAAAGTGTTGGTTGGGCTTTGCTTTTTACTGAAGTCTTCTTCATGTTATCCCCTAAATCAATGTTTCCTCAAAGAAAAAAGTGGGTTTACATTCAGTCAACAGAGCACCTATAATCTAGATAGTAAAATTTGGGTTTGAAATATATGTTGGTCTGTGGATTATCTGTCAGTAAAATAAATTTGGTACTAAAAACACAACCCTCCAAAACCCTCACTGCATGTCAAGGAAGGGTAGTTGTCTACGTTAAGGATTAGTGAGTCCTTTCCATTAAATAAACACATTTATTACTACGCAGAGAGAAGCATTTACAGCTTTTGAAGTAAGTTTGTCATGTGCACCAAAAGCACATATTTGTGCATGTGCTGATGATATTTTCCAGCACTGTCATTGCTATGAATTTCAACACTGATATGGAACTTGGATATTGTATGGAACAGGAAGTGCATTAGGATTTTATCCTCCTTTGTTTGCTTTCTGTTGCTTTCTTGCTTTGATTTACTTTTACATTTACATTTGACATTTCTGTCTGCTATACCTATGAAAATAAGTTCAAAGTTTTGATAGTGATAAGCAGCACTCTGATAAGCTTTGACATTTCAATGTTAGAAACAACATTGTTAGTCAGGACATTTTTGCTTTTTTTTTCTTCAGAAGAAAAGACAATTTTGTGTTTCTTCTCTGAGCAAAAGAAGGGCAACCTTACATTCAATATTGTAACACGGCACCTTAGAAAGAGAGGCCAATCTGGTAATGTTTGTTGTATCAAAAACTTGTGTGGAGAAGATTAATTTGTGCTGAGATTAATTACTCGATGAAGATGAGAGAACCTCATCTTCAGCTGCTGCTTGACTTAAAGTCGTAAACAAACATGTAAGCTTAATATGCTCAGAAAAGTAAATATGACTAAGGAAAAGTTGCATATATAGACAACTGCTTTAATTTAAATAAATAGTTTTGACCAGTTCCACTACCAGCAAATCCACAAAAGATCAGATGTTTGGATATCATATAAAGAAACTGAGTAACTAACTTGTTTGAGGTAGCTTTGTCTGATGTTCTCATGTCACTCACAAACTCCTCTAGTTTATGTAGCCTTACAATATTTGCCGTATATATTTATGAATAAGAAGTTCATTGACACTATTCACTGTTTGTCCCAGGGTGCCTAAGCAAGATAAATAATTTCAAAATACAAAACAGATTTGTAAGTAATGCATGAACTGAGTCTATTTTTTAGAGAAAAAAGAGAATAAATTCTTATGCAGAAGAATATATGCTTAGTGAAAGGGTGGGTTCTTTTGCGGAAGTAATAAAACATTCAAATGTTACTTGATTTTATTTTTACTTACAGGAAAGTACAGAGGGAAGTAGGATAATATTAGTTATAATGTATCTGACTGTGAATCAATAAACAGTTCGATTGTAGAGAAAGTTAGCTATTATTAGTATGATGTCAAATACTCTACAGTTTGGTTCTATTTCAGAAAATATAGGTCTCCAGTTTGATTTTATTTCTAAAAAAGCCTCTTCCTTTGTGTGAAAATTGAATACATTTAGATTTTAAGACTACAAAGGTGTTTCAGAGAGTAATGAACTGTTTTTCCAAAGGAAAATGAAATGCAATGCTTTTCATCAAACAGAAGTTCGAAAGAATACAGCACTTCATAAGGATGCAGGTGGTGTTCAATATACTTGTTACGTGTCTGGAAAGAAAGATGAAGGAGGAGTGAAACAGATGAAACAACATCCTTAAAATGGTCACACAGGTCACCTGTGTGACAGGTTATTCAGGGCAACAGATTTTTAATTCAGCAACCTGGAGATGCCTTTCTTTTGCTTAGTTTGCAAATTTTCTAATTGTTTTCTCTTCCTTATCTTCTGCTTATTTATACAGTTAAGATACTTTGCCATTCCAAATATCTGTACTATCACAGAATTACAGAATCACAGAATCACAGAATTGTAGGGGTTGGAAGTGACCTCAAGAGATCATTGGGCCCAACCCCCCTGCCAAAGCAGGCTCCCTAGCTCATACTGCACGGATAGGCATCCAGACGGGTCTTGAATCTCTCCAGAGAAGGAGACTCCACCACCTCCCTAGGCAGCCTATTCCAGTGCTCTGTCACCCTCACTGGGAAAAAGTTCCTCCCCATGTTGGTGCGGAACGTCCTGTGCTCCAATTTGCAGCCATTGCCCCTTGTCCTATGTCCACTGACCAAGGAAAAGGGGCAGGCCAATTCCCCCTGCACCCCATACTTAAGATATTTATAACCATTGATTAGGTCCCCCCTCCGTCTTCTTTTCTCCAGGCTGAACAGCCCCAGCTCTCTCAGCCTTTCCTCATAGAATAGATGTTCCAGGCCCTTAATCATCTTCGTAGCCCTTCTCTGGACTCTCTCAAGGAGATCCCTGTCCTTATTATACCAGGGAGCCCAGAACTGGACACAATACTCCAGGTGGGGCCTGACCAGGGCAGAGTAGAGGGGGAGGATCACCTCCTTAGACCTGCTGGCCACACTCCTCCGGATGCACCCCAGGATCCCATTGTCCCTCTTAGCCACCAGGGCACACTGCTGACTCATAGCCAACCTGTCATCAACCAGGACCCCCAGGTACTTCTCCACAGAGCTCTTCTCCAGCAGGTCATCCCCCAGCCTGTACTGATACATGCGGTTGTTCCTCCCCAGGTGCAAGACTTTACACTTGCTTTTGTTGAATTTCATCTGGTTTCTCCCTGCCCAGCTCTCCAGCCTGTCCAGGTCTGGTTGGATGGCAGTGCAGTGTTCCTGCATGTCAGCCACCTCTCCCAGCTTTGTATCATCGGTGTACTTGCTGAGGGTGGATGCTATTCCCTCATCAAGGTCGTCAATGAAAAACAGGACTGGACCCAATACCGAACCCTGGGGAACACCGCTAGTCACAGGCCTCCATTCAGACTCTGCTCTACTGACCACCACCCTCTGAGCTTGGTCCGACAGCCAGTTCTCGACCCACCTCACTGTCCACTCATCTATCCCATGCTTTCTCAGCTTTTCTATCAGGATGTCATGGGAGACAGTATCAAAAGCCTTGCTGAAGTCAAGGTAGATGACATCCACTGCTCTCCCTCCATCTACCCTGCCAGTGATGACATCATAGAAGGCTATGAGATTGGTTGAGCACGATCTCCCCTTGGTGAATCCATGCTGACTACTCCTCATGACCTTCTTCTCTTTCAGTTGCTTGGTGATGGCATCCAGGAGGTGTTCCATCACCTTTCCAGGGACAGAAGTTGGGCTGACTGGCCTATAGTTGCTAGGATCCTCCTTCTTGCCAATTTTAAAGACTGGAGTGATATTGGCTATCCTCCAATCCTCGGACACTTCTCCTGTTCACCAAGACCTGTTGAAGATGATAGAGAGTGGCTCTGCATTCACTTCCACCAGTTCCCTCAGCACACGTGGATGCATCCCATCCGGGCCCATGGATTTGTGTGCATTAATCCCTTTGAGCCGCTCCTGGACCTCCCCTACCTCAACTAGAGGGAAGCTCTTCGTTCTCCAAACACTCCTATTTTCATCCAGGATCTGTGGGTCCCGAGAGGCCTTTGGAGTGAAGACCGAGGCAAAGAAGGCATTTAGTATCTCCACCTTCTCAGCATCCCCCGTTACCAGGACACCTGCCTTATTCAGCAAGGGACCTACATTATCCCTCGTCATCCTCTTACTATTCACATACCTGAAAAAACTCCTTTTATTGCCCTTTATGTCCCTTGCCAGTTTCTTGTTTAAAGACAGCACTCTGATACATTTCACATGTGTGTAGCAAACAAGAGAGAAATTATCCTTTTTCAGCATGCACCTATATCACAGCACTGTTTGCTAGCAGCTTGTAATGACGTCTTTAAATTATGCATACTATTTGGCTTTCTATTCATATATCAAAAGGCAAAAAGGGCAAGCAATGAAACCACCTCCTAAGAACTCTGTAGAGTAGGCAAAACCTATTACAAATAACCATTATCTACTCTAGTAGAGAAGCTTCGATTTGATAGAATTTTATCTTTCTTATTTATTTACGCATTTTTCTTCCATAGACAGACTTTGCATATTGAATATGTTTGGTGGGTTTATTATGGTTAATTCATTATGTGGCCTGGGAACTTTATGTCTTGTCATTTTCTGCACGTTTTTCAAACAGGAGACAGCTCAGTTTCCGTTTTCATCCCATTTCCTTCTTAAGGCACATGATGCTTAAGAAATATCTTCAAAATAATCTACTTTAAGATTTCTCTCAGTTCCTATACTATTCCCCTTCTCCTCTCCCCAAACGCTGTTTGACAACTTGCTGGCAGCAAATGTTAAAGTGACTAATTGCGTTACATCCTCTACAGCTGTAGTGTGTTACAATGCAGGCTAGAAAACTGGTTTCTGGCAAAGAATCCTGGATTCAGGATCCAGGTCACTAATACACAGTGGCTGGATGAAGGAAGAGTGCTGGTACTTGATTGATGTGATGTGATGTGAACTGTACAGAAAGCAGCCTCCCCGGCCTTTTCAGCTGAAAGCAACGGCTCTGTGTGAGCAGCCTCCAGCAAAATACAAGTGAATTAATCAGGAGATAGTGGGGAGAAAGATTAATGCAATTTTGAAAGGGTCATTAAAATAGTTCTTAGCAATTCACAGAGCGTTAAGGAATTATCACGGTCATAGCTCTGCTGTTTCATAAAACTGGCGTACTTTATTCAGCAATATACCCACAAGTAAAGATGTAAACTAATTGAGTACAAAAATAAAAACCAGTTTAAAAATTTAGCCCATCATTTTTTTCAAGATAATTTTTTTTGAATTTTCACTGTTGAAATATTCAGAAGCATGTGGAATCAGTTCTAAAGTTAAATTACTAAATCATCGGTGTTAAAAATATGCTTTCATTGTTCGAGCTTGTGCAGTTACAAGACTATTTCAGGCAAATGCAAGACATCAGATTGTGACCTTTTACCAAACAAGCACTTCTCATAATTGTAATTGCCTTGGGCTGGTGAATGCTACTATTACACTCATTTTCACAATAATTGTACATGTATTTGAAAAGATGTGTCATAAATCTTTGATGTCCAACTTACAATAGTTCAGTATGATTACAGCTAATTAAATCAGATGGGGAAACTGTACTTAATCATGTTAATTGTGTGAATAAAAAGATCCAGAAATTTGGAGAAAAGACCTATGAAGTATTTCCTATGTTCTCACTGAGTCTAAACTTGGAATTTATTTTTATGTTTTTAAGTTTTGCACCCACAGTTTTTCACAGGTTTTGGAAATGTGGATGACTTGATGATCCTTCTTCACTCCAAATTTCAATTGAGCATTTGTTTTTCATTTATTATGTAGGGTTTTTTTCAGAATGCCTAAGCCAGTGATGCCTAACAGAAAAAATAAATGAGGCTAACTTCGGGCAATCGCTTCTGATGTCTTAAGTTTTTTTCTCTGGCTTTAAGTAATTTCTAATTCTGTCTGGTTTTAATTTTTTCTCCTCCTCCATCCATCCTTTCAACTGCCGTCCCTGCAGTATATATAGGAAAAAAAGTTTTGAGTGTGCATCTACATCTCTTTTTGTTTAATTCTGGGTCCTTGGACTTCCATTCCTAGTGAAAGAACCAACTTACCTGAGCGAACCTCTGTGCTGATAAGATCCGTTACCTACAGACAATACAGAAGAAGACAAGACCGCTGGGCTTGCACAAGCTGACACATTGTGCGAATGGTCTCAGACTGGACTAACTGGCCCAGAGGCAGAGCTCAGTGTCTGTAAATCAGTGGGGAAGTTGTAAACACTTTTCGTAATTTTAGTGCAAAGTCCTTGAGATCTGTCCAAAGAGCCGCAGGTTGGGCTGTGGGACCTCCATCCAGATCCACTGTAAAAATCTGTGGAAATTATTTCTGCTGAGTAGTACAGTGTGGAGTGCTATGAATACTTATAAGGTTGAATATAGAATACAGACAAAAGTGATGAGCAGCAGTACAACCTTTAAGAAAAGTCAATATATTTAAGTGGTTACGTTATGACAGAGTAGCTTACTACTTCTATAAGCAAAGAATTCTCTGCAGATAGTAGGACAATGGAAATTTTGCACATTTTAATTTTCACTTATCCAAAATAACTGGTTTTATTCTGCTAATAGACAAAGCTATTAGGCTATTTAATTTCCTTGAATTGCTTACTTTCATTTGAGGTCAGTAGGATTTGTCTGCTAGCTGTCCTAGGGTTACAGAAATATGGTATTGTAGTTCTAACCCTACCTGACCATCTTTATTGTATCAGTTTATTATTTATTTTACAATTAGCACATAGACATCTTTGTATGTTTTCTGTGTCCAACTCCTGTCTTCATCCATTTGTCTATTTCCAAAACTCCAGAAAAATGCACATTATAGCTACTTAAAAATCTGTGAGGATGAGGAATGGCGAAGTTAAAATGTATCTGCAGAATGGGAGGACAACAATTTATACAGAAGAGTACAAAAGTGGAAATGCCTATTAACGAGGTAAATCGGTTTTAGTAAGTGCATCTTAAGATGTATTTGCAATAGTAAAAATGGTAACATGCGTGCAAATGATCTCAGAACATCTGACTGTTCTTAACTTCCAAGTACCTTTTCCTCATGTTTATTCACAAAATTAAGGAAGTCTATTGTATGAAGTAATCTTGAGATTAAAAACATATTTTAGATGTTCCAAAGTCTGCTGCCAATGTTCAGCTATTAATAACTTGGCTATCACTTACAAGCAGCTTTTAGTAAGTCTGTTTCTTTTTTTCAAAAAATGACAACACTTGGCAAAGAAATTGGCCCTTATTTTCTTCGTACAGAGTTTAGCAGTACAAGTTTGTAAGTCTCATTATTGTGTGAATTCTCCTAACTCCAGGCTGAGGGTGTTCTGGTGAAGGTAAAGCAGAGGTGGATAGGAATGGATCGGCCTGCCTTCTTCTTCCAAGACATCTTTATTATAGAAAATACATCAAGGTTATTTGAAAGATAATAATGTATTAATACAACAAAGATTATTTCTTTAAGGGCCTTTGAACATGAGTTGGTTGATTTACCCTGCTTTTAGCAGGGGTTTTCAACTAGATGACCTCCAGGTTTAGGTCCTTTCCAACATCAACAATTCCGTGCTTCTGATATTTCACACAGTCTTCTTTGAAACATTTGAAATATCCATGTATTGGTGAGGCATTCTGATTAATATACGAAAAATATACCAAATACTTGCAAAAATTAAATGTCTTTCAGCGACACTTTCTGTTCAAATAGACTTATTGCAGCCAGCTTTAAACATCTTTACAGTATGTTTCTGAAATGTGTTTTTTGAAAGCAGTCCAGTGTTGCACATTACAATTTTCTAGCATGATTTGGTTTTTGATTTTATTTTAACTTTTCCTTGAACTGTATTTCTTGTTCTCTAGTGTATATGGTTTGGTTCGGTTTGAAGTGTGCATTGAAGCTACATGTCCTCCTTTTTCACCTTTCCACTTAGAAGAAGGAGGGGGGATCAGAAAAGATGTGCATACATCAAGGTATGCACACTTGCTGTGACTTCCTAGCATGCCGTTTTCCCCAGGAAAATTACTATGGCATGGCTCCAGGTTTCTTCCACGCCATAAATTTTTCCAATTTCTTGCTTATTGATTTCTGATAGCTTGAATCTCCCTTGTACTTTAAAGCTAGTTGTACTCCCAGAACTGAAACACAGAATAATATATCTGGCTTCATACCATTTTTATTATCTGTTTCTTTACTTGTTTTCCTGTTGCTGTCATAAATGAAATATATTCATTTCAAATTTATCTGAAGTGAGTTTGGTTGAACAATGCTTAACTTGCAGCATATTGATAAATGGTTTGAAATACACATGGAGAATAAATACATGCATATGGACGTGATTTGGGAATCTGCAAACATTTGATAAATTTGGTTCTATCAAAATAAGTAGCAAAGTAATGATAGGGAAAAAACTGCAAGAATTTGAAGGTTTGCATGTATACCCAAAGCAGCTAATTTCAGTAGAAATGTGTGACGGTATCTTGCTTTCCTCCAGTCTACCTCATGCAAAGAGAATTTGGGAGTGATTTGCTTTTCTTTCTTATTTTCTTCCTCTCTGTCATTGCATATGCTCGAAAATGATATATAATCCTAACATGGAAATTTCTCTCAGGTTTCCTTTTTCTGGAGGGCTTTACTTTCTTTTGAGCCTCCATGGCAGCACTCTGCATTTGCAATTTGTGATTAGTCCACTTGATGACTAATTTAAGGTAGTGCAGTATACCCTACTAAGCTTTCCATCACCCTAGCTGAGGTACCATTCCTTGTTACATTGCTTTTTATGGTGTGTTCCCCAGCGATCACCTCTAAACAACTGTAATGAGGCTTTAACTGGGTTTCTATTCAACAAATAGGGAAGCTGAGCAGAGGGAAAGGAAGCAGAGAGTAACACCACAAGCATGGTGTTTCTCAAACTGCTAAAATGTAATAGGAATTACCTTTTTTGTTTTTCCGTTAATTTGGAAAATACTGCTATTATTTAGTTTTTACACTGATCTGATACTTTCATCCTTTCTTCCCTGGGATATGTATTATGAATCGGTCATGAGAAGGGCCTGTGATAGCTTTTCAAGTCCAAGTTAAACCCACTTGTCATAATAAAAAAACCTGTGTCATCTTAGTTGTGTGGTAGTATGACACAATATAGGAGATAACTTCCATATGTGCCACCAAGTGTTACAGGTAAATTAAACTTCCAAGGGAGGTAATAGTTTCTCAATCCTCTATGGGAGAAGTTATGTGGAAGAAAACAACAAATATTGTGACTATACAGAACTGATTTTTAACTGAGTCAGAGAGAAAATAGAACAGTCTTCGTGCTTTCTGCAGGTATTCTGACCCTTTGTGCATGATACAGAATACATAGTTTTCCTAAATATTCCATCCCTTTGGGTTACAGTGGGAATGCAATATCCAGAGACTTTGAAAACCCACCTAGGTGTCTGTCTGTATTATTTTAGTACTCGAAAAATAGACTTTTAAAATTCTTGTTCATTGCATCTCACCTTTGTTGATATATGGAAGTTAATCATATAAACACTATGAGCATAAACCATCCATATAACCATGGTTAAATTAGTGTATGCTTGTTTTTATTTAAAGCATAAGAAAAAGTGTTTAAGGTAGTCTTTTTGGTTTTGCTGTCTGTATTGCTACTTTTGGGATTTATTTTACTTTGTCTTGGAATGTAATGTAGGAGCAGAGAGTATCATGGAGTCCTCTGACTCAATTAGCTTGCTGTCCTGTCTGGGGATGGGCTACGTCTTCATGTTTACTGCCTAAATATTAGTAGTAACTCAGAGCCTGTTTGATTATTGAGAATTTAAGAGTATTAAACTGAGATGCCAGACTGCTCTTTTTTGGGGCAGAGCTCTTCTGGCCAGTGCACTAAATAGCAAAGTTATGGCTACCACTGGCAGATAATAACTTTTGCTTGCTCTCTTTCTCTGTGTAAAAGAGCTGGAGCCATGTCATTTAATAGCTGCTTCCCACAGCTGTTTGTGGGATGAACACTTGTTCCCTGCTATCAAGACTGAACACAGAAGCCACAAGGATGAAATATTTCCAAGGAACAATCTCCCAATCAATATAAGAATGAGGATTTTCTCATAATAACAAACTTTCTCTATTGTCTCTATAATTTTATTTGGCATCTGTAAAAGCTGCAATATTTCTGATTCAATCTTTTTCTTACTCTATTTCCCAGTAAAACCAACTTCAATTGTTATGAGGTTGCTACAGCTCTACATTTTTAGATTCTAAACAAGTTGGGTTTTATTATCTTGTGGCTGAAGTGACAACTATTTTTTCTCATTTCTGCAGAACGGCAGGTTATGCACTTCTATGAACATACACAGCAACTCAGTCATACGAACTAAAAGCAAAGAGCATTTGTACGCAAAATGAGTTATGCTGATACTTTCTATGCAGACTATAAATTACAGATTTCCTATCCACTGGGAAAGAGTCTAATTTGCAGGAAAATTGGGTTTTCAGCCAAAGAAAGCTTTTCAGTAAAGTCACTTGCTTTCCAGGGATTTAGATTCCTGCTCCCAGATTTACACAAGGATTATGGTACCATGTGTGATTTATTAAAGCAAAGGAATTAAACAAATGGAATTCACATTGAGTCATGAGTTTTTAGGAATTGGCGTGACACTTAGGCTCCTAAGTACCTATACCATCTTTGAAAACTGGATTAAGGCACCTAAACTGCTAATGTTACGTTATTGTGAAGTATTATGCAGTGGCACTTAGCTCATAGGCTAAAAGCAACTGTTAGCAGGGCACTCTTCCCTCACTCACCAGCGCAGATCATTGAACTTCTGAAACACCATATTTCAGTCAAGACTCAATGTTGTCCTAATATTTTCTTTCTAACAGGGCTCGTACAGCTCTGTATGACTCTGAATAGTGCCTTGTAGGCAAAATCCAGGATAGATTAACTAATTTGAACATAGATAGCTAGTCCCTCAGCTGAAATTTGAGTTTGTAGTGTTTCTTTTAATTTCAGCCTTGATTCAAACAAAAATATTGGGAAATATGAAGTGCTTCTACCACAAGAACCAAGAAACAAACCTAGGCAGACAAACAGGAATGTTAAAGAGACTTTACTCTAAATGTTTTATCCAAAATGAACACATCTATTTTAACTCAAAAACAACAAAACAGTATGCTGTGTGTGGGTTATGGTTCGGGGTGTTTTTTAATATTTATATCAAGAAAATTGGACATTTATACTGAAAATTTCAGAGTTAGAAAATTCCTGAGTACCCCTTATTTTTCTATGTAAACAATATGTACATTACAAATTCCATCTTATATTCAGAAGAAGTAACAATTTTTGGGAGAACTAAGGGAATCATAGAATGGTTAGGGTTGGAAGGAACCTTTAAGATCATCAAGTTCCAACCCCCTGCAATGGGCAGGGACACCTCTCGCTAGACCAGGCTGCTCAAGGCCCAGTCCAACCTGGCCTTGAACAATTCCAGGGATGGGGCAGCCACCACTTTCCTGGAATTTTAATCAACAAGTTTTATAATCAAAATAATGGGGTTTGTGTTGTGGGTTTTGGGTTTGGTTGTTTTGGGTTTTTTTAAATAATGAATAGGAATGTTACTTTCTATCAGAGTTTCTGGTTTTGGAGCTTGCTTTACAGACATTTTACTAGGGTGTCCTTTTTATGCACCAAGCATTATATTATGCTTGTGTAACCACCAACTATAGTAACATTTCTGCAAACCAAATGTTTTTGTTTAATCTCTGTTTGCTGCCAAGTAACCGTATGATATGTGCTAATATAACATCTGCCATACTGGGTTTGTATAACTGAGTTTTATTTAAAGCTTGATATATCAAATGGACAATAAGTGCCAGATATTGTACTCAGGCATGCTCACCTCCTTCTCCTTGCAGGGACCATGTAACTTTTTTGACCTTCATGTCCTATGGTAGACCTTGATTTCCTATCATCTTGCAAAATAGAAAAGCTATGGAAGCTAAGATTCCAGATGAGAAAAACCTGAAGTCCCCTGTGCCAGGATGTCTGCTATTATAAGTGGAGGGTCTGTACACACAGTATAGAACCAGGCAGAACATCTGTATGATAAACTGTAATTGTACAGTGCAATTTGCAAGGCATGTCCCACAACTCCACCCCCATCCCATCTGCTGCATAAACACTACTCAGGACACCCTGGGAATTCCCCAGACTTTCTAAACCTGACTGTAAATGCAAATACTTGCTGAAAATTAAAAAGAAGGTGGAGATCTATGGGAGGGTTTTTTGGTCCAATACTCTGCTCAGAGCAGAGTCAGCTGCCTGAGCAGGACAGGTTGCTGAGGGTCATGTTCAATTAGGTTTTGAATATTTCCAAGGGGGAAGACATGTCTGTGCAATCTGTTCATGCATGTGATCACCTTCATAGTGCAGAATTTTTTTCATGTTTCAGTGGAATTTCCTGTGTTTTAGTCTGTGCTTTTGGCTCTTGTCCTGTCCCTTAACACTGCTGAGAAGAGTCTGGTTCTGTGCCTTTACTTCCCATCAAGTATTTTTACACATTGTAAAGATCCCCTTGAGCTTTCTCTTTTCAGGCTGAGCAGTCCCAGCTCTCTCAGCCTCTCCTCATATGAAATGTTCCAATTTTTTAATAACCCTTGTGGCCTTTCACCCTCCTTATCCCAGTATGTCTACATCTCTCTTGTACTGGAAAGCCAGCACTCCAGATATGTGTAATCACAGCTCAGTAAAGGGGAAGGAAGGATCACCACCTTCAACCTGCTGGTGCTGTTGGTGTTCATTATGGCAAGAGCATATTGCTGGCTCATGTCTAACTTGTTCTATACAATCCCAAGGTCTTTCTCTGCCAGTCCGATTTTCAGCTTGTCACTTCTCAGTCTGTACTAGAGCCTGGGGTTATGCCTCCCCAGGGACAGGGCTTGGCATTTCCCCTTGTTGAACTTCATGAGGCTCATGTCAGACCAATCCTTCAGCCTGTCAACATCATTCTGAGTGGCAGCACACCCATCTGGTTCATCAACCACTTGTCCCAGTTTTATATTCTGTCATCCAGGTGAAGACTAAATTAAACAGTGTTAAGCCCCAGCACTGATCCCTGGGATATACTGCTGGTGACAGGCTTTCAGTTGGACTTAGTGCTGCAGGTTGCAACACTCTGAGTCCTACTTCACCTAGTTTTCAAACCACCTCATTTGTTATCTACTTAGTCCATATTTCATCAGTTTGTCACTAGGGATGTTATGCAAGACAGTGTTAAAAGCCTTACTGCTTTTGACATTGGCTGCTCTCCTGAGGTCCACTAAGCAAGTCTTCTTATCACTGAAATATATCAGGTTGCTAAGCTAAATTTCCCCTCTTTAATCCATGCTGATTAGTCCCAGTCATTTCATCCTTCATCTGTTTGGTAATGGTTTCCAGGTCTATTTATGACATTAGCTTCCTAAGGGTCAAGGTGAGGGTGGCCAGCCTGTGTTCCCAAGATCCTCCTCGCCTTCTTGAAGGTGAGAGTCACATTTGCTTTCTTACATTCCAAAAGCTCTCAACATAAAAGCAAAAAAATGCTTACACAAGAGGAAAGAAAAGTTAATGTGCACTTAAACTGAAATACTTTAACTGAAGCACTGTACACGAAAATAGAAATTACAGATTTTTCTCAATATTTAGGCCACAAGAAATAATACTATGTCCAGATTTCTAGCAGAGCAAAGACAGGTTCAGAAGACAAATCACTGAAATTTCTTGGAGAACAAATGACAATGGTGTACAGGTCTATGATAAAACTGGAACAGAGAGAATAAGAGTAGGTTACCTTTTAATGATTTTGAAATAGAGCAACAGAATTAAAAGGTTGACTACAAATCCTGAAAGAGGATACTCCATGCAATATGTAAAAACTTTATTTGCAAGGCCTTTAAATGTCAGCTCTTTGAAAGAATTGAAGTGGTCAGGGCGCATCGGGTCTTATTTCCTTTATAAGACCTCCTCGGAGGCTGAGAAATCTTATTCTGAAATGTCAGCATTATCAGCAGAAAGATTTAATTATGAAAAAAAAGCACCGAGTATGTAGAATTTGTGTTCAAAGGTCATGAGCTAGAGTATTTCCAAGAACTATCTGCCCTAACACTTTCAAAATAGGAGAGAATAATAAAAGCAAGGCTGGAACAGATTCACACATATCACTAATCTGTTTCTAAAATCAGTGTCCTACAGTAAATGCATTTAAACAAGGGAAACTAAACTCCAGCTACTTGGGTTTGAAATCTAAATCTGAGGCAGAGCATGAAAAATAATAGGCCAAAAATGGAAACTAATAATGAATTTCAGGGGAAAATTTTAATGACTTTGAAAAGATTGAGGAAAATAAATAATAGTAAATATGAAAATTCAACTGTCAGACATGAAAGCGAGGCTGAATAGGAAAATGTAGGTACTCCTAATTAATCAGACAATATATATGAGATTTTCTGGAGGTCATCCCACAATAAGAACTGTGGAATTAAGATATCTTGTATTCATTCTAGTCACAGAGAACTTATGATACTTCCCCACCCCCCAATATTTTCTATATTTGATCAAGAGAAAAACAGAAAGATAGTAGGCTAAGGGAACAGTATGAGAAGAGAATCTATGATGATATGGAGATACATATTAATAGTGTGTATTGCAGAATGCTTGCTTGATGTAAAAATGTGTGAGTCTGGCTTTTCTTACTTGTTTCCCCTAAACGTCATGATTTATATAACTCTCTGTTTTGCTTCATGAATTTTTAATCTATTCAGGTAGCACAGTTGTTAAGAATACTGCATATGTTTCTTTTTGTTTCACAAGCCTTATGCAAGTTTTGTATGATAAACTACTTCAGTGAAGACACTTCTAAACAAAGGCATGACCTAACATGTAGATATAAGAGCAAAAATTTACTCTTAATGTTTCAAACTGTAATTAAATATGTCTACAAGTAGTTACAGTGAGAGTGATGGTATGTATTGGCCCCTCCAAAAATCATTAGCAGAGGCTTCCAGACTTAAAAAGAGTTAGGAAACAACCTCCCCAAACTTTTCATTTCTTTTGCAGTATAAACAATAACAGAAACTGCAGCATATGCAGTTTAGCTAAGGTGAAATGAGTTTGCGTAATCCTGTTCTCACACAGTGGTAAAGACAAGGGTGTTTTAGAGAAAACTCTGTGTAGGCAAAAATGTAGAATAAACTGAACTCAAACCCTGAGCTCAGCGCATAAGTACTTAAGCATGCCGATTGTAGTGGTTTTCCCTGTCCATATCTTATTTTGCCTGCTAGTTGTCACCACAAGGGCAGAAGAGTTAGAGACTGCACAATATGACACATCCCATGGATATGTTTTGTTATGATTGTCCTGTTAGATGTGACAAGGAAGATGTGTGGGCCCTCTCCTCCAGAGTGTAAAAATGTTTTTTCAGGACATCCGCTTCTGGCACTTTGGCTCTTTTGGCCAAGAGGACTCATATAAGACAGTAATAGAAATATGGCAAAACAAAATTCCTACTAAGTGAAATCCTTGTGACCTTCACCCCTAAGCTGAAACATCAGCTTAGGTGGAAGTGCTCCTGGAGATGTGGTTTCATTATTTTGCTACCTAGAGCTTTTATTTTAATTAAACACAGTTAATGTATCCCATGCTTTTTTATAGCAACAACAGCGGCAACCACCTTGTTCACCATTTTTCAGGCTTTTTTTCAGATGGTCTGATGTCTCTTAGATGGAATTGGACCATGCAGACAGACCAGGCATGACATTCTTTTTGTAGACCTACATAGAACATCTAAATTCCTTTCACTTGCTTTGGGGATTAGTTTGGTACAGAAACAATGATGTAATGCAGAGGAATTTTTTCAAGAGAGAAAAGAAAAAAGGATATTATAAATCCTTTAATATATTGGATATCTTTTTTTTTTGGGGGGGGAGGGAATCCTGTTCTTATTATAAGAAGTCTTTTAGGATAAAAGCCTTCCTTTATTCATTCCTTTCCCCTTTGTAAGATCAAAATAAAAATCCGAAATCTGCCACACAAAGAGACATACTGTCAAGATTTTAGGCTGGTATTTCAGTCAATGGTTTTAACTACATATAGTCTTTGGTTCTTTTGTATTTCAAGACTGCATTAGCATCTGTGATGACAGCATTTTGATTATTTGTACTTTTTCCTTGGAGATCACTAGGAAATGTCACTGTGTGTTCAAGAAAACTAACAGAAAAAAAAAAGAGTAATAGATACATCTTCTCTGAAGTCATAGGGAGTATCACAAATGTCACATCAGCTTCAATTAGAGATGAACATATAATGAAAACCCCAACATCTGGCTGCATTTGATCTTCTCCTCCATTATTCAACCTGTTGTTAATCACAGGGGACTCACAAGCTTAAAACATTTTAAGAGGCTTCTTGGAAATATTCTTCCAGCCTTCTGTCATTTCATTTTAGCAATGCCTGTCCTTTTCTCAATATGCATCATTGAAACTTATGCATAATAATGATCTCTTTATTAATTACCATTCTATCTGTTTCTGCACTTTCTCACAAGAGGGGCTAATATTCTACTTAATGCATTACATAGTTCTTCTAGGAAAATTTTCTTACGTAAAACAAAATTGAGGACTGTAACTTCGGTTTGGGAAAAACATCAGAAGAAAGGGTTAGGTGTGAGAAATAAAGACCATTTTCATTTGTATGCCCAAAGCAATAGGGTTGGAGGGTTTTTTTTTAATATGTGTTAAGGAGTAGACAATGTAAAAGACATAAATGGAAAGAGGCAGAATTCTTGACTCGATGCAAGATATATGGGAACATTTCAGAAGAGAGAAGATGATCTTCAATCAGTGTAATAACTAAGTCAAATTAGGCAGGACATTTACGGTCATGTGCTGATGGCTTCACACACGTAACTGTAGTATACTTATATGCATCTGCTCTCAGTATGAACTGCTTGATTGAGAGCATAACCAAGCTTGTTCACACAGTAAGGCAGAATATTCTTACAGGGCTGCTGCACAATTCATGGCATAGGTGATTTTAAATGATGCCCTTGTGAATAAAAACTAATCTGATTGAAACTGAGAAATGAGATTTAAGGTTGTTTGAAGTCTCAAGCAAGTATAAAAAATTCCCTTTTATGAAAGACCTTGCTACATATTTGTTTTTTTTAAAAGGCAATAATCTCTCTAGTGGTATATCTGAATGCGTAGGGCTATATCTATGTAAGGAGAAGTACAGATAAAACCCAGCATCCTTGCATTGCATTAAGTTTTGCTCTGCTCAAAATTGCTCTGAGGAACCAACATTAATATTGATCTGGACAGTGACTGTGTACATTAATGTTTCAAGGCTACAGGTTCAGGCTGCACATAATTAATGCAGCCTACTGTAATGCTGACACACTATTTCTTTTACAGATATCACTGTTGAAAAAAACCAAAATAAACCAAATCCAAAAACATACACCAGCATTTTCCAGGGTACTGCAGTTATGAACTGAAATGCTGTAGTTTTTCCTTCCATTCTTATAATTACCTGCAATTGTGAAACACTGGCTGCAACTGCAGCTTTTGCTAAATGATGGCTTTCCAGTGACGGCTCTTTATTTCAAGAGCCCTCTCATGAAGTGGACGCTTTAACACATGAATCTAAAAAGAACCCCAAACCCTATCGTTTCTATCTCATTTCAAATCTTCTCCACTGTCAATGGCATAAGACTACCATGCTTGACAATGCTTGGTTAAATGTTGAGAGCTAAAGGGGTAAGCACATATGCATGCATTTCACAGCCAAGCACTGTCCACCTCCGAGGGCAAGAGTAGAAACCAGAAGTACTGGGCACTAAGCTCAGAAGTGCCTGAGGGCTGAGCTTATTATATAGTCAATCAGACCCTCTGATCGAGGTGCCTTGTCCCTGAGGTCATTTGGCTGTACCAGAAATAGCAGAATGAAGAGGACAAAAAGAAAGCCAGGCTTAGAAAATCAGCTGTAAAATAAATGGTAATGAGAATTCTCTTAGATTCTAGAGGCAAGCTAGCAGATGGGAGATCTTTCTGAACTGTAGAGTGAATTCAAATAAATAGTGTGGACTTCAAGAAAAGAACTCCCTCTCTCTGGCTTCATTTGATTTCAAAGTGTAAGAATATTTTACGTTAGCATAGCAATGAATTCTCTCCCTTATTTAATCCTGTGCTATATTTGCAATATATTCCAGGGACATATCGCGCTTTTTTTTTTTTTCTAAAAATGGCCTACATTCATAAACATAAGAGTTTTAGTCTCATTATATTTTCTCAAATCTTGGAAAGATAAGAATGGTTTTCATCCTCAGAAAGTTAGTTTTACTTTGAGAAAAAAGTTGAACAAGATATGTTCTAAAAAGGCCAGGTAAGGAAGCCATTCCTGTGAATTTTTGTCCTTCCGATAAGTGTCTGGCCAATAAACAACTCCACACAGCCCTGTCTGCCTCTAAGAAGCTAAGACTATTTGTAATCATTGCAATTTGCAAGGAAGAGTCTGAGAGCACATTGTAAACCAGAAATAAACAAAGACCTTTGGTATTATTTTTCTATTATAAAGCTTGAGGATTTTGAGGCAGTTCCATTTTTTTATGTCCTTATTAGTGATATTTTGATGTACAGTTTGGATGAAGCTTTGCTTCACTTCTGTTAAATTCTAACAGGTGGCTGGTTTCTTCAAATAACAGAAATTTCCATGGAGCAAATGTATTTATCAAGTCCATAAATATCTAAAGCTAAAGCAGCAGCTTAGAGAGAGGAGCATGTAAGTAGGTGGCTGCTGTAAAAATATTATCTTCTGGCTAGTTTCCAATTGGGTGACTGTTTGTGGTGGCTCTCAGTTTCATCACCACAAGACAAATTTTTCAATATGTTTTAGATGTACATCCAATCTGATAGACATGGAATGTGAATTTAGACACTTTCTCTTTGAGCAGGATCAATATGCCTGCAACTGAAATATAACTCTGAAGTTAAATACTAATTTTTAACATAGCTTCAGAATCGGTTAATTCACTTTAAGAAAAAAACAAAACAAACCTTTAGTTTCTAATGAAAAACAAGGTTGAAACATAGTTGTTTTCAAACCATTCCTCAGTGATGGTTCAGAAACAAAATATAAGATGGTGTGTAAACTTGATTTATGATTCAACAGCTTTTCTTTGAAGGAACCTAACCTGTCAAACCTCATTTTTTTGAGAGGAATTTATGAGTTTTGGTTAACTCTGTCTGAGTTATGATTCTTGACTCTTAAGGGGAAATAAAAAAACAAACAAACAAGAATAGGGAAAGAGAAAAATTAAAAAGGAGGTAAAAGGGGCAAGGAGAAGAGAGACAGAGGCAGAAGTGCATCCATGCATCAATAGATAATATCTAGGAACTAAGATTCTTGCCAAGAGACATGAGAATTCCCTCATGGAAGAATAGGAATCTGAACACTCTGTTCCTCCTATGTGATAACCATGTTGATAAATACTACCTGGTGGGAAGAGTGCCTCTATTTTTTAAACACATTCAAATGGATTCTGGTTCACTGTATACAGTATTGTACAGGAAGTGCATTGAAATAATGGATATTTTTGTAGAACATGAAAATTATTGCCTTCCTACATCTATTCATTAAAAAAAAAAAAGAGAGAAAAAGTATTTAACTTCTTTAAGAGTCCAGATGTAGTCGTGAGTTTTGCAATTTTTGTTTGATTCTTCCTATTTAGAAAATCTTATAAAGAAAGGATTAAATTCTGCCTTTGCTGTTCAGTTCAAGGGATAAATGTGTCTTCATTTATACTCTGAAAATTGTATTATTTTTTAATAGTCTATTGCATGGTAGGTTGACCCAGTTATGAAGCCACGCCCCATGGTTTGAAGGATCCGAATCAGCTGGTAGAAAACGCATAGGTCTACTTTAGATTTTCTAACTCAAAAAAGTATTGCAGGAAGTCTGTGATGTCCATTAATGTTGCTGTTCATGGAGAATATGAGAGAGAGATAACTGGAGAAATTTCTACTTCTGCCTCAATCAGCTAATTCATTAATCAATTAATCAAGTAAACAATTAATTGTCAGCTAACAAGTAGATAAAATAGCAAATACCTGAGGTGTTGGTTGACTGATTGCATATTTCAAATCACCTTTGAAAATATTATATTTTAAGCATACCAAATGTTAAAAATTATTTTCCTTTCCTATCCTCTGGTGGTTTTTTGGTTTAATGTTTATTAGTTTTTTTCTGTATTCCTGGATAATAGGAAAGAGGGCACTGTCCGCAAAGTTGGGGGAATGGGTGACAAAGTGGAAGGCAGGGATGCTGTTTAGGGAGACATTCACAAGTTGAAGTCATAGAGTTCAACAAAGGTCAATGAAATATATTACTCTGAGTGTAATAACCCCATGCAGTATTACAGAACCAGGGACTCACTGAGTAGATTAAAGCTTTACATGAAGGGTCCTGGCAGCAGAGGTGGAAAGTAAGTTGAACATGAGTTGGGAAAGGCCAACTGCTCAGCTCTTGGCAAAATTTTAGCTAATAGGTCCAGGAGGGTGATCCATCTGTGAGGGCACATCTGGAATGCTGTGTCAAAAATTGGGTTCCCCAGTGCACAAAAAAAATAGTTATTGATGTATTGAATTGAATCTAGTGCAGGGACACAAGGTGCTTGGGGTCTAGAACAACTGAAATGTAGAAATCTCTATCCACAGAGGTGCTTAACACATGACTACATCAGGTCCTGGCAACATTTTCTGTTTGACCTGGTTCAAACGGGAGGTTGGACCACGTGTCCTCCAGAGGGTCTTACTAGGTTACATGCTGCTGTGATTCTGACAGAGCAGTTACATGTCAAATTTATTATTTTCAGTAACATTTTCTGTTGAATCTTACAAGTCATGAGAAAATTAAATATGGCACAGGGATGATTTATCTGTGTATATTAACATCTTGTACCTAATTAATTTAAAAGTAGGAAGTCTCTCAGAGGTCTGAAGTATAGGAGCACAAAAGAATGCCAATCTTTGCTTCAACCGAGGAAAATAGTGTTTACTAATCTACTCATTTGTTGCATTTGGATTAACCCTACTGGTTACTAGTATCCTTGCTTAGAGAACTTTGTTTGCTCGAAAAGTTTCAAAACAGATTTAGAACAACAGTGACTCAGAAGACATTATCTGATCAATGGTAATTGAGTTGAGAGTGACAGAACTGCAAAACTGAATTTAAATTCATAGTGGATGACGTTTAAAAAATGGCAATGTGCTGATTAATTATGAGCGTTTACACTGAAGTTAAGAAATGGGAATGACTAATTTTGCAGTGTAAGAAAAAATGTATTTCAAATCCTTTTTCCTTCCACCCACTTTAGCCACCAAGAAAAAAAAAATGAAAAAGAAAGAAAGATGAAGTGAGCTAAAAAGCATTCAAATCAGTGTTTAAAAAAAAAAAAAAAAAAAAAAAGTAACAACCCAGAGATGTTGCTGAAAAGTCTTTCACAGCTGTGGCTCTCTCCAGAGTCTGTAGTGCAAAATGATTTCCGGTCTAAGGTAGAAGCTGTTGATAAAAGAATGAACTGAAAGAGGGTTGGGTTTGTGGATCAAATCCAGTCCTTTTTCCATCCTTGAAGAGGTATTTTGATTCTGTCCTAGGTCTGATGGGTCAGCATCCCAGACAACAACTGGGTGTGTTTATGCTCTCGTCAGATAATGGAAAATCTTTGTAAAGCAAAAGCACGAGTTGATAATGGACACATTCTGTAATTGCTGCAAAGTTTAAATTAATACTGTAGATTTTAAAGGGCTTTGATAATTTAATGAAAGAGCAGAAGAAAGAGAATGAAACTAAACCTTTCCTGCAGTTAAAGTGACAGGAGATGAGTGTGTTTAGTAGATTAAACCTATATGAATGTGGATGTGTGTATGTTACTAAGAAAGGGAACAGTGATTTTGACAAGTTGGAGGGAACAAACATAGAGTTATATCAAAATGTCAAATGTACTTTAAATCTCTGACAGCCCATAATCTGTGTTAAAAACTGAAGTATGAATTAACATTGAAAAGCAAAATATCAAAATGTTCAGGGTGACTACAAAAGTTGGAGCTTTCCAATGATCATTTACTATCAATTTTACAGAAAAAAGCTAGTAGTTTTTTTTCATATAGCATGCACTGTCAGAGATCAGCAAAGAGTATGCTTGCTAACAAGAACAAAAATAGTAATAACTGGTGTCACATATGAATTAAGTATACAGATGATGAATCCAGACAAATAGCTACACTACTTAGCTGCATAGTTTGAACATGCTCCAACAACCTTCTGAAGGTTTCCGAAAAAACTCTTCCTATTCCACAATTTGCATAAGTCTACTAATATTATTTCAGAGTAGATCAAAAGGGATGAGGGATTTTTTTTATTAGGAATCTTGACATTATTTCACTGTGTCCATCCCCTGGATTTTGAAAACTGAGCCTTTTTCTTGTACTCTGTTTTCAAAAGTTTTAGAGATGGTAATATCTTTTAATTTTCATCAAATATTCACAACTATTTTGCTTAGTTGATATTATCTCTCTGTTGAATACTGTATTTGATAGAAAGATAAGTAAATATTATAACAAACTATGAAATGCTGGATAATATTTATGAAAATACAAAATTCACTACCCTAGCATATGAAGGATTCAAAATTCTTGTCCTTTATTTACTCTAAGCAAAAGTATTTCCAGCTATTGAAAGCATGAGCATTATTTAAACAAAACCTGAAGTTGGTATATAATTAAGTCTCTACCCAGTAATAATAAAAAAACTTTATATATGAATTTTTTTCTTTTCTAGCACCTCTAACAGATAAACCACCAAAGCTTTTACACCCCTTGGAGAGTAAGCTAACAATTCAGGAGACCCAGTTAGGTAAGTAGCAAACCCATAATTACTATTCGAATGATATGAAAGCATGATGGTAATGTGATGATATGTTGGCATTAATAATTTCATTGAAAAGGCATTAAACTTTTTTTTCATGCAGAGCTGTATCATATACCATCTAGAAAACTGTTGTTCACCAAAAAAATAGTAGCAATTAATACTGAATACTAAGCTCTTGAATATTACTGATACTGGGGTTTTTGCCTTTGCTGAAAGTCTATTGTTATAAATGCACCCAAGCTATTCTTTCTAAACTTCGCCTTTTATGTATATTTATATGTATTAACTGTGGGATTCTGTGAGAGTTTGTCATTTAAATTCTGCCTGCAAGACTTCTTTGCTTTGGCTATTACTTACAGAATTGCAAGGATGTTTGTAATTATAAATGTTGTGTTGGCCTAAAACCATCCAGCAAACAGTGAGAAGTTGACATAATAGCATTTGATTATTCTAAGTGCATAAATTCCTGTCTATAGATTAATGGAGCAACGTCAGTGTCTGAAGAAACCATTTTGTTTTGCTTTTTCTAGCCTAGTGAATGCTGGGTCTGTTTTGTCACTTCGGTCTTCTACTGCTATAGAGTTCGTTAAGGCTCCAAAGCTAAGTGCATGTGTTACTAGAGCTTTCAGGATAAAACAATCCATCTCCTTTGTGAATTGACACAGAACGCAACTTGTAAGAAACAAGCAGTCTTCAGAGGGTTACACTGGAATTGTGCTTTGGTGTCAGAACAGTAACCTATTGATAGATCTTCTAGCATGTTAGCTGCAGAAACAAATGGAAACAAATCTGGTGATTGTCTAAATCTCACAGGAAAAAAAACCCAAAAAACAGAGAAGAAAAAGAAATAAAGCAAGCAAAACTCTGTACATTCTGCAGCACAACACCAGAAAAAGCAGAAGGCTTGAAAATTAATTCTGACATTCATTGGCAGAACATTTTATGGTGCTTGCCAGCCTATGACTAATAGTGGCCAGAGAATAATTCATCTTTGTTTTGCTATCCATAAAATATTACTTAAAATGATTCATGCTATTCAGGTAATGTTCTGAGATGCTGATATACATGTTTTTAGAAACAATTATGTAGAAAAGGGAAGATGTAATGTATTTCCTTCTAGAACTAACTTCTGTTATTCTGAAGGTATTGTTTCTGATATACCAACTCAGAAAACTATTCCTATATGACAGCCACAGATGATTATACCTTTTCATTTGAACATAAGCCTAGGGAACAGAAACCAAATTGATTCTATGTGGTTTTTTTCCCAAGCTAATGTTGCTTACTGAGATATTTTTAATGAAATAAAAACCCCAACAAACCCAAACCAAAAAACAAGAGGCAGAACTTCTGTGGGCTTCAATGTCTTGCTAAATATACTGTATGTATGGGTTGCTTTCAGTGAGATTGCAATTATTAATGACTAGGTGGAGGCTTTTTATGTATGATTTTTAGAATTAGTTTTGTCTTTACTTTATCATATTTCTGAGAAACAGGTTAAATAATTTTAAAAGTGCTGGGCTTTGAGAAGACACTTTTCAGAAAAATAAGTAGCTATTGATGAATATAAAAGAGTTAATTTGCAAATGTCACTTTCAGACACAGATGGGAAAGTCTGACCATAAATTAATTTGAAAATATAGTACTTCGCCTTATATCAAGAAACTATGAGAATATATTCATTTGTTGTTTAAAAACCTGTGAAAAAAGCCTGTGAGAAGTCGAGCAAGTACAAAAAAGTGATGGTTCCCTGACACAAAATTTAAGTTGTTCCACTCCTAGATTTAATAACATTTGAAAGGTCTATGTTTCACTGAGGAAAGCTAGCATTCCTTTCAGAAGGCCAGTTCATGCTCTATGAAAAATGCAAATTATTTTAACATTAAAATAACGTCAAGTTTGCTTAGCTAAATCTTAGCTTGTTACCTAAACCAGCAGCCTCCTACCCACCTGAGGTGTGGTGTGGCCTAGTGTTGTGGACTGGTCTAGATATAGCCAGAAAACACTAACCTACCAGAATGCATTTTGGGTTGTGTGTTTGTGTGATGGGGAGCTGGGACAATCCTCACTCTCATCCCAACATTTCCGCTCTTTTTACCTCCCACTCCACCTTGCATTGGAAATGAAGCAAGTTGCAGGTACCAGGGCATGCTCTGGGAGGTGCACACATAATTTTTAGGGATGTATGTTCTTCTGCAGGTGCATGTGGTGGGTTGAAAAGTCAATAGTGATGATTCACCTCAAAGTCTTCCCCTGCTGTCAGGCCTCTGGAGAATGGTGCTGGCCATACTTTTGGCAGAGCCCTCAGTAACCCAGTGTGTTTGCTGCTGAAGGAGCTACTGGAGTTTAGTTCTTAAACAGGGCAACTTTGTGTAGTGTCTAATTCAAGGTGGGAAGACTCCGGGTATATCTCATTCACATGGCTCCAGCCCTGTTGAGTGACAGAGATGCCTGATGTATTCCTGAGACATACTAGTCTATTCTATGCAACAGTGATTAAAATTAATGTCATGGGACCACAGACCTGTTGTACTATCATGTTCCGCATCATCCATAAACCAGCATCAGACAAAAAAGTGACCACACATTAAGGAAGAGTGTTTCTCTAACAGTGACTGATAGTGTCATGGCATAAGATACCAATTGGAGTTTGACTTGCTAAGACAAAAGAAAGGAAACCAGAACTGGAGAATATGCACACCTCAATCCTATGAACCTACAGACAGGCTCCCATCATATTCAAGTTATCCACAGCTGGTTTTGGAAAAGATGTCCAGCTAGTCATCTGGTGTTTGGGAGACTGTTTAGCATGGCTGCACTGCAATAAGCAACCTTAAAGAGGCACGTGAATCTTGAGATCTCATCTGAAAAATACTTTTATCACACCAGAGCACTCAGAAAAGCAGAAGATAAAAGAACAATATAGAAACTGAAGGAGAAATTAATTTCTCCAAGGCCTTTCTTAAAAGACAGCATGAGACAGACAAATCATGAAGCAGATAAATCTTAGATGAGGAAAGAAATATTAGCTCCCAATATACCCTGTTATGTATTCAATGTTTTTTGTGTGTAGCTTCACTTCCAATTTTGTAACCAATTATCCTGTTACAAGGGTAAATATACTGTTTCCCTTCTAAGCTTTTCTTCTGTTAAGAGCATTGTTAGGTAGTTATGGTGACCTCAATATAAACTGCTTCTCTGGAAACAATGACTCCGGATAAAATACTATGTCAAATTTAGTCTTCAAAACTATGCATCCTTCAAGAAGCTTGGAGCTATAAGGAAATGAAGAGTGTTTCCCACTCAGCTCTGAGTTACTTAGGCAAGGGCATATGACATTGAGAAGAGAAAAGATGGCAATGGTTGGGAGGCAAGGTACAGGTTATGAAGAACAATATAATGACTCAGGGAACTCCATCCTACAGTATTCTCCCTCTTACTTTTGACATACTGTCCTGATTTCAGCAGGGACAGAGTTAATTTTCTTTCTAGCAGCTGATACAATGCGGTATTTGGGAGTTAGTATGAGAGCAGTGCTGATAACACACTGATGGTTTAGTTGTTGCCAAGCAGTCAGGGAATTTTCAGTTTTTCATGCTGCCCTGCTAATGATTAGATGGAGTGCACCCAGGAAGCTGTGAGGGTACACAGCCAGGGTAGGTGACCTAAACTAACCCAAGGAATATTCCATACCATATGATGTCATTCTCCATATATAACTGGGGGTTGGCCAGAAGGAGAATAGCTTGGAAACTAGATGAGAATCAACTTTGGGTCATGAGAAATTGTGCTGTTCATTGCTCATTCTGTATATATTGTTGCTGTTGTTATTATCACCATCCTTTTCTGTCCTATTAAATTGTCTTTATGTCAACCCATGGGTTTGATTTTTGATCTGGTTATGGTTGGGGTTTTTTCCTTTTCAATTCTCTCCTCCATCTCACTGTGGGGAGGCGAATAAATGGCTGTGTGGTTGTTTTAGATGCTGACCAGTTTAAACCAAAACATACATTAACAAAATCAAACTAAAAAAATCCCTGCTAACATAAACCCCCCAAAATCCTAAAATTTCATATAGCTTTTTTTAATTCTAGATGTTACAGATTTCTGGTCTAAATATATCATATCTGTAGTATGCATTTTTATATAAAAAATGTATTCTCTTCTATGTTGGTAAATTCTTATTCTTTTTGGTTTCATCTGTGTTCGAGGAAATCTTTCCTGCACTGTCAAATAACTGCCCTCAAAGAACCAGGAATAATACTTTTAGTCTGACTTGAGAAAAATCTGGGTTTAGCATCCAGTTGGTCCATCTTCGTGTTACTAAAGGAGGCAGGTGTTTCTCCACATCAGTCAGGAATGGATCTGAATTAAAAAAGAAAAACAAAACTCAGTAATTATTTTAAACAATCACAGGGCAGTTAGCATGTGTCCTCCCCATTTTTTTCAGTGTGTTTCCTGGTTCTCCACAAAGCTGTAATTTTGAATGCCAAAAATTCACCCAGAAAAATTAAGGAATTGTTGAATTGTTTTTGCCAGGCTTGATGTCAGAATAAAGAAAACACGAATGAAGGATTTTTAGTGCTATATGAATGTATCTAAAACACAACTGTGGATAAGCAGCCAAGCATATTTTCTGTCATCTGAGTGAAAGGAGATTTCCTGATCTTGATTCAAAACTAAAGAATTACTCTTCTGACCAAAGATGGTTTTAGGGCCTTACTTTAGTAAAATTAAATTGATTATTACCTAGTGAATTGGGGCTTACTTCTTTCTCCCTCTTCCCCATGTGTATTCAGGAAAAAAAAAAGTCACTAAAAATGCTTTCAATGTGTTAAATATTTTTAAAGCAATGTTTTGGTAAAATAAGAATACAAAATTCCAGAGGTACATCATCAGGGAGAGGAAAATGTTATTTCCTTTATAGGGCTGTGTTGTCATAAAAAATATTTAACACAAAACAGCCTTGTTAATGATAAAAGCCTTCCTTAACTATCTTAATCAGTAGCTCTAGAAATAAATTAACTGAAGTTGTATGAAATAGCTAGCAATTTATGCCTCCTTTCAAGATTAAAATTAAAAGCAAATAGTATCTAAAATTACTAATTTGTGTACCTCTAGACATTTCATCTAAATGTTGTATTCACTCTAACAGGGACAGATATGGGGTTTTTTGTTCTAATATTGGGATTTTTAGGTTTATCTGCTTGGTTACACCAACATTCGTTAAAAGATATTGGTGCATTTTTCAGTCATGTAATTCAATTGGATGCTTTGGTTCTTTGATATACTCTATTATTAAGTTATTAGCACATCACGGGCAACAGTTTCATGGGGGAATAATCAAAACTGTAAATTCAAAATTTACTTCTTGCATACTGTCCATTTTTCCTTTCAGAAAAAAGCTAAAGGTGTTTTGGAAAGGTAAAATACATACAAACATGCATACATATATACATGTATAGAAAACACATTACATTTTTACAAATTGTATTTGACTTTATTAATGCTTTGTCTGCTAAACATTTATCTGAATCGATGCTGGGATAATAGAACTTATTTATTCATGTTAATTAGAATCCATTGAGAAATGTCTGGTCTAGAGGGAGTTACTATATACCATACTTATCTGAGGTACTTTCTGTGTTAGGGATCTGAATAGGACTGAATGCAACAAAAAAGTCTGTTCAGTCTCTGCAACTATGTGCATTTCATTCTTTATGTACAGATTCGATATATGAGAATTTTGTGTTCCATATTTTTCTGCAGTATTTCACATTTCCTATCAAAAGGAAAATATCCAGTTTATTTTTACAATATAAGAAAAGATTTTGCAACCTTGAAAGATTTTCTGTATCAGTTGGTTAATCATCCAAAAGTATGTCTTTCTCTCTAAGACTTTGTTACTCTTACATATCTCTCTTACTAGCAGAATGAAATGTAATCAGATGCAGAAAACTTTATAAGAATTGTCTGTGGTAGACAGGAGGGTATAACTTACTGAAACCAAGATCATAATAAATACAGAATACTATTAACAAAGACATGCAATTTTGAAATAGGCACATAATGCACATGATTTCCATCGTGTGAAATTATAGTCCTAAAAAGACTAATTGTGTAAATCTGAAACATCGGGAATAACAGTTCCTCAGTAATTTTTTCCCAGATAATTGGCTTCAAGCTATATTTTTTGTTTCTAAATTTTATTGATGGTATCTAAAGTTGGAAGACACGGAAGTGTTTCCTTGCAATGAAAAAAATAAAATGTCGTTAAATGGAAAAGCATTAAAATGCTAACTAGTGTATATCAAAATAAAAAATTATTATTGTGTCCTCAATAAGTATTTTAAATTGATTTTTGAAAACAATTTTAAATTAATGTACTCCTTCAGAATAGTCTCCTTTAGAGATATGAACCTCTTGTGAGCAGCAATGGTCTTCACATATAAAGCTGATCTCAGTAAGGACATTTTTGGGCTATTGGTGGAATGATAAATACTACTACATAGGGTTTTTTCTCCCAGGAATTACTCTGCTTTCCAGTTTTTAACCTTTTGCCTCAAGTAAAATTCTGAAAATGGACTACATAATTACTTTTTATTGTTTCCACACAAGAAATTAAAATATCACCTGAAACAAGAGTTTTATTCAGCAGCTAGTTTTCATGACAATCTTAAAGTATACCCCCTGTAAAAGTCCAAATACAAAGAATTTAAATGTATCTCTCAGGATATTTGTGAGGCCTGTCTTGGATATATACCTTGAACTCTGCAGGAAATGGCACCTTCTATCATATCAGTCTTTTCAACTGCTTAAAGTATCCTTTAAATAGATATGTAGTATATTACAAATGTACTGGTCTCATTCCAATAAGTAGTTTATAATACTGAGAATATTTGTAGGAAAGGAAATATTAGGAAAATGTTGTAGTTACCAAGAAATAAAACATATCAAGTGACTATTCATATTCAGTACAGAAATAAATGAATCGCATACTTCAGTCAACCCACATTAGGGTTATTAGGAAAGAATTATAACAGGCATTATAAAATTACCTCTCACTAGAGTAGTGGTCATATGTTTTGTTTTACAGCTCTTTCTAGGCCATTCATTTGATGTAAGAAATTCTTGTATTTTTAAATAATTCATTCAGGGTCAGATTATTCATGGGTTTTTTAAAAGCGTGCATGATACATTAAAAGTCGTAAGAGAACTAGCTTCTTGATGCTGATTTTATAGTACTTTTAGAGATTGATACTAAAGATACCTACCGGTTTGTTATAGTTCAAATACTATTAGTGAGTTTGTAGGTTTGTTGTATGTTTTTTAATCTCTTATTACTGTATTTTTAAACAGATTATTCATCCCACTTAAATAAAAAATAGAGGATATCTTTTTGGATGACATTTACAACTTCTAATATGGAGATTCAATTCCCATATGAAGACTTACACAAAAAACAGCCAATATTGTAATATCTTTCTTTTTCTTTCTTTTTTCTTCATCAAATGGTAATGAATGTCAAAACAGACATTTTATCATAGAGATTCCAAGGGGCCATTATTAGTTTCCCAAATCTTTGAAAATGTCAGACATTTAAAAAAGCTTATAAACACAAATGCCTCCCATCAGGTAAATAGTTCAGTGAGATTATTTTTCTTTGTAAAAACAAACAAACCAGCAAATAAGCAAACTAAATTTAGACTTATGGGGCAAAGACTAAAACTAAAATTATTTGAATTACTCTTGAGAAAGGTTTGCTCAGAGTTTTGTTCAGGATAATTTACTTGCTATAGTAGACACATATGTGTTACCTACTGTTACCAACAGTACCAGTTCAACCCAGTTTAAATCAAGAATTAAAATGAGAATTAAAATGCTACTGTACTATTTACTAGAACACATACAAAGAACAATTCAGTGTACTTATAACACTCTTCTAAGAGCATTGGTACTTGCTATAATTCCCTGACTGCTGTTTTAATTCTTTGAATATTGCATCCTTTTTCAGGGTTATCTTATTTTGGGGCAGCCTTATATCAGTGTACTTGAGGTAAGGAGAACAGGGCTGGTAGAAAATAGATTTTGTTTTCCAGGGAAGTCTGAGCCAGCACACCAGTAGTTAAGAGCGAAGGGACTGTACAAGCTTCAAGTTTTACAGAAGACAGAATTCCGGAGGGAGAAAATTTTGCTACTAAGTTTTCCCTGAAATCTCTGGACATGCAAATTCCCTTTTTTTTTGTTGCTGTTTTCTGCTTAAAATGCTTTTGACAGAGTCACCATGAAAGAGGAAATTATTGATACTATAAAAATCAATTTAGAGTCAAATGCCAAAAGAATCTTTAGATGACTAACTTCCATTACCCTACATTTGTGTTCCTGCTATTAATATATTATGAAGATTGTTCTCTTTGTCCAGCTTGAGACCTCTGACTCAAATAAGTTCTTGAAGTAGAGAGTAGAGCATCTTGGGGGCACGCAGTTTTACCTGGAAGCTAGGCTAGCCATTAATGGTGTGACTTTTCACAATTGGTTTAGTGTGGTGTAAATCTGGATTACTTTGATGTCTGCACCCATCACTCTCCTCTTCTTTCAGCCAGCTTTAGCCCTTATTCTCAGAGGATTTGTGAGATGGCTGAAAAGAAATCCAAAAGGAAAGAAAAACAAATTTTGCTGGATGGCTCGCTATGCTGATGGTGACATGGGTGCAACAAACCCTATTGCTAAAACATGGTGAGAATGAGAGTGCATAGCTAGGGAGAAAAGCGGGGTTAGGACAGCATACAAATGTTTTGGCTCAAGTTGGTTATAATACATCACTCTTAAGTCAATACATGATCACAGTAGGTTCCCCATAAAGTCAATGTAGATCAAGAGGCACGTGTATGTCATAAATCATATCATGTCAGAAAGGAACTGTTCTATAGCTACCTGTATCTTCCCATCAGGGTGGCTTTTGCATGGACTTTGGCATTCTGACAACTCACTCCATTCAGTGTATAAGAGTTTAGACTGTTAAGACACATGGCATGACATGCCTGAAGTTGGAGAAAGTGAATATTTTCATGATACCTGTGAACAGCAGGTGAACACTAGACTTATCAAAAATATTTAAAATAGAGCTCTCAGAAACTTTTTGCATTGAACCACATAACACCAGGAATTTTATAATGGGAAAAGTCATAGATTGATAGCCCTGGTGTTTGTATTTTTGACTGTTAAATTCATTGAAATGTAACTCCATAAACTGAGATGTGTTACTGATTTACTATGACCAAACACAAGAGATAATACTATCATTATTTTGATGTTATTTATAGCTATACATGAATCACACCATTACTTAATTGTCTATCAGGTATCCAGTTACAGAAACTTGAGAGCAAGTAATACATTTTACTGCAATAATGGAATATAAAAGTATATTAATCATATCAATTCCTTGGGTAGGCATTCAATTAGTTTTATCAGTTATTCTTGCTTCATCTTCTTTGCACTCTTACATGAGTAAAATGTATATTGGCTGACAGTTGTTTTTCAGCAGAAGTATACATTATAAATTAGTGATACTGAGAACAATATAATAAATACTTTTAAGGGTTGATTTTAGTCATACAGCTCATCAAACTTAAAAGGTAATTTTAATTTTAGCAGACAATGCCTTCATTGGTAAATTCTCAATCTCTTAATATTGTCATGCCAAATTCTTTTTTTCAGTCTATTTTTTAGTTGTTCCTCTCAGTGGCATGAAAAATATAGTCTCAAGATTGTACCTGCATTTGAAATATTGCTTTGTTATGGAAAAATATACTGACTTTAATGCAACAAGTAAAGTTATTAAGTCTACTTTATAGTAACAGTGAAAAGGTATCATATGGCAAAGCTTAGGATTGCAGGATATCTTAGTTTTACTTTGGTCTGATTTAATCTTCTAATAAATCATGAATTAAAGTGATTCAAAATTAATTATTGGAGAAGCAAATCACATTGCTTTTGAAATTCTTCCCCTTCTTTCCTTATAATGGAAATCAAAGTTTACTGTAAGAATAGTGAGCTGCCGTGGTCCACAACATACATGCCAAACTACCAAACCCACATCCTCACTGCATTCAATGAGTGTCTGCACACATCTTTTTTCTCAACTCCATTTTTCTTAAGCTTTTTATGTAATTTGAGTTCCAGTCTGAAGAAGACCAAAAGAGAATACTGTACCATGAAAAGTCAGATTCCTTGATAATCTAGATCCCAGGTATTTGTAAGTAAGGGATATCCCAAATGGATTTGGGAATGGAGCTGATTCGACATCTGTACAAGTATGGTATGTTGTTAGGTGCCACTTCTACAACTCTTCAACCCACTCGGGGAAAAGCATTGAACTGCCGGTAGCAGTCTACAGCAATCCACAGACATCTTCAGCAGTTAGAGATGGCTGAAGATGTTAGCTGTGGTCTCTGTATAATTGTTGGTCATTTCCATGTCACTTAATTATGGTTTCAAAAGTGACCGAGTTGTAGAGCAGTTGAGCCTCAGTGACTGAACCCTAGCAGCATTTCCTAGACCATGTATTCAGTGCATTGCAAAGACAAGGTAAAGCATTGCTGGGGTTTAAGACAGAAGAATGGGTAGCAGCACATGCTATCCCTTACTGTGGCATAGATAATGCTGTGTAATTCCTTAAACTGTGATAACGCATTTGTGAGTTAAAGAACTCTACTGAATCCTTACTAAATTATCTTTCTAATACTTATTTTGTCTATTCAGAGTGTAACAAAATACAGCTCCTTCACAATTAGCAATGATAGATTCCTTGAAATGACTGTCTAGACCAGTATAACTCTATTGGAAAGCACTGAATTTTAAATGCACACACACTTCTGTGTAGAGCAGCAGCACATAAAAAGCTGTATTCTACTTCAAAACCTCAAAATCTTTTTCATATTCTCCTGTTATCTGCTAACAGCACAGCAATTTTTCATACCTGAATGCCATTTCTAGAAACTCCCATTTATTTCTTAGCTCTTATTAAAGCAGGGATATACCATTAAGTCTTTCTATCTTACAAACACATTCAATAAAGGAGGCTGTGGACAGGTATTTTTTATGACCTTTGCAAACAGAACCATCACTTATACATCAGGTTTGGTTGAAACATGACAGGGTGCATTTCCATACAGTAAGCATTTGTAATTTATGTACCCCCCAAATTCATTATATAACAAACAGGTATGTGTACATAAATTTACTTTATTAAAATACGACACTATATTTGAAGTAAACTTTTATGTTTCTTTTCAAAAGTACTAGAAAAACAAGCAACCAAATGCAATCATCTAAAAATTATTACCAGCCTATTTTGGAACTTGCATTTTGCAGTATTGAAATATACTCAGCTAGGTCAGAAGTAAAAGTAACAAAATCTGAACAAAAAAAAGACTGATTCTTTTGTTCTAATTCTACAGTACAAATAGAGGAAATGTAAAACTATGCAGTCTAAATAATGAAAAGAAAAATAATACGTAAGTACCATAGATTTTATTCCCTACTGAATTCTATACTTTTTTTTTTTAAATTCTTTTAATCATAGAATCATAGAATGCTTTGGGTTGGAAGAGACCTCAAAGATCATCTAGTTCCAACCCCTCTGCCATGGGCAGGGACACCCTCCACTAGAATTGGATTCCTAAAGTCCTATCTAATCTGGCTTTAAAGACCTCCAGGGATGGGGCTTCCACAGCCTCTCTGGGCAGCCTGTGCCAGGGCCTCACCACCCTCACAGGAAAGAATTTCTTCCTAACATCTAACCTAAACCTGCCTCTTTCTGCTTGAAGCCATTGCCCCTTGTCCTGTCACTGCACTCTCTCGTGAACAGTCCCTCTCCCACTTTCCTGTAGGACCCCTTAAAGTCCATAATTAGGACTCCTCGCAGCCTTCTCTTCTCCATGCTGAACAAGCCCAATTCTCGCAGCCTGTCTGTATGAAGAATATATACAGATATAATGTTTTAAAGCTAGCAGCTTACCTTTAAATGTAGCTTTTTAAAGGGAAAATGATGAATTCTGGCATCTGCATGTTGCCTGTGTAGATTACAGGCACAAGTAGGACCTGCTGACAGTAATTGTAGAGTTTACAGGCTGTATGGAATAGCAGTAAGTCCATAAAAAAAAAAGTTATCTTAGATATAAAAAAATACGTCTTGCATTTTTGTCCTTATTGTAGTAAGCCACAAAATGTTTTAAGAGACAAGGAGAATTTGGATTGTATCTATTGACTGTTTTGTAATAAATAAGAAGAAAAGTGTGACTAGTGGTGTTCCCCAGGGAGACCTGGACAGGCTGGAGAGCTGGGCTGGGAGAAATCTAATGAAATTCAACAAGTCCTGCACCTGGGGAGGAATAACCGACTGTATCAGTACAGGCTGGGGGATGACCTGTTGGAAAAGAGCACTATGGAGAAGGACCTGGGGGTCCTGGTGGATGACAGGTTGGCTATGAGCCAGCAGTGTGCCCTGGTGGCCAAGAGAGCCAATGGGATCCTGGGGTGCATCAGGAGGAGTGTGGCCAGCAGGTCGAAGGAAGTGATCCTCCCCCTCTACTCTGCGTTGGTCAGGCCCCACCTGGAATACTGTGTCCAGTTCTGGGCTCCCTGGTATAAAAAAGACAGGGACCTTCTGGAGAGAGTCCAGAGAAGGGCGACAAAGTTGATTAGGGGTCTGGAACATCTCCCGTATGAGGAAAGGCTGAGTGAGCTGGGTCTGTTCAGCCTGGAGAAAAGAAGACTGAGGGGGGACCTAATTAGTGTTTATAAATATCTTAGACATGGGTGGCAGGGGGAATTGGCCAGCCCCTTTTCAGTGGTCTGTGGGGACAGGACTAGGGGCAATGGCTGTA
This sequence comes from Laterallus jamaicensis coturniculus, assembly GCA_022605575.1. Taxonomy (NCBI): domain Eukaryota; kingdom Metazoa; phylum Chordata; class Aves; order Gruiformes; family Rallidae; genus Laterallus; species Laterallus jamaicensis. Next base: position 4,812,535 of record JAKCOX010000037.1, on the reverse strand, counting down.
AGCTGGAGCATAGGAAGTTCTGCACCAACATGCGGAAGAACTTTTTCACAGTGAGGGTGACAGAGCCCTGGGACGGGCTGCCCAGGGAGGTGGTGGAGTCTCCTTCTCTGGAGATATTCAAGTCTCATCTGGACGCCTATCTATGTAATATGACATAGGGAGCCTGCTTTGGCAGAGGGGTTGGACCCGATGATCTCTTGAGGTCCCTTCCAACCCCTAAGATTCTGTGATTCTGTGATAAATACATTATTGTTAAATCCAGAGTTTAAAATGGGAACTTAAACTGGGGAAAGACAATAAAAGGATTTTTTTCCCCAGTAGGTTTCATTCTCCTTTATGCACCTATTTAGTTCTGCCTACTTAAAATATTTACCCTGAGAATATTTGTGTTGTTCTAAGATAAGATTGGAGGAGAAAAAAAATAGAAAAAGAATCAGTTAATCGCTAGTAAAGGTCAAGACATAAAGGTCTATGCTACCTCTTTAAAAACCTAAGACAGTAACAGAAATAAAATGGAAGCAGGTGGCTTGAGGGAGAATTTGTAATGTGTATCTAAAGGAAATAATTTGTGTTGCATTAATGTTAAGGTTTGTTTTTAATAATGACTAATGATGGGGAAAATTTTCTTTTGCAGAATTTTTAAGGTTTTTTTTAATACATTAGATAATATTAAGGATGTTTAACTTACATATGTTTCTTGTAAAACTTCTCTTTTTAAAAGCATACTTTTTGGAGTAGTAAGCACAAGTATATAAAGAGATGGAGGTCTGACATAAGTAATGATAAAACTAATTTCAGAAGTATTGTATTGAACGAGATTCTAAGTTACCCCAGTCCCAATTCTTTTCAGAGTCTTTTTAGCCAGTTGGTTTCAGGTATCTTTGCAATATAAAGCTTTCCAGTTACATAAGGTATTCAAGATCTTACATCTCTCCATGGATGTAAATGATTCAGTAGCCTAAGGACAATTGAAACAATTCTGTATTGGAAAAACAATTTAATTGTTTCTTTAAAAAGACTTAAAAAGCACTCTCATCATTTTATTCTATCTACACATAAAATTTGCTTTTCTCCTTCCCAGGCTTCACTCTCTAGAGGACTGCACGCTTTTCTCTTTAATAATCTTCTATGTGGGCTGAAGATAGAGACTGACATACATATCCTTCACATAAAGGCCAAAGCCACCAAATTTTCTGTCAGCTCCAGTTCTGTTTCTTACACTTCTCTTTGCAAATAGTTGGCTTGCTAGCTAGTTAGACAGTGCCTACCTACCCTTATCATAAATATTTTTCTCTTGTGATGAATAATGATGATTTTCCAGTCTGGGTTCTACCTTCTCGTACTATAATTATTTCCTTATAGTTATTGTAGTGTTGGTGCAAATGATTATCTGGGATTAAAACATTATGCCTTTTACAGCACTAGAATACTTGCCAGTGATGGACTGTGCTCCACTTGTCTATATGAGAGGCGTTTAAAAGGCAAGTGTTCAATTTCCAATTAGTCTTTGGCTAAACTACTAGCAGAGGTAGGAGAGAGACTTCTCAGAGCAGTAAAGCAAGAAAGATTTGCATGAAAGAATATTTTTTTGAACAGCAAAAGCTTCATACGTGGAAGTTCCTGTAATGAAAGGGGCTTCCTCTCCTGTTGATCTTTCACCCAAATACCCTGAGAGGAGAAAAGACTTTCTCCTCCATAAATTGATGGATAAGTCAGTGAACAATAGGAGGTCAGGATCTCATAAGCCTCATCTTCCTACATCCTTACCTGAGCTCACCACAGGAGCATAAAAAAAATCCTCTAACACTCACTTATATACCTGTACATTTCATACATGGCAAAAAAAGCTCTAGTGAATGTATTATACTCTTTCACACTAATTGTTGCTGAAATACATTTACCACTGATGGTCAGGCAGAGAAAACTGTGATTGTAATGATCAAAACTTGCCTGATTCACAGTGTCCACATTTTTTTTCCATATGTTTGTTGTGTCACAAACAAAACTGGACATTTTGGAGGAAAGACTATTATGTTCTAAAGTTCTATTATGTATGGACTGTCAAGAGCAATGCCTGTGTTCCCTAGTTATGGTAGTTGTTATCACAATAGCAATAACTGTTTTGGTCTGTCTTGGGAAAGAGATTTAGATTACAGTTATTGCTCCTCAGACTCTTCTTTTCCAGTGTTCTGAGTTCTCATGAATCCTGTAAAAGTCTCAACCCTGTAGAAGGCACTGTCTGCTCCTTCTAATTCCTTCCCTACTATCTACCCAGTCGAGAACAGAAAGAAATGCAAAGAATGGCAAAACTTATTCTGTACTGTACAAATATCTCTGAAAATTATGCTAGATAAATAAAAAATTCTACACAATCTATTCAATAACCATCTTGTTAGAAGGCATTTTGAAGCTTCTAGGCACCCCACAGGACTCAATGAAGATAAAAGCCACCTGTGATCTTTGTAGTGTTCATTTTACATTTCTGGGTACTGAAAACTCTGTCAGGTCACAGTGTAATCTCAGAAGGGGTTCCTGCACTAAGATCCAAAAGTACACTGCTTAGCATAGCTTTCATTTGCTATTTATGCAGCTTTGCAAAGAACCAGGCCATGCATTTGGGTGCATCCAGCACCTATCCACACTACCATTTTTGATGGGAAATGAAATGTAAAGAAAATGTTTTGCATACATATGTGCAGTAAAAACTATGTGAAGTGATTATGGATTAAAGGTGATATTCATTAGTATTCTTCTCTATACTGATCCTAGATGATCAGTATTCACAGGCAGAAGCCTATTCATGTTTCAGCAATACAGAGAACATGCTCCCGTCTCTGGCACTACCTTTACCTCCAGAATGGACCAAACTCATGGGAAAGTCTAAAATGAGTACTATTGAATTCAGTGCACCTGCTTGCCTAAGACACCACTTTGTACCAGCAATATAGTTTCTGTGACATAATGAGCTATGCATGCATGAGATTGTGAGACATCCCCATTAGCAGTTTATGTAATATGGAAAGAACCATTGTCTAGAAATGCTTAATGAAACACAGAAGAGCTTTTTACATACTCCTGTCATTTTTTGCTGTGTTCCATATTCAGATTTTTCCCCTGGGTACTTGTAGTCCTTATCTGTTATGAGACATTGATTTTTAATGGTAGGTATATTTAGAATTGTAATCTTCCAGTATGTTGTGTATTCTGTTCAAATTTCAATAGTCAGCCTAAACTTCAGAAATAAATTTAAAGATATTCAAAGTATTCTTCAAAGACCTCTAGCCAAACAGCTGGCTCTGAGAAAGCAGAAAATATGTGTATGGTAATTAGTGTAAGACATAAGAAGTAGATTGGGTGACTGTGTATCATGGGCATAAACAGAGAGCCTCCAGCAGAATGAAAAATCAAGTCTATTCAAAAGCAGAAGTTCAAGCATCAGACGGTAAGAATGCAGGAAGCGCACAAAGACCCACCTATACAAGGAAAAAGATCCTCACAGGGGTTGAGGAAAAACAAACAAAGACTGTGTAACAGCAGAACAAGAGGAGGGAATCATGGGTTCCAACGCAGGCACAACCTGATATGGAGAATGTCAGTTGGGCAGCACATGGTCCCCATTGTGTGACAGAGTTAAGGGACATCCACAGTGAGTATGCTACAAGAAGCAGCTAAATGCAGAAGGCAAAAAAGGAAATCTGTCAGGTGACTGTATGATGACTGTAATGGAAGGGCATAAGGACATAGCAGAAAGAATCTGTCTTCTCATCATGGTTTAAACCCAGATGGTAACTAAGCACCACGCAGCTCCTTGCTCACCCCTCACTCCCAAGGGAATGGGAAGGAAAATGGGAAAAATCACTTTTGGGTTGAGATAAAGACAGTTTAATAGGATAAAAAAAGAAAATATTATGGTTATTAAATTAATAATAATAATTTATTATTATTATTATTATTTGTTAGTGTGATGCATAACAGCAATTGCTCACCACGTTCAGAAGGAAAAAAAACCCAGCCAGCTGTTTGGTTTGTTTCCAAGCAGCAAATCTGCCTCCCAGTTCACCTCCCCAGTTCTACAGGTAGCATGATGCTCTATAGCAGGGAATATCCCTTTGGCCAGCCTGGGCCAGCTGTCCTGGTTGTGCTCTCACAGCTTCTTGTGCATGTGGCAGATCGTGAGAAGCTGAAAACCCCTTGATTTAGTGTAGGCACTACAACTACCTAGCAACAACTAAAAGCATCAGTGTGTTATCAACATTATTTTCACCCTAAATCCAAACCACAGCACTATACCGGCTGCTGGAAAGAAAATTAACTCTTTCTCAGCTGAAACCAGGACATTTGTTCATGCTGCCAGGATTACAGTAGATATCAAGTGAGAGATTCCTTAATAATTTTGTCCCTCAGGCAAGGGACTTTCCTTTCCCTGCCACACTTTCACTGCACAAATTCCAGGCTATCCACTTGTCAGAAAAGAGAGCAGAACGAGCCATTATAGAGCTGTGAGCGATTTACTAGTTCTTTGTGTGGAAATGTCTCTTTAAGGTTGGTGGTGTCATTATTTGGGAGAAGTTTCTTTAGTCCCCCTTGTAATAGTCTGTTCGGAAAAATGCTGTAGCACTAGGTTTGGCAAAAACAAAAAAATGCTGTAGCACTGTGGTGAAACAACTATGAGACAATGGAAGAGACAAGGCAGAAAGAGAAACACTTGTGTCTCAGATGTTAAATAGAATAGGGTGCTAATGGGATAGCACTATAAAACCATGCTTTTAAAATAAAATACACATTTTAAAAGAGGAGGAAAGAAGAACATACTAGAAAATAATGGTTAAGTAGTATTTCACTCTTATTTATGCAAGGTTGATAGCTGGGACATTTTTGTCCATTAAAAGCTATAGGAGACTGTTGGGCATATTGTATTCACTGGTAGCACTCTATCTTCCTGATGTAAACATAAATTAATAAATAATAATAAGTTCTTAGCCTTTACTGACATTTTCACAGTGCATAAAACTATTGGGTTTTTTTCCATTTTTAATTTTTCAAAGTGTTAAGAAAATGATTTTATAAATGCAGCATTTCAAAGTGTTTTGTAATCCATGTGGCTCTTACAAATCTCTGTCAAGAGAATGCAAGACAGGAAAGCTAAATATTTAACAAGTCACCTCTTTTCCATTAATCACTGAGTTGGCAGGAAAGCACAGAGAAGTACGGTGTGTAAGCATAATGGGAAGCCTCAGTTATTTTGGTGTGGTTACTTATTGTAGGATGTCCTCAGCAGTAAAATGTTCTTTTAAAAATGCAATTAGAAAATAAGCTTTAATTAAATATTTTAAATTATTTCTAATTTTAACACATGGCTTTTATGGGTTCCTGTGCATGTCTGTAGGTAAAATAACTGTCAGGTTTTCTCCATATGCTATATTTTCTGTGATCTTCCATGTTTTTCAGAGGATGAAGAATGAATTCTTAAAACATGATCTAAGGACAAAAGCAAAAAGGGGGGGGGGGGTGGCAACAGCATTCTGTCTATTGATTCACTGTGTGTGAAAGATGTTGTGTTCTTCTGAGTCTAAAGGAGATAGAAAGCTCACTCGTCATGCTGGTGCTGGGAATACTTGCAGCATGAAGCTCTATTGTGCATGTACCACAGAAAGACATTAGAGAATCTGTGGGCATCCTGCCTCCCCATGGAAAAATAAATCAATATTCAGTTTTGTCATCAGCATTTCATGCAATGCTTCCTCAGACACATTGACAAAATTCTTTCCTGATAGAGAACTGTTTAGCAGAAAATTTCGGAACATTCCTATGTCCTGAATTATGGGGATATAAACAACTTTTTGCACCTACTAGTGTAGCAAAGGTAACTCTTTTATATTAGATTCTTGGTTTTAAAGTTAAATAAAGCATTCAAGTCTTGCACTTTGTAGCAAAATTTTCTCTACAGAACTTAAATAAAGCAGTTTGATTTGAAGAATTGTTTGCATATGTTATGTGCACAAGACTTTTCTTAAATCCCATAGATATCTTTAGACTTTGTGATGGAAATATTTTCTTGAGATCAATGCCCAATTCCAGATGTAGGAGTGAAAGAAACTAATAAGGAAACATGGGGGAAAATTCCTTGTAGATCTCCCTTATTCTGATTGATTGTTTCTATTGATTATCTCAGGTTACCATCCACATGGGTAAACATAGCTAGCCCTCTTTAATGTAATGTCTCCTTAGTTTCAGTCACCACATGTGGTGTGCTAAGTCTTAGATTTGTGCATGTTGGAGTAACAGAGATATTTTGTTAAACCACTCCAGCTCTATCTATGCAGGCCTACCCACTGATACTCTCACTGAATCCAATGCTGGCAAGTAGTTTCCACCTGCTCCAGTGCATCCACCTGCTCTGTAAAGGACAAGAGAATCTGCCTGCAGTGTCATCTGTTAGTGTCCTGGGGAAGAGGAGTCCAATGTGGCCATTTATGAATAACAGCTATAGGAACTGTCTATCACTATGAAAAGGTCAACAGATCATACTTCAATAGTTAACACTATAATAGTGTCTTTCTATTTCTACACTGGACATATGCATTCAAATTATTCCAGGGTTTGATGTCTTAATATAAACAACTATTATGTTGCCCACTTTTTTCTTCAAAAGTATTTAATATTTCTGCCTGTCCCTATTTTCATCTCTCAGTATTGGTATCAGATGTATAGTTACTATATTCCTTGAATAGCACTGGGTAGCCACACGTTCTATTTATACAAGATGCTCCGTGACAGTGCGGGGGCGAATGCTTCCACCATATCGTTCATACTGTGAGTTATCGTCATCCTGGAGATATTTATTTTCTTTTCCTTTTTCTTCTATTACTTTCTTTGGCTTTTTGGCTGCTTCTGAAGCTGTTCTTTTATTTTTTGTTTTATGGTTTGCCTCAGAGAGCTGTTAAAACAGTGGCAATCAATCTATCAACAAGGTGGTAGTATGGTGATTCAAAATTTGCATTAACTGAAAGACATCAGACTTGCTCATTGCTAAGGCATGTTTGTATTCCACTCAGCTTGTGTCCCATGCTCTACCATGCAGTCTGTGCCTCTTTCCCTATTTGCAGAGCAATAATGCTCTCACACCCATCCCATCTACCAGAAGCTAGATTTGCTGTTTTCCCTTTGCTGCAATGATGCTGCTTTTCAGCAAAATCTTGGACTTGCCACTTAAAGGGGGAAATTCTGGGTGTTGAGGATGGTTTGGGTAAAGTACAATAACTTAAACAAAGGGCAGGAAGGAGAGACCCCCAATGCCATCACTGGCTATTGTGAGAAATATACCACAGAGCATCTTTGACACTGAAGGACATTAGGAATGAGACAGTACACCTTCATTCTCTGGCCTACCTTGTTCCTTTGTGCAAGAAGTTCGATAAGAAATAATGTTGATAACATCTGTGGTAGTGTTGGTAGGTGTTTGCATGGTATGAAAGTCATGAAACATCACAGTGGTAACATCCTATCACCACCCTGAGCACACCTAAACTATATACATGTGCTTGTATGCTAGTGACCATGTGTGCATATCTTCAGACTGTCCATAAACAAGCAAAAAAGGATTTAACAACAACCGAGTGGAATCTGAGGCTTTTGTAGTCATTGCACACACCCTGTACTGGCCAGCCTGTATTAAACCACAGCTTTGGAGGCTCTTTCATGAGGCACTGAACAGCCCTGGCAGGAAGCAGGAGCTTTGTGATTTACAACCAACTCACTGAAATCCAAAAAAGCGGATGTTACATTTCTAGTGTATACATTGGCTTTTTTTGCAAAGTCCTGATATCCAGCCCAAGAAAAGCTGCTTTTAAGGTATCCCTCTTGGGAAACCTTTCTAAAGGCCATTCATTTTTCAGGGCCAGGATGAAAAAACAAGCTTCCTAAACTAGGCCAACGAAGAGACAAAGTGCTTGGCCTTATGTTGTGGTGTAAAATGCACAAAGCACCTTCTGAGGACTGTATCTTCATTAATTCATAGTGTTTGGTCCCTATAAAGGCCCTGTGATTATTGGCCTGTGCAGAGGCGGGATGAGCAGGTAACAGAAGGTGCCAGGGGTTACCACTGTGTTGCTTTTATAGACGAAATGCGCTGCTGCTCAGCACCACACACAGGTACGGACATCTCCATCTACCTGCCAGAGGTGGCTGTGATGAGCTTTCCCTGATGGAAAACTTGAAGAAAAAACAAAAACTAAAGCAAAAGTATTAGCAGGTTGACAGAACAGAGAAGTATGCATTTTTGTACATAATAATGCGCAAATTTTAAAAATACTGGGATACATGTGAAAGTTCATTCCCATTCTTCTTCTTCCCTCTGACTTTTAGTTATGTTGGTGTTGCTAGCAAATACACGTGGTCTGTATTCAGGTAGTAGCTTTCTCTGCAGTTGTAAAAGATTCTTCAGCACACAGATCATAGGAAACATACAGACAATGCATTTCATTTCCTTGACATTTCTGATTTGAAAGCAAACCTGTTGGTGAGACACTTTTTCAAGAGGAAAAATAAAACAATACAGATAGACTAAGTGGATAACAAAAAACCCATTATAAACCAATACCTAAAGCTGACCACTGGCCAATCAGGTTGAACTTTCTAATTTCTCTTTATGATTGAAGTGAGAAATTAATTAGACCTTAATTGCTGCCTAAGCAGATGTAACAACACATATCAAAAGTACAAATTGAAAAAATTAAATGTGGCTCTCAGATACATTCTCTAAGTATGCAAAGTTTATTTTCCTGAGGGTCTTCCTTTTTTGTAAGTTATTCCTGCGCTCTAAAAAAAAATAAAGATAATTGAAAAAAAAATCTAAAATCTGTGAAGTTAGAAGGCAATATCAATGAGTCTTTCCCTGCTTAAGACAGAAATCTTTCCCTGCTTAAGATTTAAAAACTAAGTCAGCAATACCTAATTCTTTTTCCAGAGTAACTGGAAGGGGTTTCTTTCCATTCTTTGAAAGATTGTATTTCCTTGATTTACTGTTATTTACTTCGACATAAAACCATGAGATAGGCACAGTTATATTATCTGACCAGTATTAATAGATTAAGGAAAAGTTCCAATTATTATAGGTTAAGACATAGGAAAAATGTGTGACCACATTTGTATAAACAATTTTTGTGGCCAACTGCCTTCATAGACAATATTTTTTGGCTGTTTTTTGAGACCAATGTACTGTCTATTTGCTACAGAAATGGGATTTTCAAAGTTCAAGTGTGCTCTTGTTGGGAAAAGTTTTATACAGTTATTTCAGTATTAATATAATACATTTATATATGAATCTTGCAGACAATGATTTATTCTACTGTGGATAGAAATGCAAAAACCTGAGCAGATTATGTGGTCCATTAATTGCATTTAAGTCAATCAGCACAATCAGTAAGAGACAGAGTATTCTTTGAATCACACAAATATTTTATACATGTTCCCTATAGTATCCATAGTATTAGTGACTGTACATCTGCTGATAAAAGCAGGCCTATCACCACATACACAAGCAAAACATGCAGGAGCCTATTTGTATACCAGGTCAGCATTAGCAACATAGGCCATAGCAGGCCCTCAGTGGATGATGACCTCCTTAACCAGCAAAGCTTAAATGAGGATGACTTAGAGGCCAACTCCGCAGTTCTTCACACAACGCTGTTGATTCCAGCGCATAAATACTGGCTTTACCTGAAGATCCTATTGCAGAGCTTACAGACCATTAAAGCGCATGTTCAAATCACTCCGGAATTTATTCTGACCCAAAGTTATCAGAGCTGGATAGTAATGAAACAAGATCAATGTCTGCTTGAATCTTTGTACTGTGCTGCTGCTACATTTCAGAGAACATAAGATCAGTGAATAGGTCTACCTGAACATCTGGGAATGGTAAAGATTTTTTCCCTCTCGACAGAACAAAAAGGGCAGAAGAAATGTTTCGATCACCCTTTCTCTGATTCTTGCAGGGGGATTGGAAAGAGTTGACAAACCTACAGCCTTCAAGTCTGGCAAGAAGGCCAGCAAAACTGAAATAGATTTTATAAGAGCATATTTGATATACTATCAAGACATGACATTGTTACCTCTCTGGGAGGAAGAATAAGAATACCTTGTACTATGGAAACCAACAAAGAAACTAGAAAAGACACATGGACAACTAGAGTTTACAACAAAACCCAGTGTCTCACTTTGCAGATGTTCTTTCCACAGCTCTCAGCTAGATGATGCATTGTCCCGCAGCACGATAGAGAATGACAAAAGAAAAATCCCATCTTGTTACTGAAGTAACACAGCCAGAATAGGCATCAAATTTCATTTTAACAGTTAATTAAGGTCTGAAATTTTCCTTCACGGGATTTTGCTTCATAAATTCCAGTCAAAATATTTATTCTTAACTTGACCTATTGTTATTCATTTAGACATGCAACAATAGGCACTGCTCTATTATCATAGAATCATAGAATGGCAAGGGTTGGAAGGGACCCCGAGGATCATAAAGCTCCAACCCCCCTGCCACAGGCAGGGCCACCAACCTCAGGCCTGGATCTACACAAGGTTGCCCAGGGTCCCATCCAACCTGGCCTTGAACACTTCCAGGGATGGGGCATCCACCACCTCTCTGGGCAGCCTGTTCCAGGACCTCACCACTCTTTCTGTAAAAAACTTCCCCCTAATATTCAATCTAAACCTTCCCTCCTTCAGCTTTAATCCATTCCCCCTTGTCCTGCCATTATCTGCCCTTTTAAAAAGTTGGTTCCCCTCCTGTTTGTATGGTCCCTTCAGGGACTGGAAGGCTGCAATGAGGTCCCCCCGCAGCCTTCTCTTCTCCCTCAACCTCTCCTTGTAGGGCAGGTGCTCCAGCCCTCTAATCATCCTTGTGGCCCTCCTCTGAACCCTCTCCAACAGTTCTACATCCTTCTTGTATTGGGGGCCCCAGATCTGGACACAGTACTCCAGGTGGGGCCTCACGAGGACAGAGTAGAGAGGGACAATCACCTCTCTGTCCCTGCTGGCCACCCCTCTTCTGATGGAGCCCAGGATACCATTGGCCTTGCGAGCTGCAAGAGCACACTGCTGGCTCATGTTAAGTTTCTCATCCACGGTGACACCCAGGTCCTTCTCAGCAGGGCTACTCTCAAGGAGCTTTTCTCCCAGTCTGTATCTATGTCTGGGATTCTTCCGGCCCAAGTGCAAGACCTTACACTTGGCAGTGTTGAACCTCATTAGGTTCACCCGGGCCCATTTTTCCAGCCTGTCAAGATCCCTCTGGATGGCTTCCTTTCCTTCTAGGGTGTCAACCACACCACTCAGCTTGGTATCATCCGCAAACTTGCTGAGGGTGCACTCAATCCCATCATCAATGTCATTGATAAAGATGTTAAAGAGAACCGGTCCCTAGACAGATCCCTGGGGGACACCGCTTGTCACCGGCCTCCACCTGGACATAGACCCATTGACCACCACCCTTTGGTTACGGTCTGTTAACCAGTTTCTTATCCACTGGATGGTCCACCCATCAAATCCACATCTCTTCAGTTTAGAGATAAGGATGTGGTGGGGGACTGTGTCAAAGGCCTTGCACAAGTCCAGGTAGATGACATCGGTTGCCTTCCCTTTATCTACTGATGCTGTTACTCCATCATAGAAAGTGACCAGATTGGTAAGGCACGACCTTCCCTTGGTGAAGCCATGCTGGCTGTCCCGGCTAGCATTAACAGATGAAGGAGAAGTTTCAGTTGTCCTAGGTTTAGACATAGGCAAAATATGCAACCACTTTATGTAGCCACTTTTTGTGGCCAATTGCCCTCACAGTCTTTTTTGCCTTGTTAGAGAATAACATAACATTACCATTGAGAGCCTGCAGTATTTGGACATCTGATGAACACGGTACTTTAAAGAGATTTGTTCAGCTTTGAAGTCAAACTCTGTTGTTGTTTAGCATTTAAATGATATTTTTATGTTTAATGTTCAAGAACATAGGCTTTCTATAATGAGTTTTATGGGATGTGCTGACACTGCGAGGGGGATTATCTCTTCTTTCACAGTTCAGAAAAAAAGCCCAAAACATCAGCACAGCAGACAAAACAGCCCACAAGCCCTGACTACCATCTTTTCATGATGTACAGATTCACATCACACGTTAGTGTCTTGTCCTTGGGGAAGATGACAAAACACAGTTTATTCTCGGTCAGTATTGAACTGCATTACAAGAAAAGCCCAAAACTCTTTTACTCAGTACTTTGTATATGATCTTTTTGCCCCACCCTCTCACCCATGGATGTGCTGTGAGTTGTTTCTTCAAAGTTCAGAAGGATATCTGTTCTTCCCTCCTCTGTGCTGCTTTTTAGCTGCCTCATCTTCCTTGAGAAAAAAAGAAGCTTTCAAAAGGTAGTACAGAGCATTTTGAGTAGGTAGGTTTTACTCTCAGTCACTCTGTGGAAGTTCCTGTTTCTCTCCACTGGTCACGTAGGTATCTTCAGACATTAGGCCCATAAATTACACAGCTAAT